>CM067481.1:29637246-29753481 GCA_034552555.1 Semaprochilodus insignis | reverse complement strand
TGGGAGTAAGTCACACGTGTGCAATTCACATGTAAGTCTCAAGTCTTAACCTTAAAGTCTCAAGCAAGTCCCAAGTTAATGTGGGAAATTTCAAGGAGGTCAAGTCCTGCTATACGCCAAGCAAGTCTCAAGTCAAGTCATATGGAGGTATGATGCTCATAACTTCATTTAAATCAGTTAAAGTCAGTGGTCATAAAGAGCTGAATTATATTTTCAACATTAACAAATACCTTTTCATTTCTTCTTGGCCTTTCAACTCATCTGTCGAAGGTGTTTCTCATATGCCACTACTTCAATGTATTCCAGTTACAGTGCACAAAAAGCCAGAGCCGAACAGTCAGGTGAAATAATTAGATATACCAAATGAAATCCTTTGTTTTTTAAACATGTGTGAACATATGGACAGCTGATCTTCATATGAACAATACTGAGAGACGGAGGAATATAACTAACACGTAAAACTCTTTAATCTCTTTAAATCTTTAAAATTTAATGAACAGAAATGCAGTTTTCTTGTGAGGAAAAGGTTAGGACGTCCCCACATTAGAATCAGGGGCACCACTATCAGCTGCTAATGATTGGAACCTCGTTAGAGAGGGTTTTGTAGGAGCTGGTCATCTTTAAAATACAGATATTTAGTTTGGTTTGCTCCTGTTTGTTGGAGTGAGTGGTATTACCATAGTCAGATCCAAGACGTTCTCCTCCGGCCTTCAAAAAAGAAAGTTGTAGGTGCGTATGAGTCAGGGAGGAGATATGAAACATTTAGAAACCAGCCATTCTACTGTCGGCAAAACAATTTACCAGAGAAACAACTGCAGAACTGGCCAGGTCAGATTGTTCTAGCAAGTTCAGCCCACAGGCAGACCACAAGATGAGTAAAGAAGTCTTAAACAATCCTAAAACATCATCACAGGTAGTTCTTGACCTACAGGTAGTTCTTACCACTGTTGATGTCAAAGTTCACGTATCTGTCATCAGAAAAAGACTGAACAGTGCACCGTGAGGCGTTACTACTAAACAGATGTTACTTTAGTGGTGGACATTGATGGACGTATGGATGTCTCACAGTACTAATTTATTAAATATAAAAATGAACTAAAATTCAACCATGGTATATCTTACCAAACTAAACTGCATGTCATATGGAGGTCTCACAGTATTAATTTAATTCTGATTAAGGATTGACTAAAATTACATTTTACTAATATAACGGTTGGTAGTATGTTCATCAGATGGGCGTTTGTAGTTTGTACACTACAATTTATTTTAGATCTCTGTCATCTTGTTGTCCTACAGTAGTAGTTTATTAAATATAAAAATTATATATCTTACAAGACTAAAGGTTGTAGCATGTTTATAGGATGTGTTTTACTAAATTACAAGTGATTTGATTCTGCAGTAGGTTTATGTTTTGTGTCTCTCTGGTTAAACAGCAGCAGCAGGTCTGTAGGGTTAGAACAGAACCGCTGACTGTGTGTCAGTGTGGTCATGGAGCATGGAGTTCAGTGTGGAGCCTGTAGAGTGTTAGTGTCTGTATTCCCGTCCCCTGTTCTTCTTAAACTACCGGCAATTTAACGTTAGCTAATCTCTCTTTACTACTTTCATCCACAGCATAATCCTCTAATCCAGACCTCTGTATTTCTAGTGTAGTCGCCTTCATGATACGAGCTACTTCGTACGTTGATCTTTGGTAGGCTTGCCAGGTTTGCGTGCATTGCAACAGAAATCACCCGATCATGTAATGCAAATATTTAGTATGAAATCAAGTCATTTCGAGTCGTCTGTCTAAAGTCTCGAGTCGAGTCTTTTCAGTGTTAGTCAAGCAAGTCTCAAGTCCTCAAATTTGCGACTCGAGTCAGAGGAGGAACTATAAAAGCTGTTTTCTCACAGTGTTTACAGTGTTGTCAGTGAGTTTGTGTTCAGAATCAGAATCTTTATTTCGCCAAGTATGTTACACATACAAGATATTTGTCTTGGTGAGAGCACACATGTATGACATGCAACAAGAACACAGTGTTAACAAGTATTACACTAATACAACAGTACAATAAGATACAATAAGTAGATTATGGAGGTAGGGAGGGAGGGGGGATTGCACCTGAAGTCCACTACCATGTCCACTATCTACCATTATCTAATCGGCCAGTCATGTGGCCGCAGCGCAGGTAATGCTCCCATCAACCACCAGCATGGGGAAGAATGTGATCTTGGCCGTGGAATGATTGTTGGTGTCAGACGGGATGATCTGGGATTTTCATGCACAACAGTCTCTGAAGTTACTCAGACTGCAGTGAAGAAACACCAACTAGTGAGCGACGGTTCTGCAGACACAAACGGCTCGTTGATGAGAGAGGTCAGTGGAGAATGGCCGGACTGGCTCCAGCTGACTGAAAGATTATGGTAACTCAGATGACCACTACACACAACTCTGATGAACAGAGAAGCATCTCAGGATCCACAAGACGTCAAACCTTGAGGTGGATGGGCTACAACTAGGGTGGCCACACATCTGGTTTCAAGCCGGACAGTCCATTTTTTCAACTCCCAGTCCTCCATTCGGCGCAGTACCTGGACAAACACCCATTAGTCCTCTTTTCGGGATGAGGTATTTAAAATGTTCACTTGCCAACAATGTTATGTGTGCCATTGGCTCACATCCGTGTCAAAAGACATGCCTTGCATTTCACTGGTTTACCAAGGTCATGTGACACCATGACTCGCCTACCGGCTAACTGCAGGTCAGCCTTCTAAATGCTAGTCAATTAGTAAACTCGTCTGACTGATCCATTCCACCCAATTAGGTTAGTTAAGCAATCATTTATGTGTTATATAAGTTAGGTTATGATTTTAAATCTGTTCTAGTATCGTACCCGACCCCCCCTCCCCCTTTATGATGTCCTCTTTTTCGGGGTTGGATGTCCTCCTTTTTGGGGTTATGAAAGTGGCGACCCTAGCTACAACAGCAGAAGACCACATCGGGTTCCTCTTCTGTCAGCCAAGAACAGAAAGTTGTTACCCACAGTCTCACCAAAACCCGACAGCTGAAGACTGAAAAAAATGTAGCCTGGTCTGATGAATTCTGATTTCTGGTGTAGGTTCAGGCCAGGCTGATGGAGATGGTGTGATGGTGTGGGGAATGTTTTCTTGGCACACTTTGGCCTGTTAATACTAGTCAATCATCGCTTGAATGCCACAGTCTGTTTGATGCTGTTTGATATCATTGCTGACCATGTGCATCCCAACCACAGTTTACCTTCTTCTAAAGGCCACTTCCAGCATGATATTGCACCGTCTCACAAAACATAAGTATCCTCAAACTGACCATGACAATGAGTTCACTGTTCTTCACTGGCCTGCCCAGTTATCAGATCTGAGTACAGTAGACATCCTTTGAGATGTGGTTGTGCAGGGGATCTGCAGCATGAAAGTAGCCACAAGAGGCTGTTTGAGAGCAAGGAAGGCCCTACCTAGTGTTAGCACAGTGTATAAAACTAGCTGTTATGCTAAACGGCACTGTGCTTAGATATGACAGCACAGATCTATTACATTTGTGCTTGTTAGTAGCTCCTCTACTCATCAGACAACTTCAATAGCCATATAGCTATCTCTCTCCCATACAGTGCATAACAGAGACCCTGTACAGCTCAGTATGTAGCAGTCGGATCAGGGACAGTGAGAGAGAGAGAGAAAGCAAGAGAGAAAGAGAGCGAGAGATCCTGTGGCTGTGCAGAGCCCCCCTGAGGAGGAATGGGGGAAGGGTGCCGCTGAGCGCGCAGTGCTGAGCTGTCACGCACACACACAAGCTGTGTTATTTAGTGCTGTGACCTTTAACCTCCGCATCACACTCCACCCCATCAATCCCCTTCTCTACAGACCCTGCATTCAGCCAACCGCAGAATTCACCCTGCAGTGCTGCAGTGATTTTGCTTGGCATATTTGAATAATTATGAAGCCATTTTATTTATATCGTCTATATTACACTGTATTTACTTTAATAGGTATTTACCATGCACCAAATGCACTCATGCGCCAAAACATAATAGATATTATCCATTGATTACAACAGTAATATTGTATACAAACAAAGCGACATAAACTTCCTTCTAAATATGTATATTTATATATATAGCCTATATAACCTGACTACTTCTGCTTAGTCGAATGCTTAAGTGTACTTCTACAGGTTGTAGGCTTATTATCAGCTGGACCTTCTTAGTTAGCTAGAGGTCAGTATAGGTCTTCTGGGTTGAGCGCAGAATGCTAAATAAAGAACAGTGTCAGAGGCTCGTCGGTGTAAACTACATTATTTAAGGCGTCCCTTATTGCTGTTTTTGTGCAAGGAGACTATGGTGTTGCAAACCTCAGACACCGTCCTGCGCCACAAATATAGTGGCCAAAGGCTGGCTGCTGGGGAAGGGTAGGTTTGGGTATGTTCCCTCCAGCCCTCTGACCTTTTGGGCGTGCGGATGCCACGCTACACTTGTTTTTTTCTTTCTTTCTTTCTTTTTTTTTAACCAACGAACTGATTCTACTCCAGCAGCTCATATAATCCACATGTAAGCTTCTTATGTGCTGCACTATTTTTTTTTCCGGAGGGGGGGAAATACATTATTTGCCTTTATGTTATGGGAACTGAGCTGCAGCAGTTACCAGCAAAGGTTATGGGATGGCCCATAAAAAATCACTAAGACTTCTTTATGGGCTGTAACTGAAAAAGAAGGCACATACTAGCAGCAGCTAACAGCATTTTCATTCACGACAGAGAGAAAAGTCTTGCATCACCCCCCCCTCCTCAGGCCCCCCCAACCACCCCCTCCACATTTACACTGCTAGTGCTCTTTATGCGCTGCTTTGTCCTTCATGTCATCTTATGCAGATGGCTATAATAAGAAGTCAGGCCCTGTAATTTGCTGACCAGAGGACGCTTTTTTGGACAATGCACAATGCATAATCATCAGATCTGTCCTGAATTATTTTTTATTTATTTATTTATTTTTTCTCCAAGAAACACTTTTGTTTATCTCAGCAAGAGCTCCGGCTCTGTAGGGATGTTTATTTCAATGCTGTTTGATGTTATTGTCTCCCTTTTTTATATCTTCAATAACACCAAAATATACTGATTGTAGCTTTTCACACAGGCTAGGAAATGAATATGCCATTTAAGCACATCAGCATAGTTGACCAATCTTAATATTCTTAAATTCTGGACCTTGGGAGATAATATAAACACAGTGGTTCCTAACCCTGGTTCTGGCAGACCCCCTGCCCTGAGAACATTTTAGTGCTTGTCCTGCTCCCAACACATCTGATCCAACTAACCATCTAATTAGCAAGCCCTTCCTGGGCTAAAGTGGATGTGTTAGAGCAGGTAAACTGTTGGCCTGGGGGTCCTCCAGGACGAGAGCAGGGAACCAGTTATATACAGTACAACAGCCTATGGGCCAGACATGCACCTGCGCTCCACAGCAAGTACTTTTATGAGACAGCCTAAATATATAACCTATTCAGTAATGGTATTTAACCAATAAATGCCCAGGTATCATGCCGTCCTTCTTCATAAGCCCGCCCTAAATGTTCCTAAATATAAAGAGCTCTGCCTCCATCACTCCACGTGTCTTAACCACGGCCACAAAGCTTGAGGAGCTTCCTCTGGACTACAAATCCCAGACACAAACGCTGCTGTACGATGATGTCATTCAGCGTAGGGACGCGGCCCTTTCTTGAAAGGTGGCATGGGTGTTGTAGTTCGAGTAGCGCGTTGTCGCTATTCACCGCAATTAGGCTAAGAACCACAAGTCCCAGAGTTCCATGCGCGACGCGCTGTAGCGTTAATGGTCCGCGTGTAGGCGAGTCACGCGCGGCGGAGTTTCGCCCGTTGGTCTTCGCTGCGTTTCTCTTGCTGTAGGTGACGGTTTGGTCCGTTTCATGTCGTTTTCTAAAGCCAAACTTCGCTTAGATTAACCCACTTCACCGAAGAATGAGCGACAACGATGACATCGAGGTCGACAGTGACGTGAGTACATGTGTTATTTGTGGGCTTGTTTTTGTGTTTTTGTCCGTTGTTTGTTTTTCCGTTGCAGGTAGCGAGAGCGCCCAGTGTGTTTTCGATTTCTGGAGCTAAGCGCTTTAGCCAGTTAGCTAGCAGCACTGTCGTCCACATACAAGGACAGCTCATATGTAGACGAAATGGGCTCGAAATGAGTAGAAAACAAGCCATCTGTAACATGTTCAGTAGTCTGACAGAGGGGTTCCTCTACTGCTCTCTGTGTCTTTGTATTTACTGCAGTGCTTAGAAAACCGTCTCTGTAACGTAAAAGTCAGATTATTATCAGTCATATCCAATATAGTTTAACGCTAGCTTCACTTGTACTTTCCTTCTTTCTGTTTTTATGTTTGTGTTTTTTACAGGAAGAATCACCGAGATTTCACTCTGGGGTGCGTAGTAAACGGGGCAGTTACTCCACTTTTAGCCTTTAACGATGATAATGCCTTCTGTTTTTGACATTGTGTGGTCGGGTAGGTAACTTATTGTGCTCAACACCAATGATTTAACGCCACAATGCAGAGCGAGGCATATTTCGGGCGTATTTCCTGAGCAGCTGAGTAGAGCCTGCAACGTTCATGCATTCATTTTGAAGCCTGTATGTAGGCGGCAGGCTGGCCGGTGCTGCCCGTTTCACAGAGCAGCTCAGCAGGCCACTGATGTTGCGAGAGAGAGAGAGAGAGATAGAGAGATAGATGGAAGAAGGCCGGTTAAGCCGGGGCTTTAATTCACCACGATCAGCACATCATGTCCATATTAAAGTCGGTCCTGGCGAACATTATCCCTTCTAATGTCTGCCTGTGTGCGCTTGTCCCTCTCATGCTGCAGGTCTCTGTTGATCATGCACTATATGTCCAAAAGCTTGTAGACCCCCTGCTCACCCAGCTGTTTATTCTGAAATCAAGGTCATTAATAGTGAGTTTGTCCCTTTAAGGACCGCAGGAACAGCATCTACTCCTCTGGGAGGGCTTTATACTAGATATTGGAATATTGCTGTGATGTTTTGCTTGCGTTCAGCCTTCAAGGGAATGTTAGTGATGTCAGGTACTGATGCTGGATGATCTTTCAGGCTCATCCCAAAGGTATTGGATAGTGCTCCGTAGGGCTGCACGATATTGGAAAATGGGGACATTGCAGTATATGTATTCCATACTTCTCTTGTAGATTAGACATGGAAAAGGAAAACTGTGTGAGTTTTCCTTTTGTATCAAGCAGGAAAAAGCTGTTGCATGGCCTGTTTGGTTTAATTTGCTTTACTGGGCATTGCACATCCTGTGATGTGACTACTTCGCATGCACATATTGCGATGAGGATGCTGAAACAATATATTATGGAACCCTTGTGCTCCATCACTACATGAGCTATCCGCTGTGCCCCATTCTAATTGTATTGGTTATACATATGGTTATGCATCTATGCTTTTGGGGGTGAGGACAAAAATTGATGCGGTATAGTATTGCAATAATTTGCTAAGCAGCATTGTGTATTGATACACAGATGCCAGGTATTCAGATTTTATGATGTAAATGTAATATATTGCAATATATGTTTTCACAGGAATCAGCATAAATCGCAGTAATATTGTATTGTGACTTATGTATCATGATAATATCATATCTTGAGGCCTTTGGTGATTCCCACCCCTAATAAATAGGGAGGTGTTCCCATCACTGTACTGCAGGAATAGGCTCTACTAGCGCTCTGGAGAATGCAGTCCCACTCACCTGAGCTCATGTGCATCTTATCCCGAGTGTCCCGTTCTGTTGGCAGCGCTTTTCTATGGAGGTTATTGAGCTGTGTGTGCATAATTGAACAAATTGTCAGCAATGAATAAACCTTAAAGTTGCTCAATTCCCTGCTTAATAGGGACGTCTACATACTTTTGGACATGTAGTGTGGATTGGTAGATGGAATGACTGGTAGATATGATTCATTTCACTGGGAGTTTTAGGCAAACAGCCTGTGTAGTTGAATTATTGAAGCCTCACTGAAATTAGGCTATGGCCCATGGAAATAGCTGTGTAGTGCTGGAAGATCAGTTGATGGACCAGGATGGTAATTTCTGTATTGGGGTTCAGGGGGGTTAAGTTTTTACAACAGCATTGCAGTTTGAGAGAGAGCAGTTTTCAAATCAGAAAAGCAGCAGTTTTAATTACAATCTGTATTATCAGTGTTGTTTTCTTAATCTTTAAATGCATGGAGCTTGTGATTTCCCTGTAAAGTAGTTGGATCAAACAAAACCAAACATTCGTTCAGAGGTGATGATGGTATTTTATTGCTACTGTGATGTATTTTGTTGTCTGGTGCGCTACGTTCTGCGTGCAAGCCTAAATTCCGTAGTAGGTATTTATTAGTTATGTATACAGTATTAGGAATATATGATAATTACTGCCTTTTTTGTGCTGGGTAGGTTTTCTGGGTAGGTTGTCTGCATAGGGCTGGGTGATACTGACAACATACAATTCATATAATTATTAAAATATTTGAAAGTACAACACAGCATTTAAAGTTGCTTTAGTAAGCATAATCAACCTATTCTTCCTGACTGCTGCTGCTTGGACTGTATCATTCACTTAGAACTACACCAAAGGGAACCTTACACAGGACTGTGAGTATTACAAAACATAGATTTCCAGAACACAACCATAATATTCCTTTAGTTTTACATATTTTGAACAGTTTCAGAACAGTCTGAAGCACCAGTAAATGACATGGGCTACGTTGTAGTTCACTGTGTCAGGCCCTGGATTATTTAATAAATGACAACAGTGTAAAACTCTGCTATTAATGATGTTTATGAAAGGAGTGAGTATTGCTTATTAAATATATCACTAAACGTATTTTAGTAAGCTTAGAACAAAAAACAATATGGTATGTCACTATCTTAATATACTTGGTATACTGCTATAGATATATACTATATGCTTAACATATATGGTATAGCGTAAACGTCGTCCGGCCCCAGTTCTGCAGAAACAGTCTAAACTCATGCATGTTTTGTGCATATTTGACACCAGGTGCTGCATTCTTTTGTTTAGCCCCAAACACCTTAATTTTTTATGAATATTTTAAATATTTAATGATTTTATTCAAGAAACAGAACTGGCAGGGATTTAATAAGAAAATTAGTGTTTTGACATCTTCAATTCACTGTCATGTCATAGTCTTTTTACCTCTCAAGCTTTTTTTATGTGTGATTAAGATGTTTAAAGCGCTCCTCCAGTATAAGTATAATTTAAAATGTAACCAGAGCCGTTTTATTTTCTGTGCAAGATAACCACTGAAACTACTACAGGTGAAAATTAATGAGAAGTCATGATATGATATTTCTGCAATATATTGTGATATATTAACCTTTTTTTACTGCAAATTATGTCCCCTAAGGAAACCTTTATGCTGTTATTGCCATCTATGAATCCACTGCTCGACACCCATGTGTCATGAGTTAATGCAGTCTTTTCTGCTTTACTCAAAGTAATTCCTTTTACTATTATAATCCCATAATTTTAATTTGTTTTCTGCGCATCGATACAATATTACCGCACAAAATATTGTGATATGTTATATCGTTTTTCTCCCCAACCTACATGTGTGTTCTGAGGTTTTATATTGAATATTGATAACAGTAAAATAAGTTTCTTCTTTGGTGACTATTTAACATATTTAAATGGTTTGATTTTTTTTCAGACCAGTATTGTGATTTAATTAGAGTAGTTTCTATACATTGAGATCCATGCTTTTTTTTCCAGGAAGACCAGTACAGGCAGTTTTACTGGTTTCAGGCCAAAAGCTTATCTCAAAACAATCATAAAACAATGTCTCTGACATCAGGCTGTCTATTTATAACCAATTGATATGAGAGCTTTCTGTGAGGTAGCTTTTAAAGGCACTCTGCAGACGTCTGGTTCCTACCACCACCGCTGTGAACAATTCTGACTTTAAAATGTAAATTTCTTGCATCAGACCATTCTGAATGCCTTTGTTCACAGAGTAACCATTTAGTTATGCAGGAAATTCCCGAGATATGTGGATTTCCCCATCCATAATGTTGAAAATGAAACTATACAGTAACGTCAGTGCAAAATGCAGTACACTGAGCCATACGTTCATTGATTGCAAGTACAAAAGCATTAGCGTTTCTCTAGGGCATTACGCAATTCGGGCGTCTTTTGCGGAATGAGCTTCTGTAGCACTTGATAAGCAAGTTAAAGTACCTGCTAAGTGCATGACGTAGCCTTTCAGAAAAGACATGAAGACATTGATACTTATTAAACCAGCTCAAGTTATAATAAGGCTATGGTGTACAGTTCTCACCAGTGATAAACACCCGCTATATACAAGTTCAAAGAGTGAGCCTGCATTAATGCCAGATTACTGAAGTAGACAAAACAGACCAGTGTAATTATCCTGTACTACTGCACTAGATACTGAGAGGCTCAGATACAGTAACTGCAGTATACCTCACTAAACGTAGAGCTGTGTCCAGGCTTAAGTGTTTTCTAAGAACACTGTTTGTGAGGTGCACTCAGGTAACCGTAACTCAAGTTATGTAACAGTAATGACTTCCAAGTATCTGCCGAGAGTTATGCCCTTGGGTTGGGTAGACTTTAGCACGCCGCTGTAGACGTACACAATACACACAGTCACGTGCCTCACAGGGACATCAAGTCTTGCGTGCATTGCTAACAGGTTTGTTCAGGACACCCAGCTGCCGTGCAGTAGACTGTATACTCCCCTGTCTGTGTCAAAATGAAAAGCATGTTAGTCACTACTCAACGTACTCCACTCCCTGTTTAAGCAGCTCTCTTTTAGCGAGGACTTCAGCATGTACTTGTCTTATAGACTTTTGGGAGAATCATTTTTCTGCTAGTTAGTGCTGTGTGATGGTCTGGTATACCATGATCTAACACATCGTGATATTGCCTTTGTTTTTGGTAGTATTTTAAATTTTTTATAGCTATATAAGTCCCACAAAATAGCAGTGTCCCTGTTGTAGAGTGGTTTGTTTCAGTCTTTATGTGCACTTACAGGACCTACAAGTAACTGTAACGTATGTCATTTAGATTGTTTTAAAATGGCTGTTAAAATCCATAAACAATGAATAAATATTAAGCTTCTTTTCTGGAGATTTTATGTTAGTGAAAATATTGAGATCTGAATTTGGTCATTGCCATCCAGCACTATCACAAATCCCTAAAACCTAAATACTGTTGTCTCAAATGTATTTTAAAGCCTGTTACCTAGAACAGTCCCGGTTCCAGCCGACTGCAAGTTCATGATTAGGTTTGAGGAATCACTGAACAAGATTGGAGTCTAGATGTCTGTGATGTTCCCAAAATGTCTTTTATCTTCTCCTGTAAGGAAAACCCTTTGTGCTGGGAGGAAGTTGTTTTTTTTCCCCCAGAAAGAAATGATAAGCCAAGGTTCTAGCAGGCTGTGGAACATGTTAGAATATCGTGCTTGTTGAACATTGGTTTATGAGAATAACCCCTAGTCCGGGTGGCCACATAAGTGTATATGCTAATGGCAGCCTGAGTGTTTTAGGGAAGTAGATTTTTTTTATATTTAAACATTTTCACTTGAGAATAATAATAAACAATGTAACTAACCGTTCTGAGGGAAAATTCACCATTTTTGAGAAACCTGTTAGTTCAGAATTATGCATGATGGCAATGAAACAAACCTCTAAAAGCTGCCTAAGCTTCAGAGAGAGAGTTTTACAATAAGGTTCTGCTAGTGTTTTCAGTGAATACATAGACCCAAAATACCCAGTGTACCCAAAGTTGTTAGCATTGCATGGTGAGTTTCACTCATTTAGATAACAAACAAAAATGGCTGCTGTAGGTGTTGTGACCCCTGAGCTGCATTCCACACCACAAGGTCTCTAAACAGTATGATTACATTCCCCACACACGTGAGCACGGGATGTCAGTTGAGGGAACTGCTGTTGATGAATACCTTCATTCAGAATGTTGTACAGGGTCACAATCAAACTTGCATTTTCAGGAGATATACAATGGCTAATGGGTAAACATTCCTGTAGCTTGCTGCAAAGTGATAAATCGTTGTTCACTTCTCTCTGTGCAGTTTGAAGTTGCTGTTCAGAGGAATGTTTTCACTCCTCCTTATGGTTTGGAATCACCTTTAAAACCCTGTGTAGTCCACTTTGCATGGATCTGGGAGCGTGATTGGAATGCACCTCTGGTTGTTGCTAGCAGTGAAAATAAAAGTTTCCAAGTTGCACTTTAACCGTTGTTCTTCAAAACACTGCGGCTGATTTCTTAATAAACAAATTATCCTGAAATAATGAAAATAAATAATAAAGTATAATTCCTCTTTAAAAGTGCGTGAAATCTGGCCCAAGAACAAGACGTCCTACACGTTACAGTCCTTACGTGACAATAGTGGTAAAGTCAGCCTATGGATTAAATGGAAGATTGTAGACATACCAGCCATATTGACTCATAATTTGCCAGTTTGGGCCCACACCCTCCCTCGTGTAGCACATATTCTCTCTGTGTTGTTTCTGGGGCTTTTTAGTATGTGGATAACTAGCAGTCAGTTTTGCTTCCAAAAAGGGCACCCGTTAATGAGTCACTGGACGTTGAACAGGTTTTACAGCTGTGGCTGTAGGTTATACTGCCCTGGTCGAGCCCTTGTGACACTTGGCTTTGGCAGCCATGACGCTTCTTCCATGCAGCAGTCCAAGGATAGCTAAACTAGGCTTACTGAAGAGGTTTATCAGGTTTGTAAACTAGTCGTGTGCAGATTGCCATTGGTTAGTTTAAAACAGTGAAACTTTCGAAGTAAGTATCAGCACCCTTTTAAACACTTTACATGCCGTAGTTCCAGTATTGCTGATGGCACCTACTTTTAATAACTGGACATAAATTGAGCTTTAAAGAGTATTTTTCACTGAAAAGGTCTATAATTTTCACAGATGGCTTAAATGACTTGGTGACTTTTTTTAAATGCAGCATTAAATTTGACTTGTGATTACACACGAACAGTAAGAATGAGTTCACAACATCCATTGGTGGCCATTTTAGCACAGTCTCACTATGGTGGAGGATGTTTTTATGAGCAGTGGTGCCGCTGTGAAGTCCCCTGTGATTCTCTCTTTGCAGGCAGACAAACGGGCACACCACAATGCGCTGGAGCGCAAACGTAGGGACCACATCAAAGACAGCTTTCACAGCCTTCGGGATTCCGTGCCTGCATTGCAAGGGGAAAAGGTTGGTAAACTCCACTGGTAAAGCCAAAAAGGGGTCTAGGCAGCTGTTCTGTTTAATTCATGTATTAAGTTGACTGTTAATGATGTCATGAACCAGTTTCATCTCCTAGTCTGAAGCTGAGAGAAAGCCTGTCAGTTGTGGTCATTTGAATATTAACATGAGATAATAGTTAAATGATCCGGTCTGACAGTTGCAGGGTAGAGTGGAAGTTGAACCAAGTCAGAGTGGTCTAGGTAGACTGATGAGTGGATGCCTTGTGCCATTATGGGGGAAATTCTACTAGCATTTCTTTTTACATGTCTGACAATGAGGGCTTTGGAGTGTTGCATTGTGTTTTTTTTATTTTTTTTTATGACCCCAAGAGGAAGTTAACTTCCCCTGCAGACTTATGCTTGTATGTCTGCTGAGGTGATGCATGAAATGCCTTTAATGACTGTAGCATACCAAGTAGGAAAGACTGATGTACTGTATGGTAAGCTTCTTTAAGAATGTTGTGTGTAGCATCAGTGCATTACATTGACCCAGTTTAATTTAAAAGGGGTGTTAGAAAAGGGGATGGGCTTATTGTTGGGAGATTGTTTTCAAACCTTAGAAAAAAACAAAATATGTACTTGCAGTGTATTGTGAAAATGTCTTCAGCTTAATAAACCTAAAAAACCTGCGCTTCTATTACATTTTCAATGTTTCATTTCTGAGAATTTTAACCCTCCCGTTATGTTCAACCTATAGGAAAAAATTAATGTTCTTAAGTCAAATTGATCCGATGTATGTTTAATCTGAAAGTAGTTACAAATGAAATTTTGGCAAATTAGTATCTTTAATTAATATCAATTTAAACAATATTAGGAGTGATCGATTTTTTTTTTTTTTTTACTCTTTATAAATCATACTTTACTCAAAGTGTTTTTGTTTTTTTTTAATCTGTTTTTTTTTCTGTACTTTGGCAAAAACTAGATATTCAGTATATTCAGACGATCACCTTGTCTATCAAGCTTTTTACCCTTTTTAACCTCCTCTCTCACTGATAGGTTAACAAGTTAAATGAGTTATTTTCCATTTGTATGTTCATCACACTAATGCAGCCTTGCAGAAAAGGTTTCATGCCTCAAAATATTTTTCCCTATATTTTTTTTTAAACTTTGAAATGGGTCATTTTGACCTGCAGCATAACAGAAGGGTTAAATGATTTCAACTCTAGAATTATGGTAATTTAGTATGAGACATCAACTTCAAACCAAAGAAGACATTTTCACGTTGTTGTTGTTGTTGTTGTTGTTGTGTGTAATGAGGACCATGGAACCTTGCATCATATTTTAGTATTTCGTTTGTTGCTGACAGCAATCTATTAAACAGGCGTCTCGAGCTCAAATCCTAGACAAAGCCACAGAGTACATCCAGTACATGCGACGGAAAAACCACACGCACCAGCAGGACATCGACGACCTGAAGAGGCAGAACGCTCTGCTGGAGCAGCAAGGTGGGTAGCGTCAGGCTCGCAGAGTTCCATCACCCCCAGACCACGTGGCCGTTTGTCATCTGCTCAGAGTGCCCTGTGCCAAACTACGCATCAGGCATCTGTTCTAGAAGGCAAAACCCATTTGGCTATAAAGTCCCTGTAGCTGCTGAATACTTACAAATTAAAAAATGTAGATAGTGTATGTATGATTGTGTATGTGTATGTATGACTCTGCTCTAGATGCTGTCCAAGGCAGGGTTAGAATCGATCACTTTCCTCAAATCCACTTTCCAGTCCTGGATTTTGTAACCCCTGTAAATGGTCATACTGCCTGATACTGTTGCATTTATTATTAAGCTCTTGTTGACCTGGCCTCCCCATTTCTCTCAGCCCTGTCCTCAGGGGTCCACATTTTTTTTTGCCCCAACCCAACTTAAAATGTAAGGACAGGGGGAAATTTTATATAGACTGGTTGGCCCTGAGGAACAGGTTGGGGAATCCTAGACACCATCTTAAGAGCTGTTCCATTACTGTATTAGCACAAGTGATGTTTGTTTAGCGAGCCCTTGGAGGGGCCAGGGATCAAGTGATTACGAGTGTTGGCTTCAGCAGCCCAGAAATCATTGTGTCCTAATTGATTTCTCTTTTTGGCCCTGTCCCGCAAAAAAGAACAGGTCGATTAAAGTTGTTTTGAAGCTGTAATGGTGAAATACTTAGATACTTAACATTTCAAAATCATTAATTTACTGTGTTCAGACAAGGTTTGGGTAGCAAATATTCGTTTAAACATACTTTACTTTGCTAGCTTGCTAATGCATAAACAAACAAACAAACAAATAAAAAAATAACTGTACTCTGTACCCAGATCTAAACTGAAGTTATAGACAAATAAAATTGTTAAAACATTTGAGTAACTGCATCTCAAATGTTGTACATTTCAAATTTTGCATGGCTAGCTAATTAGCTCATCGTGGCTAACTAGACCAGGGCAAGTGCATTCTGACTGAGCACTACACTCTTTACTGACCGGGAAGGGGATTTAAGGTCCGGGGTTGGACACTTTTACAGATATCCATGTTTTAGGCTTTCAACTCAGATGGGGTGTAACTACTGTACAGACAACGTAGTAATGTCTTCATATTGTGTTCTTTCATTCTCATGTCACAGTTCGTGCACTGGAGAAGGTCAAGGGGACCACACAACTACAGGCGAACTACTCGTCCTCGGACAGCAGCCTGTACACCAACCCCAAGGGCAGCGCAGTGTCAGCCTTTGACGGTGGCTCTGACTCCAGCTCAGAGTCCGAGCCAGAGGAGCCGCCCACCCGGAAGAAACTGCGTCTGGAGGCCAGCTAAGAGCGCTCCCTCCTCAGGCTCTTCAAGGTTCTCCTAGTCTGGAGGGGTCACTGCAGTGCCCTGTGCAGCGATTCCAACCTTCCTCCGCCTCCTTTGCTCCCTTGTCCCTCCTCGGTGTGCACCAACCAGAGACTCCACAACCTCCAGTTTCATGTCTGCAGAACCTTCTTCGATGCTGGGCCAGACCAAAGGAGGGATACCCAGTAGGGTAGGAGGACTCACGTCAGAAAGGCAACACACAGTCCATGTCTTTCTCTCCCCGGTCCTCTCTCCTTCCTCAAGTCTCTCTGTCAGTTTTGCGTCCTGGCACCCACATCGTGGCAGCAACAACCAACCACCAAGAACCAAAATGAGGCAGCTTTGTGATGTAAGAACTCAATGCTTTTTCTGTACCCTCGTCTGGAACCCCTTCAGTAGGAACCTAAAGGGGCCCATGAGGCGTACGGCTCGAAGCACTGCTAAAATGTTCTTTTCTGTTATCCTCTTGTTGTTGAATATGTTAAAGAACCTGTTTAGTACTTGTATGCACCCTAGAATAATTGTTTCAAAGGAGTGGATAACCTTTCTAAATGTTTGTACTTTTCCACAAAAGAATGTGAACCTACTTCAAAGCAGTTAATATGAATTAATATCAAGTATAACCCCTCCACAGTGGAATCAAATAGCTGACAAATTTAGTTTGAACAGGTTTTGAGACAGTCCCCAGACTTGTGGTGTTCTTTTAGCTTTATCTAGAGTTTAGCTGGCTGGAAAAAAAATAAGTTTTTATAAAGGAATGCATTAATTTTGCATACCATTTCAATAATATGTACTACAGTTTGTATGTTTCTTGCAGTTTTTTGGGAATATATCAATTTGGTAAATGTTTTTCCCTGTTTTGACACAGAATGTCAACAAATAAGCTTCTTTTTTTTCGGTGTGAGTAAAAAAACAAAAAAACAAAAAAAGTGTTGTGAATTCCAGGGTCATATTTAAGTGCTGATTGAAATTGAACTTGAGCCCTACCCTACCCCGTCCTCTGAATTTTGCGTGTCTAGGAGATGTAAGTATATTGTTTATCACAGATATTCCTCTTAGTACATAGTACATACTAAATAGGTCTTTGATTCCATTCGATGGAAATTACCGGTATGTCGTACATACTGCCAACATTTGTCTTGCAAGTTGAGGCCTAACTTTACTATGAGATTATAAATAAAACTATTTTATCCTTTACAGACGTCGTGTGACTCCTTGTAGTGGCTTTGTGCTTATTTATTTAAAACCTGAGTTACTGTGACTTCATCACTACAGCCCTTCAGAGTCTGGCCGTTATTCAGACTACGTTAGTTTTGTTACAGTTTCAGCACAGGGACATGGCTGTGTTTTAAAGCGAGCCTGTTATGCTTTTCCGGTTTTCCCCTTTCCTTTAGTGTGTTATGTAGCTGTATGCATGTACGCAGTATGCAAAGTCATAAAGCCCAAAGTACACACCACAGGGAGAAACTCTGTTCCACAGACAGCGTTTTTCTCAGCTGCCTGAAACGTCCCATCGGAATTCCGGCTGTTTTCTGTTACAAGGTGATGTCATCTTGTAACACCACCATTGTTTCTTGCCTACTGACAAGCTTAAAACTTACCACTCTGAAACGTCCTGCTTCAGTCTAGCTTCTGAAGGTGGATCAGGTCTACAGGCTTGTTTTACATAACTTAAACTGATACAGCAGAACCAACACCAATGTAAGGATAGCCACAGCAGTGTGGGGGCAGACCTTGTAGCAGGACGCAGCTCTGGAGGTTGACCAGTGAGAACAGTTTAGGCGAGCTGACCAAACAGAGCACACTAAGCTCATCGGGAAGAGGGGCTTAAAGACACAGGAGCTCTAACAGCATTTCAGAGGAGAACACTGTTGTTAGAGAAAATTGGTAACAAGCATAATGGGTCCCTTTTAATTAAATATGGCCAACCTACACGTTGTTGTTGTTGTTGTTGTTATTATTTATGCATATTTTATTGTTTTAGAATCACTGTATTCAGCCACCCATCCTTTTTGGGTGACCATAAACTTAAGATATCATCTGACATATTCAGTAAAGATAGGAAATGTGTTACTGCTCCTGAAAAATATCTTGCCCACAATTCCTATAAGGGAACGTCTCTATTAATTATTATTAGTACTATTATGCATCCCTAAAGCCTGCTGGCTGAAAGCATTCTCAGATATGCCAAAAAGGTGCCTGCTGCCTCATTAAGTCTCTGAACTAAAAATACTGTCATTCCTTTACAGTCCAAATGTGTGTTTCTGAGCAGCCTCTTGAAACAAGTTGTGTTTGTATTCTCTAGCATAACTGATGAAGAGTTTTCTATTAGACAAACGCGCTGCCAGTCAAGAAGAACTGCACGCATGAAGGACGTTATGCCCATACCTTGTTGTTTCGGAGGAAAACCAAAATAAATGACGGATATTCCAAGAAGACACTCTTAAGATGCCACTCAGTTCATTAAATAAAATTCAGGCACCATTTAAAACCCACTGGGATCTTGTTGGGGGTGTGCTGGGAAATGTGCAGTGAAGAACAATCCAGCCTCTATAGATGGTCTGCGGACAGCAGTTAAGAATGTGTGGGAAGCAGTTTCTTCTAGTCACTTAAAAACATCATATGATAAAGCACAACGAGGAGCGGCAGAATGCTGATAAACACTATAAACCGTTGGTGTGCATTTCCTATTTTGCCTTCATTTTTGGTTAGTGATTACAAAACCAGCGTTTGTGAAATCCGAGTTGGCAGAGTAGTGTTTATCAGAATTGAGTAGGTCCCGAAGTGGCTCAATATTTCTTCTCCACATATTTCGCAACATAGGCCCACAAGATCTTAATGAGCTTAACTTGAATGAACCGTGTGGCAGGTTAGAATATCATTCGTTGCTCTTTCCTCCTCATTTAATGTTCAGAATTTTGATTTACAAGGTTCAGTTTTCCCAAAACACTATATTTTTACTTATACTGTACATCTGTATTAACCCTCTGTCTGGAAGGCTCTGTTAGACCTCCTGTGTACTTTAAGCCCCGCCTCTTTTTGTGATCAGTATTTTATTAAGTAAGCACGTGGAACACAGAACCATGTTCACAGAGCCCAAGACATGCCCGTAAGGTTCTTCACAATAGATAGAACATAGAGGCAATAGTTACAGTTAGATAAGTGACATACGTGTCACTGCAAAACAGAGTAATAATAATAAAAATAATAAATAAAAACAAAGTGATTAAATAATTAGATAAATGAGAGTTTGAGAGTTTCACACTCATACCAATGAACAAACATCAGTAAGCGCTCATTCAGTTTAACAGTTCCTCCTCCATATGAGAGCAGGACAATAATAGGTTCTTAATTTGGCCCCATTTATTCTCCAGAAGGGTGATGAGCAGGAACGGAGGGTTCAAACCATATTTTCAATATCGTCTTTTTGGCTAAAGCCTTGCCTCCTGATGAGCCCGGTGTGCTCCGATTGATCACTTTGCCAACTCTGTTGTAATTGGAAAACCGCCAAAGTGGTTATGCTCCTACACGGCCTTCATAGTTGCTGTGCATTGTGTGAGAGTGTGCCATGTTTGCTGATAGGCGGGTAATAAGGATTGTGGTACGAGACTGCTGTCCCTTTGTAACAGGGGAATTCCAAGAAGGTGTTTCAGACGGCTGAGACACGTGTACCTCAGAAAGAAGGCTGTGACGGTATACAGTTTTGTGTCACTGCAGTGGTAAAGCAGCGTATACACGCAGGCGCTAGCACTGGTGCACGCCCGCCACACGCATATGGACTCTACAGGTACAGATTTCGGTTTCGGTTGTTTGTGTGTGTAAATAGTGGTCATTTCTGACTTTTCCTTCACAGTAAACAGCACACCCTGACCTAAAGCCAAACACAGTGTCTCACGGTGTTAGGGTTATATATGTTAGGTATATATATAATGAACCGAAGACGTTGGTTGTTGGTGCAGCTCTCAGGGGACTGAACACCTTTCAGTCGTAACAATCGGGATAACGAGAACACTTTAAACTCTGTCTGGAGCAGTAAGATTCCGGCAGCACGGTAGATACCATCACAGGCAGTCTTTTAGATGAACAGATCCCAGCTAATGTTACAGTCTTCCTCAGCTCACTAAGAGAGAGCTGTTACTACAGTAGTACTAACTGATGCCAAGCGTGATTAATGATGGTGAATCAACTTTCAACAGCCATAAATAGATAGATAGATAAATAAATAAATAAATAAATAAGTAAGTAAGTAAGTAAAATAACAGTGATGACGGTAATGAGCTCCACACCGCGGCGGTAGACATCACATAACCACAGTATTACAGTAATGCGGTTATTGTCACAACCCTACTCAGAAATTGTATTTTGACTCCCAGATGCTACGAAACAACCAAACTACTCAGAAAACCACAGCTAAAGGCGAATGGACCAAGACAAACAGCATTCAGAAAAGTGAAGCCAAAGCTGTTCAAGCCTTTATTTCATCAGCCCAGACTTGGGACAACGTTACTAAAAGCCTTGAAAGGGTTAAAACAGCTAGACATGTGCAAGATCCAAGAGTTTACCCCGGGACTGGCATATGAAAAACTTTCTTTTAGGAGTGACCACAATACTGACTGGACAGAAGTCATCTGCACATGCTAACAGCTTTAGTAATTCAGCCCCTTGGAGACTTGTGCAATTATTACCAGCACAGATTATGACTACAGCATTACACACCAGGTTCCTGCTTGTAGCCCATACAACTGACTTCTGTAATCCCTTAAGAGCAGGAGTAAAAGAAAAAGACTATGACTGGTCCTTAGCACACGCTGACCCTCCTGTCGGTGCTGCTACTGGCAGCTGGTGGAAATGCTGGATGGCTTGAGCGACCTTCTCCGGGCAGATGTTGTACACTGGGTGAGTCGGTGCCTGATGGCAGAGAGAAAAGTTTGCAATGAGGAAGGAAGCAATTACGCACGGCAGGGTGTGTAGTCTCGGTATAGAACTCAACATCCTATAAGGCATGATGGCAGGAACGTCTAGCTCATACGTCATTAACACACACCAAGATCATTACAGTGCTTATGGAACAGTAGCCAGTTCTCTTCATCTGATTAAAGTACACAAAGCTTGGAAACCAGGTCAGCGCACATTAATAACAACCAGTTCATTTTAATCAGGCTTTTGACATTTTTGCATGTAGACTCTTGAGGGAGCAATGTGTAAGATGATGCAACCTGTTAAATTCACACTCCAAGGAACAGGGGGCAACATATCACCGGAAAAGGCACAGTCCCTCCTCCTCTCCCTTCAATGCTTACTAGTCTAGAAGAAAACCTCGTCCATTTTTGTTCGCCTACAGTGTCTCTGGGGGGGAAAGCAGCTCCAACTTTTACCACGCTTCCATTTATATGACTTCTTTTGTTTTTTTTTGCCGAACGTGGATTCTTGACTGTGGGCAGAGGTGGTTGCTGGTCAGTAGCTTCAGCCGTCACTGCGTGTACTCTGTTCTTTCATCTGCTACCTGTCCTTAAATGATCTAACTGGGAGGAGGACCTTTAACATGATTGACAAGAAGTCAGAATACACCATCAGGGCAACCAGAGCTACCTTCCCCATCCTCTCATGTTGGACTGATTTGACTTGATGCCACAGTGACTTAATAAGTAGTATTACAAGACAGGATGGTGGGGGAGGGTGGGTCGCTGGTTAGCATGCTAACTTCAGTAGATATCCCTGCAGCACAATACATAAATGTCTTTGATGTTCTGTCAAAACATTCGTTCTTTACATTCTATCAAATCATTTCAGTTCATTTTGAAAATCCAATCCAATAATTTTACATATTGCTCCTTTAAAATGACCCATATTCTTTAGAATACAGTATGACTGCTGATTCCATGACATATCTGGCTTTACTTGTTTGGAAAACACCGACTCTTTTGAACAGCAGTTTCAATCTTCAGTCTTTAGTTTAGCAACGGCTGTAATAAAACTTTAAACCATAATAAAATAAAGCAGTAATTCTTCACAAAGTATGCATTACTGGAGTTATTGTCATAATGTGATGCAATCTAAGTCAAGGCTGCCAACAATAATCTCAGCCTTCATGTTCTTCAATACTCGCTTGTTGAAAGTACCTACCAGTACTTACCAGTCTGTTTTCCTCTTTGCCGAGGACCAGCTCGTGGTGGAGATCTTTGTTTCCAAAGTGCTGTGCTATTGAGAGTCCACTCAAACAGTAGCAGGTGTGGTAAAAGTCCCTGGACCTGAGAACAACGTTTTACACACAGAATTATATATACATGATGCTCTTTTTAGATTACTGCTCAAAGGTTTCCCTGAAGTGTTCAGTACACGTGTGAAGGAAAGCCATGAGTGAGCAAGAACAGCAGATAGGCTCTTTTTTACAGGTGTTTAAAATCAACTGTATTTTGAGATGTACATGAATATGAATAAGGATATCTCGGATATCTCAAAACCCCATGCGAATTCAGTGGGACTTTCATTTTACCGCTGTTTATTTCACCGATCCTTCAAGTGAAGTGAACTTGAATGGTATTTGGGATGCAGGCAGCATCTTCCTACAGCTCAGCAGAGAAGTTCTAGCAGTCTGCCTGACCTGCCTAAATTAGTAATTCATTCTCTATGCAATAGTTTGGGCACTCCTGGCTGGATTCCACATCCTGTTCGTTTTTCAGATGAAGAGAAGGACACAAAACCTCTGCAGCAAACTATTAAAAACCCTTATCAAATGACTATATAGCTGATTAAAAAACAAACAATAAATAAATAAATGGTAACTGTGGCATGGGTTCAAGCTTGACCACCACACTAAGTCAGTACTGAGCAACACCACCTATGGAAGACACCACAGTTTGCACAAGCTTTTTGAAGCCAGCTAGGAGTCACTTTTTCTCCCACTCTTCCTTTTAAAGCTGCCTTCACAATGAATGCACAAAATCCACCGCTGTGCTTTCAAACACAGGAGTTTCAATGGGATGCGTGGTGCGAATGCGGATTCCACCGCGACAGACAAGCAGGGTCATATAAAGTTTGAATGTTTTATATTTTGGCTGAGTCTCAGCGCAGCCAACAGGAGAGCCGCAAGCGTGTATGGTAGTTCCTCTTGCTTTTGGAAAGGTCAGTTTCATCTAAGACTACCCCTCCATTTCCATGCACAACCAGCCTGCGCTGTGCATAATGCAAGTGGTATAAAAGCAGCTAGCTGCAGACAGGTGAGCACCAGCCTGCGCTGTGCATAACGCGAGTGGTGTAAAAGCAGCTTGCTGCAGACAGATGAGCCCCAGCCTGCGCTGTGAATAACGCGAGTGGTGTAAAAGCAGCTTGCTGCAAACTGGTGAGCACCAGCCTGCGCTGTGCGTAACGCGAGTGTTGTAAAAGCAGCTTGCTGCAGACAGGTGAGCACCAGCCTGCGCTGTGCATAATGCGAGTGCTATAAAAGCAGCTTGCTGCAGACAGGTGAGCCCGGTGCTTACCACGCCCATTCTGTGATGCTCTTTGTTCATCTTGATCTTTGTTCATGTTTAACTTTCAGTGATGTTGAAGTCAAGGGACTGTGAGGGCCTTCCATTGCTTTTGGAACAATGGGGAAGGAGTTCTTTACATCAAATGCTGTTCTTTTCTTCTCCTAAACATACTGATTGTCACCAAAGAGTACACACAATGTGCTTCCAAAATGGCTCCGGCTTATCTAGCCGTTGTTTAGCATCCTTCAGACTTTGATTTTTGTGATGAGGTTTCAGATAAGGATTCGCTTCTGAAGAGTCTTCCCTGCAGATCATTAGCTGTTGTGTAAGCCTTTTCAGGTTTTCTGGTTTGTGATATAAAGCCTGAGCCACACTACAGGATAATCAGACTGATATTTCTGAGGCTGATTTGCTCCTCCTGACAATCGCAAAAGTCTCCCAATATAGGTCTTATAGGTCTTAACTGATTTCCTTCCCACATTCTCCTGATGTGCGGGGTGTCCATAATCCAATCCTTAGTCCTCCGATCATCTTCCAGTGAGGTCGGGGCCACTCCAGTGGTGAATCATAAATATTGAACATGATGCCAATGTCATGCCTCAAAGGACCGCCAACCAACCAGTGTATGGAAGAAGTTAAAAGCTTGGCGGCTAAATGGCGACCGAGGTTGAAGACCGAGAAAGAGGATAAATCTGTGGAGCTGCGGCAGCAGCATGAAAGTCTTTATAATGTGTGCTGTGAGCTTCATCCCAATCAGAAAGTTCTAGCACTAATATAGCAATGGCTTTCCTGTTCTCCGCCATGTTTGCTTACAGGCGGTGTGTGAGAAACTCCCTCTCGCAATGTAGAAGTTTGTGAGAAGGTTTTGATGATCAAAGCTCCCGTTTGGACGTGCATATCTGAAAGTGTGTAGAGTGGGGACTTTGAAGACTAACAACAATCGAGGACAGAAAAATCAATCAGTGAAAAATGTCATTGTGTGTGGAGTCTCTCAACTGTAGTGTGTGCCAGGCTTTAGCTATAAAATAGGCACCCTAAGAATGAATGATATGGAGTGGATGCTCTACAATGCATACAGCATTAGGCTTCCTCATGTATGTATTACATCCATGTGCACACAGTGCTGTACTCACTTGCCCGGTTTGTCCAGTAAGCCACCTGCAGGGTTCTGACAGCAAAAGAGGATGTACTCCTGCAGAGACTGCTGTTCAAACATCCAGCTGCTCAGGCTCAACGTCACGTCGCCTACAAACATCAGAGCATCATCACTGTTCATAAGCCTGACATGATCAAGCACATTGACCGATAACCTGCAGAAAATGTTCACATTGATATATAGTTATGTTGTAAACCTGCCAATATTACATAAGGTAGCAGTAAGTAATGAATGCATGTGCCACTCAATAAGTCAAGTTTAATATAAAACACATTTAAATACAACAAATGTCGACCACAGTCCAGCACAGCCAATTAAAAATTAATAGTTCCTTAGGAGTCACAGTTATCAGTCACAATTACAAAAGCATGATGTCATTTGATGTTAACCGGTTCCCTCTTGTAGGCCCCTGAAACAAACAGAAATTGTACGGAATATGACTGTAAATTTTCAGTCATTTTTAGGTGGAAAAGGAGGAAAAGCTCTTGTGCTTGCTCAGGACTAGGCAAACCTAACTGCTCAGCGACGACGCTTTAAGCTTGATGTCGTTTAGTCACTGATTACGTGATTAGAACAATACGACAATACAGACACCTCAGAGGAGACAGCAGGTGTGGAGCCTGGTGACTTCACGGTCCATATCTCCAGTTTCCTGAAGGGTAGCAATGTGATCGTTTGAGAGGGCATGCTCTACTGACCTGTCGAGTTGCATCATTCTATCATTTCTCAGCTGATCTACAGATCAGATACCGAACATTGTTATGTCTGGTTTCATGCAGACTACAACAACAAGCCGTGTCTGGGTTGGAGAGGGCAATAGTGCCCCATAACCCTGTAAAGTCTGAAGTCTGTTAATCTTATTTACGCAGAGTTAGAGCACTCTAAATTTCTCTGGCCGTCTGGACCTCTGCCACAGGTGAGCGTCTTTGTAAGGCCGTCTATAGTGCATCCAAGTCAGATGCAAATTTGTTCAAGGTCAGCACGGCTTCCATCACATGGCTGTCGTGCATCCCTAGTGTGTACAGGCGCGTTCTGCAGAAGCTTTACATTACTGCCACGGTTTGTAAGTTGTTTAAACAAGACCCGCCAAGGCACACAGAACGTTACATATCCATGTTATTAATTAACATGTTTAATTTAACTGCCCTTAAACTCCACTTCTATGAGTTAACATTTACTTTCACATAAAGCAACAGCCTTCAAACTGACACGATAATGCAATTAGAACAGGGGTTTAATTAAAAATAAATAAATAAATAAAAATAAATAAATAAATAAATACAAGTGTCTCACCATCTTTAAAGAGAGCCCTGTGCAGCAGCGGCAGAAGACCAGCTTGCCAGAAGGAGTAACAGCCATCCACCAGTTTATTACAGCGTCCCTGGAATCCGCCCTCAAAGCGCATCTGCCTGCTGGTGACCCAGCGCTGTTGAGTTTAGAGGAGAAGAACCCGTCACCCCACCTAATTTCACAAAGGCCTAGTATGCGGGCGGTATTAGGCAAAGGTTTCCTTTGCTGCTTTATAATACCTGATCATCAAGTGATAAAGCTCTATTGGAGAGAACACCGGCAGCCGAAGGCATCGTTTGTAATTTGCAATAAATTTGGGTTTATTTGCATCTAGTTAAAAGGAGGACCCAAAAGCACACAACAGTTATTCCAGATAATGTTTACTTATCTTTAGTACAATCTGTTTACTGCGGAACAGATCGAAACGTTCAAACCAGAGTGTCAGAACAACATGAGTAACGGACATTGTGCCTTCATGCTCAAAAGCACGGACGGCTTAATATTATCTGCTCGAAGACTCGGGAGACTTCCACACTTCCTGTGGCCACATTAATTTTAGACTGTGGTTAGAAGAAGTGTAGTAGCGGATATCAAACTCCCCCGCCTTCATTCTTCCTGGTGGAAAAGAAGCAGCGTGAGCCTTGATATGCCCTTGCTTTTTGCCCCACAAGGCATCAGTCTATGATATTTTGGGCAGGCCGCATCAGCCTACAGTTGCATCAGGTTTCACTTCTTTGGTTTTGCCAGTGACTTCTACTCCTTTTTCCAGTGTAGCGTCTCCAGCACGATGACAGAAGGCGCTGGTACAATTTTCCTCTTCCACCAAGAAACCAGTTATAAGAGCTGTTACCTAATAGCATCGTATACACGTTCTATTTTTAACAACACTTTTTATGGCTTTTTAAAGATGGACTGCACAGATTGTACACAATTTCTGCATATATCAGTCACTAAAAGCCCTGTTCAAGCTGGATCATCTCCACCAGAGGAGGTCTGGTAATGTCATTCGTGAATGATTTAACTGGCTGATTGGTACAGGACAAAGGATCTGTGTGATTTCCCCAAACAGCCTGAATCGAAGCCATATTGAGAGGATGTTTACGTCAGAATTTGGCACCAAAAATAAAACCCAAAATGTGACACTGAATCCCCGTAAGCAACAGCAATTCGAAATGGTGGTGAATGATCATAGCATATGCCTCTAGTTCAACTGCTGTCCAACAAGACAGAAAAAGCACTGCCTTGTGAGACGTACTTCTGAGATATTACATTTTCCACATCCTTGTAATTCACCAGAAATGTTGTGGATTTCAGGAGTCTGGTCATGAATTTGAGGATTAAGGAACCGGGTCCATTCAAGCTCCATTCAGCTGTTAATCTTGTGGCCATCGAGGTAACAGATCAACCAGTATCTATTACCTGGTTTTGTAATTACTTTACTGTGATGATTATTCGAACAGGACCAGCATTACTGAAGGAAGCTTTTTCTCAGCAACCATAGCAGGACATCACATTCGTACTGGATCAAAATCACAAATTGTGTCAGTAATCACTCTAACGCAACATGCCAGACATCTCGGCATGGAGTTGTAGAGGTTCCTAATGGTGTCCTGTGATGATCCATCTCATGCAGCTTGAATATTCTCACACAGTTCCTGCAGATTTTGTGGTAGGGGTGGAGGTGGAGTGACACCAGGCCATCTGGACGTGTGACAACAAACCGTTCATCACGGTGCCTCCACACACGGATTTGTTGGTCGTCTCCACAAAGACAAAAGCGGGACTCGTCACAGAAGATGACCGGCTGCCATTCTGAGTCACTCCATGACAGTCTGGCACGACACCATTGCAGTCTTGGTGATGTTGATGTGGTTTTAAGGGAAGTCGTCGTAACAGTCTGCGTTCATGTAGTCCTGCGTGGTGCAGCCGTCTGCCAGTGGTGCTGGCACTAACAGGATGACTCATGTAGGGCATCACTGCTCACTGAATGTCCACAATCGTGGCTGTTGGGTCAGTCAGGTACAGTGTTAAGGCCCATCCCTGCTTATGTCACATGTGCTGCCAAGCGTGAAACTTGAATCATTCGCATGTCTCACAATGTCAAACCTGCCCACCAAGTTTCATTCCTGTCTGTTGGATCCTTCTGGGTGCAACTGTTTCTTGAAGATCAGTGTTTGTTTCTATTAAAGAGACTATGAAGGAACTGTCAGGAATAGGGAGCAGGAAACAGACAGAGGTGATGAGTGTAGACACAAATGGGGAGAAGAAGAAGAAGAGCACTTACTAACAAAGCCTTGAGGTCCAGCATGTGTTCCTTTCCCAGGATAACCAGAGCTGCTGTGCCACAGAAGGTGTATCCGCCATGGGCCTCCAGGCCAGGCATCCCACCCAAACCACCCTCCCAATTCTGACAGCTGGAAAACAACAGCAGGCACAGAGTCACCTACAAAATAGGAGTTACAGCTGGAAGCAGGTTCTGATTTTCACTGATCCGCTCTGAGGAACGTACCACGTACATCAGCCATACAAACAAGCTAAATGTGATAATAAGCTGAGAAGAGTTCTGAAGTACCTGAGAATCCAGTTGTGGGTTCCCTCAAACAGCGATGGCGTGATGATGTTTGTGAGTGAAGCCACCGACGCTGCACAGTATGCACTCCTATACAACAGCAGCCAAGCAGACGACACAATGTCAGATTGTGCTTAAACATTTCAACTGATTTAGTTTTCAGGTCTGAAGAAAGAGTGGAGCTCAATTTTCTCTCTCTCTCTCAAAGATGAAAGCATTAAATGCTGTTTGTCTGATGGTTTTGGTGGTCTACCAGACCTTCCACATCTGTTGAGTCCTGATTTCTTTTTAGCACTTGATGTTTTGAATTCTGTAGACTGCTGGCCCCGCCTTTTAACCGTAGCTTCCCCCCCTTCATATGCAAGTGGATTATCCAGTATCTAATCACCTTAGAAATATCTCCTCCTTAGAAATATCTCTCTACTTAATCTAAATTACATAAAGTGTGGTTTGACTTTTAAACAGTAGTGTAGGTGGGGGACAGGGGGGGTAAACTATTGGCTTATAATGTAATACCATTTTTAATTTTTTTTTTTACAAACACTTGACATAATCAAAACTCAAAAGACATTTTAGGCAAGGTTCAGATGGCCAGCCCAATCCTATTTGGCATATCCAGGCTGTATCCAGATTGATTTTTTTAGTCTGGGCAGCAAAAAGAACACACAAAATCCGATTTTTACAAATAGGATCCAGACCACATATAAACAAAGTGACCGAAGTGCTGGGATTCAAGAAGAGTGCCAAAGAAATGTGAACCGTGGCTTAACAGCTTGTGGCTTGACTGTTTGGGTGAAATGATGCACCCCATCTCTCCTGCATGCGTGTATGAAAGCACGTCACCAGTGTGGTTACGTCGTTACTGGCGCCTATGATGTGACCACAGCAATTCATGTAGCAAGGCTGATTCCCAATCTGATTCTCATCACAGAAGATCAGATCTGAGAAACAAATCTGAATCACCTGCTATCTGAACACAGCCTTTGACATGAATCACTATACATGTATTGTGATAGACGATTTCAGGAAAACAAGCCAAGAATTTGGTGTAACTATTTATTAATATGATATGATAGTACATTAAACTTTAGCATCAATGGTGTACTGTCTTTGTTCCTAATAATATTTTTCCTTTTATTTTTCCTATTTAAGAGTCAGGAAGTTCCGAATTACAAGCTTCATTCGAATGCAGCACTAATCCCGATCCTAAAATCCCACTGCTCTGCACATTTCATGGCATATTTCCACAAAGCCATATGGTACAGGTTACAGGTGAATTTCAGACCAATATGGCATCTGTAATTTGTATTGTGACTATTTTCTATACATTACGCTCCAGGCATCTCATTGCGGCCTAGAAGACACCGAACATTTACTTTCTCTGGCTTGAGGCTTGATTGGTGAATCCAGTGTGTCAGACTGCCTGTTAGTTCTTGTTATGTATGTACCCAGCACTGTTGCTTTTCATTGGTCTAACTCATCTACAGGCAGTTCACAAGCTGCATGTAATTAGCTTCAATAAGCCCTGCAGGTATTTATAGCCCGAGCATCCTCATGCAGCATCATCAGCAGGAGCCTGAAGTTACTACCACCTTAAACATGCAATGTCTCTAATTTTTTGGCCGCTGAGCTAATGTGCCAGTTCAGGATACTTGGTACCCCAGCAAGACTCCTTTGAATTCAGCATGTGTGCTCTTGTGGCCTGAGGTGATGTAATAAAATAGTGGTAAACGTTATCTTGGTAATTAACATTAAGAGCTTATTTAAATATCTGTTCTTATTAATTCAATGATTTGTGACGAAACCACCAGTTTTCTAGACTCCATTTTGAACTGACATGGCTGGACAAATAATTCCGACTGACAGAATTACTGAACTCAAGCATTTTTTCCTTCATGATAAATAAGTATAGACTCATTATATTGAAACCCACTGAACCAAAACTGTCTGCAGCGAAATGCAAAAGGCTGCTTTTTAATGGCTCTCTGCGCTTTGTTGAATCAGCCCTTGGGGAATAGGCCAGTGACTGCTGCTGGTCTGAAGCCTCTATTTACACTGGCAGGCCCATGCTGAAACCATGGCAATGAAACTCACCTGACGTCCACCTCCCCACCCACATGCATCACAAAGGAGCCATCTGGCTGCTTCACGGAGTACAGGAAGTCCAGTAGCTTCTCTCTGGAGGGGGGAAGGGGAGTGTCGACATGTGTTACTATGGCTAAGAGATCAGTGCAGCATATGAAAGTGCTGATGGAGAGCAGAGAGCAGAGCTGTGAAACCTGTTTATGACGTTGTAGGCCTCCTCCGTACCCAGAATGCACAAGGCGTTTACAGCGGCGTAGGTGGGGGCCAGGTGCGCGTGCTGTCCCGGACCGCCAGCGAAGCCGCCCGTCGGGCTCTGACACTGGGCCAGGAACTGACACACACTGGAGGTTGAGAGGGGAAGTGCATTATGTACCATATGATGAGTGCATAATACTGGCTATTCAAATATATGAATATCAGTACTCATCTTACGGTTCTATTACTTTGTCAAGTAATAATAATATGAATAAGAAATATGCATTTTAGAAGGACAATATTATGTACTGTTATTTTAAAATGCTCAAACTGTTTGACTGAGGGTACAACAAAGAATACTGGTAGCTAATAATGTACCTGAACTCAAGTTATGACAACATCTAGATGCACCTATTCGGAATCATATTAACCCAAATGATCTGCACTGTCCATGTTCGGTGAATCATCACACTGTAGTCTGGCTGACTATCAGTTACACCACATACAGTGGCCCCCAAAAGCTTCTGAACATTTGTGCCATACATAGAATGTATTAAGTTCACGGTGTTAAGGCCAGAGCTCAATGACCAAACATTCTAATAGGGACACTTCTTCTACTGTTGATCTTAAGAATCTTGAAACATCATACACCTCCCACATATCAGCCAAGAGGTCCTCGCTTTCACTGGCGTAGGAACCAGGTGTGATGAGAGGGACGATACTGGAAACAGCTGCATTTGTCCCACCCAAAAAAATATACCGAGGGAGACAGCACGTCTTGTTAATCGATCCATTAATCAAGTCAAACAAACTACTCATATCATGCTGCGTAACTCAAACTGGACTGTGAATTACATTACATCATGTAAAGTTTCAGCTCCTGAATGAAGTGATGAAGCTCTTTACACTGCTTTCACTTCTCCAGAACAGACAGCAGTCCATTGTTACCATTTGTCAGTCCTGCTGGGAACAAAGATTCAGCCTGTTTGTTTGGAGCTTCGTTTAGTGGAGCTGGATCTCCACCATCAGCTCTAACTCCGCCGAGATCCCAGCTGGCAGTGAAATCACTCGTAAAACATTCAGCTCCTGAGAAGAGCTGCAGAAACTCTGCTTTCTAATCCTGCTTTTGTCAAAGTGGAAAACCACTGGGTAAGTTAGTTAAAGTTTACCAAAGCTTTAACGATAATTCACTACAGATGTTCCCTGTATTTTATATAGTGGACATTCAGATTAAAAATATTAGCATTGTAATAGTAATTGTATTCGTAATATTGATATGCAATATGAAATGCTTGTGGGAATGGTTCTCTCTGAGAATCAGTGTATTCACAAAAACAAACAAGAATCTATTGACCGCCCGGACCTGAGATAACTACAGGACAAAGACTCATATGTTTCTGACTCAACAGTCACCACATCAAAGCCAGCCATTTCAAAGCATCAGAAGGCTGGGGGAGGGCTGCCTCTACGGCAGGAATGGAGGGAGTAGAGTGGAGAGAGATAGTGCTGTTACTCACTCTGATGCCACGGCAGCAGGTACTGGCTCCTCCAGCAGCTCCAGACTGTGCAGGATCCAATAACACAGCCAAGGCCGACTGGCATCCAAACACTGACAGCAAAGGACACAAACAGTCAACAGCTAGTACCACACACACATACATAACGAAACACGTACTTCCAGAACAGACAAGGAGCCAAACGTATAATTAATCAACTGCAATGACCAGGTGGAGGCAGAAGTGATGTAATATGCCTTTACTCTCCACTGAAGACTTTAAGAAGACATTAAGTGCTAAAAAGCAGCAAATTGTTGTTTTATACAGCCAAACAAAGCATGAAACATCTCTTAACAAACTAGGGCTGGGTAATAAACAATTGCATCTGTTATTATAAAGAGAGCAATGACGATTTATTTCTACACACATCTATCTATCTATCTATCTATCTATCTATCTCTCAGCCACCTCTTCTGGTAATGTAATGATTTCAATATGTACTAAATAAATTTCAAAATGTACTAATAATAAATAACACACCCCCATATGCATACGCTTGTTAATGCTAACGTTAGCAGTGCGCCACTGCGCTACTTGTTTACACTGGACAACAGTGCTATCTAGCAGCTGGAGGTTTAAACACAACCCAAAATGAACCGCAGTCAGCCACAAACCTTTGGCTGTTAAACTACTGATTAAACATCGATATTGTGTTTTTGAGAATTGATATAATCAATTATTGTATTTAATCAATTACTGTATCACAAAACATAATATCATGATATTCAATATTTTCAACAGTTTCTTAAACCCCTACTCCTGATCATCATACATGGTCAGTACTCTCATTCTCTCTATGCAATAAACAGACACTGCTTACCTCATAGGCATCTGAAAGATGGCGTAAACCTTTCTTGAGATATTGGTAGTGTTGCTCTCTTAGTAAACTTGGCCTAAAAACAGAAAAAATCAGATTAGATATTATCTGTAACATGTTTGAGATGAACTGAGCCCTGAGAACAAATACTTACAAAGAACTATACACACACACACGCACACACACACACACGCGCGCACACACACACACGACAAGTGACTTTACTGAGGACACCTTTCTATTTCTATCCATTTTATCGGCTACATTTTATAAATGAGTGTCCATTGTATCGGCTCCTCTTACCACACAGATGCACTCTGTAGTTCTACTATTGCAGACTGTAGTCCATCTGTTACATATAGCCTGATTAGTAAAGTACTAACCACGAAACGATCTCATATTTTGAAATATGCTCAAATAGTCAAATAATAACCAGGTGTGCACAACAAACACATTGTGATTGTATCTAAACATACACACAGTGCCCACCCATGCCTGGGGGGTTAAATGAAGAAACAAAGTGGTTTCCTCGTATTACTGCATCTGCCAGCTGTCATTATCAGCATGGCTCCTGTCAATCAATGAACCTAGAAATAATGAAACTGCACTGGTCGGTAAGCTCAGCTCGTAGCAGACTGAGAAAACAAAGATGTGAGAGAAATCTTATGGTACTGCTGCTTCTTGTAAAGAGCAAACTTATTTGCGAAGGATTTCAAACACAAACATCAGACAATTAGTTCTGCTTGAAGAACCCCGCAAAACTATGCCATATGGAGCCTTTAAGCTGAAACTAGAGATTAACGGCCTAACAAAAAGTTCATCTGCTTCCATGAACTTGGTAGCCAAGCTTCAGCGGGTAACTGAAGCTGACCAGCTCTTAGCTTCAGACATCAAAGGGCCCACCGATGCCCTGATGAAACATCCCAAGTTTCTAGCTGTCATAAGTGAGTCAGCGCATCTCTCGACATTAGGCGTTGAGGTGCTGAGGCATGTCTAATTGGGAGGGGTGGGGGCTATGTCAACTGAGCTTCACCATGAGCAAACGGACCTATCATTATCTTGGGTTCTTTGGTCTCTTGCTTCCCACTGCGCCACACCATACACAGTAATTACAGCTTACTGTCAAACAGCATCACACTCTGGATATGAACAGGCTCAATTACCTTTCCACTACATGAAGATGAGCCTTCAATTTGTACATTAACATGCCTGAAACCGATGAACGATCGTACCATGCTGCAGTTCATATTTTCCAGTTAAAATGAGCAAGAGATGATGCAAAAAAAGCAGCTAACTAAATCATATGTACAGCCCATATACAATCCCTGACAGTATGAGGAAGAAACACTAGTAAGAGCCAAGACTGAACCTCCTCTGTGCTGCACTGAACAGCAAAATTACAGTGATAGTAATGAGAGAATTTGATGAGAATTATGAATATGAAAAAGGAGATCCCTAACAATACGGGCTATGGAGTACGCTGAAATAACTCGCTACAGGTAAACACATTTTCGCATTTACATTCAAAGCATTTGGTAGATACAGTTGCCAGCATAACAAATGTTTATCATCAATGGCCATTTTATTAGGTACACGTACAGTATAGAGCACTTTGTGGGTTTTCCGTTCATGTGCAATTGCTAAGTGTTTCTGATAAAACGGCCATTGATTATTTATGTGGTGTTTCTGTTATGCTCTCTGTTAATGTACCTGTGTAAGATCATTACATGTAGATACTTAAAGCAGTCCAGGATGAAATGTCCCTTGTAACCCTGCTCTGAGTGGACATGGCTAAACCGCTGTAGGCTAAATATGCAGATATTTAAATTAATTACTTTTCCTGACATCAAAAAACATTTTTGCAGCTTAGTTTCCATATATGGACCGTATGGCCTGGAGAGTAAATGGTACACTGTGACCTAACAGCATGTAATAGTGAGAATGAATAACAGCTGTGATTGGATTTGCCACGTACTGGACAAGTTTCTGGAAGTAGGCTGTATTAATGTTCAGCTACTCTTGCACCAAAGAATTGCGCAGCTGGGCCAGATTTGGTGGAGGCCTTCCCTGCCACAATTCTGAGGAGAATTTCCTGTAGAAAGGGATTTGTGTATTTGTCACATTATGCAGGTATTTATAGCCCCATCGTTCTTGTGCAGCGCCATCTGCAGGAGCCTGAAGTTACTACCACCTTAAACACACAGGGGTGACTTTTTTTTTTTTTATCTGGTGAGCTTATAATCTTTACATACAATGTCAAAGTTTTATATTAAAAAAAGAAAACAAAAATGGGTTCTCCATGATATGAGGCCTTTAAAAGCACAATTATGTTAACCAAAACCGTATCACATACAAAATGACTTCTAAATGCAGCAAACACAAGGCAGTGCTTTCAGCAATTCTCACTCCGAAAAATGAGGCACTTGCCATGAGAATCTCCCAACCTTAATGATAATTAATAGTGTTAATATCAAACTGATCACAGAACACAGAAATCTATCATCTAACGTTACCCATATACAAAATCAGGGACACAGACACAAACCGAACACAGAGATCCGAGCTCATTTACAGCCACAAGTCAGAAAAGGAACTATTTTAGACAGAAATCCCGAAGAGAACAGAGCTCTGTTTATTTCCAGTGTGATCTCAACAGTTTATGAACTGCATCCAGCATAATGAATATCACAGTACATCAGGATGTCAGGAGTGCAGTGTGCAGATTCTGGAAACAGCTCACGCCAAGAAGCAGAAACAGAATTAGAGTGTGTGTGTGTGTGTGTGTGTGTTGGAAAATAAGAATTGGAAATAGCACGAGCTGAGTGCAACCAAATCCTCCCAGGACATTTAAATACAGTTTAAAGAGAACTTGGATGTGGATTTACTGAACAACTACAAAAACTGTTTGGGGGTGAGAAATTCACCATGTGTAAATCTTTACTTCTATTACAATACAACCCCAATTCCATAACAGTTGGGACACTGTGTAAAATGTAAATAAATGGAAATAAAAATAGAATGCAATGATTTACAAATCTCATAGACCCATATTTTATTCACAGTAGAACACAGAACACATACCAGATGTTAAAAATGAGACAATGGAAAACTGTTCCGTGGTCATATGAATCAAAATTTGAAATTCCTTTCAGAAACCACAGACGGCGTGTCCTGTGGACTCAAGAGAAGAGGCACCATCCAGCTTGTTATCAGCGCACAGTTCAAAAGCCTACACCTCTGATGGGATGGGGCTGCATTGGTGCCTATAGCATGGGCAGCTTACACATCTGGAAAGGCACCATCAGTGCTGAACAGTATATAGAGGTTTTAGAAGAACATATCCTCCCATCCAGACAGCGTCTCTTTCAGGAAAGGCCTTCCATATTTCAGCAAGACAATGCTAAACCACATACTGCATCCATCACAACAGCACGGCTCCGCAGAAGAAGAGTCCGGGTGCCGAACTGGCCTGCTTGCAGTCCAGACTTTTCACCAATGGAAAACATTTGGCGCATCAGGAAACGAAAAATCCAGAAGATCCAGGACTGTTGAGCAGCTAGTATCCTACATCAGACAAGAATGGGACAACATTCCTTTCCCAAAACTCTCCTCACTTCCCAGACGTGTACAGACTGTTGTTAGAAGAACAAGGGATGCTACACAATGGTAGACATGACCCTGTCCCAACTTCTTTGAGATGTGTTGCTGCCATCAAGTTCTAAATGATATTATATTTCATGATTATTTTCATGAAATGATAAAAAGTCTCACTTTCAACATCTAATATTTTTATTTTACACAGCGTCCAACTTTTTTGGAATTAAGTTTGTAAATAAACACACAGATGTGACTTACTTTTCAACCCATCAAAGGCATTCCTCAGGTTCAATGTAAGAAACCGTACCAGACACCAAAACCACTACAGAAGTCTAAATACAGTTCACTTGTATTTAACCCAATGCAAACCCGCTGTGGTTCCTCCAGTGCTCTGTGACGTGATTTACAGGCTTTTTAATTTAATACGAACACTGCAAAAAAGATGATCCATGCAAAGTCCTGGCTTTCATCTTTCAAGTAGATCAAACTCTTTGCTCATGTATAGCGGGAGATACATGTGATGTCACACTGGGCAGGAGTCACTGTGGTTAGGCCCACTGAGTGGTAGAGAGACTAACCGAGTGGCAGCCTTAGTATTCAGTATGAATGCTGAGAAAACACAAACATAATCAAACTCGGAAAGAACGAATGACTGTACAGATGAATTCATCAAGAATTCAGGGCTCTCTATATACAGATAAACACAAGAAAAACAAATGGATCTCACGAGGCTGAAGTCCGTTTTCTCATGAGCTTCCAGTTCACATTTTCCTGTTCCACCTTAAATGCACCTTTCAGGGTAGAACAGGAAAATCTAGAAGCTGGCGAATAGGAAGCTAGAAGTACTGTTGTGCCAGACGTCATTCAGATACCTTCTATGGGGTATATTTAGGATATATTCAAATGTGCTGGATTTTGTGACATCACAAAAAACAGTTCTGTAATATAGTTTCTATTAACGGGAACATATGGAACATATATATGGTAGCAAAGAATATGCCCCCTGAAACTTTGACAATGTTTACAAGAATCCGTCCATGTTAGTGTTACATGATATTGATATAGAAATGCATTGTTCAATAAAGCTGCCCTATCACAATGACAACATGAGAAGCAAAAAATGATTATTAACTTATTTAATTATAATTTTTTGGATGTGTAAACGGATATTTACATAACCTCTCCTTGAAGCAAATAGCAAAATACAAAATTTCAAAAGCACCGCTCACTATTCCCCAAAATAAACATAAATAATAACAGCTACTAACATGCAGAACTGTGTGCACAGTTTTGTGCACTGAAAGGCTGAGAGACAGCAACAGTGTTTCTCAACCCCGGTCCTGGAGGCGCCCTGCTCTGCACAGTGTAGTGTTTTCCCTGCTCAGAACACACCTGATACAACTTACCAGCTCATTAACAAGCCCTTTCAGAGTTGCAGGGGCGGGGTGTTAAAGCAGGGAGCCCACAAAAATGTGCAGGGCAGGGTGCCTCCAGGACCAGGGTTTAGAAACACTGGGCTACAAAACCAAATAAATATATTTTTTTAATAAAGCCACACAATAACAAATACATATGCTTGTTTTATTTTTTTTCAAATATTCTTTTGTTTAGTTATTAAATAATCTGCCATCAGACATGTCGGGTCACATTTAGTTTAAAAATAATGTGGCCCGTTTGGTTGAGTGTAGTTATGTACTGTGTTCTTTGGTCTATGGCTCTTATTCTGAAGGACTCTGGGAGGTGTAAGGAGCTAGAGTAGCCCAACTGGCTAGCAGAAAAACAACAGAGCCTGAGCAGGCTGTGTGCTGTGTGCTTCCCTCTTTGCTGCACGCTGTTTTGAGTTGTTTCCATTAAAGCTGGTTTTAACCACATTTTAACGCCTCGGTCTGTTTGGTAATTGGCCCCTTGGATGAATGGTTACTCGTCTCCTGTGTGGGAGAGGAGAGTTCAATCCCAGTGCAAGGAAGACTGTCAATTAGGCTTCAACAGTTTGTGCTGGTAATGTAATGGTGCATGTTTGGGGTAATTTGATGTTTTCTGTCATCGCCGCTCTAACGATGTGTTATTCACAGAAACTCATGTGGTGAGAACAATATGAATATGAAAAATATTGAAAATAAATATATATAAACAATATGAAAACCCTAGCTCATGTATACACCTCAATAAGATTTACCCGATCTGATTGAATCTGATTGGTGAGTAGCCTATAAATAAACTGTTACATAGAAGGAGAATAACCATGTAAACACCTGCATCAGATTAAGTAGGTTCTGCACATGTGCATCTGCGTTATAGATATCGTCTCTATGTTCAACAGCTTTAACGCTCAACGTGGCGGGAGCCGGAAACTGGTCTGCAGAGGAGACAAAGTTTATGCCTCAAACTTTAAAAAACATAAGTTATCAGGATGGACGGCCGTAAAGCTTGCAATAACAAGCTGTTCAGACGAGTCTATGAGCAAATGAAGGACAGTGGGTTGGCACCAACAACAGGGAAAATTAAAAACAGATGGACGTTTCTCAAATCATCGAAATCGAAAACACAGCCACTGAGAGACAGGAACTGGTAAAGAAGGAACAAGCAAACATGAAATACTACAGATTCACAGGCATGACATCACTGATCATCCGATCATGCCGCAGAATCATTACAAACACAACAGCTGACCTTAAAGTGTCAGCTACACCTGGCCATAAGCAAACGTACACCTGCCAGAATCCACATACACTCACACATAAAGCAATGGCAATGTTAGTAGACATTGTTTTTACATTCTGGCTTCATAACGGCCAGAGAATGTCGAACTTTACTTACTGTGGTAAGCTGTGTATTTGCTGGTAAACACTGAGTACGTCTTGAATACTGCGTTCGACTTTTCTCTGGATACAATGATAAAACAGAAAACAAAAAGATGTGGTGGTGAGACAACCGAACAGAAAAGTGACACCGGGCCAAAGCAGCATGCAGACAGAGGTGGTTTTCCAACATGCGACAGAATGACGCTAGGTAACACTCTCTCTAATACACAGGTGAACAGTTCATCTAGGAACTCATTTTAAATCATCTTTTTATATTGTAAGTTACTTTTACTCCTACTTTATTAATATTACACTGACAAACCAAAAGTCATGGGACAGCAGTATGTAGATTGACTATGAAGTGGTGGATGGCTTGGGAACACCCACACCTGTACAAGTGGTGATCTGGTGAGCGAGGTTGAACACTGGCTAGCATGCTGTCCATGAAGGGCTGCAAATGGTCACCAAGCAGTGAAACGTAGCAGAACAGGTCAATAACGTGTTTAGGTGGACCAGTGGACCCAACCCATGCCATGTCATGAAAACACACCCCACACCAGCATGGAACCAACACCAGCATGGAACCAACACCAGCATGGAACCAACACCAGCATGGAACCAACACCAGCCTGCACAGTGTCTTGGGAACAACTGGGGTCCATGGCTTCATAAGATCTGTGCCACACACTAACCCTACCATCAGCCCAAAACAGTTGGTACTGTGACTCAATGGACCACGGCCCATGTTGCCAGTTCTCTAGGCTCCAGTTAGCAACCTCATGAGCCCCGGTGAGGCGCTGTGTTATGGTGGATCCTCTGCTTCCATGTTCCATATGAATGTGGAGCCTCCTCCACTGAATGCGGATTTGATTTCTGCCAGAGTCGCTTGTCTGTTCGCACGGACAATTCTAGCCAGACGCTGCCGGTCACGATCATTAAGCAGCCGTGGGCGGCCACTGCGCTGTCCACTGTGAAGAATGCTCACACACATTCGGAAATGGAATGTCCCACCTGTCTGGCACCTACTTCTAGGCCTCGTTTGAACTCCAACAATTCACGTTGCCTTGCCAGTGTCCAGGTAAGCAGGTACACCATTTCAAAATCAGTTTACATACTGCTATTCCATGACTTCTGACATAGAAGTTCATATACCCAAACAGTCATAACATTAAAACTACCTCCTTGTTTCTAGAATCATTTTAAATTTTATCAGCTCCACTCACCATATAGGTGGACTTTGCAGTTCTACAATTGTAGTTCTACCAGTCCGGTGGTCACCAGCCCTGCCCCTGGAGCTTCACCTCTAACTGGCATCTAACGTAGCTCCTTCAGATAATCAAGGACTTGTGAATACAGCAAACAGGTGGATCAAGTGGGTGTGATTGGGCATGGACCTAAAGTCTGCAGGAAGGTAGATGTCCAGGAGCAGGGTTGGTAACAATGGAGTAGAGGATGATCTGCTGTGATGGACTGCAGTCTGTAATTGTAGAACTACAAAGAGCTCCTATATGATAAACGGAGCTGATAAAATGGACAGGTGAGTGTAGATACAAGGAGACAGGCGTTTGCTTTTAAGCATCTTGTAAAGTTGTTCCGAGTATGTCTCCATAACGCTATGTAGATTTGAATCATTTTATAATGTCAATATTATCCATACCACCCAGCTCACGGTAAGCAGCAAATCTGCCACAACACTGGCTATACGGTGGATTCGGTGCTAATTAGCTAAGCTAGCTGCTGAAGTACATGAGATGATCCGTGTGGGCATGAGCTGCTGTCTGCTGCACCATACAGCATGGTGATGCAATGCAGAAGAAGAGGACCAAGCTAACGGGATGACACCCAGCTGATGCTCATTTAGAGTTAGAGTTGGACTCCCTCCTGAGTGGCCTTGTTTTAAACGCAGAGGAATATCAGCAGCTGCCACTTCTAACGGAGGAGCCCGTGTTACTACACAGCAGCAACTTAAACTTAAACATACAGTCACCAACCCGCTAGAAAACTGGGAGAAGTTAGCTGGTGCCATGCCGTTAGCCAGCTTAGCTATAACGTTCCTCTCCGGCTTATAAGGGCGCTGCAGCCTTTCATGGCAACAGTCAGACCAGTGCTAGATGGTCACTTGTCCTCTAACGTTACTAGCTGACCGCGGATGACCAGAGTAAATCCGCTCACCTGCTCTGATGAAGTGACCGTCTGCAACCCGTCATCCTTAAACAACTCCGACTGATGGGACTCATTAAAGCATCGCAACGGCTGCGCTACGGGCTCCATAGTGGCGGCTAAAACTACTGAACCAATATAGTACTGTTCAGGCTCACTAAGCTTGCTAGCTCGCTAATAAGCCAGCAAAGCTTTTGGTTTTCTCTTAGTTGACAGCGCTAGCTTATAGTTTTGTTCACTGGGCGTCTCTGTTTATCTGGACGCCGCGTAGATCCGCTGCTCTACAACTCAAGCACCACTCAATTTCCATGGAAACTATGACTTAACGATCTGCGGAAAGACGCAGCACGCACGTCAACGTGGACACGCCCAGGGTCGAAGTTCAACGGCTACGGCAAGCCGGAGAGACCAAACCCAATGAAATTCAACGTCTCTACTCTAGAGCTCTAGAAATGGGCCGAGTCCCAAAGACAAGATACACTCTGCACCTAGCGCACTACATAGGTCACAAAACAGTAATGGCTAAGTAGTGCACTATATGTTCAATAGCAGGGCATTCGGGATACAGCAGTTATTTTCTTAAGCGCGTCTTTTTGTTCATAATTATCAACAACGGCCGCTTGACCGACTGTTGGTGGGATGTGATTTTTACACTAGCTTGTGTTGCTGTAACGTTCGTAATATACATAGCTTTACTGTAAAATAGACAATGCAAAAATATGAAGCATAAATATAAAAAATATACATTATTGTGTTGTGAGCACCGGTGATGCTTTTGTCTCCGCCCATTTCTTGAGGTGACGGTGTAAAAGGCTGAGAGCATCACCGCACCCTTCACTGCTGCTCATCAGCCTGAACGCAGATCTGCTCCACTTCCACTGAAGATCTGTTTTTGCTTCTTCTTCCTCTGGTAATAAAAGGGGGACTGACTGGTCTATGGAAAGAGCGAGAAGGTTCTTGCATGGTGCAGACATCATGGGCCGTAGCTGTCTTGCTGGGAATCCGTCGCTGCCTTAGCTGAACTGCTCCCACACGACATCATGGCCAAGCAGTATGATGTGCTCTTCAGACTCCTGCTGCTTGGGGACTCTGGTGTGGGGAAGACCTGCCTCTTATGCAGATTTACGGACAATGAATTTCATCCTTCGCACATTTCCACGATCGGTAAGGACATGCCAAGTTACTTTCCCTGTGCTAGAACTTGTCAGGGCAGCTTTTGGTTGAGCTCTGACACATGGAGTAAACAGTACCATATTAACTGACTGGCTGCTGCTGATGATGATAATGAGCCTGTGAGTCGGTCGACATCATATCATGGTGAAATTGCCCACTATAGCCATGATAATTAGAGGAAATGCTAACAGGCATTTTTTGGGACTGAATCCATCTATATGTGTGTGTGTGTGTGTGTGTGTGTGTGTGTATATATATATATATATACGTAATATATATACGTAATATATGTATAGTGCTTTAAATGTCTAATTGGTCAAATGATCACTGATTTGAGGCATAAGTGTCAAATCCATCATGTTACAGGGCTCAAATAAAAGACTTTCCTATTGCTTTCTTTTAAATAAAGGAGTTAACACATAACCATTGTTAAAGGAGCAATATGTAATTATTTCTAACTTCCAGAAGTAACTATTTTGACAGTACATCAAAGGCATCTGTGTGTTGTGTCGCAGAGATACCTAGTGAAGTTATTAGGGCTGAACCAGAATATTATGGTATTTGGATGTTCGTTCGTCAGATAGGTATTTATTTTTAATTTTGGGACTCGGATATTCGCTTTACCATACTCACTCACACCGTCGTGCTTCAGTTCAGGGTGGCGGTGGTGAGATAAAGACAAAATAACACAGTACCTGTAAACCTTTTATACAGTCACTTTCTTGTTTATTCAGAACAACTGTGGGTTAAAAAGGGTTAAATTCTTTCCACTCCTGTCCGCTTGTTAATACGCCCAGGTCCAATCCTCTACTGACCTCTAGGTTCGCTTGTTCAGTGTGCTGCAGGTCTGTGTTCATTGCTGTTTGTATCAAGTCCAAAAAACTACTCCGTTATCGTTCTAGCACTTTCTCTGTGCTGAGAAGAGGAAATGACCACAGTTGGTAGTGTAACAATTTATAAACAAATGTAGAAAAACAAAGTTTGGTGGTTATAGCTAGCAAACCTAGCTAACGTTAGCTCCCATTGGCAAACGCCACACTGGCCCTTTGTGGAGACCCTTGACTGGACTGTGGGTTTTGTAGGGTGTTTCTTGCTATGAACCCACATCTTCATGCTCCAGTTGTTGGCTGTTTTATGTGATGTCTAGCTAAAGCGATTATAGCTAGCTTTATCTCCACCAGAGTCAGATAGCTAACTGACTAGTCTGACAACTGACACACAAAGACCTGGCTTCATTGCAAGAAACACCCTAAAAAACTATATCAAGTATCTGCAAATGGCCAATTTGGCTTCGCTAGTAGGTGGTAATGTCAGCTAGGTTAGCTAGCTAGTTAGTTAACATTAGAGCCCTGTGGCCTCAAACTAGAATGCGCTAGAATGATTACTGAATAGTTTTTTTTTTTTTGGTGCAGTAGAGGCTATAACCTGGACGTGAAAGTCGCTATGTCTTTATTTATTGATTTAAGTGTATTTATTATGTATTTATTATATTACACTTAAATCCTGATCTGTGCCGACTCTCTAGAGCTCAGAAAATGGTATTTGGGCCAACTCTAGAAATTACCCAGATAATAAGCGGATGTGTGCCACATCCGGCAAAGATATGCCACTGCTGGCTCATCTGCTGTGTGCCAAAAGTGGCCCACATATTTACAACATGCATTTGACCCACCTGTCCCAAAACGGATCTGGTCCATTTCTGGCACAGATACAGCAGAGTTGCCTACTTTTGGCTGAGGCGTGGCCCTAAAGTGGTACATATGTGACCCACATCTTGCTACTGGGAACGGTCCACCCAAGTGTCGTCAAACCATGTGGCAAGTGGGCCAGATGGAAAATGGGGAATGTGGGCCAAATTTGGGCCAGAACAATTTGGGCCAGCCCCGGCCCATCCTGTCTCATACTACCACTGTGTGCCTCAAGAGGCGATAGTGAGTTATTGTAGTGTTTAGCAAGTCAGTCCAACATGAGGGGATGAAGAGGTAGCACTGCTGCCCCGATGGCGTGCTCTTAGCAGTCATGTTGATGATGCTGCTATCGGTTAGATCGTTTAAGGACAGCTAGCCAATGAAAGAAAGAGTAAACACAATGATTATAACGACTGCTGCTGCTCCTGTCAAGAAACCGCATTATAAACAGAATCAAAACAAGAGGTAATATTGGCACGGCTTCCCACCGCTTGATACACATGTGGCGAGTAAAGGGAAGAAGTTTGATGCTGAACTTACAACATTTCTTCTAGTGTATTTTCTGATTGTATGTTGCCCTCGTTGCTTGGAGTATGAATTTGACAGGTCATCTTGCATATTGCTCCTTTAAAGTTTCAAAACAAACCAATTCAGTCTATTGAATATATACATGGAAATTAAGCTGCAAGAGCATCCTGTTTTGAATTAATTCTTTCTGTGATGTCCTCAGTACAAATATAGACCTATCCATCCTACTGCACTTTAGCCCCACCCATTCACTTTGAAGCTATATGGAGTGTATCAGCAGTTTTTGAATGAGGTACAATGCAGGACAGCCAGTCAGGACACAGCTGTTGTCTGTGTCGGTTCTGATTTGGTTTTGTTTCTTCATGTTTTCTTCTTTGATGGTGAAGATTCACCCTCCTTCACTTTTTTTGTGTTTGTACTAAGTAATAAGTACGATCCTCCGTTTGCCAAAATGTGGGTTCTCAAACTTCTCAAAATATAAAATGGTCGTCCAGCTATTTATCTTGTCCATGGAGTGGTCCTACACACATAGCCTATATCATTAGTGCAGCACAATAAGCTAGTGTTTCAAACGTTTTATTATATTTTTAATATTAAGTCAGTCCAGACTCACCCTAATATCACTACCCCTTCCCCCTGATAAGCTGATTTAGACTATCAAAACATCCTAGTTATTCTTTTATTGCTGGAAACATTTTCCAATAAGGACATTCACCAACTTCTCCTTTAAAATGTTCCTGTCCCACCTTAAATGGTGCTGCAGGCACATTCTGGCACCTGGAGCATCATAATAACTGCTGCACCGTTTAAGGTGGAATGGGGAAAATATGAACAAGAATCAGAATCTGACTTCTGTCTTGGAGTTTTAATGCTGGTAGTGTTTTTTGTTGAGGAGATTTGACCTATCAAAATATCCTACATGGAGTTTCCCACATGGCATTATACACCCATAAATATGCGGTATGGTGGGACATTTTGACAAGGATTCTTCTGCTTTCTGTGTGTTCCAGCCGGTGCTATAACGTCACCGCATTCAAGCTGCCGTGTCAGTGTAAAACAATTAAAGTCTCTCTCTGAAGCCAGTGTGTCGTTTGTCTGTTCTGGGCTACTGTAGAAACATTGCAGCACTACATGGCAGCCTCCGTTGTAGGACGACCCGCTCCGTGTAGATATGAAGGGCTGATTTCAGGCCAATGAAGACACAGTGACTTGTGGTTATGGGTGATTATACGCTAATGAAAGCCTAGTTTTGTACACCACACACTATTCTGCTAATACATCCCCCCCTTAATCTTACACACTGCTCCTTTAAAAGCACTGCAACAAAAGGTCTTTTTAGTCAGGTAGCCTAATATCGCACATTTCTATAGAGCCATACATACGTTATTTGTGTGGTAGTATTAGTGTTATTTACCTTCATCTAGCCTGTGATTTATGATTGTCATTATTTGTAATGGTACACTCAGTTCACAATTCACTTCCTGATTCTGGTATTTACGTCTTAATATTATCATACCATGGGCTGTGCGCATGTTTATGCACAGCTTGCATGCTGTTGTGGTTGCTGATTAATGCTGGTTGTGGTGCTCAAACAGTGCAGTCCCGTCCAGTGGCATTATGATAGAACGTCCAGTTCCCCACAATGCACATTGTTGCAGCTCAGTAACATCACAAAGTGCATTGTTATGGGCTTGTTGTCAATTACCTCGGAAATAGGCAGCCATTGTCAATGACAATTATATACTGCGGTTCTCCATTATGGCCTAGGATTTATTCAATAAGAGCATATCTGAATCATGAACAGGCACAAATAAAGTCTTACCCAATGACAGAAAACGGGTACACTGTGTTGTGGTTATGTGTTTAGCGCTTTGGCTGCCTAAAACCTGAGCTGTGTTATTTAACGGTTTTATTTCTCTGTGCTGTTTGTAACTGGTAGCACCTGCCAGCTATGACAATCCATCAGCGTCCTTGAAAAGGATGTAGTGTGAAAAAACAACACAAACGTTTACCACCTGTTCCTGTAGGCTTTCTGTTTTGTCTGTTTTCAATGCATTCTCTTCATCTCTTCATTCTGAATGAAGGAGCCCATTCATATATGTTTATGTCCCGGTAGCATACAGAACTCAGTATAGCCTACAGAATACAAATATACTACAAGTGTATATTCAAAAATTACAGTTGTTACCTGCATTTTAAAGTGTCCATTTATCTCTTTTAACTGTTAATTTTCAACATTGAATCTAATAAAAATATGCTTTTAAGTATTGGAAAAATGTTTATTGGACTGTTGGAGAATATGTTTTCAATCAAGATATGTAATATATCTTCGCTGTCCAAAGAAAAACAAGTATCTCCAAAATGGCAACTTTACAGGAGAGGCCAAAAACCTCAGTCAGTTTTAATGTAAGTCAGTGGAACCAGACGTCTTTCCAAGCACTTTTGGGCCATTTCTGTTGGTCCGTTCATAATGCAATTCTCACACAGTGTAAACGGCAGCTGCTGTTTTCAAATGATGCATAAAAGTCAAAATGGACAAAAATGGAGATACATGTTTTTCATTGGACAGCGACGATATTTTAATATGATCAGATAAAATATATGATATGATCTAATATGACATGTAATAATATGTATCAGTTTATTTCTTTTTACTGTAAAAAAAATCAACTTAAAAAAATCAGCATTGAATCTAAGAAAAGATGCATTTAACTATTCAAAAATGTGTTTATCTGTCTCGTATTTTACCAGGTTTCTTTGCTGTATATATATATAAAATATTTTTTTATTTATTTGTTTATTTTTTAAGCAGAGAATTTCTAAATACATGGAATATGGTTAATTAGCCTTCATCTTAGTGGAATAAAGACGTTAAAGAGGTTAAAGACATTCATTTAATTCTATAATTTGGGTGACACGGTTGAACATTCTAAGTGACCTTGTCAGTCAATATCACAGTATCACTGAAAATAAAGAAAAAGAAATTGGAAATCTTTATTTTTCTCCCTGATATTTAGAACATCTAAATGATTCATTTTCCTGTTGCCTTCTGGGATATTCCAAACACTAACATTTCTCATAACCTGTAACTGATGTTAAAAATGGTCTGTTTAGGCCACTTTATAAACTTAATTGTTGGACTGTTGGAGAAAATGTTTCCAATCAATATGTATATAAGTAATATAATATAATACAATATAAGTGATACACAGTGATATAATGGTGCATTGTTAGATGTGTTTTTGTGAAAGGATCACTCATTTGAAGCCTACATGACAAGTCTACCATGTTTCATAACCTGTGATTAATGACTCATGAACAGGATGTTTCAGGCGCTAAAGGACTCACATGTCAATGGACAAATAAAGGTTTTTGAAGTGTTTTGAATGGCCCTGATTTAAAGTGCAGTTATAAGGAGCGGGACAGACAAACAGTCAGCTGTAAATAGATGTTATTCAAGTTCTTTGTCTGGTTCGTTATGGGGTTGTTGTAAAAGATGCTTTATATTTCGTCTCTGTCAAAACAAAATCTCTCTTTAACTTTACAGTAGAGGGAAAATGTTCTTACCTTGTAATAGAAGTTAATGTGTTAATGGAAAAAGGATTTTAATTTGTGCTGGTCTATTCATCATCACCTTTCAACAGTGTGTAGGGAAACTGGAATTTTCAAATAAGGAAAAAATAAAAAAAGGAAAAATCAGATACAGGGTTTTGTTCCAACAGTGGCGATATGCTACCTTTTATATACGCACACTCAACAGACACTTTATTAGGTACATCTCCTTGTTTCTGTACTCATTGTCCATATTATCAGCTCCACTTACCATATAGGAGCACTTTGTTGTTCTACAATGACTATATGACTGTAGTCCATCTGATCTCTGTATACTTTGATATCCCCCTTTTACCCTGTTCTTCGATGGTAAGGCCGCCTATCCTGTGGACTAGAGTCTAATTGTAGAACTACAAAGTGCTCCTATACAGTAAGTGGATCTGATAATATGGAAACTGAGTGTAACTCAGTGAGATGTGGCTGGTGAGTGTATATCTAAATGTAGCAGACGCAAGTGGCACTCTAATCCTGGAATCGCCCATATACTACCCTACTACTGATTTGCAAGGCAGGAGTTTCCCCACTCTGGTCCTGAAGGCCCGCTGTCTTTCATATACTAATGTTTTTCCTGCTCCCATCAAATCTAATCTAACTAATCAGCTGTTGTGGCTGTATTAAAGCCAGGGGATCACAAAAATATGCAGGGCAGGGGCCTTCAGGACCAGGGTTGGGAAACGCTGTGCTTGGCTATGCATTAACTACCTTTGTACAAGTGCTGCATGTTTAATTGCATCCTGGCTCATAAATGGAGTTATGTAATAACTGAAATGTTGGAGGAACACCATGCCTGAAAGCCCTCCTCCTTGCAATCTAACACTCTAGGAATTTCCATCCCTACTTTCTGTTTCCCATGACGTTCTTGTTTACAATCCCTTCTTCCTCCCTCCAGGCCTTCTGGACGTGTGACATGTCACAACAAACCATTCATCTTGGCACCAAGACAAAAGTGGGACTTGTCACTGAAGATGACCCGCTGCCATTCTGAGTCACTCCGTGGCAGTCTGGCACAACACCATTGCAGTCTTTGCTGATGTTGACGTGGTGTTAAGGGCAGTCATCATAACGGTCTGCGTGCATGTAGTCCTGTGTCGTGCAGCCATCTGTTAATGGTGCTGGCACTGACAGGATGACTCATATAGGGCATCACTGCTCACTGAATGCCTGCAGTTGTGGTGGTTGGGTTAGTCAGGTACAGCAATAAGGACGGTCCCTGCTTACGTCACATGTGCAGCCGAGCGTGAAACTTGAATCATTTGCATGTCTCACGATGTCAAACCTGCCCACCAAGTTTCATTCCTGTCGGTCTGGGTGCAACTATTTGTGCAACCATTCTTTTGATAATGAGTGTGTATCAAATTAGAAATCAGACAAAACTACAAACTTTTTGGTAACTGTAGAGAAAAGTAGAGTTTCCTGCTTCCACACTGTGAATCCATATTCAGCAGGTAGATTGTTCAAGAAAGGCCTGAAGCCAAAGTTGCCCGAATGCTTGCATATGGAGCTGGATTAACAGGATCTGATCTGTTGCGCAGTTGGCTGAGACGTCCCCACTGATTATATTCCCTTCAGTAACTGATGCCAAACGACTCGCTCTGGCAATAACAAGCCAGTTTTCTTTTTCCACTGTTCAGAGAGAGTGCGTCTTACTGCTCCAGTTTTCATTGTGCTGAACCCTTGTGGATTCTTTTGTTTGGATTACGCTTCAACTTTTAGTGAGGCAATACGGTTTATAAAGCAGGCACTGGAGCATTAATCTCTTCCCCTGGCTCTGAGAGATGCTTCAGACCGGCTCTAAATCATGCTTCAGTACGCTGTAGAACAGGCCTGTGAGTCATATATACTTCAATACAGGGCTCTCAAGGAGCTGTTAATATGAAGGATTGAGATGATTGAATCAGTGGAAGACATGGGTTTATGTCTTAGCGTGGATACTGTGGGTTTAACAGCTACAATACAGTACTGACAAATTGAATAACTGAAAAGTTAACCCTAAGCCTGACCCAAGTTTCATGCTCGACCATGCATGTGACATAAGCAAGGATGGTTCTTATCGCTGTACCTGACTGATCCAACAGCCACGATTGTAAACATTCAGTGAACAGTGATACCCTCCATGAATCATCCTGTTAGTGCCAGCACCATTGGCAGATGGCTGCACCACACAGAACTACATGAATGCAGAACGTCACGATGACTGCCCTTAACACCACGTCAACGTCGCCTTCAGGGGTGTCATGCCTTCAGTGATGAGTCCTGCTTTTGTCTTGGTGGAGATGACCAACTCATCTGTGATGAATGGTTTGCTGTCACACGTCACACGCCCCCCGAAGGCCTTGTTGTTACTCCATCTCCACCCCTACCGCACAATCTGCAGGAACTGTGTGAGAACATTCAAGTTGCATGGGATGGATTATCACAGGACACCATTAGGAACCTCTACAAGCCGAGACATCTGGCATGTTGTGTTAACTTGTCAGCCCAACACCATACTGAGAGACACTACTTCTGTATGTGTAGCTCAATAAATATTGCCCAGATCAGTCTAAATTTATCATCATTTATTGTTCCTAGTAACCTTTATCTTCCTTCCCAACAGCACTGCAATCACTCAATTTCTTCTGTGTGCAACTATTCTTTTGATGATGATGATGATGATGATGATGATTTTATATATATCTACTGAGTACTATGTAATGAAAGGCACAAAGAGAGGAGTAGAGGAAAGAAGCTCACTGGACAAAGAATGAGTCACCTGTGACTGAAGCATACCTAATAGTGTGTAATACCTCCACAAGCACAAACAACAGCTGCAGTTTGATGTGGTATGGACTGAACAAGTTTCTGGATGTAGGCAACATCAATGTTCAGCCAGTCTTGCATCAAAGAATTGTGCAGTTGGGTTTGTTGGATGCCTTCCCTGGCTCAATTCTGAGGAGAATTCAATTCTGGTGAGCTAAATAATGTTCTGTATGTGCTGTACTATACGCTAGACAGAGACATCTGTCACAGTGGGCGCCATCTTATCATCTTACGAAGCAGAGTTTACATGCTGTGTTTTATTACTAATGTCTGTGTGAATGGTTTGCATTTCCAGCATATAAGCACATATGAATGGGGCTTTTACAGTTGGAGTCCTGGGGTGAATACTGTGTAGTTAATGGCTGTTTGTTATGGAAAGCCATCATATCCTCCCCCAATACAGCTGAAAGGGTCACTGTTGAGTGAACAGTATGCTAACAAAGAACGCAGGTCAGGTCAAGTCCATTCCCTCTCAGCGTTCTTCCGTCTTTCTCAGCCTCCAGTCGACCATTAGAGTCACTGTCATCACCCCGAACAATGAAATCCAGTGTGACGTTATCTTATCATCTCATAGTGCTCATAGAGTGTGTTTAAGGTAATTGGAATTTGAATGTGTTTGACAAGTGCAGTTTGAATTTGTACTCGCTCCACTGTACGGCCAGCTGGGGTGTTTCTCAGTTCTACAACTTCTTCAGCCTTTCTATATCACTGTCTCATTATCTTTAGTGACATGGTCATAAGGTTTTGGGCCGTTTAGGAGAAGCTAGGTGGTGAGCAATGTTTTCACCAGTCGTTAAATGTAATTTATAGTATCTATATTGTTGCTTTTAATCAGCTTTTGTCAATAGTTTTACTGCAGCTTCACTTTTACAGGGTCCATATTCCACATTCTTCTGTCAGTTTTCTCCCCTGATGTCGGAGTGAATTTCTGTGCCAAAAACAAGTGAATCTTAAATAACTCTTTTAATTAAACGTGTCGCTTTGTTTTAAAGCCTGGTATCCAGTTCTATATAAAAAATAAATGAATTAAAACATAAATAAATGCATTGATTATGTTCATTTTAGTAAATAAACAGCAATTGTTTAAAATTATTTTTACTTAGAAAATCACCAAAACTTTTACATATGACTGTATGTAAATTACCTTTGCTCTGACTGACTGATCTGTATTGCGAATCATTCCATGCACGCTTTATACTCCCATCATCAAAAGAATAGTTGCACCCAGAAGGAAGTGTGGGATTGCGATGCTATTGGGAAGGAAGATAAAGATTACCAGGAACAATAAATGATGATAAATTTTGACTGATATGGGTAATATTTATTGATCTACACATACAGAAGTAGTGTCTCTCAGTATGGCGTTGGGCCACCGTGTTTGCTAACGCAACATGCCAGACGTCTCAACATGGTGTTGTAGATGTTCCTAATGTTGTCCTGTGATAATCCATCCCATGCAGCTTGAATATTCTCACACAGTTCTTGTAGATTTTGTGGTAGCGGTAGAGGAGGAGTGACACCAGGCCTTCTAGACATGTAACACGTGGCAACAAACCGTTCATATGACTTTTTCTCTGATTGGTTGAACTGTATTGCGACTCATTCAAAAGCAAACATGAAAAGCTCTTTATAAATTCAGCTCAAATGGGCAGGCCTAACTGCTGTGGGGTAAATAGGCGGATATATGTCAATTTATTTGTCTTTATGACATCACAAAAACAGTGAATTCAACAGTTTTTGCAGTTTAGTTTCTATATATGAACTGCATGACATGAAGAGTGCATGGTACATTTTGGGGACATTCTGCATCTTTTTTTATAGCATGGAAGCTTTTAACATGCATATTTATATGATATGGATCCTTTAAGCCTCATACCAGAAGAACTCTTTCTGATTGCAGTTAGTGACTTTGATGACTGTCCATTACCAGTGAAGCACCTTATACACCCACCCTTATTTGCTCATTCAGTGAGCACATATTTACTGTCTTTTGATCAGCTGTTGACTGATTCAACTGGAATTAATGTTGGTGTGTCAGGATTGAGGTATTCCACTAAAGTGTATATACAGAGACCGGCCACTTTATTAAGTACACCATCTTGTATTTGCACACATTACCCATTTTATTAGCTCCACTTATCACCCAGACCCCACAGGACCACCACAGAGCAGGTATTATGTGGGTGGTGGATCATTCTCAGCACTGCAGTGACACTGAGACTCTGAGGTGTTTAAACACTCGAACAGCTGATAAAATGGGTAATAAGTATGGAGGCAACCAGATGTACGTAAGGAGATGGTGTATTAATCATGATATGTATCTGTATTGCCCAGCTGTTATTTAGGGGTGACACAGGACCTGATGAAGCTGTTGTGCGTATGCTGCTACAGTACTGTGGTTTATGTTCTGGCTTTTATGTAATACGTCTCTCTGGTTGCCTCAGTCTGAACTTGATGTTGAAATCTGTTATCCAAAACCACAAAGCCTAGCAATATGTAAAGAATTCTAGAAGAGTACCATGTGACAGTAGCATAGTGCCTTTCATCTATAACCAAAGGTTCAGATCTCTCCAGTGGATTGCAATGGATTCAGTTTTCTGTGCATACCAGAGACCAGAGGCGCATAACCTGACACTGAACTACTGCATAATATATTTGAGCTCTGATCTGATGCATCATTACGTGACCTAAATGTGTCTGTTTTTGGATTTAGGTATTCCTATTTGTGCTGAGTGAGTTGTAGAAAACTGAAGCTCTTTCATCACTAAGTATGCTAGGTCCCTGGTGATAGTCATAGCCTACCGTACATCACTGGCTGAACACAGTGTAGCCCATTTCATCACTGCTCCTCCTGCTTCTGTTTGCTGGAGCAGAAGCTTTAGTCTGAGTTCAGGCCCTTCCAGACTCTTCTTACATTTCTTTAATATGAAATGTCCCCAGTTTCTGACGAGTATCATGGAAAGCCTGTATCAAGAAAAGTGTTATTACTGCAGTTCTTAAAACTGAAACTGTGAGGTGGTATTTGTACTGTAGTCACATATGGTATAAACCTGTAGTCACATAAGAATGGACATGAAGTAATAGAAACTAGATCCTTTCTAAAATTACACTCATCATCAAATGATAGTTGCAGAAATAGCTGTACCCATAAGGAATAAGCCAACAGGAACAAAACTCGGTGGGTAGGTCTGACATTCTGAGACATGCGAATGCTTCAAGTTTCATGCTCGGCTGTACATTTGACGTAAGCAAGAATGAGCCTTATCACTGTACCTGACTTACCCAACATCCACGACTGCAGACATTCAGTGAGCAGTAATGCCCTACATGAGTCATCCTGTTGGTGCCAGCTCCATTGGCAGACGGCTGCACGATGCAGGACTACATGCACACAGGTTACGATTACTGCCCTTAACACCACACCAATGTTACCAAGGACTACAATGGTGTCGTGCCAGACTGTCTTGTAGTGACTCAGAATGGCAGCGGGTCATCTTTAGTGACGAGTCATTACTTCTGTATGTATAGATCAATAAATATTGCCCATATCAGTCTAAATTTATCATTTATTGTTCCTGGTAACCTTTATATTCCTTCCCAATAACATTGCGCTTCCCAATCCGACACTTCCTTCTCGGTGCAATTAGTAGTATTTTGCTGTAGTATTTTGTGGATGTTGAAGTGTTTGTTTTGGCTATTTCCAAACCTGTCCCTGATCCTTGTCAGCAAACACTTGGTTTGGCTACTCAGTGCTCCATTATACAAGTCAAGCATGATGATTGTATTGACCATCGAGGAAAAATCTGGATCTGGATGTTCAAACCAGCACACAAGGTGTCAAATATGTTCTTGTTGCTTTCCTGCTCTATTTGTATTCATTTGCACATTTTTTATTGTTATGTGCTGTTTTTACAAGCACAAAGAAACTTATTGCCATAATAAATGGTTTTAAATAATGTGCATACGTGCCAAAGATTTGCACAGTGCTGAATTTGTGTTATGGGAATTTAAGTTATGAAAGACTTCATTTTGGTTTTTATACAGCCTTGTAAGAATGTGTCCTCGGTTGTACATCAGTGAGCCTAACGTTCTTTTCTGTGTATCCAGGGGTGGACTTTAAAATGAAGACATTAGAGATAGACGGCATCAAAGTGAGAATACAGATATGGTGAGTAAGAGAGTTTTTGGTCAGGCTTTATGATGCATGCTAGTACTGTTTTAATTCTATAACATATCTTTGGCCATGTTAATAGATAACCGTATGTCATACAGTGTCAGAACCCACATAAACAAGTCTGCTGGAGATTACTTAAAGCTAGGCTATGTGGGTTTTTGGGATTTGGAGACTTCTATGGTGGAACTGTGTGATGGCACAAGATGTGCAGAAGTACTATTCCCTGAGAGGATGAATCTGATGATTAATGGTTTGATGGAAAAAAAACTCGGTGAATTATCTACAAATCCAGTTCCAGAAACGTTGAGCCAGTTTGTGAAATAATCATACAAACAGAAAGTTAATAGAAGTTCATGAACATTGAACATTCATAGAACATAAATGGGAATTCCAAATACAGTACAGTGTTTCAGGATATTTGGGCAGGGGTGTGTTTACCATTGTGTTACATCCCGTTTCTGTTTAACAGCACTTTTACCAGCAGAGATGTATGCGGCCTTCATTGTCATTTTGATGGCAATTATTTCCGTCAAGTCTGAAAGATTATTTCATCAGACCACAGCACATGTTTCCACTGTGCATCAGTCCATCTGGAATCAGCTTTAAACCTATAGAAGTCGGAAGTGTTTCTGGACATTGTTGATATATGGCCTCTGCAATGCATAATACAGTCTTACCTTGCATTTGGTCTGTGCTTATTGTCAACAGTTAAAGTATTCCCGAGTGTGTGTGGCGATATTCCATGAATCCTTCAGTGGTAATCATGAACCATAGAGGGTGAAATACCTGAAATCCTTACAAACACTCGGACATAATGACGTACGTCATGGTCTGGAAAAACTGAGCCGACGCTTTACGAGGCGACCCGTCTTCTCTTGCCGCAATAAGTCTTTCGATTTCAACCAAAATGTACACAGTGAGGCTTTTAAAACTCAGCACTGTTTGAAGGAAACGTGTGATTCCATTATTTGTTATTAGCCTTCAGTACACCAAGCTATCACTGTAACTCCAAGCTGTGACGTGTTGGGATCAGGCCTAACTCTCCTGTATACTGGTCTTCTGTAGGGACACAGCAGGTCAGGAGAGATACCAGACCATCACTAAGCAGTACTACAGACGAGCACAGGTGAGCTTTCACATCCCTCCCACTAATCAATACAGACATGGACCAGTTCCTACCACACCACAATATAGCTCTGTGTGTATTCGTGTGTCTGTCTGCCGTTATGGGTGGTGGTCTTTCTCCTTTAAACAACTCAGCCATGTGTCCAACATGGATGGCAGTCATCAGTGTTAGTGTAGCTTTTGGTTAAACTGGCCTCGGATGATCTTTCCCTTCTCCTTCTATTCCACACTCTATCACATACAGAAATCTATGTTATGCTTGTACAGAACGTCATTAACTGTTAATGCTAATTGTCTGTGTCATGAAACATTTCCCTCCTCAGGGCATCTTTCTGGTGTATGACATCACCAGTGAGCGCTCCTTCCAGCACATCATGAAATGGGCCAGTGATGTAGACGAGGTGAGACTCTTCAAAACCACATATAGTTCCATTCATAATAACAAATCCTCTGCTATCAAAAACTACCATATAAACTAACACTAGCTGCGATATTAACTGATGATAATGATATGGACTATTGTTGTTTGTGTTGTTTCTGTATCTGTGTCCGTTTTATGTGTTTAGGAAATATGACGTGAAAATAAGAACATCCTCTACAGAGAACACACTTCTGTACAGTTTAATGTCCCTGTTTATTAACTAAATCTAACAATTAAACAAAAAAAATTAACAAAAGTTGTGACACATTTTAATGTTCACTGAAGATGACACGGTCCCGTTTTGAGTCACTCCATCGCAGTCTTTGGTGATGCTGATGTGGTGTTAAGGGCAGTCGTTGTAACAGTCTGTGTGCATGTAGTCCTGCGTCGTGCAGCCGTTTGCCAATGGTGCTGGTACAAAGAGGGTGAATCATGGAGGGCATCACTGCTCGCTGAATGTCCGCAATCGTGGCTGTTGGGTCAGTCAGGCACTTGAATCATTGGAATGTCTCACAATGTCAAACTTGCCCACCAAGTTGTTTTCCTGTCCCTTGATTCCTTCTGAGTGCAATTATTTTCTTGAGGTAATGAGTGTAGTTTGTTATTTTTTTATATGTATTTTTTGTATTTTTATTGAGCAAAATATAAGCAGAAATATTCAGCAAACAAATAGAAATTTGTTCACTAAAATGAGCAGATAATGCCATATTTACGTTTGTTCTCTGCAGAGTATGTCATAACTTGTGTTCACATAGCAAAACAACAAAACATGTCTTTTGCCCAGGGCTGTTCAAGCTTCTGCATACAACTGTTTGTCATAGTCTTTTAAAGGAGCAATGTGTAAGATAATGCTTCCTGTGGAATCCATTCTCCAAACAATCACCAGAAAATGCACAGCCCTTCCTCCTCCATCTTCACTCCTTACCAGTCTAGATGAAACATTCCAAATTCAGCATCAAACTTCATCCCTTTATTTGCCAAAGGCATCTCCAGTGGTGGAAAGCCATACCAAATTTGCAGCTGTCGTCATAATGGGTTGCTTGTCTAGAGCTTCAGCCGTCATTGTGTTTACTGATCCTTTAATTGGTGGCCTGTCTCTAAATGACCTAACCGGGAGCACGCCATCTGGACTGTAGCACTACTTCTTCATCCTCTCATGTTGGACTCATGGCAGACTCAACGCTACAGTGACCCACTAGCGCCTTAGGGGACAAAGTGGTATTACGAGGCAAGACAGGCCGGGGCTAGCTGATTAGCATGCTAACTTCATATCTCTGCAACACGATACATAGACGTCCTTGACATACCATAAAAATGTTTTCTTCACATTTGGTCAGTCAGTTTTGTTCATTTTGGAATGTTGTAAACCAGAAATTGTACATATTGCTCCTTTAAACTATAAATAAGCAATCACTTTCTCGGTACCCCGTAATGTGAGTTCAGTTCTAAGGCCTTGCACAGGGTTGCGGAAACAGCTACCATAAAGGTACACTTTGTAGGCTTCCTGTTCTGACTGTAGCCTCTCTGTTGCTGCACATTTGATCAACCCCCCCATTAACCCTGTCTATGATAAAAGACCACCCTAGGACCACCACTGACCAGGTTATGTGGTGGACTGCTATCAGCACTGCAGTGACATGTACCAGTGCCATGCCACTACCGAGTGGATCAGATACAGTGCACAGTCCATGTACCTAATAATCTGTCTGTTCTTACCCTTTACATGAGTTCAAGTAAGGCTGTACAGAGACTCTGTCTCTCCCTCCCCCACCTCTATTTCTGTCAGGCTTAGCCGAGTCTGTTTTTGTCTCTCTGCCTCAGAACTCATACTTTCTCCTGAATCTTTTATGCTAATATCCTGTCTGCCTCTGATCAGTATGCGCCTGACAAAGTGCAGAAGATTCTCGTTGGGAATAAGTCTGATGAGGAACAGAAGAGACAAGTGGCCACAGCGCAGGGGAACAAGGTTTGTGCCATCGGTCTCATTGTTAGGGTGACTTAATATTCCGTAGTCCTGTGCAGGAGGGGTCGGGTTGGAGGTGAAGGTGATTGGTTAAGGTGGTGAAGTTTATCTATATCCACATGAAATATACAGACTACATATTTTGATCTGGTATGCGTTCTTTCACATAAGGGAGACGGTCTCTACGTCCATTCAGCTTAAACATGGATGCATACAGACCTTGAAATGCAAAGGCTTTAAAGGGGAATTCCACCGATTGTGTGTAATTCAGTGGTTGGGGTGTCAACATGGAGCGTGGTTTGCTTTGCAATGGAAAACCACTAACTCAGATTTCTTCAGTACATCTGGTGATGAAATGAGCCAGTGGTCATGATGTCTACAACACAAATGATGCCATTTTATTTAGTATCTGAAATAATACTGAACCTACACCTAGTGGCAAATCTGAGAATTTTCTTCATGAACGCATTCAGTGGTGGACGAAGTAAACAATTCTTCCAGTAAAAGTAGAAGTTCCTCCCTTTAGACCTCCACTGGAGTAAAAGTACTAAAGTATTTACCTTCAAAGGTACTTAAGTATNGTTTTTATGCTCACATAAGCCAAAAGGAAGCACAGATTTGGCCATAATGTAGTGAAGTAAACAATAAGATAGTAGACTATGAAATGTAGTGGAGTCAAAGTAAAAAGACCCCCAGAATGGAGATATTTCAGTACAGAACACCAACACACACTTACAGTGCACTAACGCATTACACTTGCTGATGTACTGTACACCAACACGCTACTTACAGTACACTAACACATTACACTTACCGAGTTACTGTACACCAACACACTACTTACAGTAAACTAACACATCACACTTACCGCGTTACTGTTTAACACTGATTCATTTGCCTACAGGAGCTTGCATGTACCTTTCCAGCATAAATGGATTTTTTTAAATCACCAGCACAGTTCTGACTCAGAGCATGGAACAGAGCATTTGTGTTACAATTAAAAAGCAGGTTCTTCTGAAATGTTGAACAGTTTTATACAATAAATAAAAAAGGACCTGTAAAACTGAAATACAGTACACCTGGTCACCCTGAACATCCACATCATAAATACAGTGCCCCTGCTGTACAAAGGTTCATGTCTGTTTTCTCCTTCTGTTTCACTGCAGCTTGCTAAAGCCTACGGAATGGACTTTTTTGAGACAAGTGCCTTTACCAATCACAACATTACAGAGGTATGTGTTACTCAATCCTGTTAGCGGTGCTCAATGTGGGAGAATATTAACTACAGATTTAAATGAGTCATTTGTTTGTTTGTCTCATTTCACTTCATTTTACATGATGTGCTGAAAATCAAATATACATAATTTCCCATATACCACTGTAGTTGATCTGTGCCTGGCGTCTATAGTTTGCTGAAAAGACTTCTTTCTAATTGTTTAACCTTGCTCTTGCTTATGAGTGATGTTCCAATGACCGTTTAATGGTCTATATACACAGTCTAGTCACATTATTATGACCACCACTAATATCCAGAGTAATCACCGTGTGCCTCATGGACAGCAGCTAGATAGACTGGGAGTGACTCAGCAAGGTCCTGGTAGGTTGTCACGGGTATCTGGAGCTATGCTGACTGCAATACTGCTGCTGCTGGACTGTGCATTGGGGAGGATCCATAGAGCAAACATGAAGATCAAGGATCACAGATGCTTAGTTGGGTTCAAGTCTGGGGAATTATGGGGCCAGTGCAATACTTGGAAGTCTTGATCATGGTCCTCCAATCAACGTCGGACATTTCTGGCCATGTGACACGTCTCATTGCCTTGCTGGAAGATGCCATCTGCACCAGGGAAGACAATCAGCATGTATGGGTGTACTTGATCGGCAAGGGTGGATTCATACACAAATCGGTTGGGACTGCCTTCCACACGGATAAGTGGGCCCAAAGAATGCCACCAAAACATGACTTCCTTCATGAGCTAAGCGCTGCCGCCATCGAAAGTAGGAAGTGGTCATAATATTGTGAATCAACTGTGTATGTCGCCATATTTCTCTCTTCTCGTTATAAACTGGGTGGTCCTAGTCAGGGAAACTTAGCGAGACCACCTGCCTGTTGCCCGTTCATTCTTTTATCCTAGAACAAACACAACATTATTTCTTTATTCATTCCTTCTATTCACACATGGCTTTGTCAGGCCGTCCAGATGTATGTCTGTTCATCCATTCCTTCATTCATGTGCTGCCTTGTTTGTTCATCCATCTAGCCACATCACTGTTTATCTGTTCCTTCATTCACACATTGCTTCGTCAGTCTATCCATTTATCTGTCTGTCCATGTGTATGTTTGTCTGTACTTCTGTGTTCCTTCTTCCATTTGTCTGTCTGCACGTCTGTCTGCACGTCTGTCTGCACGTCTGACTTTTTTTCAGCCAGTTATCCTATAAAACCTGGGAAACGATGTTAGTGCTGTACGAGTGGTGGAGCAGGCTAGGAGTGTTGGACAGAGAGCTGTCAATCTAGCTGCTTATTAGCCACACCCACACAGCTCTCAGGTCTGATCAGCGGTGTTTTAGTGCATTTATGTCTATTATTGAAGTTTTGCTGGATGTTTAGTTTTTAATGTTTATACTAGGACCAAGTTTGCACTGGAACTACAAAGTTAATGTAGCTAACATGCCAATTATCACGCATCATGAAGACTGCACATCTAAATCAGCACCCAGAAATCTCACCCAGACTTGCTTATGTGCTTTCTGACATTGTACAAAATTCTTTTATGTGTTTAACATGAACAGAACTCCAGAAATGTTTTAGGGTTAAAGACTTAAATTCAACAAAACCTTGTTTGGGTTTCACAGCTGTAACTCTGTTTTCTGTCACTGTGCGTTTTTGTTTTAGTCTTTTACCCGATTGGCCGAGCTGGTTTTGCAAGCCAATAAAAAGGACCTTGATGTCCTGCGGGTGTCCATCAACGACAAGCTCAGTCTTGCAGACCTTGAAGAGGAGGAGGGAGTGTGTGACAGCAGCGGCGACGCCCAAAAGTCTTGCTGGTGCTGAGGACTGGATATCACACCAACATGCTTTCTTTTCAGACTGACCTTGCATTCCTGTTAGACATTTTTTCCAGTGCCATCCTTGCTAAATTTCATTGTTAGGCTGAGTTTGGTGCCTTCCCGTTCATCACTTCTGCAATGAATGAAGACTGAGTCGAAGGCCTCGGAGGTTGTGCCTCGTTTTGTTGATGGCTGCATGCCCAAACAAAGACTCTGTCTGGGCTGTTGTTGTCTATGGAAAAATGAATGGTATTTTTGAAAATCAACCCTTCATCCTGTCCCATGTACATTCTTCCCTCTGCATTATGAGGTCTTTAAAAGTTTGAATATGAATATAACTACATGTGTGCTTTAAGCAAGCAACAAGAGGGCAGTCACTATTTATAGCAAACAGCTGTTAAAACTGTAGGCTGCTACTCCTCAGCAATTTAAAGGTTAATTCCACCAATTTGTCGAATGGTCTACATGATAGTCATCCAGAGTGGTTTTATGTGTTGTGCTTCATTCTTGAGAAACTTGCTGTGTCAGCATTGTTCGCAGTGATGGGAAACAGACATCTGAAGGGTTTATTAGACTTAAATGTAACAAAGTTTGATAAAATAATGACAGAAACTAGTTGCTGCCCAATGTCTGAGACATTGTTCCATGGAAGTTTATGGTAGTTGAGCCTGAGATTTTGGCCTAAAACATTTTTTTCAAATCAATTTATGGCAGAAGGTTATAGACAGTTGGCATGGCATAATAGTTACAGCATAAAACCTATTTACCACTATTTCACAGTTACCTCATGTAGGTTCACTGGTGCTTTTGGATAAGAAATAAAATGGCTATATTTGTGTTGTAGACATTTGTGAGTGCCTAGTTGCTCTACAGTGAACCATTTCACACCATACCACTCAGAATGACTTTGTTTACTCTCAATGGTTGAATTATGCAGGATTGGTAGGTACAATATAGGTACATATTGGTGAAACTGCCCCTTAATGACTGCACTTGATAAAACTTACTGTTTGGGGTGGGACATGTGTGTGAGATTATTAGTCTGTGTGGTAGCGTGTATATAAAATGTATTTTTATTTTTAAAATTAAATTCTGAACCTGTTATTTGTCCACAGAACACGATACGATTGTTTTCAAAACAGCCATTCAGTTTTCAACATAGACAAGCATGGCTTAGACCCAGGCCTGGTTTGAATGCTAACCATGAACTACGGAATGTTGACACATCCTCAGAGGTCTGTTAGGCTTACCTTCATGTAATGAAGTCTAAAAGCTTTCTGTGTGCACCTATCGCCTTTTCCACCAGATGGCACTGTCAGTCTCAGTTTGGCTTGTGAAGAAGCTTCTGTCGCCACAATGCAGTAGTCCTCTCAGTGGGGCCACCATGATCCATCTGTTTGAGCCCATTGGGTTGATTGTGTTGCTTTATTGAAAAGTATTGACAAAGTGGTTGATTAAAGACGTAGAAGGACGTTTCTAATGGTAAGCTGTATCGGATACGACTGTGGAAGTGGATATTTGATGGTGATTTTTTGTTTTAACCCCAGCTTCGCATGACCCTTCTTAATCAGGAATACCAATTTTCTGCAGCTTTCCCATTAAAAGGCTACGTCACGAGGATTGTGCTGATGTTTTAGGCTAGTAAAATGGAAAACATTAAGGCTTAGACCCACAGGAGCTTTTGAATTTGCTGGTAGTCTGTGTTTGGTATCTTCCTTAAAGCCCCAGGGAACTGCCATTAACGTTTTCTTTCTAAGTAGGTTAATTTGACTCTTGTTGGCACATAATATGCATGTACTAAGTATGTCCTGTGTATAACTTTCCAACCGATGTGCTGTAATTTGCCAACCTTGTCGGTCCTCATCTTGGGTAAGGTTTATGAAGCAGTACACTCATTAATCATAAGGCTGATAGGGGTTATCCCGGTTTAATAAAACCAAGTTCTCTGCCACAACATCCCATCTCTGCCCCAGTCTGAAAAAGCCAACAACCAAGCGAAAGCTAACCTAGCCTTCATAACTGAGCTATCAAGCTAGCTCATCTCTCTGTCTTTTGTCATACTCATTTGATTGTTAGGCCATGCCCAAATGGTTCTCAGGTCTGAACAGCAGTTTTTAGGCAGTGTTATATTATATTGCTTGTTATATTTGTATATCTTCTGTTATTCTCTCATTCAAACTTTACACTGTGTTCCTTGGGTCTTTAAAGTTCCTCCCAGACTGAAGTATCAGAGTTGGACAAATATTTAGTTTTGAATTGTTGAATTTGAACCTGTTTCTCACAAGAAGGCCAAATCACATTGCCCATTTTCTTAAGTTAAACGACCCCCCCCCCACCATGTGAAAGCAACATGCACTATTTCTGGAATTACTTTGATGCATCTCTTGAAACTGACTCAATGTAAAGTATGCTCTTATAACATGTGTGCAAGTGGTATTATGGTATGTGGTATTGAATGAATTACTACACAGTATAACATGTATGTCTGTGCTGTTTGTAACATATTTAAACCTGGAAAATGTCACCAAAAAAAATATGAGATACTTCTTTAGACTTCTTATGATGCATTTGTGAATCTATATGATATGTGTCAGCCCCATTGTGATTCTATTGGGAGGAGGCAGTTGTTTATGAATAAATAGATACTCAGTAGATATTTTAATCCGTATGGTTGTGTGAAATTATATAATTGAATGTATGTATATAATTGTATATTGTATACACATATGTGTGTGTGTGTGTGTGTGTGTGTGTGTGTGTGTGTGTGTGTGTGTGTGTGTGTATATATGTGTGTGTATGTATGTATATGTATGTATGTATGTATGGATGTATGTATGTATAGTGTGTGTGTGTGTGTGTGTGTGTGTGTTTGTGTGTGTATGTATTATGTATATGTATTATGTATATGTATTTCTGTACTGAGGAACCGTGAGGGGTTTAAAAGTCTCCATGCCATTTAGGATGTGTTCGAATCTGCAGGACCACATGTGTCCACCAGGAGGCAGCATACACTAAGGCTTTTTCATGCTGTCTTTCAATTTAATCCAATTATTTGTGGTTTTCTTGTGGAACTGTGAAGCAATAATGAAGTATAGCTATGACACGTGAAGTCTAGGTAGTGGAGAGATTAAGAGTGTAAGGTTGGAATGTATGTCACTATCTTTTATTGTTTTTAAATTGACTGCCATTCGCTGCTGAGAATGATCATTCTATAGTCCAGTATTGGTTATTAGTCTTTTGGGATGACTTTGCACTAGATGTTGGAACATTGCTGTAAGGATTTGATTGCTTTCAGCCACAAGAATTTAGTGAGGTCAGGTCCTGATGTTGGATGAACGGTTTTGGATGAGTTCTGAACTGATCCCAAGGGTATTTTGGTCATAAACTTACATTTTTGTATCAACGCAACATAAATGTATAGATATACATCAAAAAATTGGACAGTCTGGGGCTCCTTGGCAATCAGTTTGAGAACATCTGCCCTAGCCAACATTTGGCTTTGGGTTTCATAACTTTAGCCCATTAAAACCACTGAATTATTTTATGGCTTTGGTTCATAACCTGTAGCAACACTGCTTGTCGTGTTATGTGGTTGATTTTAAAATAGTATACACCCATCGTCTAAAAAATAGCTGCACCCAGAAGGAAGTGTGGGATTGCAGTGCTATTGGGAAGGAAGATAAAGGTTACCAGGAACAATAAATGTTGATAAATTTAGACTGATATGGGTAATTATTGAGCTACACATACAAAAGTAGTGTCTCTTAGTATGCTGTCGGGCCACCATGTTTGCTAACGCAACATGCCAGACTTTCCGGCATGGAGTTGTAGAGGTTACTAATGGTGTCCTGTGATAATCCATCCAATATTCTCACGCAGTTCCTGCAGATTGTGCGGTAGGGGTGGGGGTGGAGTGACACCAGGCCTTCTGGATGTGTGACATGTGACAACAAACTGTTCATCTTGGTGCTGACCACGGTGCCTTCGTATTCGGATTCGTTGGTCGTCTCCACCAAGACAAAAGTGGGACTCGTCACTGAAGATGACCTTCTGCCATTCTGAGTCACTCCATGAGTCTGGCACAACACCATTGCAGTCATTGATGATGTTGACGTGGTGTTAAGGCCAGTTGTCGTAATGGTCTGTGTGTGACAGGATGACTCACGGAGGGCATCACTGCTCGCTGAATGTCCATAATCATGGCTGTTGGGTCAGTCAGGCACAGTTCTTACTTACATCACATGTGCGGCTGAACGTTTAACTTGAATCATTTGCATGTCTCACAATGTCAAACCTACCCACCAAGCTTCATTCCTGTCTGTTGAATCCTTCTGGGTACAACTATTTGTGCAACCATTTTTTGGATGATGAGTGTATGTAATTTTATTAATCAGTTTGACCATGTTGGTCGTCGGTTTATGCTAATAAATAGGTTGCATGAAATGACAGTGGCGTTGTTAGCAAAGTCTAATACTGGCAACATTTAAGCTCTTTAAGAACACCAGCTTATTTCTACACTCACTGTCCATTTTATCAGCTCCATATAGAAGCACTTTGTAGTTCTACAATTACAGACTGCAGCCCGTCTGATTCTCTGCATACTTTAACCCGCTTTCACCTGGTTCTTCAATAGTCAGGACCCCCACAGAGCAGGTATTATGTGGGTGGTGGATCATTCTCAGCACTGAAGTGACACTGACATGGTGGTGGTGGTGTGTTAGTGTATGTTGTGCTGGTGTGAGTGGATCAGACACAGCAGAGCTGTTGGATATTGTGTCCACTCACTGTCTACTCTACTGGACACTCCTACTTCGTTGGTTCACCTTGTAGATGGACTTCTGTTGCTGCACAGTTTGTGTTGGTCAGTGGTTTCAGGATGCTGTTAGCTGGATAGCTTTATGGATGGTTTAGTGGATAGTGCCTGATCCACTCGTTGAGGCACGACACACACACTATATTGCCAAATGTAGGTGTTGGTAACCACATGAGCGAAGTTCTATGACAGTTAGAAACTGAAACAGTTGGAGTAGTAGGTCGGTACTGGAACCTTTTCACAGGGTTTTTTTTTGTTTTGTAATCTGCAAATTTATGGATGGTTGGCAACACTGGGTACCCGACATAGCCATTACGACTTGCAGCCTGACTGTCGTTAAGTTGGTGTCCATGATCCCCCCCCGCACAGGCGCCTGGAAGAGAAAGTCAGAATAAGAATAAGAAGCCAGCCTCTTTGTTATGCTCATAATGTAGCTCTGTAACTCAATGAGCCATTGCTGGCTGGTTCATTTGATATGCCTCTATTTGACTAATGGCTTTGTCGCTGGTGTTGAGGGGCTTGTGCCTTCGTGATAGCAGCTGGCTTAATGCAGAGGCCTGCAGCCACCAGCAGGCTCTAACCAGTGCTATTTCAGTCCGTCCTGCGCTGACTGCTCGCTGAGGGGCTTGAAGAAAAGTGTGAGCCAAGTGCAGGAGTGGACCGCTGCCGTTCCCCCACAGAGCGGCTCTAATTAAAAACACTGTGCCACTGCAGAAAGTAGCCGAAGGAGAGACTTCTCACCTGCCTCACCAGTCCACTCTTTTAACGGCTAGTCTTGCAGAGTCTTCTGACCATGGCACAAAACCTACTGCAGTTCATTTTCTTGCTCCATGATTAACCATTAATGTCATTCAGATCAAGATGACAGGTATGGATGAAACATCCAGAGGGGTGACAGATCAAAGGAAGAACCCATATAAAGGTGTTGGGCCACCACAGGCTCCCATAACAGCTTCAGTGCACCTTGGCATAGATTCTACTGGAGAATTTGGTGATGGTGATGAAGAGGACTAACGCACAGGTCCAAAATCTTGTGACTGTGAAGTCCACAACATATACCTCATTTTCATAGCCATAAAACCATTCAGTGACCCCTCGTGACCCCTGGCATGTCATCCGGGAAGAGACCACTCCCATCAAGACTGAAACAGTCCATTATTGGACAAAGGTGATTGATCAGAACAGTCTTGTACTGATCCTTCCATCTAAGAGGATGGGTTGCCTATGCACGCAAAATGACAAAAAAGAGCCACCAGACCCCGTCACTATGGGAGTCAAACATCCAGGCCTATAACGAACGGTGAACAATACGATGAAGGAGGACAACTCCTCTGACCGTATCACTTTTCCACATCTCTGTTGGCCAGTAACTGGCCTGTGGCTTTTGCGCCACTGAACTCTCCAATGGTCGCTTTTCTATTTAGTGAGGGGTTTATTCACTCCACCCCTACTTTAATATCCCTCGATATGTCGTTGTGGATGGACTGTTCTGTTCCACTGACTCTTATCATGTCCTGCATTGATATTATCAGCCACCTGAGCATCAGTCGCTGTTCTGTTTTCCTTTCATATCACGATAGCGCTCAAATGTCACCCTCACTGAATGTGTACTTTGGTTCAGCCCTGTTTACTGATGCATTTATCATAGGTCTAAATGCACTCACTTTAGTCACTGCTCCTATTTAAACACTAGGCAGTTGAGCAGACTTTGTGACTGAAACTCCTGTAATCTGTGTCCCAATAACAAACACTCATTCACAGTCACTTAGATAGATTACTCCTACCATTCTTACTTTCTGTTGGCCTGTTAATACTAATCAGCCATCGCTTGAATGAGCCAGCCTGTTTGAGTATTATTGCTCACCATGTGCGTCCCTCCATGGCTACAATATAACTGTCTAATGACTATTTCCAGCATAATGATGCACCATGTCACAATGCAAAACCATCTCAAACTGGTTTCATAAAACATGACAATGAGTTCAGTGTTCTTCAGTGGCCTTCCCAGACACCGGATCTGAATCCAATACAACACATTTGGGATGTGGTGATGGGAGATTCTAGCATCTCAGTGCTCCTAAAATATCTGCATGACTTGTGTGATGCAGTCATCAACCTGGACAAGAATCTCCAAGGAATGTTTCCAGCATGTAGTGGAATCCAAATCAGGCTGTTCAGGCTGAAAGCAAAGGAAGGCCCTACCCATTAGGGGGCAGTACACACATTTGCCTAGAGCAGTGGGCAGTTCCATCCACAGTGCCCAGGAAGCAGTTCAGGGTTAGGTGCCCTGCTCGAGGGCACTTCAGTCATGTCAGTTCAGGGAATCAAACCAGCAACGTTCCAGTCTCAAGGTTAGTTCCCTAACTTCCAGCCCAAACCTACACCCTTAAAGCTGTAAAGCAGACGCCTGGCATTTCTGGCATTTATCTATTCAACATGCTTATTCACTCTTAAACTAAATTACAGTGATTCTACATACTTCCCAGAAGCCCCTGAACTAATAGTATAGTAGATAGAACGTCAAATAGCCGTAATTAACATAAAAGAGATTGGCAGTTTGTAATTTAACATTAGCTAACGTCAGATTCAATGCGTTAGCTTTATGTAGAATGCATTTCCAAGTTTACAGACAACATAGGCTACAATATAGGTTATATCTGTGTACATGATTATATGTGATGTGTGTGTGTAATTGCCACATTCATACTATTTTAAATCAGAATCAGAATCAGGTTTATTAGCTGTTGACACAAACAAGGAATTTGGGTTTGGCGGTTCGCGTCTCTCTAGTACTGTACCAATATACACATAACTAACTGATAGTCCGCAATGTACACAATGACTCCACATACACAAAATACATACAGACATTTACAATATACACTCTACACAGTATACACAGCATACAACCAATAAACTATATGTGGACAAATAATATACAGTTTACACATTATATTTAAGCGCAGTATAAGGCAGTAGTGTTGAGGTAGAAGCAGTAGTGTTGAGGCAGTACAACAGTATTACTGTTCATATATGGGGAAGAGATTGTAGTGTATAATCTGGCAAGTCAGTGAAACCGGTGAACACTATGGAGGAACAGGAGTAACTATGGTCCAGCAGATGATGTGACCGGTCAGGTGCTTATGAAGGTGATGCCTGGTTGTGTTGGTGTACAGGGTCCTGTAATGCCTGCCGGAGGGGAGGAGTAGGAATATGTTGTGTTCAGGGTGAGATAGAGCTGTGATGAGTTTCCTGGTTCTTGAACAGTACAAGTCCTGGAGGGTGGAAAGTGAAGCACCAATGATCATTGCAGCTGTCTTTACTGTCCTTTGCAGTCTGTTCCTGTCCTGTACTGTGACCGCTCCAAACCAGATTACCAAAGTATTTTGAATACGTTACTCACGTTGAGTAATCTAACAGAATATGCTACTAATGACATTTTAGGGCATGTATTCCTCCCAACACTGTTCACACGCACCCACACACTCACACCTAGGGGGCAATTTAGTATCTCCAGCTAGCCTGACTGCTTGTCCTTGGACTGTGGAAGGAAACCGGAATAAACCCACGCAGGCACGGAGAGAACATGCAAACTCCACACAGAAAGGACTCTGATCACCTGGCCGGGGAATCAAATCCAGGTCCTTCTTGTTGTGAGGCGACTGTGCTAGTTAGAAGAACACAGGTATGATGCCTGACCTCTCGCTGCACTCCTGCACTGACTTCATTTAGTGAAGGAAAGACTTGATAAAGTAGGAACTCTGTATCTCTTACAATTAAACAGGCTGCTTTTGTTGCACCCTGTTCTGAGTGGCTGCTCTGTGTCGTGCCTCACTGTGTATAACCACAGTGTGAATGGCCCCCCCTTTATGCAGATGCACTGGGTTTCTTGCCTTCAACAACAACAGTGAATTCAAAATAGGCTGTTGTTCTAGTTCCCATATGTGGAGTGTGCACTGCACGGTTGGTTATGACTTCATGAATGACTATACTGTTGTTACATACTTCATCAAACAGCAAATGTAAATTTTCCATCACATGAGCCCTTTAATGATACACTGTTCACTCCCCAGTGTTTGTGATGTCATAAAGATCCTCTTATTCAGCCTGCAACCTGGATAGGAGTTATAAGCAGTGTTTCAGTCCGGACTGCTTTTTGAATCACACACACACACACAAACAAACAGGTCAGCCACACAGAACAGAGTTCATTTACATAATATCATTTGCACAAATAGCTGCACCCAGAAGGAATCAACCAACAGGACCGAAACTTGGTGGGTAGGTTTGACATCATGAGACATGCAAATTTCACTGTACCTGACTGACCTAACAGCCATGATTGCGAACATTCAGTGAGCAGTGATGCCCTCCATGAGTCATCCTGTTAGCGCCAGCACCATTGGCAGACGGCTGCATGATGCAGGACCACATGCACACAGATCGTTATGACGACTGCCCTTAACACCACGTCAACATCACCAAAGACTGCAATGGTGTCGTGCCAGACTGTCATGGAGTGACACAGAACAGCTGCAGGTCGTCTTCAGTGACAAGCCCCACTTTTGTTTTGATGGAGACGACCCACAAATCTGTGTGTAGAGGCACCATGGTCAGCACCGAGATGAACGGTTTGTTGTCACACGTCACATGGGGCCTGGTGTCACGCCATTGTTTTGATGATGAGTGTAAATGCACACAGGCGTTGTAAGTAGACTTCAGGAATATATAATACAGTATGTAGGATATAGACCCTTTAATGTTGTATGTCAGATGACACCTTTGCTTTAAAAGTGCTGTAAGAAAGGAGCAGTAGGAGTAGCCAGCGTCTGTGAAAGGTGAGAGAAGATGGTGTAAATGCGTGTGGGGACTGGAGATCCAAATCTGATCCCACAGCCTTTCATTAGCCTCCTCTTTAGTCACATTAAAATAACACAGGGCCAGAGTCTGAGATTAATCAGCTTCTCTTTGTCCAGCTTTGGCATCCTGGGGTTTGGATGTTGCCCCAAGCTGATCTCAATTTAGAGTGGAAAGAGAGAGGGTTGCTTCGGAAGAGTCTCTCTCTCTCTCTCACTCTCACTCTCACTCACTATCTACTTCTGTCTTATACTCCAGTTCTCTATCTCTCTCTTTCTCCCTCTTCTTTTTCTGTTTCATTCTGTCCTTTCTCTCTCTCTCTCTCTCTCTCTCTCTCACACACACACACACACACACACACACACACACACATTCCCCCTCAGTTCTTTTCCTTCAAAATCTTGTCATACCGTAGCCAAATATGGTAACAGCATTGGTTCACACCGTCCCCCGTTTCGTTGGCTTTCTGCAAAGCTTGGCCGGCTGTTGTGAAAGGAGGGAGAGAGAAGAGAGAGAGGGAGAGAGAGTGAAAAGGAGCGCTTCCTTAGGACGGGCGAAGGGAAAGAGAGAGGGAAGAAAGATGCGCTGCACTATTATTTTTGGCCTCTGTGCGCATGTGGCGGAGGCGTTTGATGTGGGAGGGGGGGTCCAGCTTCAAGGCACTTCTGCCAATCGCCGTGATGTCATCCTCCCACGATGCCGCGCTGTGCTTTCACACCAGAGTGAGTCACACCGGCTCTCTCAGCGCTGGAGGAGCACACCGAGGAATGCTAAACACCCGACAGACAGAGCTCACTACATTCTCTCTCTAACTCTCTCTCTACCTCTATTTCTCCCTCTCTCTCTCCACCCTTCTACCTCTCTATATCTCTATAACTCTCTCTCTACCTCTGTTTCTCCCTCTCTCTGGCTCTCTCTATCCNCTCTATTTCTCCCTCTCTCTCCATCCTTCTACCTCTCTCTATCTCTATAACTCTCTATCTCTGTTTCTCCCGCTACCTCTCGATCTCTCTCTCCATCCTTTAACCTCTCTTTATCTCTATAACTCTCTCTCTCTACCTCTATTTCTCCCTCTATCTCCCAGTCTCTCTCTCCATCCTTTTCTCCATTTCTTTCCATCCTTCGGCCTTTCTCTCTCTAACTCAACCTCTGTTTCTCTCTATATGCATATCTCAATCTCTCATTCTCTCTCGTTCTCTCTCTCTCTCTCTCTCTCTCCCTGTCTCTCTACTTGTTTCTCTCTCTCTCTATAACTCTACCTCTGTTTATCCCTCACTCTATGTACCTGTCCTCTTTTCCTGTCTCTTTACCTCTCTACCTGTTTTTCTTTCTCTCTCTAGTTCTCTCCATCTCTGTCTCTTTACCTTTCCCTCTGCCTATCTCTATACCTTTCTCTACCTACTTCTCTTTCTCTACTTCTCTCTTCCACTGTACCATTCTCTTCATTTCTTCTGCCCTCACTCTTTCTTATTCTCTCTCCTCCTGTATTTACTCCCCTTCCCTCTTTCTCTTCTCTTTCTTTTTTCTAGCTCTGTTTGGTCCTCTCCTTCTCTACTTCCCTCTCTTACTCCCCCTCTTTCTCTCTCTCTCTCTCTCTCTCTCTCTCTCTTTCTCTCTGTCTCTCTTTGACTCTTTATATCTTGCTTTCTTCTATCCTCTTCTTGTTCTCCTTCTTTTCTTTCTCTGCTCTCTGTTTTCTAGTGTTCTTTTTCTGTTTTAAACAGTTGGGAAGTGTTGAGGTCAGTGTTTTCTCTGGATTCTCTAGCAGTTCTTAAAGAATTCCTTGGAGTTCTGATCTTTCTCAGACTTGCTGTGAAGGACTGTCACTTTTTGCCGTGATGAGTAATAGTTTGAAAGTATGCTGGATGTGCTTCGTGCGTTGCAGGCCACTGGAGTTGCAGCCAATGCTTCTTATAATCCCCATGAACAGGTTTCCAATGTGAGTCATTCACTATGTTATATACTGAATTAGCTGCACTCTCTCATAGACGTATGTGAGCATGATGAGATGTATGTTATTTTATCAGCCCTAATACGCATCTCAGCATGAGGAACACCAGCACAAGAATGCAAGCGATGCCAACCCTCCTTTGAAAACTGGACCATTGTCATGCTGATGCCATTGTCCTGACCGCTCCAACACCAGCACTAAACAGCTTAGGTCTGCTTAATTGCTCCACATACAAAAGTCTCTGCGCATCAGTTAGACAGATCGCTGCTTTGAGCCCTCGCATGCTGTGCGCACAGGGCCGGACAACAGTCCAGTATACTAGAACAACCACTTTTCATGCCATTTTATATTAGCGTTCTGCTCTGCTTGAGTGGAGCTGATGAATGGGGCCATTCTTTCCAACACCCACCATCCAGGGCCAACCCACAGGATAGCCCATAGAGCAAGTTCACAGATACACTGCCATGGTCATGCTCTGGGGGGCGTCAGATATTGCCACTGGACTTTCATTCCAGGCGCTTTCCTCCTCTAGGCATCTCTTCTGTAGAGTTAGCTCTGAACACATTGTTAGTCTGATCACAGTGCTCAATAGCTGGAACTGAGCATCCAAAATATGCACAGGTGTTAGTCGAAGCACTCTTACAATAAAGAAATTAATACATAAATGATGAGTGTGGAGATTGGTGGTGACCTTGTTTACCAAAAGCATTCATTAGTGATTGCACAATGTGCTACACTATTTACACTCATGATCAAAGAATAGTTGCACCCAGAAGGACGTGTCTGATTGCAGTGCTATTGTGAAGGAAGATAAAGGTTACCAGGAACAATAAATGATGATACATTTAGACTAATATGGGCAATATTTATTGAGCTACACATACAGAAGTAGCATATCTCAGTATGGCGCCAGGCCGCCATGTTTGCTGACACAACATGCCAGACATCTCGGTATTGAGTTGTAGAGGTTCCTAATGGTGTCCTGCGATAATCCATCCCATGCAGCTTGAATATTCTCACACAGTTCCTGCAGATTTTGTGGTAGGGGTGGAAGTGGAGTGACAACGAACCGTTTATCTTGGCACTGACCACGGTGCTTCCACACACAGATTTGAAGGTCATCTCCACCAAGACAAAAGCGGGACTCGTTACTGAAGATGACCCGCTGCCATTCTGAGTCACTCCATGACAGCCTGGCACAACACCATTGCTGTCTTTGGCGACGTTGATGTGGTGTTAAGGGCGGTTGTCATAACGATCTGCGTGCATGTAGTCCTGCGTCGTGCAGCCGTCTGCCAATGGTGCTGGCACTAACAAGATGACTTATGGAGGGCATCACTGCTCAACACCACTCCAACGCTAGAATGTTCAATCTGATCGTGAATGGTGTGCTTGTATCCAGCTTTTTGATCCGACTTACGGTTTTCATAAAAACTTTGTTAAATTCCGGATTGTTTTCCCATTAAGAATGAGTGGGGTGGAAAAGTACACGCCCATATACTGTGCTTCTGCTCAACTGACAGATGCTGTTTCACATACGGTATCTCAGGGCAGACCCCCAAGCATGAATTTTGTCTGTTTGTCTTTTTTCCCCCACCCCTCATTCCTCCCATAAACTCCCATTCATTTTTGGACCTACCCAAAGTTGTTTCCTTTAGCCTACAGCCACCAAACTGCATGCACTCACTCAGGGCAGGTCCCCAAACTCTAATCCACAGCCATACTGCCCCACACTCCTTTATGTGTTGTTTATTCATTCCCTTGTTATTCCCATACACTCCCATTAATTTTAGCACACATTAGCAACCGGCTGGCAATAAGCTTAAGCTGTGCAACCATTCCCACATTTCCTTCAGGGAATGCACTTTTCTAGTTCATCTTCTTCTTATTCTTGGTTGAGATATTTTTTGTATACTAACTAGTCCTGTAGTTTTTGAGATACCAACACTGTTCCCACTCTGGAATCTTCAGTCTGCTCAGGAATGGCGTACTTGTATACAGCTTTTCGATCCGACATACGTTTTTCCTAAAAACATCCAAATTTTTTCCCCTTGGAAATAAACAGTCTGGAAAAGTACACATCCATCTACTATCCATGTGCTCGACTGACAGACATCATATCACACACACTATCTCAGGACAGATTTAAGCACAAATTTAAGCACAAACTTTTTTGTTTGTCTATTTTTTCCCCATCCCTCGTTCCTCTCCTAGAGTCCCATTCATTTTTGGCCCTACCCAAACTCTATTGTTTCCTTTAGCCTACAGCCACCAAACTGCATGTACTCACTCAGGGCGGGTCCCCAAACTCTAATCCACAGCCATACTATGTGTCCTTTATTCATCCCTTGTTCCTCCCATACACTCCCACTCATTTTTAGCAACACTTAGCAACTGGCTAGCAACAAGCTTAAGCTGCGCAATCACTCTGCGTTTTCTCCAGGAAATGCACTTCTCTAGTTTTAAAAGGGATCCCATGAGCAGGAACTAAATGAGATCATTAAGGGATGTATTCCTCTGAAGGCACTATGCTATTTCACAAATCCTTACATGCAAAGCAATTTATATTACAGGTCAAGGTCTCTCATTCCCGGGAGAGCGGAGAAACCTTCCCTCCCTTAATGTTCCCTCTAATCTGCAGATTGTCACTCAACGACACATTTACATCAAGAAGCCCTATATATGCAGTGCTGCATATATTCACAGTAAAGAGCTATGAATATAGCTAATGTGCTTCAGTGCAGCACTGTGAGGAGATCAAACAGCGGATTCAGATAAGGCAGGTTGGAAAAGATACTACTGAATCCCAGCATGTGAATATATAAATGCTTGAGTACCACATGACTGCAATGTTTCCACTCACTGAACTGCTGTTTGTAACATATTATGGTTGCGCATCGCTTTACAGTATCTTCTTCTTCTTCTTCTTCTTCTTCTCCGTCTGCTTCTTGGTACACATTTGATGTCCACTACCTAGTCCCACAGGTTTCAAGATATTGACACTGTTCAAACTCCAGAATGTTCACTCTGATAGGGAATGGTATGCTTGTATACAGCTTTTTGATCGGATGCACTGTTTCCCCATAGCAACAGATTTTTCTGGACTTCCCATTAAGAATGAACAGGATGGAAAAGTGCATGCCCATCTACTGTGTACTTCTGCTCAACCCAGAGACGCTGTTTCTGACACACAATCTCAGTGCAGACCCCCAAGCTCAAATTCAATGTTGGTTCAACCCCCACTCATCTGTTTGTCTTATTTTTCCATCCCTCTTCCCCCACACCCCATAGAGTCCCATTCATTTTCAGCCCCATTCAAACCCTATTGTTTCCTTTAACCTACTGACACCAAACTGCATGTATTCTCTCAGGACAGAGCCCCGAACTCTAATCCACAGTCATACTGACCTGCTCTCCTCTATGTGTTGTTTATTCTTCCCTCGTTCCTCCCATAGCAACCACAGCCTTGCAGGAAGCGGGAACCATTTAAGCTGTGCAACCATTCCTTCACACAGATTTATCATAAACCTAGTGAATAGTGTATAATACCTCCACAAGCACGAATAACAGCTGTGATTTGATTTGGCATGGAGAATCAAGGCCACATCAGTGTTCAGACACTCTTGCATCAAAGAATTGAGCAGTTGGGCCAAATTTGGTGCATGCCTTCCCTGGCCCAATCCTGAGGAGAGTTTCCTATAGACTGGAATTTTAGCCACTGCTGGTAGACCCATATGACCGTGTGCTTCCATACACCTGCAGATTCAGCTACTTCCTTCACACTACGGTCTTTGGCACACCTAAATGCAATCACTCCTTTTGGCCAGTCATTAGCATCTGCTTTGGACCCATTTTCCACACACCGAACGAGACATTCACTGCACTATACCACATATTCTCAATCTATGAATCCCATCACTCACACCCTGCAGATATTTATTGCCCCATCATCCTTGTGCAGCGCCATTAGCAGGAGCCTGAAGATACTACCTCCTAGAATATGGAAGGTGACTCATTTTTTGTCAGGGTGGGCTTACATTAAAAGGGCCCATGTCCTGCAGTTTTCTTGTATTCTATCTTTACTTGGCTTTATGTACCAAAAATGGTCCTAATGCGTTTGTACATAACCTCTCTTTATCCTTTGTTCGGGCTGTGTTTGTTGCTGTGCCTTGAAGACTTATATATGTTAAGGAAATTTGCTTGGTTGTTTGGTTACTATGTATTCTGCCTCATTCAAAATGTAGTCCAGGCTGAAACGCCCCTTATAACTTCAGCATGAAGGGGTGGAGCTAAACTGCAAGAACTGGAACAGATGTTGTATACAGTTGGGTCCAACTGTCTGAGACTGTTAATATAAATACAACTTCTTATCACAGTCTTCTCTAATTTAAAGGAACCATTAAATGCATTCCTTATGCATTTTAAATCATACTCTGTTTGTCTATCCAGCTGGCAGGGAACGTTCCCCAAACTTTGGCTAATGTTCCCAACAAGTTCTAATAACTTAATAATGAATAAAATGAATATAATGAACTAAATAAAATTTTAAAGAAAATGTTTCAGTCTAACATTCAAAGAACGTTTTAAAGATGTTTATCATCTCAGATAATGTTCCTATAAGGTTACATGTTAACTAAGACATAATGTTTTAACTGCAGTGTTCAGAGGATGTTTGGAGGATGATATCAGAGCCATGGATTATCTTACATGATAACAGCAGAAGAACATTCTCAGCCCAACATTCAGGAATTGTTTTATGGATGTTACTGAGAGCTGAGATGAGACAGAAAGCTTTTAGAGAAAGTTCTCCTACCTTTAGAAAGAACATTCTGGGAACCAAAAGAAATCTTCCCACTGAAAACAGTAACGGAACATTGCATTGCAATTTTAGAACTAATAGTGTCTAGCTGGGTAAATAGAAGGCATGTGACTTTTAGTGGAGGTGAAAAACATAAAGATGCTGGACATCAACACAAAGTTTTTAAAGCTGCTACTCATTATGAAACTTCCGGTTTAAGATGATCTGCTTCAACAGGCAAACACTGATACAATCACACAGCATGGCTGCTACTTACAGGCTGCTGTTGGGGTTGTGATGGCACTTAAGGTGGGATTGTAGACTTAGTTCCCTCTCTTCTCTGTGCAAAGTCTTGAGAAACGGCTCAAAGTGAAATGTGAAGACCAAACTAACAACTCTGAATTACAGTTTAAGTCCAGGATCTGGTTAAAGATGTAGGAGCTGAAGTTGGGCTTCCTATTTGCTAATTTGTTCCACCTTAAATTGTGCTGTTTTTACATTCTGCCACCTGAATTCTGGAGTGATCCAGAACTGATCACCCATCATCAAAACCTGACCTCACTAATGGACTTAGTGAATGCTGAATGAAACCAAATCCTCACAGCAATGTTCCAACATCTAGTGTAAAGCCTTCCCAGCAGAGCAGGTGCTGTTATCGAGGCAAGACTTTCTGTTACCATCCCTGAGTTCAGAGGAAACAGTGGGGTAGGTCAGCAGGTGTCTACAAACTCATGCAAGACGTGGACATGGACACTGGTCAGTATGGAAGCTGTGAAATCGTAAGCTGATGCGTAATGACCATTTCATGTTATTGCACTGAGCAGCTCTCCCTCTTGTCAACATTAAACTGTGACCTCTAAAATAAATGCCACTGGACTAAGACATGTGTCTCGTGCAGGCAGGATGGACACAGCCTCTAGTGAAGTAGGGAACTCTGTGGCGTTAATGCATATCGACCATTGACTTGGTCTTGTTCCTCTCATCTCCCTCCGTCCATCTTTCTGCAAGCCACCCAGAAAAACACCAGTTGCCACGATGAAGACTGCAGCGCTGAAATTGTGCTGTTGCCAGAGCAACGCTTTCCAGGAGGCAGTATTCCCATAGATACGGGATTTTGTGCAGCGCCGGTGTCTTCAGTAGAGCTCAATGAATCGCACTTTTGAACCGACTCTCAGTGAAGCCGTCGAATCGATTCACACGTCTAACTGAATCGAACGTTTCTATAGCAGCTAATGCTTTGCTTATGTCTGTACTAGTGACTGAAAACTTATATTACTACTACTACTACTACTACTTATAATAATAATACTAATGCTAATAATAAACCACCACCAGCACCAACAACAACAATAATAAATAATAAAACAACAACAACAACAACAACAACAGCAACAACAACAACAATAATAGTAATAATAATAATAATAATAATAATAATAATAGCAGCAATTGTTGTTATTTATGTTCTTGTTGTTGTTATTATTATTTCCCCAAATGTAGGAAAACCACATTAGCATTTCTATTATTGTTGTTGTTATTATTATTATTGTTGTTATTATTATTATTATTACTATTATTATTATTATTATTATTATTGTTGTTGTTGTTACAAAATTAGCATTATTGTTTACTAAATATTTACTTCTTTTCCTCTATGCAGACTAGCTGGATTGTTCTTTCTGCTAGGTATTCATATGTTTTCCAAGTCAGTACAGCAGTAAATGTGTGGAGAGGAGGAGATGAGAATAAAATTTATCCATTTATTTGGCTAAATGAAAACGGCAAAATGATTCATCAGAGCTGAAGAATGATTCGAAAGAATCGTTTGGTTCAACCAAATCAGTGGTTTGCTTTGCTTTTCCATTCGCTGCCAACATATTATCGCGAGACTCTCCGGGAGAACCGTTGGCTTTCCGTGACGTCACTGCCAGCTTCAACTTTGTATGAAGTTGGAAGTTGGGCAGTTTGTGAGGGAGAGAGTCAGAGGAGAGTGGCGCTGTGGAGGGAGGGAGGCGCGGTTTAACTTCAAATACTGCCTGAAAAACACAAAGAGAGCTCCCATAGGGGCCAAACAGGAGCCCGGTCGTGTACCTCCAGCTCTTCGGAGGCGTTTACTCGTCGCCCGTGTGGAGTTTTAGGGCGAGATTTTGCTCCGGTGTGGAGGGGGGAGACAGACTCCAGCGAGGTGGCTCGGAGAGGGAAGGTGAGTTCACAACACTGCTCTGATTTAACCGTCTCTGCAACACCGTGTACGACTCTCTGTCCTGCTAACACCGTACTGGCCGGTGTGTTTCTGCAGGAACACTGGGTTTGGTCAGTATATGAGAGTTGCTGTAACGGAGCAGCCGTTACGGATGGCTCGGCTAAAGTGTTTGAACCCGGGCGGCGGATTAGCCGCTGTGATTACTCTCAGGCAGGCAGCGGTTATAGCAGGCAGGCGAGAGTTACAGGTGGCAGCGATGCTGCAGCTGAAATCTAGCTTTTATTTGTTCGTGTTGAGCCACGGTGAGCGCTGCCTTCCGTTCAGGGGCTGTGTAGTGAGTGGTCTGCCTCATGGGAAAGCGATGGACAAGGTAGCTCAAGATGTTGACTGTAAAACCTGGAGAATGAGCCGAGGAGCGTTTGCTTTCAGAGCAGCTCCAGCTGCGGGGAGCAGCCGCTCCAGCTTTGTCCACAGTGAGGCAATGTTAATGATTGTTGGGTGGCTAAAAAAGCTGATAGCCATGTAATTAACCAGTTACAGAAAGTGAGGAGACACAAAACCTCCCAGTACCTTAATGTGTGTGAGTGACAAACGGAGGGACGGACAAATAAACGAGGAAATCATTCACTACTAACAGTGAAAGGAGAGCTCCACCGAATTTCAGAAATCTTCAGTTATTAAGAGGCTTAGAAGCCGACTTAAGTGACTGGTTTGCTGTGAACTGCTCCGTCCTACAGAAACTTACCCTGTCAGTTTTGTTCACAGTGGTGCTGATGGGAACCAGACGTCCACCTCTAAAAGCTGCCTTTCAGAAAGTTAGTCCATGAAATGGTCAGATATGCGCTGAATAGTGTCTAACACGTTATGACAGATGTCTGTTAAGCTTGTGGTCTAAAATGTATTTTAACCTATTTTCTATAATACGTTTAATACCTTTAATGAAGCTTAAAGTCCAGAACCAGCCGGTTCCGAGATGGTTTCTTCCCCCGCGCCATCAGACTGCTGAACAGCCAGTAGTGCTGCGCTAGACATATAGCATATCTATACCTGCACATATAGACTGACCTCCTGTTCTCACCCACATATTGAATATATATGAAATATATATATTAGTCTACCCCTTGCATCTCGCTTATCTACCTCAGACTCCCCAAATTGCATAAGCAGGAGTGTATACGTCTTTATAAAACCTCTGAAGACACTTTACTGGTGGTTTTGGGTGTTAAATATTATAGCTGTATTTATGTTGTAGACATAGTGACCCACGGAGTCTGTACGTTTCCCTACAATGAGATGTTTCACATGAACGTACACTCTGGATGATCTCATGAACTGAATGATTCATAAATCATCATTTAAATGATGGAATTCCTCTTTAATTAACTTTACTTTATTCGAAGAATCGATGTACATACTAATAAGCATATCTACAGTGTGTGACAACCGACAAACAATATATTGTCACAGTCCAAAGAAAAACAAGTATCTCCAAAATGGCAGTTTTACCGGAGAAGGCATAAACCTAATTAACTTTACTAATCTCAGTCAATGGAACCAAACATTTATCCAAACATATTTTTGGGGCAGTTCTGTTGGTCCATTCATCATGAAATTCACACAGTGTAAACAGCAGCTGCTAGGGATGAATAATTTGGGAAGAATAACTAATTGTGATTTTTCTGATCAGTGTTGTGACTGTGATTTCAATTGCAGTTATGTTCTGGAACCTGAAATCCAGGCTTGTCATTTGGTCAATAAAACCAGAGCATCCTCTTTCTCAGTTAGCTGTGGTTGTGATGTCACGGCATATAGTTGTTTGGTTGCCTTTGATTGGTCTAACTCAAGCAAGCTCTGATATCATGTTAGTGTTTCCCACCTAGAACATGGATTTGGTAAAATAGCCTGAATATTGCACTCTTTTAAATTGCAATTTCGATATGAAGTTGATTAATCTTTCAGCACTAGCAGCTGCTGTGTTTTCATATGAGGCATTAAAGTAAAAGTCAACAAAATTAGAGGTGCATGTTTTTCATTGGACAGCGACCATATTCATGTTCTACTCTGTGGAAACTTGAATAGTTCACTTAAGTCATTTTCAGTGAGCTTACTATGTGTATACCTCAGCTCACTACTCGGGCACAGTAGCAGCAGTAAAGTGGAGTAAACTTAATTGTTCACCTGAACAAGTGAATCATCTAACAGAACTGTGCACTCTTTCATTTTAGCTGCTGTTTACTTGCAGCTCTCTGGTAGTGGTGGTGGTGTTGGGCTGACTGGTGGCCGTTCTTGCAGGCTTGGACCCTCTTGAGGGCTTTGCTGATTTGTTGGGTCATTTGCATCTCTTTTCTCTGTCTTTGTTGGGTACGTGGGTGGTTGGTCGCTGTGTAGCGGTCAGCTGATAAGTGCAGTTCAAGTGGGGGGCTGAATTTGGAGAGTTGGAGTGGTGGCTTGTGGTCTTTTGTACCCTATTTGTCTTGTCATGTTACATTCTGTTGCGATCTATTCATCACAACCCCAGGGCTGGACTGCTAGCTATTCTACACAAGCCCATTTCACATGAAATGGCTTTCATAATTGCTGGCATCACTGCTGTTTAAATGGCGCGTATTAGATTAGATTTAATCGCTGTTACTAGCAGTAGACTACTCCAAAAAGCGACTGCACTGGACTCAGCTGTGTTGAATTTGGGTTTTATGTAGAAATTTCCTTTACTGCTTCTAGGCAGACTTGTGTGTCTGCATTGTGATCCTATTGCTCTGTGTTGGGGCAGGGATCTGTATAGATTGGTTGAGTGATGGTATTTGGTCCATGTGGTTTGGTCCAGTGATTTTGTTTGTTTCGGCATTGTCATGTTCAGTAACGTTATAATGTCTGTATGGTCAGCTCCAAATTATTGCATTTGCTCTGTATGGTCTTGTTCAGTAACATCATAAGGTTTGTATGGTGTCGTCCAGTGATGGTGTTGCGTCCGTATGGTCTGGTTCATTGACAGCATTTGGTCAGTATGGCCTTGTTCATTGATGGTGAAAGGTTTGTATTGTCTGGTCCACTGATATTGTTTGGTCCGTACAGTCTGGATCAGTGACTGAATTTGGTCTGGTTTAGTGATGGTGTTTGGTCTATATGGTCATATTTAGTAATGGTGTTTGGTTGCAGTGGTCTGGTCCAGTGATGGCATTTGATCTATATGTTGTGGTCCAGTGAAAGTAATTGGTGGTTTGGCTTTGTTCAGTAATGGTGTTTGGTCTGTATGGTTTTATTTAGTGATGGTGTTTAGTTTCAGTTGTCCGGGTCTGTGGTAGTGTTTGGTCCGTATGGTGTAGTCCAGTGAAAGTAATTGGTGGTTTGGCTTTGTTCAGTAATGGTGTTTGGTCTATATGGTTTTATTTAGTGATGGTGTTTAGTTTCAGTTGTCCGGTTCTGTGGTAGTGTTTGGTCCGTATGGTGTAGTCCAGTGAAAGTAATTGGTTTGTATAGTCTTGTTCAGTGATGTTATGTGGTCTGTTTGGTCTGGTTCATTGACAGCACTTGGTCCGGATGGTGTGGTCCAGTGATGGTATCTGGTCTGCATGGTCTGGTTCAATGATGGTATTTCTCTGTATGTTCTGGTCCAGTGACAGCATTTGGTTTGAACAGTCCTGTCCAGCGATGGTATTGGTAAATTAATTTGGTCAGAACTAAACAGTTTAGAAGACCGTGAGTGCAGGACAGAATTGAAGATTGTGAGAGGTGCTGCAGATGTTTTTCTTACTTAGGGTGTGTTTCATACATATCTGACCAAAGTTCAAGTTCCCGGAAAGGGATACGCTTGGTTTGCTTAACAGTAATTTGATCCTAATTACAATTTAATGCCTGGCAGTTGGACAGTGTTAGAAATGATTTGATTTGATTTAATTTATCAAGCCATAAATGAATTCAGTCATTAAGAAATGCAGAAACATGGGTAATGCTGTGAATTGATGACTTCCTTTTTTGAGACAGATACTTTTTTTCCTGTTTTGAGACAGATACTTTCAGACCTGAGAAGCATGATGATAAAAGCTAACTGCACATTTCTACATAAATTTCAGACAGTGCTGTTGGGTGGATTGCTGTGTAAGTGTCTGTGGGTGACGCATGGCACTCGTTGCGGGGAACTGGAATACAAAGGTATCTCGCTAGCTCAGGCACGATGACATCACATGCGTCTACAGTCACTGTCGATGGTGTCATTGTTTCTGTGGTATTTTGTGGTTGTGCATTTTGGTAATTCATGTGAATCCGAACATGTTTACATGACGTAGCACATGGCCAGTGTTAGGGTTGAACTTGCATTAGAGGATTGATGAAGGTATATTTGTAGGCTTTTCTTGTAGGCTTTGATTCATTTAATGAGTCGTTTACACAGCAAATGCAATAGATGCAGCTCAATTGGCAATACATGTGTAGGCTTTTACTGCTCTAATGAAATTAATGAGTCTTTGCAATGACTTGCTCATATACCCCATATAATCCCAGTTCCGGCCCATCACAGCATACTATATTAAGCGTCATTCATATATGTAGTCATTTGTAGAGGACAGACAAAACAGTAATCCTGAGATATCTTTCCCGAGACTACCACACAGGATCATCTACGTCAACCGTATTTTGCAAGTGTATTTTCTCCAACCGCTATCTTAAGAATGCCAAGGATGCGACATTGCCTCCAGATAACTGTGTTTTCTGTATTAAGTAGCCTGTTGAGAGCGAGTGTGTAGGTGGACACGCAAACGTTGTGCAACATGTAGAGAAGGAAATGAGAGGGAAAAAAAATGCCTGGGCGGGTGATTGGCAGGAGAGGGATTATCACAGGCTTTTCACAAGTAGAGTGACTGCAGAAATCTATAGGTGTTCTCTCGGATTTAGTGGAAGCATCATATAACGACATGCAATTTGTCTTGAGCCTCAGCAGACTGGTTGCACATGAATTCGGCTGTCGGTTGTGTGTATTTTGTTACACGAGATTATGGTTTAGTTAATGTGCTTGTTTTATGGAGCTTCAGGTTTGGGGGACTTGCTTAGCAGGTTGTTGTAGTTGTAGGTTTGGCCTAGTGCTGCACATTATGAACAAAATGGCGTGTTTTGATTATTTTCTTCCGCATTGAGATTACAGTTTGTCTTGCAGTGCATTAAATACCCATTACTGGACTGACACAGGATGCCTCTGCTTACAACATGAAATTAGTGCTTTTTTCAGTGTTAATTTGCATATTTACTGATGTTAGTGTAGCAAAGGTCTGTAATGGGATACTGGTGATATAACAGTACACTCGTCCCACGATTTGATTCACAGTACAGGGTTCAGTTCAGTTAAATTCAATGGTCTTGATATTTTAAGCATTTTACATAAAGAAAATGCTGACAATAATTCACTCTGAGAGGCAGGAGGAATGGTGGAGTGAGTTGTTGTTGTTGTTGTTGCTGATTGTTTGCAGGGTTTGCTTGTTGGATGGTCGCAGTTATGAATGGCACAGTAATGCATTGTTACATCCCTGTGCAATAATGAAGGCTAGAAGATGACTTGTGCGTTCTTAGACCGGATCCTTCATCGAGGGTCTAATTCTGTTTCACTATTTCATCTGTTTTCTGTTTATAATTCAGTTGAACAAGCTGATAAAGCTGTCTTAAAGTTAGCATTAGAACCGTTTGCCATTTGTACTTGCAAACAATAAATAAGTCCACCACATTTAACCCACCCATGAAATGAAACACCCACATACATGGTGCCCGGGGTGTTGGGTGCCTTGCTCAAGGGCACTTCACTCGAACCGGTGACCCCCATGGTCACAAGGCTGGTTCCTTAACCTCCAGCCCACGACTGCCCACATCACTAAAAAACGTTTTCAGTCTCCTTTTGACGTTTGTGTTCAGCGTATACTGTTCCATATCTGTTTCCTTTGCCTCTTTTGTATTTGCTCGGCATGCCACAGTTCCAGAAATGTAGTAGTTGATACTGACAGTGTCAGGCGATTAGTTGAGAGATATTTATTTAAACACTAATGTGATATTTTGATGACGGATCACGCAGATTGAACTGTTACTATAAGCTATGCTTACATTACGTTAGCCTACACACGGTAGCATTTAGCGTTTAGTAATTGCAAACACTGTATTGAACATAGTAGGCTGCGTAGCAGTGCCAGCTGTTTCAGACAACAGTAATGGTATTGTGGATAACGTTTTGCACATGTTGTTTATGTCATGCTAAGGAGTTACTCACTCGCCTTGAATTCTTTGATCTGAATAAATCACTAAGTTGTTTCCGTCTTTCGTCTGAAAAGTTTGATGGCACCGTTTGGATTTTGCAGGTCTGTTATTAGTCTGTGATGGTCTACATCGAATGCAAAACATTTCCATACCTGGCTTTTCTCTTCCACGAGTCATGGCGGAGCTGTCTTTGCAGCTGCACTCGTCGGCATCTCCCACGTGTTGCTGTCTTTTTTCGGTGCTGGTAGGTGTTTTCCTTCTTTGGTGTTTAACAGCAAACTAGAATGCTTGTAGGCTTATTTGCTGCCCCTGTCAGGTCCAAAGGAATTGCATCCCTGGTACCTCTAATGTGAATACATTTGCTGTATTTAACGTTGGTCAAATTTATATGTGCAAAAGTTTAAATTTGCATTTAAGGTTTGGCCAGTATGTTAAACCCAACAAAAACCCAAATCGTGCATTACTATTTGCAGAGGAATGCTGTATTTAAGGATGTCCTCTGTAGAGGATGTGTTTAACTTATTTTAATTTACAAAAAAAACATGTAATTTGACTGTTGAAAGTTTTTAAATATGAATATGTTACCTTTACTTTATTACTCAGCGTGTATGCTAACTAGGCCAAAGCATTTATTAAACATCTTCCTGATAGCCGCGGTGCTCTTATACAACCTGAACATCTGTGGTGTTATGGTTTTTGCAGTGAAGTCAGATTCATTATCCCAGCCTTTCCTTTCTGCTGGTTGTTACCTCACACCCCCAGGTGTACGTTGCTTCGGAGTGGATGTCATATGAGGAGAGAATGAAGTTAGCACAGAAGGCAGTGCTGAAATCCACTAGTGTCATAATTGAATAGGGTAGTGTGGGCAACACTCCCTTCACTCATCCCTCTGCAGAAAGACAGGCCTAATTCAGTTATTTTGAATGATTGAGTCCTGATTTAGCGGGTATAGATCTGGGCCTGATGTCTTGTTACATAGGAAAAGTAGGGTCTAACTTTCCAACAGACGTTTGATTATCCATGTTTTTCCATGGATTTGTAGAGCGCTCCATTTCAGTAAGTGTGCTTGTACTGCTCACCACTCTTGCGTCAAAGAATTGAGCGATTGGGCCAGATTTGGTGGATGCCTTCCCTGGCCCAATCCTGAGGAGGATTTCCTGTAGACTGGGATTTTAGCCACTGCTGGTAGACCTGTATGACTGTACGCTTCCATACACCTGCAGATTCAGCTACTTCCTTCACACTATGGTCTTTGGAGCGCCCAAATCCAATAGCTTCTTTTAGCCAATCGTTAAAATCCACTTTGGACCCATTTTCCACACATGGAACAAGACATTCACTGCACTATACCATCTCTTTTCAATCTGTGAATCCCGTCATTCACACCCTGCAGATATGTATAGCTCCATCATCCTCGTGCAGCTCCATCTGCAGGAGCCTGAATTTACTACCACTTTAAATACGCAAGGTGACTAATTTTTGTCTGATGAGGTTATCTGGAGTTAACAGTATCATGCCAGTTGCAGTGGTACTGTTATTATTAATACATGTATTCTTTAGTTCAGGAATTTCCTATTTCTCAGCCTGCAGTTTGCGTTTATACTCCTGTAACATGTCTCCTAATCTCGTTCTTCATTGCCGATAAGATGATGCTGACCTGATGAATGACAAAAGATACAGTCTGAGGAGTTTGCATATCTGCATTATTGCTGAAATTCCCACCAACTGTCTTGCCATCTGCCTAGCGAAACATGTGACGTTTTCCAAGGGGAGAAATTGTGAGCTGCTTGCTGAAGAGAAGAAGGCTGTTAACATGGTTCCCAAAGGCTGAAATTAGTAATGAATGCGCCCGTCTAACCCATGGACTCAGTAATTACAGACCTGTCTTCAGCACCATTTTGGGCACTATCTTACTGCATGCTTATTTCAAGGCAGCTCCCTCAAATATATGGAGGCGTTAGTCAAGACGTCCGTCATTTAAAAATTCAGCAGAAGAAATCGTTGCAGTGGAGGCGGGGATATTTAAGCTCCATGTGATTGCTATATTTATATATGTTATATACGTTTATATGTAAAAATGATATATTGATATATCAGTATTGATATATTGATATAGATGTTACTGTATTAATATCTTTACACAGCAGGTGAAAGTGGTCCAAGTCTTTTTCTTCATAGGCATCACAGATGTGTTTCCCGTGTGGACGAGTGAACAACAAAAGTCAAGCTGAAACTCATATTTTCAGTTTTGATTTGAGACACTTTTATACGTGTTGTGAAATCTGTCTGAACAGCCGGATCAGATTTCATACGACTTTTGTCAGTCTAACTCAACATGAATTAAAAGGCATGTGTTTCCAAAGAAATGTCCGTACATGGGAGAACGAGACTGCGGGGTCAAAGGGAACGTAAAGCTGAATGAAATTTCTGTGAGCAGTTCTGTATCTGTCAGCAGTCGTGATTGTTTACGAGCATGCCACGTGAAGCATTGCTCTTTGGCGCCAGCAGGTCAGTGTAGGAGCGTGATCTGTTCAGACTAATGTCAGATGTAGGTCACATTTAAACAGACAGTGTGAGCTTTTCCTAGATTTGGTGTGAAAATTGAATTGGCCACTTTTACCTGCGGTGTGAACACTGGGTAGTTATTAGGGGTGTGGCGATACGGATTTCTAGATTAAAGAGTAATGGGGACAAAAGAGTAATCTTATTAAAGCTTACCTGATTATGTACACTCACCATCAAAAGAATAGTTGCACGGAGAAGGAAGTGTGGGATTGCAGTGCTATTGGGAAGGAAGATAAAGGTTACCAGGAACAATAAATGATGATACATTTAGTCTGATATGGGTAATATTTATTGAGCTACACCTACAGAAGAAGAGTGTCTCAGTATGGCATCGGGCTGCTATGTTTGCTAACACAACATGCCAGATGCGCAGCATGGAGAGTTGTAGAGGTTCCTAATGGTGTCCTGTGATGTAGCTTGAATATCCTCACAAAGTTCCTGCAGATTTTGTGTCTGTGTGTGTATAAAAAAAAAAAAAAAGAAAACAAGAGGACCTTGGGAGAGGCTTTTAATATCCATATGCTTTTTAAACATTAGTATTTTTTTACTTTGTCAAGACAAGTTTTCCTTTCATTGTTCACAAACATGATGCGTTGCTTTTCCTGTTCTTTACTCAAGAAGTCACAAGAGCCTCACAATGTGACTCCTCTCCTGATGGATATTTATTTATTGCATTGTGAAGTACGTTGTGTAACCTAGTATCAACGTTCTCAAATGCTCTAAACGGCTACTCGCTGTATAACGTAATCTGTAAGATTCTGTAATAGTGACGTTCAGCCGGTACCATCTAGTCCAAGTGCCCATCTATTCCTATTCCTGCAAGACCTCCACCATGTCATCCAGAATTCACTGAGGACTGTGACTTGATTGTCTTTCTCTCTTATTTGGGGGGGAAAAAAAACATTTGTTGTTATATTGAAGCTGTTATTAGCTGTTGTGTGCTAATAACTATTGTTAGCTACTGTGTGTTGCAATGTCAGGTAAATATCCCAAAATAGTCTATAATGTTGTTGGTTGTTATTAGCTATTCAGTAAAATTGCATTGCAACACTGATTGGCCAAGTTGACCTTGTGACCCCAGCCTGCTTCGTCAAGGTATTTCAGTATAGTATCCGTCATGCACAGCGCTCCTCATTACTGATAGCGGGGAGTTGTGGCTCTCTTTCCTGAGGTGGAATTTGTTGGATTTATTGTGCTTGACACATTGTCTAGAAGATCTGCCTTAATGAGGTCTTCTCTCCGCCTGCTCGCCTGATGAAATCACTCATCTTCACTGAAAATATAACCTGCTCATGTCTGTCACTCTCGCACAGATATTTTAGTTCTCCCACACGGTGCAGGGCTTTCCCTGTCTCTGGTGACCGTTCTGAATTCCTGGAAACACATTCTGCAGTCTGGCTAATTGTGTTCCTAACAGGCTTTTTTTTTTTTTTTTTTTTCTTTTTTTCTTGAAATCCCATTTGAGCAGATTAAGTAAGAGTTTATGCAAAGTACCAGCTACACCCGTTTATGGCTTTAATACCAGTGGCTGACTTGTGCAGTATGTTAAGTCATGTGGTTCATTGAGACTCATTACTGATTCATTAAGCTGCCAGACTGAAGGTACTTTTTGAAGCACACCCCCCTCCTCTTCTCTCTCATGGTGTTCTGATGCTGACTGGCTGTGAAGTGTTTTTCTGGTTTTTCTTGGTTTGCAGAACAATGCAAGCAATCACATGGCTGTGTTTGCTCCAGCCTGCAACCCACGGTTCTGTGCAATAACGAGTAATAACCTGGGCACTCCTGAGGAAGTGTGCTGACAAATAACACTGTGTCTGAGAGATCATTCAGAAATGCTGCTTAAACCGCAGCAGTGTTATCCAGTGATTTGTGTATTGAATATGTATTCCAAATTGCTATTACAACTTATGAACTGTGGAGTAGATTCCATAATGTCAGCGTCGAGAGTGGCCGATGATTAACTGGACTATCAGTTTTTACGCTGAGGCCTCTTCTGTCGATGCTTTGCAGCTGGTTCCACTAAACGTGTGTGTAGTATTGACCTTTATCTTTGATATTTTGTTATCAGCAGAACACTTGGCTGACTCCAGACTGACCCAAGCTCTTCCGGTCTGCATGCCAGTAAATATCACACTATGAGATATTAGACTAACAGGGCTAGTGTAGTGGATTGTCTCACAAATCCAGTTTCAAGTGTAATGGTAAGTTTCATTTAAAGATCATTAATATTGTTAGGGCTGGGTAGTATGATTATATGTATTGTTATTTTGATAAAATGTGGCACAGTACAATATGCTGTTCTGAACATACTGTGGATATTGTCAGTACTCATAGACTAACTGCATGTTATGTTAAAAAGAGAGCAAAACTAGTCCAGGTAACTGGATTTAGAGCAGAACAGTATGTATAAATATTGCATAAAGTTGTTGTGCTCATAGTTTTTGGTAGTATTTTTAATGCCACATCACTGGTGTTTTTTTTTTTCCTCTGTTCCAGCTGATTAATACTGGTTATTTTAAGAAAACACCATCATTGTCTTCAAATGAGGTTTTGCATTTGATGTAGTGTGTTGATTGCATAGTTGGTGGAAAGTGGTCTGTTGGTCAGCAAGGTCTGTTGGAAAGTGGCTAGAATCAAGTTTAGGAAGGTTTGGTTTTATTGTTATATGTATTATAGCCTATGTTATCAATTATCCCCTCTTCTCTAAGGTAGAAAGTAGTAGAATGTAAACCAACAATAGACGATTTGGACCCATTAAAATAACCCATGTGCTGTGCACATCAACACGACCCTAATGAACAGACAGTCTGTCTGGCGGGTTAACTAGCTGTGTTAAAGCCTCAAGCCAAAAACGGTGGACTTTATAGACAAAAAAAATGGCTCCCAATTATAGAAAATTATCCCAATTTACATGGTAAATTGGTCAGAAAAATCACCATTGGATATTTTGCCCTTATTGTTCAGCCCTTCTCAGTGGGGTAAAAACCAAGGTTTACATATTTTAAGAGTTGATTTATTTATTACACACAGCCCATAGTGGGATGCTAGTATTCCCAAATCTGAGTGTAATTGACCCTTTAGGTTAAATTAATGATACATTTGTTGTGTTTTGCATAGATGAGATTGTTGTAGCAACATGACTGCTGAGCTGTGCTGGTTTAACGTGCTACATCAGGTGTCATGCTTGTACAAACACCCAAATATGTTACGCTGCATGTTTTAAGGACATCATTAGACAACAGTAGACCGACGTCATGCAATATGTCTGAATGATATTGGAAAAAACGACATTGCATTTTTTCCCTGATATAATAGTCCAGGTGTCCAGGAACTTTTGTATCACGCAGCAAAAAAGTTGAAGCCTGACACATTTCATTTAAATTGTCTTACTTAACATTGCACGTCCTGCGATGTGAATATTGCGCATGTGCACGTTGCGATGACGATGCTGAAATGATGTATCGTACTGCCCTATCATACAACTCAAAGGCCTCAGGTCAAGTGGCCATGGGCATTTAAGACTTAAGATATACTGCAACCACAACTTTTACTGGTGTGTGTGTGTGTGTGTGTGTGTGTGTGTGTGTGTGTGGTCTTTAATGAGGTTAAGCTTCAGTTCTTACATACTATAAGCGTATTTGCTTGTGCATCTGCAAAATTACAGAACGAAGAAGTGTTTAAACGCTCTGTGGAACTACAAGCAGTTTTCCATGGTTGTTTTCCACACTTTAGAGAATTCTGTTATCCACACATATCTTAATGCAGGTACATTAGTGTAGTTTCAGATCAGTGTGTTCAATGGTTTAGAAACCCAGCATAATCATATGATATTTGTTGTATCAGGTTTGATGAAAAGTGGCATTGAAAGTAGAGTTGAGCAGTAGAGCAAAAATGTACAGAGTGGGTACATCATCTTTTGACTGTTGTCTATATTGGTATTGCTCATCACGTAGAATGAGAAGTTGTGTAAATGTGTGTCATTGCCATGTCTGATATGTAAATTCCCCTCAGATTAAGCACCATTTACACCGAAATCCATAATCCACTTTTAAAAGACTGCAGTGGATCATTCTGTAGCGGATGACAGTGATGCAGGGTTTTATTACCCGAGGCGTATCCTAACACTATTATATCTGTTCACTAGTGAAGCCACTGTCACTCAGACACCGAGTTGCTGTATTAGCAATAATAGTTGGGTGATTCACCAAATGTTTATTTAATGTCATTTTTTTGGAAGATACTGAAGGTAAATGTCTTGCAAACATGTTTATGCCTTTTTCATAACCGCCTTTCCAGAGCCTCAGGCTAGAACGGCAGGCTTGTTTAAAACACATCACCGTTTATGACAAAAGAGGCTGCATCTCGCTCAGAACTTGTGTCTTGGACATGTGACAAGAAACACACAATACATACACAATACTGGTGTTGAAAGGTTTGAGATCCCTGTTTTGAGTAATATAAATCCAGTGTTGTTGGTTGTATATGATTGTTCTAATATGATGCTCTGTTCTGTAGGTTTCAAACACTGTGTAATAATAACTGTAAAGGTTTAGAAATGGACCTACGGGGCTGTAGCTGATTATTCAGCTGTATAGTATTGAGAATGAACTTATAATATCTAAAATGCTTTGTATTCAGAAACATGTGACTAAAACCCTCTGTTGTTAGTTTGTCAGAAGAGTACAGTAAATACATAACTGAAAGCTCACTGGACCAAAAATGAGTCACCTGTGACTGAAACGTACCTGATAGTGTGTAATACCTCCTCAAGCACAAATAACAGCTGTGGCTGGATTTGGCATGTACTGGACAAGTTTCTGGATGTAGGCCACATCAATGTTCAGCTACTCTTGCATCAAAGAATTGCGCAGCTGTACCAGATTTGGTGACACAATTCTGAGGAGAGTTTACTGTAGACTGTGGTTTTAGCCACTGCTGGTAGACCTGTATGACCGTACGCTTCCATACACCTGCAGATTCAGCTACTTCCTTCACACTATGGTCTTTGGCATGCCCAAATGCAGTTACTCCTTTTAGCCAATCATTAACATCTGAGACATTCACTGTACTGTACCACCTCCTCTCAATCTATGAATCCCACCACACACAATGCAGGTATTTATAGCCCCATCGCCCTCATGCAGCGCCATCTGCAGGAGCCTGAAGTTAATATCAAACATGCAAGGTGGCAGGTTTTTTTTTTTTTTGGTCTCGTGAGTTTAGTTATTAATTGAAAGCTGTAACTGTGTGGATTGTTGATGTGTGGCAGTGTGTAGACATAATTATGCCTTCTAATTTGGTGCATCGTAAACAACTGTAGTGTCATTAGAAAGCTGTGCAACTATATGAACATGGTCATAATTTTAAATTAAATTTATAATATCATAATACCGAATACTTGACCCAGTGTTGTGTGTCAAGTTGAATTGTGTATTGAATTGAGTGTATTGCTGCGGCCTTAGTAGTAGAACATTTTATCATGACTGAATTAAAGTTTACCTGCTGGTCTGTAAGAAATAGAAACGGACTGTGATGGACACTGTTGTTTATAGGCACTTTGACTACATGATCTTTTATAGTGTTTTAGGTGTGGCACCGGGGTATGGGATATGTCCAGCAGACGAGCTACAAAGCAATGAGTGAGAGTGCACAATAGAGATGAGGTCATCCCTTTGAACTGTGGTAAAATCCAGCAAACACGGGAACAATCAGATATGCAAGGCCCGGTACACACTGCACACTCTACCACACTTGCCGTGTGTGATTATAAACAGTGAGTCAAAGGAACAGGTTAGTGATTGTTTGAACAGACAGGACCCAATGTGTGTGTGTCTCATTAGACTAGTCACACAGTGGTTGTTTTAACCTGAGTGTGTATATTGTGGTTTCCAGTCTGCAAATACGCTGTAGCCCTAGAGCTCATTGCCTTTCCTAAGTTGGAAAAAACCCAGTGACCTACATCTAATTCAGTTACACTTTCAGTTACACTTTGAGCTGAGCCTTTGATCCATGTCATTTTAATATAAGCTCTGCTCATGTAGAGTAGTGCTTGGAGGTACTGATAAAATTCAGTTCACAGTATATTTATTGGATAATATTTCCAGTGATTTAGTAAATGACCCTGTACTTCCTGAATGCTGGTATTCAATGCAAAAGCTTTTTGATTGATTTTAATCAGATATTTTGTCTTTTAAAATGATTTATTTCTTAGACTTTTCATGTACCCATCAGCTGGTGATACATGGAGGATGAAGGACACAATCTGTGTTCTTGAGTAGAGATACCCAAGGTAAAGTATTCCTCCAGTAAAAGTAGAAGTTCCTCACTTTAGACCTCCACTTGAGTAAAAGTACTAAAGTATTTACCTTCAAATGTACTTAAGTATGGAGAGTAACAGTAGTATGATTTATTATGGCTCTAATGTCCTATTATCATTTCTGGAACAAGACTCTTAATCAGCTCAGTTTAGGTGAAGAGACTCTGGTGTCTCTCAGTCCACCAGTCTTTAATAGAAGGTCATTAATTAGTCTGACACTGATGTCTATTCAAATGATCATAAGCACTAACACTGAAGGGGAACATTTTCCATTAGCTAGAACTAAGCTCTGTCCCAACAGGTCAAAACAAGCTCAAAACAAAGTGGCTGCTGTTTCCTGATTGGCTCACTTTGCACTTGTTTCGTTTTGACGTGTTAAGTTTTTATGCACATATAAGCCACAAGGAAGGACAGATTTGGCCATAATGTAGTGGAGTAAACAGTAAGATAGTAGGCTTTGACCTGATACACCAAAACAACTGCTTAAGTGCTGTAAACAATTACACGTCAGTCAGTCAGTCAGTCAGTCAGTCAGTCAGTCGCAAATATATCTGAATTGGGTGCAGCCTACATGGTTTTGCCGACATGCGCCCCCCCCCGGCAGAGGTCCGGTGTAATTTCATTCAGTAGAGTAACTTCAAACATTACAGGATTACAGCATATTCCAATAATATTATACAATATAATATTATACTGATGACACATGACGTATTGTACTATTCAGGAAACCGGAGATGATGCTGTATCTGACTGTAGAAGCACTGTAGATCTGTGGCGAAATGCTAGAATGAAGCCAGATATCAGTACAGTATAATGTACCCTTTCCATCGAGCTCTGGATCCCATTGCTAACCTTCAGGAAAACAGATAAAATCATCAGACTCCTCTCTTGTTGTCTTCGCCGACTCAGCTATGTTGTTAGTGTCCATAATCATGTGATCAGTGACTAGTCAAGATCAAGCTCAAATCGTCATCACTGAGCAGTAAAGTTGACCAGTTTGTGCAACCCCTATTATAGAGAGGTAAAAAACCAGTTCCTGTAGGGTGAGAACAATACAGTAAAGTTAATATACATTATAGCATTTGGCCCTTTAAATATCCTACTCCTCTTGAGCACAAATACTCAAAAAAGGGCTGCAATGGCCATCAAATCAAAACAGTCATGCGATTAAGATAATTTTATAGGCTAATATCTGCATATACTAGCAGGATTCTGATCTAATCTTCCATCCCTACTATTTTTAATTGAAGCGCTTCACTTAAAATGCCCATCTCAATGTAAGCCATCATGCTCAGACTTGAGGCTGGGAATGCATGCTGTAGATTTTGCAAGTTGACTGCAGTAGCAAAGGTTACTTTGGAAGCCGATCAAGAATAGCTTTTATGTAAGCGATCCGATATCAATCCACTTAGCCACCTGCTGAAAGAAGGTGGTCGAGCCTAACCTTTTTAAGAAGTGTAATTCTGGAGAAGTGCTCGTATTACATGAGATGTTTCCTGGAATGTCTCGTATCAGTCCTGCTATTCCACACTTCATGTGTTTTTCCACAGGTGAGGGTTCAGTTGTTTCTATTAGCAGCCAACCAAGATTATCCCACACTGGAAATCGCTCACAGCCAAAATAAAGTGTGTCAAGGATTACCTAGAACGGGCATAAACAGTAGCTTTCACTGCAGTATTAACCTTAGAGCTGAACAGAATTAACATTTAAGCTGAAAACAGCACCATTACCTTCTTGTGTTTGTGTGTCTGAGTGTTTGGGGAGGGGATCTACATAGTCTTTTTCATCCATCTTTGTAACCCCGCCGGGATCTACATTCCAATTTGACTTTAACCTCCCAGCGGTTTGCTGTCTTGGGTGCATTGCTGGATTTGCAGAGAGACACAGTATACGTGTTTAACCACAGTACCAAGTTTACAGGTTATATTGAACATGCATGAGTCAAACAGGGCTCTGATGCCTCCTTTCCACCAACAAAGTGCCTGCCGGTGCTCATGCCAGAGCCGTTGCTGGTTTCCAGGATCTATCGAACGCAGCGGGGCCCCTTTTCTACTGGCTTGTGAGCCGAGCCATTACGTATCTGGATATGGGCATCCAGAAGCAGAAGTTTGAAATTGCCGATTTCAGAGAAACGTATTCTTTCATCAATAAACTGAAAGCTGGACGAATAAAAACCTACTGGCCTCGTTTGGCAAGAGCCTGAAGCGTAGCACCCGTCACCTGTCTCTGGAATGTTGGTTTGGCCGTGCCTCAGTTAAGTGAATAAATGGCACCCTTACAAAATTCAGATGCTGCAGCGCCTCACCGAGGACGACCCTGATCGTGGGATAGAATGTCCAGATTTGCCAACCTCAGATGAACCTTCATTTCCCCTGTCAGGTGCTGCTTTCCATTCTGACTTGTCATCCTTTGCAAGGGAAGAGATCGAAAGCAATACAATTGGGCTGGAAGAGTTTGAGAGGGGTGGTCTTATCTACGTATTGCACGATACTACCATAGCACATGGGATGGATGACTGCAGGACAAAATTAGGAACCTCTACAACTCCATGCCGAGACGTCTGGCATGTTGTGTTAGCAAACATGGCGGCCTGACGCCATACCGAGAGACACTACTTCTGTATGTGTAGCTCCATAAATATTGCCCATATCAGTCTAAATATATCATCATTTATTGTTCCTGGTAACCTTTATCTTCCTTCCCTATAGCACTGCAATCCCACAGTTCCTTCTGGGTGCTATTCTTTTGATGATGAGTGTACATGAAACAAAAAATGTACTTTATAGTGTCAACTAATGCTCTTAGCCATGCGCTAATAAACTAGCCACAAGCTAACATGCTAGTTACAATACAGCAATATGATATTATCATCATACACTATATTGCCAAAAGTGTTTACACGAGTATGAACTTGAGTGATGTGCCATCCATAGGGTTTAATATGATGTCTGTTGTATTGTTACAGCCCTGGTAAGTACAGGTGGCGCTTGCAGTCATTCTGTAAAGCATAAGTAATGTTAAAGGCATATGTGAAAGTCTGCACAGAGCCGTGTTGTGCTTCTGTCAGATGTTGGCTGATTTTGAGCAGCTTTTTCCAAGGGTTTTGTGTGGTAACAAGTGTGGGTGACTTTTACACTAAAGCACTGGTCTTTTGAAGGACACTAGATGTGATCTTTTTTAATGTGTGGGTTTTTTTTACACTGGAAAAGGCAAGCTATACAGCTCCATATAATTTCAGAATGGAGTTTATACTCATGGTGGACATAGGCTGGGTTTATTTTCAGAACACAGTTATTGCTGTGAGCAGCTCTGTGAATTGATCCTCACACAACTTAAAATTAGTCTAATATGCTGTACTGATCTGCAAAGGGAAACAACAGCCCTTTGTTTCGTGTGGCTTTCAGTGAGAACTCAGAGCACTGACTGACATTGTTTCATTTGCTAACCTCGCTGTGAAGAGGGTGGATTGCTGTGGTAACCAAAGAACACTCCTGTGGTTGTGTGAGAGGGGAACACAGACAGCAGAGAGAGAAAACCGTGTAGTTGCTGTAAGTCTCGAAGCACTTGATAAAGTATTTGTCTGGAGGTTTTACCCAGGCTTAAGCCATATTCAAGCGGGATTAGTCTTACCTGGGGACGTGGTCTAGTTTGAGTGATTACCGACGACCTCAGTGAGTTTAATCTACTCTGAATTTGCCATGTCTGTAGTTTGTGTGAGTCTGCAAGGTAATAATTCCTGAGTGAACTCCGCAAACCCAGAACTCCCCCTGTAATAATAGTCCTGGTTGAATCCACTTCTTAGTAATGTAATAACTAAACCAGGCAATAGAGCTAAGAGGGGGCTGAAGTCGCTTCCAATTCATCAAGTTCTTGTTTGAATTTCCTTGTTCCATCTTAAATTGTGTAACAGCTACATTTTGGGGCATGTGGGGCTGAACCGTTAAAGAAAAAGTTCATTTGAGCTTCGTAGAACATGGCACTACCCTTCATTTTCATTCTGTGACTTGAAGATGAGACGGTCAGCTAAAACAGAGCTTGATTTGACCCTTAATCTTCAAGTTCATAAATCCACAGCATTTTTGATGATGGCTGAATTACAAGGTGAAACAAGGTGGAAAATGAAATGAGATCTCTTGCAAAGAACTGTGTTTCCTGTCTTGTGGTGTGGCATTTGGTTCCTTAAATAAATCCACTTTACTAGCCCAATGCTAGTCTATATGCGGGTTAGCTGCACGATGTTTTTCTCGAGTGGGTCCACCTACAACATAAAGCTTGCCCGTGCAATGTTGTTTTGATACTGAGACATAACTAGGATACAATTGGTCTCATAATCATGATACTTTTCATGATCCATTCCTCCTTTGCAGCAGTCCTCACTGTTTGTCTCCATAGCTAATAGCTGTTCCTTATGCATGTAAGGTTCCTACTGTGGGGTGGATGCTGTGCAGGATGCAGCAAACAGTTGAAGTTAAGACCCCTGTGTTTTTGCTTTAGGGTGAAGTTTCTATTTTCTGAAGGATCAATCATTTTACCGGGATGTGCATGAGTACTCGAGTACTCGGTTAACCGTTTATTCCCTGTTCAGGTATTCATTACATGTTGTCGAGGGTCGACGGTAAAAATATTTTGGCCAGTGGTTCAGTGAAACGCTCATTTGGAAGGAATGTGTAAAGTGAAAGCTGTGTGAGTAACTATACCATGTTATACTGTGCTATAGAGGATGCCAAGGGCCTCTACATGAACATACTGACAAGTATGTGGTGTTAGAGCAGCGTGGTGTGAGAACTGGTGTTTCTGCTCCTGGAGTCCCCCAACAGAGTGTAATTGACTTTTACACCACTGTCATAAATAGAAATCGAAATTGCATGCTTATAGACACATAACTCATTTGATTACTGTGCCATATATGGAGGGTCTGGTTGGTCACCACTCAGCTGATTTGCAAGGAGAGAGAGAGGGAGAGAGCGGAGAAGTCTTGCATCAGTTATATAAATATATTGCTTTTTCTCGTCCCCTCATAGCGTTACGACACATTGTGTTTGATGGAAATTACCCCCCGCCAAAGAAACTGATCATCTTGCATGACGTCACTGTGTATGCTGCATGTATACTGTGTGAAATTTTGGTGCCCCCAACCTTAAACAATTTCTGGTGCAGACTGTGCTTGCCTCAGGCATGCTGTGATGCAGGTGTGGTGATTGGAACATTATGGTAAAAAAAAAAAGCTATAAGGATTCATACATCATTAAAGAGATAGGGCTCTTCCTGAGTCGGGTTTGGCTGTTCAATATGACGATTTAACTGTTTGTACTTCACTTTCCATATCTAGCGGTCAGAGAATCTATTGGCATTACGTTTAGTGATAAGTTCGACTATGTTAAGTCAACTCAAAATGAACAAAATGAAGAGATGCTGCATATGATGAAAGAATTAGAATTGTGGCCTCTTTGAATTGTGAACATATGAATCTGTGATGTGAATTTGTGAGAGACAGCACATGTGTTTGTGTTTAGATTAAGCGTTTGTAGCTCTTAGGGTTTTTTTTTTATAATTACATTAAAAATGACATGAACAACGAATAAACAAATGATAGACTGTAAAATGCATTCACAGCTTTGCTGCCTGTGAAATAATGGACTCTTCAGCACAATAGGCCCAGTTCTTCACTCAAAAATACATCTAAATGAACTAATGAAATTGTTTATGATTGTTTAGTTGATTTTGGATGAATATAGAAACAGCAGGTCTGAAAATAAACATCATCATCTAGGCTTTGTCAAGCTTACAGCGCTGCTGAGTTTCCCTTTAGACATAAACCTAAAAGGAACAAATAAAAAATGAAACACTTGCACGGAATGAAACTTGGTGGGTAGGTTTGGCATCGTGAGACATGCAGATGATTCAAGTTTCACGCTGTTAGTGCCAGCACCACTGGCAGATGGCTGTACAACGCAGGTCTACATCACGACGACTGCCCTTAACACAACAACGTCACCAAAGTCATGGAGTGAGTCAGAATGGCAGCGGGTCATCTTCAGTGATGAGTCCCACTTTTGTCTTGGTGGAGACGACCAACGAATCCATGTCCGTGGTCAGCGGCAAGATGAATGGCTTGTTGTTGCGTGTGACACGTCCAGAAGGCCTGGTGTCACTCCACCTCCACCCCTACCACACAGTCTGCAGGAACTGAGAATATTCAAGCTGCATGGGATAACCTTTATCTTCCTTCCCAATAGCACTGCAATCCCACACTTCCTTCTAGATGCAGCTGTTCTTTTGTTGATGAGTGTATACTTGATTTCCTTTATTTATAATTCCAAAATTAAATGTTATTCATGTTTATTTTTCTGTTTCATCCTGTTATTATAATGCACGCTGACTAACCAAACAGCCCCAAAACGTTTCTGTACTGGATCTCAGCAGGTCACTGACTGGTGATTTGACTCGTCGACTTTCAGGTGTGACCTAAAACACTGGCATTGGAAAGGTTGCCATCACCTTTTTAGGAAACATCTTAGCACGAAATGAGCTGCTGTCACAGACCGCACATGAAACCATAACTCTACACCTCCTGCTGAACCTCACCCAAATACCAGGACTGATTTGGGCAGAGGAGCAAGAGTACTAGCAGACCACACAGGCTGAACTGGGCCTCCATGATGAATGGACAACCCCATGCTGGAGTAAAATAACAACCCCTTGGAACTGTCTGCTCACCCTTCTCCAAGATAACTTCCACTGCTGTGGTCACTACCTCGGCATCTGTTTTGCCTCGCCTGTATCTTCAGATGAACGAGTGCTCGCTCTTTCTTGTGGTTGTGTTCTCTTTTGCTAGGTTCTGGAGCGCTTTGGGGTCTGTTCACTGTGGGGAAGGACAGAGAGAAGCCCCAGCCCCCGCAGTTAATTGTTTTGTTTTGTGAGGAGTGGCCCAGATGTCTGTAGTCAGGCAACGGCTTGACCCTTCCTTTGGAATTCAGCCGCATGGGTGAAGGCATCCGAGAGGAAGCTTAGGAGCGGGCCATTCTTTCAAAGCCCGCTTTTTGTGTTGGTGAGTTTGTGAGGAGCAAAGCTGCACATCTGTCCGTGTGTCACATGGCTTGTGCCCCGTGGACCTGCACAGGCCTTAGAAGGATTAGCCAAGTGCCTGCTTTTCTCACGGCCATTAAACACGGACTTGTCAATCTGACTTTAATAGGTCACGGATCCAGTTTTCGATTTTGCAGACGAATCCAGGTTGCACATCTTTCTGAACAGTGATGGTTCTGATTTGTTTCCTGAAGAAAATCAGTGCAATGTTTAATCTATATTTAAATGCAGCTTCAGACATTTCATAGGGATCGTCCGATATGGAAAACTCGGAATTTGTGAGTTGCAATTTCATTGGCTGTCTGCACAGGTCAAAGGAAAATGAGCTTTAGCAAGCAGGTTCCTACTCTGCACCCTGTGACATCAGCGAGCCTGTTTACAGCTTTAAAAGTCATTAAAAGTTATTGAAGACTAGTTTTATCTATTAAATGAGATCCCCATATGCTTGTCAATACATGTCACTTTATTCCCTATAGATGTTTTTTGATAACTGCCCCTACATGTCACGCAAAAACTATGGTTTGTGGTTGGGAGACTTTCAGATCAGTCAGATGACTTCCTCCTGGCAGATTGAGCTCTTCTTTTGCCATGTTGAGTGACAAACTATAACACATTCCCTGGCAATGGTTAAAAGTCTTGTTTTCGAGACGCTCATTTGCCTAACAAGTCAGAGATGGTTTACTGGCTCCACCAAGTTTATCCTTCAACTCGACACTTATTGTTTCATCGATTGATTGAGACTGTGTGCCAGAGGACATTGAATCTAGACCTTCTATCCAGTTTTCAGTCCTGGATTATTGTGCTCACTGGCAGTTAAAGGGAACCTATTATGCTCATCTGCAGTGTTCTTGTTTTAGGGTCTGCTAGAATAGATTTACATGCTACAATTTTCTCACCACCCAGTATATATTTCCCATGCTTTGCATCTGTATTCACCCCTCCTGTGTCTTCAAGAAGCCCAGTGCACCCAGTGTGCTCTGGCTGGTCAACCGCTAGAGTGGCATACCGTTAGTTTCGTCCCCACGTCACTGTGGCTGTTCTTTACACAAGAGTCAGAGTCTGATCCTGAAAGTCAGGTAGAAAGTCAAGTAGGTAGATGCACCTTCGCAAGCTAGACTGGAGCAGGACGTTTCAGAGTGGTGAGTTTTTTACTGTTTGGGCTCTGTGTGTGTTGTGCGTAAGGGAGTGCCAAGCTTGCCAGTAGGCTGGCAATAAAGATTGTGTTACAAGATGATGTCACTTTGTAACAGAGAAGAGGGCTGGAATTCCAGCAAGGCATTTAAGGCCCCCTTGGGCATGTACTTTGGACTTTATAACTTTGTTGATACGCAAAAGAAAAGAGAAACTCTGGTAAACAAATTGTATTCCCATTTAAATTCCCATTTAATTGGACTATTGATACAACTGATGGTCATTAATTGTCATACCTACCAGTTATAACAAGCTCAGACTTGCAACTAACTAGCAACTGGTCTCAAGATCTCTGTGCTCTTAAGTTTGTGAGGTACTTGGGGCCTCCTCCTCCAGTTGGTGCCTGCGTTAGAAGGCCTGGGGCAAAGGCCTTCCAAAGCAAGCAACCCGGTATGGGCCTTTTTGTCCATTTGAAGACAAAGGTGCTCAGTGTTTTCCAAGCTTGCTGTGAGTTTAGAGAAGAGAGACTCAAGTTGGTGGTATGATGACGGAACTGGAACATATTAATGTCATGATACCCAACCCAAAGTGAGCCTTCATGAGTTATAGGCTAGTGTTAGTGTTAATGTGAGAGCAGAGGCTGTTCTTTGTGTTTGTGAATGGGTGTCCTCAGGGCAGAAGTTGGAGATGTGCTGGCTGTGCTGTTGCTCCTGTATTTCACCTTGCTCATAAGCGAGGAACGGGAGGACAATAAGAAAGAAGAATGAGAAGCAGGCATAGACGTAGTCCTGTGGGTGGGAATTGAAAGGTTGTTTTTCTTTTAATAACTTAAAGTGATTTAGAGTTTTCATTAGTAAGGCTGCCCTCCTTCTGGGGGTTCCTTACTGATCTACAGCACACTGTGACCATAACAGGGTAGCAATAGGTCACCTCAACAGAGCTCTCAAACTCTCAGTCCTCCGCTGGATATGAGTATAACCCCTACCATGACACTCGTCCCATTCAATTTCCTGCCCGTTAGAGGGTGACATTTAGGCAGGAATCCTGTGGGACTCCTAGAACCCACACTGTTCACACTTGGGTGTGAGGGACTGGGATGGGGGGGTCAGGGGGGACTTTTCTGTCCACTAGGATAAGGAAGTAGATGAGTAGAAGTCTAAAGACCATTGAGGGGGCACTATGTTCTAATTTGAGTGGGCTAATAAGCAGGTAAACTATTTCGGTTATAGTTTTTAATTTTGTCTGTTTTTATTCAGTCAATCAATCCTTTTTTTCACTCAGAAATACATAAGAAGAAGAAGAAGAAGAAGAATGAGAAGTAGGCACAGACATAGTCCTTTGGGTGTGAATTGAACAGTTTTTTTTTTTTTTTTTTCCTCTTTTTCTTTAATAATTGGTTTAGAGTTTTTATTTCATTTTCAGTGTAGCCGAGCATTTACAGCATTTAAATTGAAAGAGACTACGTACATGTAGAACAAATGCACAATAAACTCAAATGAGATAAACGGTAAAGAAATCAAGTGAAAAAATAAAACCAGTATAGAAAACTAATTCATAGGATTCTAACATAAAAGTGTAAATAGGCAAACTACAATTAAAATGACAAATAAAATTCTTATAAAAAATAAATACATAGAAAATGAGAAAGTAGAGTAAAATAACACATTTTGGGAAAGTGAAAATAACAAAAATAAGAAATACTAATTGTAAATAAAAAGAACTGAAAATAAAATAAGCATATAAAAATAGTACTAAATAAACAGATAAATAAGTGTGTGTGTGTGTGTGTGTGTGTGTGCCTGTGTCTGTGTGTGTATTGTATTGCATTGTTAACGTAATTCATTGTGTCTGTAGGGAGCATTTTCACAAAAGCAGGACTGGAATTGAGCTATGTTCAACTTTGAGGTGGTCACTGACATAGCCACTGGGCTTCGCGCCACGTCTATAAGTTTTCTGGAAGTCATTTGCATACATTGTTTACATCTGTAATCAGCGTTTTGATCCGAGAATAGGAATGTAACTGCTGCTTCAGGGTTGTTTGCTGGATTGTATTGCTTTTTGTGTCAGTACGAGTCATTTGTCATGTTAGTTTTCCCAAAGGATGCGTTTAGTAGGAAAGATGGTTTACTCCGAGCTGTGAGCTTAGAGCGGTTTAGTCAGGCCTGTGCTGCAGCCCCCATGAGGTTTAAGTGCGGTTGTCATTTTGACATGCTCGTGCAGGTTTTTTTCTTTAACTGCACTTGGTGTCACCTGGCTGGGGAAAAAAGGTATAAAAAATACATGAACTTAAAAAAAAAAAAAAGCTTTTAATGAATGCTCCGAATGAACAGTCAGTCTCTACTCTCAGAATGTAGACAGTTGTAAAGAGCCCTGGGAGTAGAAGTCTGCTAAGCATAAGGGGACATTTTTCCGAAGATGTGAATCCTGTTGAAATTTGTGTTGTGAAACTGCGTCGTGTTCCCCAAATGGTTCTCTCTCTCTGGCATCTTCATTTCATGACTCACTATCTCTAAGGAGAAAAGCGGAGGTCTCTGTGGTAGCCATTCCCCTGTCGACTGTCCATTTTGTCTTCTGAGGACTGTGGTCATCTATTCCCGACTGGGCAGACCTGCTATTCTGTGTTTTGTCATATTTAACAGTCACACAGTTGCTCCAACAGCTCCTACACATGGAGTGCAGAACGTCTCCTCGTCTGCCTGCTTAGGAGCTAAGTGGCACAATCTGTGTGTGTCTCTTTGGGTCCTTAAAAAGACTTAAAGTCTTAAATCATTTTGTTTTCCATTCTGCTGCACAAGCCCAGTGGGGAATAAAGCCAGGCAGACACAGAAATGTGGGTCACTGAAAAGGGCTTGATCCGTGTCTTTGACCTTAGACCTGGGGGAGATGATATCTGTAGGAATCTTAGTCCGGATCTGCATTATTGGTTCACCCTGCGTAATAAAGTCTGGTTGATCGTTTTAAAGGTCAGATTCATAATAGCAGCAGTAAAGTGACCATGTTCTGTACGCTGGGAGCCTAAGCAGACAAATATTTCAAATATTTTTATATTTCTCAAGTTGTCGGCATATGTGCAGGTATCTGTATTTTTGTCTAAGTGTGCTGGGTGTGTTCCACTCAATACAGAATGGTGGAAACTCCAGGTCTTGGGGAGACTACACTGTGAGTAGGAGGGAAAGTTCTGTTTCTCTTGGATTGAGCCTGAGTCAAATATCTGTGGTCAATTGAAAGTATCCATACTATGTACAGTCTGACCACTTCCATTGCACGTCCATCACTGACTCTTCTCTTTTTATGTGTTTTTAGTACACTCATCATCAAAAGAATAGCTGCACAAATAGTTGCATCCTGAAGGAATCAACTGACAGGAATGAAACTTGGTGGGTAGGTTTGACATTGTGTGAGATACAAATGATTCACATTTCATGTCCTTCCACGCATGTGACGTAAGCAAGGACGGGCCTTACGGCTGTACCCGACTGACCCACCAGCCACGATTGCGGACATTGAGCGAGGAGTGATACCCTCCATGAGTCATCCTGTTAGTGGCAGCACCATTAGCAGATGGCAGATGCAGGACTACATGAACGCAGATCGTTACGACGACTTCCCTTAACACCCTGTCAACTTCTCCAAAGACTGCAATGGTGTCATGCCAGACTGCCGTGGAGTGGCTCAGAATGGCGGCAGGTCATCTTCAGTGACGAGTCCCACTTTTGTCTTGGTTGAGACGACTAACGAATCCGTTTGTGGAGGCACCATGGTCAGCACCAAGATTTGTCATGAGTCACATGTCCAGAAGGCCTGATGTCACTCCACCTCCACCCCTACTGCAAAATCTGCAGGAGCTGTGTGAGAATATTCAAGATGCATGGGATGGATTATCACAGGACACCATTAGGAACCTCTACAACTCCATGCTGAGACATCTGGCATGTTGTGTTAGCAGACTGAGAGACACTACTTCTGTATGTGTAGCTCAATAAATATCTGAATTTATCATCATTTATTGTTCTGTGTAACCTTTGTCCTCCTTCCCAATAGCACTGCAATCTGACACTTCCTATTCTTATGATGATGGGTGTGTATTGTTGCATCCTAATATATTGTCATTCTATCTTTAGGTAAAATATCAGGCATTAATTAAGCTCTAACAGTGTTGCAGTGTTCAATCCAATAAATATTAGGGATTCAGTCTATAATGATGATGTATTTTTAAATCCGAGTTTATTAAATGCCATTTTATTCTTTATACTGAGGATTGTGATACTACACTTGGTATCCATATTGAAATCTAAGTTCTGGTATAATAGCAACCCTAACTGGAAAGCGAGCACATTGCCTGGGATGTATTGATGAGGATGTCGCTTAGGAAAGGTGTGGATAACATCAGTACAGCTGTAACTAGATCAGCTAGAACCTAACATGGTAATATACATATTTCTCTGTCCTCACTCTAACATAGACAAAATTACATCATCTTGCACCATCCACTGAAGCCATTTTTTTTCCTTTTTAACAAATATAAATAACCATCTTGCCTTTCTGTCTTATCTTGCCTCTCAGTTACTTTATCTTCATAATTCATTGTTAAGTTCTAGACAGGACTTGATCGTTAAGATATTAATGGGCTTCATCTATTGAGTGTCATAGTCTGTCTGAATTCTTTAAATGTGCCATAGAACAGAAAGCTATATTTACATCATTATGGTTCTGTACATGAACCTTGAACGCTGTTGTTCCTGAAATCCAAGACTGTTATGTAACAGTTCTAACTCCACCCAAAATGACGCCCACAAAATTTACATATGCCAGTTCAAGTTCCAGCCCAGAATGGAAATAAGTGTGAACAAGTAAAGAAAAGTGACAACAAGCAACAGCAGTGGTGGATTATACATGCAGAAATCTCCCTGTCCAGGCTGTGAAGGGGATGTCGTCACTTTTCAGACCCTTTCCAGTGAATGGTGGGCGGGCCTGGATGATGTTCATCTTTACAGGAGACTAATACTGGCTTCCTTTTCACTTTTCCGGTTCTTAATCAGATGTTTCATTCCACCTTAAATGTTAAGGCTTGTACAGGAGCCACAACATAGCTGCGGCCATTTAAGACGGAACGGAAAATTAGCAAAAACCAGGATCCTTAAGACAACTTCGGACAGCTTTAATTCAGAGTTGTTATTTTGCACATTTCAGCACAGACAGTTTCTCAAGCCCTGGACAATATTAAGGCTTGGCAAATGGAAGAGAGGAGCAAGTGCACCTTAAGTAGCATCACAACCCCAACAGCAGCCTGTAAGTAGCAGCAATGCTGTGATTTTTAGCACTGGTTGCTGGTTGAAGCAGATCGTCTTAAGCTGAAAATGTCAAAGTGAGTAACAGCTTTCATTTCTAAACCAGCCAATCAGAGGAGAGCTCATTAGATTATTCGTGAGCTCATCGTAAAAGGCAAAAAGGCTCATTTCACTCTAGGACCAAATCGTAAGATGCAAATGGGCACGTGAAACTGCATCTGGACATTTTTCACCCCGACCGTATATATCCTTCCATCTTCTTCTATCCTATATATTCTGCGCAGATATCAGAGAACGATTCAAAGTACTGAATAAATGTGTTGGGTAGCTCCTTTAACACTTGACCCGTCTACTAGAAATGTTTCCTGGCTAACTGGCAAAATCTGTGAAGATGTGAAATTCATTTCTTCTTCTTTTTCCCTCTTTTACCTCATAAATTGGAAAGCTGGAAAATTCTGACTGTTGGAGACAGACGTGTGGCTGGAAGTAAAAGATAAAGGCTACAGTGAATCATTTTCAATCCAGAAACTGTGATGAAACCGCTATTACTAAAGGACGCAGAGTCACACTGACATGCTTATTATGGACAGCCCTTTACTGAGCTTGCCATGGCAGTCTCTCCCGAAGGCTTACGTTCATAAAGATCATAGTTCTACAGAAGATCTGCATGTAGTCACTCAGAGCTCTCTCTGCAGAGTTGCTGACTTTGTGCTCTTTCCTCAAATGAGACCCTGTGATTGAGGAAGGCCTTCATGCACGTTTGGTTTCATCTGGTCACTCAGGTTTAATATGCTGTGAAAAACGTGTTGATTTCAGAATGGGAACACTTGGGGCCATTTTACAACCCTGAGATTGTTATTTTGAGCCTTTCAGGAGCGCTTATGTAAGAAGCATAGACAGGTGTTAATTACTGTCAGAGTTTTCCTTTGATCCCGAAAGAAAATGTGATGACGAAACTCACGGTCTGCTGTTTTTCTCCTTCCTGCTTTTCGTTACTCAGTTTTCTCAGTTTAGTGTTATTCCTCTGTTCAGTCTGCTTAAATAAGGATACACAAAGCTGATATGTATGTTCAGGGTTTGATTGTTTGCTCTCTGCTATAGAGGAAGATTCATTATGCTGGAGGTTAGGGAACCAGCCTTGTAACCGGAGGGTTGCCGGTTCGATTCCCTGAGCCGACAGTAACGACTGAGGTGCCCTTGAGCAAGGCACCTAACCCCCAACTCCTCCCTGGGCGCCGTGGATAGGGCTGACCACCGCCCCGGGCAAGTGTGCTCACTGCCCCCTAGTGTGCGTGTATTCACTAGTATGTGTGTATGTGGGTGTTTCACTTCACGGATGGGTTAAATGCGGAATACAAATTCCTCTGTGTGAAAATCACAAATGGCACAAAATGGCTCAAAAACTCTCTACTCAGAGAATGACTGGCCTCACCGATTTAATTATGTACTGAAGAAGCTGACAGAGCAGAAGTATTGATGGAGAAGAGTCTGGTGAATAGAAACTCATGGTGTCATTGTCCTGTTCCATCTCAAATTGAAGCCTGGCCAGTGGTTATATTGCTGGTTTGACTAGATCAGTATCTTTTTTGCTGAGCCGCTTATTCTGTCTCCCTTAAACAGAGACACAAAATGTGTTCACATGTCAGATCATATGCAGGCAAACTTTAATAATATAAGCTCACCAGATAAAAAAAAATAGTCACCTTGCGTGTTTAAGGTGGTGGCACTGCATGAGGACGATGGGGCTATACATACCTGCGGGGTGTGAGTGACGGGATTCATAGATTAAGGTGGTACAGTGCAGTCAGTGAATGTCTCGTAAAGCGGATGTTTAGCAGATGGCTAAAATGAGCGTTTGGATTTGGGCGTGCCAGAGACCATAATGTGAAGGAAGTAGCTGAATCTCCAGGTGTATGGAAGCGTACAGTCATACGGGTCTACCAGCAGTGGCTAAAATCCCAGTCTACAGGCCTACATCCAGAAACATGTCCAGTCCATGCCAAATCCAATCGAAGCTGTTATCTGTGCTAAAGTGAGGTATCGCATGCTATGGGGGATGTTTCTGTCACGGGTGACCAATTTGTGACTATGATGCTGACCCAAAAACCCATTGAATATTGCTATAAACTGTACTGAAGCTTTTCAGGCTTAGGATATTACTTAGCTAATTCTGACCCTCACTCAGTAGCCTTAGTGTTGTCTATGTACTCGGATGAGCTTGTGAAGTTAGTACTAGATAAGTCTACGTTTACATTTTACTGTGCTTCTGGAAATGAAGTGATTGCCTTTGTCTCTCTTGTTGGCTCTGTGTGCTTTTTGTTTGGTGCTTATTAAGCCTCCTGTTTCTGCAGGGTTTCTGCCCTGGGACTGGCACGGGCTTTCTCTTGGCTGTCCTGAATTCATCTAGAAAATGATGACTGTACGGGAGAAGAAGAACTTTCCCAATGTTTAACGTGAGTAACAAGATTTTGCAATTTATTTTTTTTGGCTATTTTTGTTGGTCCATTCATGATGGAATACTCAGACCACTTTATGTAAAAGCTGACAGACGTTTTGACAGTATGTTAGAATTGGCTTGTGTTTTTATTGCCTGTCTTTGCTGGTTTAGTAGTGAAAGATCTTGGAGACGGCATGTCAAGAATAGCTAGCTATCTGCTTGCTTGAGCACTAGCACTGAACTCTCAGGCAGAGTTTTTTTCTATAGCTGCTCTTTGTGGAAGAGTTCTCACATTCATTTGGACATTTATGTGCTTGCTGGAAAACGGTTTGCAAGTGCAGTCCATGCCTCCGAGAAGAGCCTAGAAATGCTTTTGATGAGAACAGCCACTAAAACAGATGACACCAAGGGCCAAAAAACACAAATCCCGTTGCTTCCTGAACACCATCCAACAGCTGAAATAAATCCGCAGCTGAAGGAATTCCACTTTTTCCCCCCTACTTTTCAGACAGAAATGGCAGAGATGCTGTGAAAGCAGCTGTAGGGTAGTGTGGTTTTGGCCGGACCAGTACTATGGGTTTAGCAGCAGTCTTCCAACCCCCTCCGCCATCTCTGCTCCAGAGGAATGCAGACGGATCTTTCTCATGGTAATCTGTCTCCTGTGTGACGGGCAGTGCTGAAGTTATGCTCCCGGTCCCACGCTGGCCCTTTCCTGAGCATGACTGGGCATGGTTTTAGGAGCTTACCAAAACACAGGACTTCAGTACAGATTAAATATTCACCTGGCGTCTGTTTTGATGGATAGTGGTGATGCAGACACTGTAGCAGTGTTCACAATGGCCTTTATTGGTCTAACAGAATGTAATGAAGTGTAACAAAATCTGGGGTTTCCTACGATGGTGGGAACGTCTTCCCCTGCGGCTTCGGGAGCAGCTTGGCCATACAGCAGAATGTGTTAAACATATGCAGATGGAGAAACTGAGTTTAAAGACCACTTTTTGTGTTTTTGTGCATCGTTTAGCTCATAAATTCCCGAGTCAAGTCACTGCCAGTAAACTCTAAGTGACCTTAAGACGTCCCTTTCCCTGTGGGGTGCACAGTATGTCTGAGGCTGATATACACTGCATGTCCGAAATGTTGTAGATGCCTGCTTATCCACATTTCTTCTGAAATCAGGAGTAACAAAGATGCATTTGCTGCAGGAACAGCCTCTACTCCTCTGGGAAGGCTTTATGTTAGGTATTGGAACATTTGTTGTGAGGATTTGATTGCATTTAGGTGCAAGAGTACTAGTGATGCCAAGCACTAAGGTTTGGTGTTGTGGTATACTGATGTTCTGGATCACTCCAACTCATACCAAAGGTACGGGGTGGTGCTTGATCACTCCAAAGAGTGCAATTCCACTGTTCCACAACCCAGCACTGGGGGGCGCTTTATACGCCTGTAGTTGACCCTTGACATTGGGCATGAAGACCTTAGGCTCATGTTCGGCTGCTCCATTATCCATTATATTGGCTTGGCTTTTCTGTGGAGTGTACACGAGCTGTCTGTGCACGTGTTATCACCTATGGCAGTATTAGATGCAACTTATAGGATCATAAAAGGTGTGTACATACTTTGTCACAGGTAAATGGGGAAGCTTTTATTGGGTTGATATTAGAGGCAGCCAGTAATGTTTTTTGCCTGCATTGATACTTGTGTAGTCACTTAGGGTGGTGATTTGCTTTCAGGGCAACTTGCAGACATGGATAACACCATTGCTACACACAAAGGTTGGGGTAGATGTCTGTACTGATGTCTGTACTGATGTTAAAGGCATTTATTTATCTTTTATCCCGATTCTGCTGGGATTTGTAGTGCTTTCACCTGCAGCCCCATAGAAGGGTAAATGACCTCCAGTATTTCACATACTCCATTTAAAAATTAATGATTTGGTTGGTGTAGTGTAGTGAGTTACGGCTCTGCCTTCCATGCTGTAGGCAGTGGTTTGATTCCCAACCTTGGCAACCACCCTACTCTATACCAATAAGAGTCCTTGGGCAAGACTCCCAACACTACCTATATTACCTAGCTGTGTAAATGTAAATTTTACGTCGCTCTGGATATAAGCACCTGCCAAATGCTCTAAATATGAATTTTCTCTTGAAATGATCAGAAGTGTCGACAGCCTTGCCTTTAATCGGCATACTTGTGGCCTTTCTCTAAAGCAGTGTTACTTAACCCTGGTGCTGGAGGCACCATGCCCTGTACGTTTTAGTGCTGTCCCTGCACACCTGATTTAACTTACCAGAGTTCCAGGCGGTTATTTAGCTGTTTCCACGTTTGTTAATTATACGTACTGATTATTGTGGGGTTATTATAACTATATATCGGCTATGTAAAAATTTGTGGGATTTTTCATGTTTACACTGTTCTGATTCTGCATGCACTGGACTGATTAACCGCCCGCTCCCGCACATGACGTTGAAATATAGCCCTCTGCTGCACTATATTGTGTTGGGTCCTGCCGGAGTCAAGTGGGAATGCAGACATCTCCACTGGAGTTCCATTCACAGTATTAGATTGACCTGCTGTGAGTGACACTAGCTTACATACTTATTTACAAGATGTACAAGGTTCCAGTAATTTAAGCCACATTTCGCTGTGTCATGGCAATGTAAAATGAATCTTAATGACTGTAATAACTTTGTATATGCCTGCTTTTCCTCCAGACAGCCAATCACAAGCTTGTTGTGGCTCTTTCTAAGTGATCTGCAGCATGACAGATGAGCCCTCCCTCTCACTTTGCGGGCGAGTGCTGCAGCCAGGCGCGTCTTGTTCACACAGTTAGATGGCAGCAGCTGAGTGGCGTGCGGTGGGCGAAGGGGCGGTGTAGCGCTTGATGAGGTGCGGGGGATTTGATTGGGCCTCCCTTTTTGCCGCTAGGAATTACTGAGAGAAGCTGAACTTCTGCATTTCACTGCTGTGTGGGATGCATGATATGGAAAAACCTGGGACAGATTTAGCAGTCATTGTCGGCATGGTATCTGTTTGGATTAATGACGGGAAGTATTTGACATCATTCAGTGACTTTATTAGGTAGCCATGGATTGTTCACATGCCATCAGGTCCAATGACCTAAACTAGCTGCCAGTCAGGAATTTTACTAGAGATTCCAACCATCTGAAATGTACAGTACATTTACTAGGCCGTTCTTGTGGTTCTGCTGCGGCAGATTCTGTCCAGAGCTTTTGAGAGGTGAAGTGATGAGATATTCATTTTCCTGTTGACAGATGTTTTACTTTTTCGTATTTGACAGTAATATAATTCCACACTGCACAGTCTGATGCAACTGTTGCCATGTGTGCCGCAAGTCTGTTTGTGCATAATCAGATGAACACTGGCAGCTACAAATGATAAATGACATGGTGTGACTTGATGATGGTCTGTGCTTTCTTCACAAATGGCCATCAGCACAAAACTGGATGGACTTGCAGCATGTTATTCTCTGGTGTGATAGAATACTTGCACGTTAAACAGGAAATAACTGCTACCGGCACACCAGTTCACTCAGCCAGTGGCATGTGGGCCCATTTTCACCAGTCCAGTAGTATGTGTGTGTGTATTATTATACTATATATATATGGTATAATAATAATTCTATTTCTTCTTCTTCTTCTTCTTCTTCTTCTTCTTCTTCTTCTTCTTCTTCTTCTTCTTCTTCTTCAAGAGCCAGTAAAGGTGCTCAAAAGATATGAGTATCTGTACTATAGGTGTGTGGATATTCTATACGTGTGTGTGTGCAGAGAGAGAGAGAGAGAACAAATAGAAGCCATATTTTGTACCGTGCAGCCCTTATTAAATATTGTGATGTATTATGTCTTGCAGGAGAGCATACTTGCTCAGCCCTAGCGCTTAGTAATGATTACAGATCGTAAATGCTGAGTAAATGCTGCTGTTCATTAAGGCAGTGTTGCGACTAATCAGCACATCCTTTACCAAGCCGAGTTCCTCTCATCTGTCTCAGTCGTTCAGTCACCATGGTTACCCGACAGAGCTGTGATTTCTTTGATAGCTTGCATCATTTCACTTCTCGTACAGAAGTTTATGCCCTGAACGCATGTGTTCACCTAACTGACTCAAGCCTTTCAGAGTTTCAGGATCCAGGTAGAATGAACACAAGTATGTTGTACTGTTGCAGAGAAATACATCAGCAACAATCAGACAAACACACACACACACACACAC
>CM067481.1:29578468-29602291 GCA_034552555.1 Semaprochilodus insignis | reverse complement strand
CAGCAGAAGACCGACTCACCAACCCCTCCACCGAGCACCCAGAGCAACCTTTCTGCCAAGCTGGGTCACCTGATCAGCCCTCAGGATTCCTCCATGCTTCGAAACATTCAGAACACTTTGAAGAACAAGATGCAGAGCAAGGGCAAAGACAACCGCTTCCTGTCCCCCGATGGCTACCTGGGCTCGCCACGAAAGGGAATGCGCCGCATCCGACAGCGCAGCAATAGCGACATCACCATCAGTGAGCTGGATGGGGATGGCAACGAGGGCTGGTCCTTCTCGGGCTGGACCCCAATGCACCGGGAGTACGGCAGTACCTCATCCATCGACAAGCATGGGGTCTCTGGAGAGAGCTTCTTTGACATGCTTAAAGCTTACCAGACAGACACACCTGACCAGCGCAGCCCTGCTCCCGAGAAACTGAGTGAACTCCTTACCGTAGCTCACAAGCAGACTGCTCTCGACTTACCAGATGGCCCACTGGGACCCCCAAGAGGAAGTCCTGCGAGTCATCTGAAGGAGAGAGAGAAACACCTGAAGAGGCGCTCCAAGTCTGAGACCGGGGGTGAGTCCATATTCCGCAAGCTACGAAGCGTGAAGGCCGAGGGTGATTCTTCTCGCGCTGGTTCTGATGCGGAAGACGGAAAGTCGGATGATGCGGGTCCTCCACCCAAGCCTTGGGTCTGTCAGAAGGGTTTTGCTCATTTTGATGTCCAGAGCATCCTCTTTGACTTGAACGAGGTTGTCCAGAGCCGGCAGAGTGTCGTCAAGAGAAAGAACACCACCACAGGAGCCTCGGCAGCTGCCGCAGCTTCAGCCTCCACCACCTCCTCCCTCTCCTCTACGCAAAGTGGGGCCTATGGTTCCCCATGTGGCAGCCAAGAGGAGCTCAACGTTAAAGACGGGCCCTCATTGGATCCAGGTGACGACAAAAGTAACGATCTGGTTCTCAGCTGCCCCTGCTTCCGTAACGAGATCGGTGGCGAAGGCGAGAGGAACATCAGCCCTTCAAAGCAAGGCAGTATTGGCAGTGGATCCTCCAGCTCCTCAAGGGATGAGGATGGATCCCCAGAGGTGGCTCCCAACACCCATTTCAGCAACGCAGGGGTGGCAGTTCTGGAAGCTCCCAAGGATGGCAAGAGCATTCACCATGAGCGGGGAAAGAACAATATTGTGGAACATGTGGATCTGGGGTCTTACTACTACAGGAAGTACTTCTATTTGAGAGGTGAGTGCGGCTTCTTGAAATGTTTTCTTAGTTGCCAGGCTATCACTGTCGTTCAGCTGTAGGAATCGCTATTTGAATCTGAGTCACTGTTTTTAAATCAGGGATGTAGAGAGAGGTGACTTAGAATAGTATGCTAGTGCTTTGTATTTGCAGATTTTGATGAAGACGCTCCCAGATTTCTGTGTTTATGAATTTGGTTCATTTGTATTACAAAATCTACCAAGGCGTTTGACTCTGACATTAATGATCAGTTACAAGGACTGTGCAGCATGGGAATGATCGCTTGGTTGTAAATTCCTGTGGTTTTACAGGTTCGGCTGTTGCCACTGTGCTTGCAAGGAAACAGGTGGTAAAGACTGTACTGTGCAAATCACGTTTAGTTTGATTTCCGGTCAAAATAGTCATCAATGGTCATTTTTCAGAATCAGCAAAAAAACGAAAACACGCACTCATCATCAAAAGAATAGTTGCATAAATGGGTACCAGAAGGAATCAACCTACAGGAATGAAACTTGGTGGGTAGGTGTGACACTGAAACATGCAAGTTTGATTCAGGTTTCGCGCTCAGCAGCGCATGTGACGTAAGCAAGGACAGATCTTATCGCTGTACCTGACTGACCCAAAACCACAATTGCGGACATTCAGCGGGCAGTGATGCCCTCCATGAGTCACCCTGTTACTGCCAGCACCATTGGCAGACGGCTGCACAACGCAGGACTACATGCACACAGACCGTTACCATGGCTGCCCTTAACACCATGTCAACATCACCAAAGACTCCAAAGGTGTCATGCCAGACTGTCATGGAGTGACTCAGAGTGGCAGCATGACGAGTCCCACTTTTGTCTTGGTGGAGTTGAGCAATGAATCTGTGTGTGGAGGCACTGTGGTCAGCGCCAAGATGAACGGTTTGCTGTCACACGTCACAGGTTCAGAGGGCCTGGTGTCACTCCACCCCTACCGCACAATCTGCGGGAACTGTGGGAGAATCACAGGACACCATTAAGAACCTCTATAACTCCATGGAGAGAAGTCTGGCATGTTGAGATAGCAAACATGGCCGTCTGACGTTATACTGAGAGACACTATTTCTGTATGTGTATCTCAATAAATATTGCCCATATCAATCTAAATTTATCATGATTTATTGTTCCTGCTAACCTCTATCTTCCTTCCCAATAGCATTGCAGCGTGATACTTCCTTCTGGGTGCAGCTATTCTTTTGATGATGAGTGTATTTAGCATAAAATTACACAGAGGTGCCAGTGATATGTTTTAATTTAGTTTGTCCACAATTTGCCTTTATTGCATCTTCCATTCTTTTCAATTTTTCTAAGGAATCTGCAGGATATTTTCCACACCTCCTCAGATGCAATTTCTGCTCCTCATAATTTAAATGGTTCTATTTTGCTTATTTTCTTTGTTCATAAGTTTGGTCTTGGGCTCTACTAGAATAGATTTACATGCTTCAGTTTTTTTTTCAAACGTTTTTTCCTCATACTGTACATCTGTATTCACTCTATTAGGCAGTGTTTATTTTCCACTCAGAAATGATGTCCTGGTCAGGAGGTGAATCAGAAATTACTGTCATAGTGAGTCAATCCTAAACTTTCTGATTGAGACCCCAAGCTGATCGGTGGCCCTCGGACGTTTTCAGACCTGTTTGACGTTTGCGACCGAGACTGTGAGTGTCTCCTCTAGTGTGAACTGCTACACACACACCAATAGCAGTCTAGTTGAAAAATGGCAAAGGGAGCAAACCCTTGCCCTGGGCCATGGACTCCAGAAATGGAAGCTACGCTCGTAGAGCTCTGGGAAACATACAAGTGTCCCTACAACATGCCATCCAACAACTATTGTCATAAGCTGGGTAGGGATTGCCATTGCTGCTAATCGAGCAGGTGAGCAATGAGCTAGCACAAGTGTTGACAGTGTAATTTGCGAATAAGTGTATAGAGAGATGTTAAATGAGATAAAGAGGGTATGATACATTCTTGACATGTAGTGTTGAGACATGGAAAATAAATGTTTGCGTGCATGTGCACAAGTGTACTAAATCAGGCAAGATTTGACTCAACCTGATGTTGAGTGTGAGACGTGCTCCGGTTTTCAAAACTGTTAGGATTTTCAGAATCCTGTAGTGTGCCTCCCAATGAGCCTGATGTGTTCTGATTGGTCAGCTAGCCCACTCTCGTCGGTCCGGTCAACCGACAGAGTTGTTTAGAGTTAGTGGCATCCTGTTTCAAATTCTACCCCTACAGGGTGACAGTAAGGATTGCGTTACGAGATGACATCACCTTGTAATAGAGAAAGGACTGGAATTCCAACAAGCCCTTTCAGGCAGCTGAGAAAAGTGGTTTCTCTGGGAGAGAGTTTCTCACTCTGGTGTGTCCTTTGGGCTTTGTGACTTTGCGGACTCTTTGCGTGAACAGAAGTCACATAACACATTAAGGAAAAAGGAAAAACAGAAAGGAATAATGGGTCTTCTTTAAGTAATCCCAGACGCATTCAGTGATGTTGAGGTCTGGACTCTGAAGTGGTCATTCCATTGTTCTGAGAACACCAGCAGTTTCTTTGTTTGATTTGCAGATGGTCTTCTTTCTTGTCCATTTGCTTTTAGTGAGGGGTTTCTTGACGGCTACACATCCTTTCAGACTCGTAGCATTGAGGTGTCTTCTCATAGTAAAAGGACGGACAGAAGCACCTGTGGATGTTTTCAGATCTGATGCAAGAGTGGAGCTTGGTTTTTCTTCTCTCTCTCTCAGTTAAATGGTCACAGGTTTGGTGGTTGAGAAGGTTTCGTACGGTTATAAGGAGTCCCGTTTTCTTCCTGTGTTTAAGAATTCTCTGAACTCCAGATTTGGAATCTTATTTTCCGAAGTTTTCTCCCTGATTTCTGCTAGACTTTCCCCTTCGTTGTGTATGTGGACTTGCGTCTTATCTAATCTCTTCAGAAGTATTTCCTTGTACTTGAAGGATGGAAATGAATTAAATGAGGGTGAGGGAGAGCTGGATGTGGAACACTCCTAGTGTCTTTTAAATAAGCATGTAAAAGGCTCAGTATTCTTAAGATGTTGGACTTTCTCACTGGCCCCACAATCTTTGTCATTTTAGGCATTTTGGAAAGGCTCATTCAGAGCTGAGCTGAACTCTCTTAAATAAACAGTGTTATCGCTGCAGTTCGCTCAGATGAAATGGGTGTTTCAGTTATGTAATCTTTTAGCAGTCATGTGGAGAGAAACAGAGAGTCATTGTTTAGTGTAGCACCAGTAAGGCTTACAAGAGGAGAAAAGGTGTATCGTATCAAGTCAACAATAGAGATGTCAACAGTCATGTTAAAGCAGAGTCGTGGTACAATGTGTCATTAAAACCGTGAGGTCCTGAGCTAGTGCAGCCAAGAAGACTGCAGGACGACAGGACAGCAGTGTTTGCGGACGACCCACTGCATGTAGATTTGAAGGGCTCATTCTAAGATAACGAAAACTAAATAGTTTGCAGTTACAGGTAGTTATCTGCCTTTAGCTGCAGCGCATCAGCTAGAGTTATTACAGGACTCTCTAAAACTAACTCTCTAACCACCTCCACGCAGCCTGCAGGTGTTTTTAGTTTACTTTTTATAACCTAGTTTGGTTACTTTGTCTGTTTTAGATATTATTATTATTATTATTATTATTATTATTATTATTATTATTACTATTATTATTTACTTTTTATGGCACTTTTTTGTATTTTAGGTTTGTTTTTATCTTTTTGTAGTTTAATAAGCAGCCGTGAGTTTTTATTCATCTCCTACATTTTATACTTAAGTTTGTGGTCATATCTTAACTTCTTTGCTATACTTTTAGTTAGAAGTGTTTTTTACTGTATTCAGTCCCTTCTTTTTTTGTAAAATGCTCGGCTACATTGTAAATGAGGGTCACCCTCAGTGTACTCAGAGTTTAAATAAAGGTTGATTGAATTATACAGCAACAAAAACATAGTTTTATATGCTATATTCCGTTTCTGCTAATAACCCCACTAAATCTTACACACTGCTTCTTTAAATGGATCAGATATTGACCAAACGTCACTGATCTGCTTCCAATACTGTTTCTTAGACACAGTTGCTCTGAAATGGACGAGTGTTCCTCTACAACGCATGCATGCATACATGCATATCAATTTCTTACTTTGTGTTTATATTATTATATTGTGTTTATATCAATACTTATATTGTCCTTCTCATTTTGTTTCGCGTAACACATTTTAGACTTTGTTATTAATGTAGTATGTGCAAAAAATGAAGTGTGATTTATTTATTTTTGTGATGGATTTGGTGATTTTGAAATAATAAGGTGAACAGACCTGATTAATTGTTAGACTTTGTAGCCCTAAAATAAACTGACTGAAATAGTAGTGAAATAGTTGTCTAATGTGGCTGTAAAAGAGCAATAAAGGAGCATTAAACGAGCAATATGTAAACAATACGGGGTAACGTCACTAGAAAATGCGCAGTCCCTCCTCCTCCGTCTTCAGTTCTGGCCAGTCTAGAAGAAACACTGAAAGTTTAACATCAAGCTTCTTCCCTTTACCCTCCAAGCGCATCTCCTGTGGTGGAAAGCAACCCCAGTTTTACTGTTTGTTTTGCTACAATTTATAGATTTATAAATTTGGTATACTTTTTTGGTATGCTTCTTAATGTGGCTAAAGGTGGTCGCTTGCCAAGGTGGTCACTTGCCATCGTTGCGTTTACTCTTTCTTCCATTGGCTATCTGTCCTTAAATGATCTACCCAGAAACAGCACCTTCAGCATGATTGACAGGAGATAATGATATGCTGTCAGGGCAGCAGTGCTACTTCTTCATCCTCTCATGTTGGACTGATTTAACTCAACGCCACAGTGACCCACTCACCTCTTCAGGTACAAAGTGGTATTACGAGACAGGACAGCCCAGGGCTAACTGGTTAGCAGATAACTCTGCAGCATGATACATGAAAACTGTTACTTCTTTACATTCTGTTGATGATTTTAGTCCATTACGGAATAGAATCTCATTAATCACATATCACATATCATTAATTGATCATATAATTTGTCCTGATTTCTTTGCAGCCAAATTTGCCAGTGGCAGTTTTTTGTTCTTATTGTTTTGTGCTTGTTTTTAAATACCTACAGCTCACACCGTGTGCACGAAATTCGCACATCAAACACACTAATATCAGTACTTTAGATTAGTCTCAAAGTCACCACATAAATGACACTTAATTGCTCTGTAATATGCCTGACAGATATAAGTCGTCAGTTATTAGTCTATTTAAATAAAATGAAATTTGTCCTCCATCGAAAAGAAGCAGTTGGCTTTTTGGCATAATGAGTCATGTGTAATTGTTCTAGGACATTTTGATTCAGGTGTAGCAGCAGCTTTAAATACAGCAGAGTAGCTCTTGCTATTTACTGTTATTTGTATGATTTATTATTTTATTTATTATTTTAAGCAGTTGCATACATTAATTGTTCAGCTACCTTAGAACTGTTGATCACATACATTACAAAGCATGATCGGATCATGTAGATACACAAATGGAAGTGACCTGTTGACCCAGTTGACCCTGTACTGCTATATGATGAATGCTAATAATGGGTAGAAAATTGAAAGTTAGTCAAAATTAGAGGGCAACAACATGTAGAAGCTACTGGATAATTAAACGGTTTCTTTTGGACATTGATGGTGTAACAGTAAAAGCGTTGCCTCATAATGGTTCCTCATAATATACCATACAGTGGCACTGTAATTCTAATATAGGGATTGTTTTGCACCTGTCGAAAGCAAATCAAGTATCTCCAAAATGGCAACTTCACAGGTGAGGATAAAAACCTCATTTAACTTTAATGCAAGTCTGTGGAACCAGACATTTATCCAAGCAGTTTTGGGCCATTTCTGTTGGTCCACTTGTAATGAAATTTTCACGCAGTGTAAACAGCAGCTGCTGTGTTCATGTGATGCATACAAGTTAAAATTGACAAAAACTGAGACATGTTTTTCTTTGGACAGCGACGATATTTAAAATGCCCTGGTGACTCAGTGATGTGATTTGGTTAAAGATTGACCGTAGATAATTAACTTTTGTTTGATTGTGTGAAACACTCGCACTTGAACTCTCATTGGACCATGTACTCACAGCACACAGTAAAACACTCTATGATTAGTTGGGGGACTCGGTTACATGCTGCAGTCTGTGTGATGATAGCAACACAAAGGCTAATATGTTCAAATTAGCCTAAACTACCCAAGTTTGAAGTTCATATGGCAGCATTTTGTATGATGATCAGAGGTCTGTTGATGATTATGAGGATTTAGAAGCATGCAGTCACATTCAACACATTCATATCCATTTCCTAGAAGTTGAGACCTACTTGGAAGCCTTGGTATACGCTTCTATGTTAAAACCTGGATGTCTGCTGTGCTTGTTTCGTTCACATAGAGCACTGGAACTACTTGGGGGTGGATGAGACGCTGGGCCCGGTCGCTGTGAGTCTTCGGCGAGAGAAGCTGGAGGATCACAAGGAGCATGGCCCGCAATACAATTACAGAGTCATCTTCAGAACCAGCGAGGTGAGGGCTCATATGACTGAAAGTCTTCTCTCCTTGTCCCTTCCAGGCTCTGAATGCAAATTGGTAGCATCCTTAGTCTGCATGTTGCTTTTCAACAGCCAGCAGTGGGTGAGATCCAGGTCTGACGCCCACAACCGTCTTATGTAACGTGCTCAGAGGCACAGCTAACCAGTTGCCGGTGCTTAGCACAGATCATGCTGTGCCCTAACTGGCCCATCACTGCACTGCCCTTTAATCACATGGAGCTTTTGACAGCTGCTCTAGATGGACTGATGGAAATCAAAAAAAGGAAGGACCTCAGTGCCTGCTCTCATTTTATAGAAACTACTTGTGATTCAGATACAGTCTGACGGGGCTTAATAGCTTTGCTGCTGGCGTGATGCATGGCCCTATATGTTGTCCCTCGCCGTGCTATTTCCATCCACGTAGGTGGGTTGGAAGGGGGCGGATTTAGCTTTTTATAGAGACTTTTGTCCGTCAGTTTAGACCTTATATGAGAGGTGTTCTTTGCAACAACCGGATACAATAGTGCTCTGTTGCAGTCTATTGCATGAAAAAAGGAAGTCGTGCCAAAATCAAAACCTGGCCTTTTCTGTTTATGACTTGGGCCCAATCTCGTTTCTTATTTTTACCCCTAATCCTTGTTTTTCGAGTGAAGTGCTCCCCCTTGAAACTGAGTTAGAAGAGGTAGTGGTTGAAATCTTCCACCTATGAAATGCGACAACCCTTCAAGAACCGGATACGTCATCTATTTCTTGCAGTCGCTAGGGTGAAAAACCCAGAATGTTCGAGTGCAACTATATGACTTCATTAACAGGCTGCTAGTGGTGCTCTGTAGGCGACCCTGCCAGTCTGCAGTGATAGCAGAGGAGGGCACAGTTCAACTCCTCACTGCTTAAATACATTTGGGGCATCATATGCCTTCAAAGAGAGGGATGACGATTATTTATTATCGCCACCTAGAATTCTTCAGTGATATGAATCTGAGCCTAGCTTTTTAATCACCAGCTTCATGATCAGATTTCCCCGTTCCACCTTAAATGGTGCAGCAACCTCAGGTACCAGAACGTAACTGCTGCACCATTTAAGGTGGAATGGGAAATTGAGACATCAGTGTATTTATAGTGTGTTTTTACGCATGTTATGAAGAAAGTGACCATAAAACGCTATAACAGCAGTTCTCTTACAACATAATGGGTTTTTAATAGAGAAAATGTTTACATTTATGGGTCTCTTTGGTCGCTTGTGCAGCCATCTTGCCGATGATTCGCATTGCATTCTGGGAATTTTCTCATAACACTCCGTTTGGAGTGTGCCTCTGAAAAAATCTCCGTTTGAAGGGCCATAACACCCCTCCATCTCAACAACAATCGGGACAACCCTACCCCTAGACGTGAACGCACAAAACGGAGGGGTAGGGCTAAGTGTTGGGGGCAAGGGGTGAAATGGGATTGGGCCGAAATCTTCCTTTTTGATTTCAGTCTGATTATTTAAGTCTTTGTCTTTTCGTTGCTCATCTAACTCAAACTCTCTCACTGTTTTCTTTAATCTCACCATCTGCAGTTGACAACTCTGCGAGGCTCCATAATGGAAGATGGCGTGCCCTCTACTTCTAAGCATGGTCTGGCTCGGGGCCTGCCGCTAAAGGAAGTGCTGGAATACCTCGTGCCAGAGCTCAATGCTCACTGCCTTCGGCTTGCCCTCAACACACCCAAAGTCACGGAACAGCTGATGAAACTGGATGAGCAAGGGGTACCCTACGAGCCTTTTCAGTTACATATTCACCCCAGAGCATATAAGCCCTGGTTAAGATTCTTACAGGATTTTAATGTTGTCAGTAGTTAATTTGGGTCATTTTGCTTATTAATTACAGTCATAGTGCTTACTTTAAATAGAGGAACCACTCTGCTCTTTGGCCCACAGCTCAGCTTCCAGCTGAAGGTGGGGGTGATGTACTGTCTGGCTGGCCAGAGCAGTGAGGAAGAGATGTACAATAATGAGGCGGCCGGCCCGGCACTGGAAGAGTTCTTGCAGCTGCTGGGAGAACGCGTGCGCCTCAAGGGTTTCACCAAATACCGTGCCCAGCTGGACACCAAGAGTGAGTCTGATGGGGTGGACTGGCTAATAGATAAAAAAAAGATTGAATTTACACTGTTTTCCTTGATTCTAATTGGTGGAACGTACACTTTCATTACTTGTTCCGTGCATTAGCCATATAGCTGTAGTGCACAGTGTTCAACGTGCATCATGTCTCGGCTGGCTATAATTAGATTTTTGTTGTCACTTTAAAAGAAGCATTGTTCAGTTTTTCACCACCAGTAGTGGGTGATTTGATTTTTGACCAGTAGTGGGTTATTGTTCTCAGTATCTCACACAAATGATGCTGAGGCTCAGGCCGCTTGCTTTTCATTGGTGATGTCTGTATATAATGCATTTCTCCCCGGTTCTGGCTCTGTGCTGCCTGGTTTTCTTAGTGCAGGGTAACACTCACACAGTAAGCCCTTGCTGGCTGGTTAGCACCAAGTTTGGACCCATTACATGCCCATGATGCCTCTCCCTGATTATATGATCATGTTTCTGTGAAACTAGGATTTTGAGGATCCTCAGAATAAACTTCTTTTTTTGTGGTCTAATGGATCCTCATTGCTGGTATGCTGTAAAACTGAGTTTAGCAAGTAGATCAGTGAACCATTATTCAAGTCTTTTTTTCATTCATTCATTCATTATTAATTCATTCATTCATTCATTCATTCATTCATTCTAGGGCTAGTGAAGCCTCATTGGGCATTAGTGGAAGTCATAAAATACTTTAATCTCAGTCTAGTTCTAGTTTCTGAATTTGTTGATGAGGAATATGGGTTTATTGGGGTAGTTTGAGTGAAAAAGATTTTGATTTTTGATTTTTTGATCAGTCAGTTAAAAAATGTAGCAAAACAGTTTACCAGTTGATATTAAATAGGTACTGCACTCAAGTGTTAACTCGGTACTGCACTGAAGTACTAACTAGGTAATGCACTGCCTGTAGAGGAGGTTGTTTGTATGTGTGTTTGTTTTGTTTTTGACATGGTGTTTATGCTGTTAAATAAATGTACCGAATCTGGAATGGAGAAGTGTCATGCTCTCTCCTGATAATTGGGATGAACATTGATTAAGTCTTTTGTCTAATGTCCCTCAAATGGTAAAATAGTTCTACACAGTTCTACACACTGTTTGATAGAATTTGAGGTTTTATGTTAGTCCTTTTTTTATTTCAGCATCATTTTTGACCCTATTTTCTCTTTTGGTCAAAAGCTGAATTGTGGTGGTTGATTTTTTTTTTTTTTTTGATGCATCTTTTAGTATTAGGTATATTGCTATTAGTAAAAAGAAACTGTGTTTAAACAAATACTGATTGAATATCCCAACAGGAAACGTATGACTGCAAAATATAAACACACAAGTTATTGCATGCGGGTTGCATAAGAGACGCGCATACACACCTGATAGTTTTTTTGATTTTGAGTGATTTGAGTTTCTATTTTAGTTTTTATGTCATTTAACTTTTGCAGGTTGGCCTACAGAATGACAGCTTCCCTACTTGTAGTGTATTAATCATCTGTCCATAGTGTCCAGGCCCACATGCGTTGCTATATTGTGCTGAAAGTGAGATGCAAATCATCGGCTTTCCTCTGTGGTTCTGTCACACAGTCAGAACGAGTCGATATAGCGTTTGTTTATTTCCATAATGATTAAGATAAAGCACACAATTACTAAGATGTTTTTGGATATGCAGGTATTGGCATGTATTTCGCTCCAGAGCCAGATTGGCCAGAGCTTGTTCTGTCTTAAGCAAGTGGTAGACTGAGGATTATCCCAGAGCTATAGGGAGGTACCCCGGTTTTCCAGTGGTTCAGTGCTGATCCTGTTTGTAACTTGAGATGTTTCTTTTGCAGCTGACTCAACTGGCACACATTCCTTATACACCACTTACAAGGACTATGAAATAATGTTCCACGTCTCTACTATGTTGCCCTACACGCCCAACAACAAACAGCAGGTAGGAAAAGTCAAACAAATGTTCTTAATCTGCAGTTGTTATGTTTGAAGTGATTAATTCTTTGCTTTGTTGTTTTGTTCCCTGCAGTTGCTAAGGAAGCGGCACATTGGGAATGACATTGTCACCATCGTGTTCCAAGAACCTGGAGCAAAGCCCTTCAGCCCCAAGAACATCCGCTCTCACTTTCAACACGTCTTTGTGGTGGTACAGGTGCACAACCCCTGCTCTGACAACACATGCTACAGGTGAGTCTCATTACGGAGGGAAAGGTGCTTTTCCCTAGTACCGGTCTCTAGGCCCCTCAACTTTATAAGACTCTTCGGAGAGCAGGTCATCGACCTCCGGTGGAAATGTCTGAAAGTTCCTGAAAAAGTTCCATCTGTGAGACAACGTGAACCCTGTCTGGGATCAGGGTGTATATTTTTATGCACTTTGCGGTCAGCTGTTTTCCTTGCGTGTGCCTCTTCTTCGTCTCCATGGCTGAGCTGTATATTTCCCTGGAGAGCTTCCCCTCTAAACCACTTCAAATACGTCAGGTTTGCTTAATTTCACTCACCGCCCCTGTGGACTGTTTATCGGTAAGGTTTGTTGATTTTGTGCTCAGTGCACTCTTTAAAGGTGCATTGACACGAGGCGAATGGGGGAAATTGTTCCTTGTTTATTACCTTCTCTCTAGGCTTTTGAAGTTGACCACTGCTCTGATCTGGCTCTACTCCATATCTCTACTACATCTCCTCACTGCTCTAGATTCTGTTAGTTTTGCTACTGTAGGTCTCTCTTGGAGAAACTAGAGGAAATCAAGCCAGAATGATACCATTTCTCACACTTGTTCCTTCCTCTGACGCTTCTCTTTTGTTTGTGATTAATCATATTTGTATTGTTATAACCTATAATAAAACAGGCCAGTATAGAAAAAAAAAACTGCTTGCAGTTGTAATGAGTAGCTCCTAGTTACGCATAGGGATATATACTAAACTGTTAGTCAAATAATGAGGAATTCTTCGACCAATGCTAGCCATTAAAAAACAAAATTAAATTAAGCCAAAGTTAAATGTGTTATACATTTAATGTTCATTTTAGAATATAGAACTGTTCTCCAACTCATCAATAAATATTCCTGTTATAGTTTTCATTCATTCATTCATTCATTCATTCATTCATTCATTCTGTCTGTCTGTCTGTCTGTCTGTCTGTCTGTCTGTCATTTTGATAGACTGAATTAACAGTTAAGCGTTGCGACAGATGACAGGCATTTATCGTGTAATTTGATTTGGCCAGAAATTGTGTTCCTGTAGTAGCACTGTATTTATTTAGCACTTAACGTAATAGTGAGTGATGTTTTGGGATTTTTTTTACTTCAGTTTCCATTTATTTATATTTCAGTTCACTATATTTATTAAAACAAACCTATTCACACATTCGCTCAGAGGCAATCATAGCGGCCTTTCTGAACAGGCCTGTTGTTAACTTGTGGAAGAAGGGTATAGCCTGGCACTCTGCAGTATCCAGTTACTGCCTGAATCCTATCAACCATCTGGTGAAGCAAAGCCTTACCTTTCTCTGAAATATGTGAAACTGACCACTGGATCTTTTTCCTGCTCCAGCGTAGTGGGAGGACTGACTGTTTTGTAAAGTTTATTTATAAAGCACCTTTCACACCTCACTGTTCAGAATGCTTTACAAATAAAACAATGCAAAGATAGATCAAATAAAAAAAAATTATGTCAGAGAATAGGACATGATTACAACAATACATTAAAAAGAAAGAAAATTAAACATTAAAATTAATTTGGGATAAAAAGTGCCATGACACAATGGAGGTGATGTGTTCCCTTCTTTTACTCCTAGTAAAACCCTGGCAGCTGCCTTTTAAGTCAACGGAAGCTGTTTGATTGTCTTTTTTGGAAGTCAAGTTGGAAGACCATTACAGTAATCAATCCTGCTATAAAGACATGAGTTTCTCCAGGTTTGGTTTAGTCGGAAGATCTCGAATCTTGTTAATGTTCTAAAGGCGATGAAGCTGATTTGGTAACTGCTTTGACATGACTCCTAAACTAAGATCAGAGTGCATCAGTACACCAAGGTTACATGCTAATTCTTTAGATTTTAGGGCTCTTGAATCGAGATCCGCAGCTAATCGGTGCCTCTTATTGGTATTCCCAAATAAAATTATGATCAATGTTATCTTCATTTAATTGTGTCCCTTCCACTTAGCGATCTGCTCAATACACTTGCCCAGTAAGTCAAGGGGACCATAGTGGCTTGGGCTGAGGGCCAAGTAAATCTGAGTGTCATTTGCATAACTTTGGTAAGATATCTCATAGTCATGTAGGAGTATGGCCGGCTCTTCTCCTTGCGCTTGTGTGCCAGTGACATGAAGGAAGCATGTATGATTTAAATAAGAGCAGCCCAAGAATTGAACACCACACCTAACTGGCTTTATTTTCTAACACAACTATAAAGTAGTTGGACTAAAATGCCCATGAGTGGCCAGCACCACTGTGGCCAGTTATGCTTTATTGGTCTCTCTGCGGTGGATGGCTCTGACATCATTAGAATTTGAACTTTTGTGAAAGCATGCAACCCCCTTAGCCACCTGGGATCCCTCTCCGCCCTTTCTCTCCTTTCTCTTTCTTTCTCTGTCTGTTCCGCCTCTATGGATCGTGTGGAGGCTTTAATTGCTGATGCGCCTCATTGTGCGCTGTGTTAATTGTTCCCAGCAGGCAGGCTCATTGGTTCACAGAACGCGCAGAGATGACATTGGGAAGTTACAGAAACCTGCACTAAACCGAGCTCTTCAGAACAAAGCTCCAAATGAGAGAGACGCAACAAACTGGAGAGCTGCTTGGCTGCTCTTGCCAATTTCACCCACCCCAATAGAGTTCAATGGGGCCAAGCATGGCATACGGTTCAATATGCTGGTTAGCATTGCTCCTCCTTTCCCCGCACCCCCTCTCAGTGTACCCCATCAAATCTGGGGGCAGAATTCCTCTCGTCCATTTTGTTTCGGGTGTAGCCTCCACCTCTTCGGGAATCACTATTGAAAGCTGCAGTATTAATCTGCTTGAGCAGGTATGTTTGCGATTGACATTAGTTGTTGTGTGGTAGCATTTCCTTTCCTTGCGGAGTGACTTGTAGAGCTTTAAGAGGCGTTTATGGAGGCTGTTAATCTTTATTGTGCGCACCTGCTGTTTTAAGGACTGTACCTGTTCCCTAAACCGTGACTTTGAGCTGTGATCCTTAATTTGCTCTAGTTAAACTTTAATTAAATCCTCATGCTTAGCATGTTTAAAGACTGAGAGGACAGATGTTGAGGTAAGGGTTATAATTTGAAGGTTGTCAGTGATGAGTAATTATATTAAATCTATAAGAGGCTGTTTGCATGTCTTTATACATGTAAGAAACGCAAGCTAGACGAAGCTTGTGGAGGACGCGAGCTCTCGGCTGCTGTTTCTACACCTGCATGTTTCCCGGGCGTCCTCTGTGTGGCCTGTGCCCGCTGTAGACTCCGGACGATAAAGCATCCCACACGCTGTGTATTTATACTCCAGATAAGTAATCCAGTTTGCCTCTCTACTTAAGCCTTAGGGGTCAAGCCAGAACAATACAGCAGTCCCCTTCGTCGTGAGTCAGTGCCCTTTCAGTCGCCCCACACAACTCCGGATTTTATTTGGGTGGAATGTGTGCTGTGTTTTTTCTGACCTTCAGAAAGCGAGTGGTGCCTGTTTGATTTGGTTGTTGTATACCTTTGACTGCGTTCCAGCCATTGGTGTTCATTGAAAAGAGAACTGGAGAGGACAGATCCATTTTTGTATCGTCATTTCTAAAGACATAACCAAGTGTGAGTGACTTTTGTGAGACACGTAGTGGTAGTAATTAGTGTTCTGTTTCAGCTAGTGTTCGTTCTTGGTATTCTTGTAGCCGGGAGGTTGCTAAATGTTGGTTTACATTCCAGGTGAGTCACGTCTGTGGCTGAATTAATCGATGAAGCCAAATAAACCAAAAGATGCCATGTGGAGTAGTAAGGTCACTGGATAAAAACATCAGTCACCTTGGATGTTTAGGATGGTAGTAACTTCAGACTCCTGCAGATGGCGTTGCATGAAGATGATGGGACTACAAATACCTGCGGGGTCTGAGTGACGGGATCCATAGATTGAGAAGAGGTGGTGCAGTGCAGTGAATGTGTCATTCCATGTGTGGAAAATGGCTCCAAAGTGGATGTTAGTGATTGGCTAAAAGGAGTGACTGCATTTGGGCATCCAAAAGGCCAGAGTGTGAAGGAAGTAGCTGAATTTGCAGGTATATGGAAGCATACGTTCGTACGGGTCTACCAGCAGTGGCTAAAATCCCAGTCTACAGGACATTCTCCTCAGAATTGTGGCAGGGAAGGCATCCACCAAATCTGGCCCAACTGCTCAATTCTTTGATGCAAGAGTGGCTGACATTGATGAGGCCAACATCCAGAAACCTGTCCAGTCTATAATCAGTCGAATCACAGCTGTTATTGGAGCTCGTGGAGGTATTACATGCTGTTAGGTACCTTTCAGTGACAGGTGACTACATTTTTGTCTGGTGAGCTTACATGCTTAAATAAACCTTAAATAAGTTCCATATTATTTTTATAAATCAGTGATGAATATGCAGAAATGAAAATATTGATATTAATTTTCATAATCATTCCATCAAATATTGTAGTTTTTAGTAGTAGACTATGGTTGCAAAGCAGTGCAACAGTCACATTTTTTTCCATGAACAATACAATGTCTTTTAAAGAGGGATTCCAATGTTTTGGTTTTTTTTCCCTGCATAAGTACATCATTCTGATGGAAACAGTCATACAGGGTGTTTTATGCGAAATGGTACATTGTGGAGAAACTCGCCAACTCTTTGTCTGTACAGCGGTGGTAAAGGAAGAAGTAAGGAAGCAGGGTTCATGGTGTGTACAGCCAAATATCGTGTGGGGCTTGTATGGGACATTGACTAATAAGGATGGCAATTTAAAAATGTTATTAAAATGACATGATGTACATTTTTATGCCTGCATATGTATTTACACTTATATGCATGTGCGTTTATCTTAAATATAATTAGTGTTATCAACGTTTCTAATTGTCTAATTCAGTGTACTGCCAAAAGTTCTATTATACTAATACACATAATTGATTAAATCCAAATATTAGCATGTGACTCGTCAGATCAGTTTTATAATGATCCGTTTAACATTACACAGCTTTAAATTACAGCACTCAAGACTCACAGAGTGCTTCAGGTAAGCCTCTCAGAATGTAAAATAAGGTCTAGTTGAGTAGACGAGTGGGCCACAGTCTTACTCGGTCAACAACATCATTGTAATCATGTTTAGCATATAGCCAAATACAGTCTTTATACTTGTTTCACACATAGGCCTGATAAAGAATTGTAGTGCATTCCTTTCTTTGTATCTATCCTGTTTCCAGCCCGTCCTTTGCCTCCTTTTTTCCCCCCTCTTTCCTGCCTCTGTCATTGTAAGAGCGAAGAGAGCCAGTCTTCAGCAGGCCTTGTTACGACTCAGCCTGGCCAACCACTCATGAGTTCCATGCATTCCAGACAGAACAGGAAGCTTAAGATGTCCATTCCAGAGGCTTAATGAAAGGAAAAGGAGAGGGGGAGAGGTGCAGGAGACTGAGAGAGGAGGAGTGGGAGACTTTTCAGTAACGGAATATAGAGTATGAAAAATCAGTTCTGCATAGTCTCTCCAAGTTCACTCCCACAATATGTCCCTCATGCGACAAGTGCTGTTAAAGAACAATAGCTTATTTATAAGTAGAGTATTCAGAAATTCAGGTGTGTATCAATTTAAAGGGGATTTTTGACAGGGCATATATGTTTGGAATTCTAATGAGGAAGCTTCCGTATTGAAGCCATGGAGAGAGGAAGAACTCCACTCTTTTGTACTGCAGCCATCTCCTGCCTGGAAAAAGTTCTACTCATCCATAAACATGAAATCCTTCAGCATAGTTTGGTGATACTTCAACAATTATCTTGTGCAGGCAGCATTCGATTTGTATTTATTGAAAATATCATTGTTTAAAATCCTCCCTCTCCCTCTCCCTCTCCCTCTCCCTCTCTCTCTCTCTCTCTCTCTCTCTCTCTCTCTCTCTCTCTCTCTCCAAACTTAATTTTTTTTCCCCCCTCAGTGTGGCGGTGGCTCGTTCCCGAGATGTCCCTGGCTTTGGACCACCCATTCCGGAAGGCGTGAAGTTCCCCAAATCCACCGTCTTTCGGGACTTCCTGCTGGCCAAAGTCATCAACGCGGAGAACGCCGCTCACAAGTCGGACAAATTCCGCGCCATGGCCACCCGCACTCGGCAGGAGTACCTGAGAGATCTGGCCGAGCGCCACGTTACCAGCACCCCCATCGACCCCTCGGGCAAGTTCCCTTTCATCTCACTGGCACACAAGCGCAAGGAGAAGAGCAGACCGTACCCCGGGGCTGAGCTGCGCTCTCCAGGGGCCATCACCTGGCCTGTGTATGCGGAGGACCACGGAGCAGGAGGAGAACTGGAGGCCCTGCTGGCCATCTCCAATGACTTCCTGATTCTGGTGGATCCCGAGGCCAAGGCCGTGGTGTTCAACTGCGCTGTGCGGGATGTTATTGGCTGGACGCTGGGAAGCCCTGCCTCCATGAAGATTTTCTATGAGCGTGGAGAAAACATCTCCCTGCGCTCCATCAACAACAACACGGAAGATTTCCGAGAGGTCGTAAAACGCCTGGAGGTGAGGGAGCTTTGGGCTTCTCTGGATTGTTTTGTGTTTCAGATCTATGTGTCTGTGACCTGTGTATGTCCACGTATTCAGCCTACAGCATTTTGACCCCAGCAGTTAAAATTTTCAGCTTTTTAAGTGAGGCACAGCACAGGACAGCCAATCAGAACTGAGGTTATTTACAAAAATCGCTCTTAAAGGTACAGCAACAAAAACAGCCCTTTAAAGTCTTAGTGATAGACACTGGTAGGTGGTCATGTAGAAATAATTTATAACTGCTTTTGGTACATTAAACCACACAAACATTGTGGAGTGCAAGGAAAATGTACAATAAAGGAAAAATGCAGGATATGGGCACCTAAAGTAGAACTCACCGGACAAAATACTAGTCATCTCGCGTGTTTCAGGTGGTAGTAACTTCAGGCTCCTGCAGACGGCACTGAATGAGGATGATGGGGCTATAAATACCTGCGGGGTGTGAGTGATGGGGTTCATAGATAGAGAAGAGGTGGTACAGTACAGTGAATGTCTCGTTCCATGTTCCATGTGTGGAAAACGGCTCCAAAGCAGGTGTTAATGATTGGCTAAAAGGAGTGATTGCATTTGGGTGTGCCAAAGGCCATAGTGTAAGTAGTGGGAGTAGCTGAATCTGCAGGTGCATGGAAGCGTACAGTCATACGGGTCTACCAGCAGTGGCTAAAATCCCAGTCTACAGGAAATTCTCCTCAGAGTTGTGCCAGGGAAGGCATCCACCAAATCTGGCCCAACTGTGCAATTATTTGATGCAAGAGTGGCTGAACATTGATGTGGTCAACGTCCAAAAACTTGTCCAGGTTTTAGCGTTTAGGCTCCATTTCACAACACTGAACCTTCAGTTCATTGTAGTGTCAAACTTGGTATGAAAAGTAGATTTTTCCAGTAATGGTTCAGTAATGATCTCTTTTCTAAACTACAGAGGAGCTTGAAAGTTTGTTAACCCTTGAGAATGTCTGCATGAATATGAATATGACTTAAAACTAAATGTTAGATGAGAGTCAGGTGTGAGTGGCGGACCTGTTGAATTTGACAAATCGGGATCTGTCGAAGTCAGTTCTTTGTAACACGTTTATGGAAGTGTGTCATAGTACAAACAAAGTAGATTTCTAAGCATCTCCGGATGCTCATCAGGCTGGAGAAAGTTATAAAACCATCTCTAAAGGGTTTGGACTCCACCCTTCCACAGTCCGACAGATTGTGGTTATATATCTATATTTATAGGTTATATTTCTACAGAAATAGAAAACATTCTAAAGGCTTCACAAACACCACTGTATTGTGAAAAGTGCATAGAAAATGTTTTGGCTCGAAGGTGGTTTAAACACCTGAAAGGTTGGAGGAGTGCTGACATCTGACATCAGCAGGGATTAAAATACATGGCCTATGGCATCATTTCCAATGTAGGATATATTTGTAACTTACATGTGTCGTGTTGCTTTATTCAAAAAAGGTCCACTTAAAAGGGGCGTAAACAATTTTCCAATAACACTTTATACCTTAAGAGTTATTTTACTATGCCTTTAAGAATGTATAAATGCTCTGATGGGCTTATGAGAGTGTAAATGGGTGGCACTAAACTCTCAGTATGAGTAGGCATATGTATGGAAATAGGCTTTTCAAGACAAACTGTTTTTGCAGCTTTGTTTCTGTATATGCAGTGAGATGCGAACAGTATGCTTTGAGACTTTAACTATGTTAACACACTACATACAGATAATTTTATAATATATGCCCAATATTAAAGAAACATGCATGTATTAAAACCATTTTGTAAAGCTAGGAGTCCCACCGTTGGGACTGGTTTGAAGGGTGCGTTTTTGAATCAACGTGCTAATGACAAAATAAGCATCGGGACAAGTGGGCGGTACTTCCAAGGTGTTAAAATTGCAGCCCTGCAGTGCCACAGCGCTGATCTCTGCAATGTTTCTCCTGCTGTTGCGCACCTGATTCAACTCATCATCTATTTGTCAAACTCTTGTGAAGGCTGAGCTAGGTGTGTTGATTGGGTACAGCTTTCTGTGCAGCATCAGTCTAGCCCTGGAGCGTGCGGTAGAACTGCACTCCGGTACCCCCTCCCTGACTGATATGAATCAGCTACCCTTTCCTTCAGACCTTATGTTGAGTTATTGTATTCTGTGGAGAGTTGTTCATGTTAACAGTAACGAGGACTTGGCCTATAAGAGAGGCTTGTAGCTCACGCAGAACTGTGCGGAGGCTGGAATGTACTTTTGTTTGGCCACCTGCCCATGATGTCACTCTCCAAGTGCAGGAGCGGTTGCCATGGTAACTACTCGGCGAACCGAGTGCTCATGGTCTCTATCGCGGCGTTGAGACGCAAAGGGCTGCGTTTCCGGACACTGATGAGTCCTAGCGCTTGGCCACAAATGGCTTTGAGTAGAGAATTTCCACTGACGGTGTCATTTTACTTCAGTACTCATGTTGCATGAGCGTAATCGCTTGTGATCAGATCTCTCTTTTTAAACTGTTTGAAACGGTTTGTGCACGACCGCAGGCCCACGTGACGCAGCGAAGGATAATTTGTCCCTGGAGCTTGCGTCTCTATCAGATCGTGGTATATGTGTACTGCCCATTTTAAACCAAATTCACTTTGCTGTGGTTATCAAAAGCAGCAGACCTCATGGTTTGTTGGTTAGCTATGTTGATAACTAATGTTCATGGCAAGTATTAAATGGGCACTTTGGCCTAAAACTAGTATATAAAGTAATGTTTGGCATGTTATGCTGTATTCTGTGGAGCAGCATTGTATCCCTTACCATGGTAGACAATTTATTAAACTCATCGTCAAAAAATTAGTTGAGCCCAGAGGAAGTGTCAGATTGTAGTGTCAGAGTGCAGTGCTGTTGGGAAGGAAGATAAAGGTCACCAGGAACAATAAATGATGATAAATTTAGACTGATATGTGTAATATTTATTGAGCTACACATACAGAAGTAGTGTCTCTCAGTATGGCGTTGGACCACCATGTTTGCTAACGCAACATGCCAGACGTCTCAGCATGGAGTTGTAGAAGTTCCTAATGGTGTCCTGTGATAATCCATCCCATGCATCTTGAATATTCTCACACAGTTCCTGCAGACTGTGCGGTAGGGGAGGAGGTGGAGTGACACCAGGCCTTCTGGACATGTGAGACAAACTGTTCATCTTGGTGCTGACCACGGTGCCTCCACACACAGATTCGTTGGTCGTCTCCACCAAGACAAAAGCGTGAATCGTCACTGAAGATGATCCACTGTCACTCCAAGAGGCTTTTATTGTCATTCCATCCATGTACAAGTACACAGTGGAGTGAAATTACGTTCCTCCAGGAACACGGTGCAACATGGAACAAAAGAGTAATCTATTTTCTCCAGTATAATGATGATTTCACTGCATTTACTGCAGTTTTATGGCTAAAGTTAGATATTTGGCTTTGTAACACTAGCATTAGTCATCCAGTCTTTTTTCTGCATTCACCGGTTAACGAAGAAAGTACATTCAAAGAGAGCCCACCTCCAAAATCAACTCCAAAACGTTTGTAGCTTTTCCTCCCACCTTCAGGTCACATCAGAATCAGGTCTTCCTAATGTTTAAACTGGACCATCTCACTGCAGATATTTAGGAACGCCTACAGCCGATGTAGTGATATGCAACTCCATAAAGCACATGCTTAATCTCTTATTTTCTGTGTCCCTGTACCTCAGCACCTGACTAAAGGCTGCGAGACCACTGAGATGACCCTGCGCAGAAACGGCCTAGGTCAGCTGGGCTTCCACGTCAACTACGAGGGCATTGTGGCCGAGGTGGAGCCTTATGGATATGCCTGGCAAGCAGGCCTGCGCCAGGGCAGCCGATTGGTGGAGATCTGCAAGGTGGCCGTGGCAACGCTTTCCCATGAGCAGATGATTGACCTGTTGCGCACCTCCGTCACCGTGAAGGTGGTGATCATTCCACCTCATGAGGATGCCACACCTCGGAGGTATGAGATAAGAGGCAGCTCTCGCCTAGTACACTCTTCTGCGTGATGTTAAAGCAGTAGTTTGGGTTAAAATCAAGTGTATTTTTTCCATTACCTCAAATCAGCCAGGAAAGACGCTGGAGAGTTCCTCATATCTGGACTTTCAGTTCTGGGTTTTGTAGTCACTCATTATGAAAACCAGGACAGGAAACTGGCTTTATGGTCCAGACTGTTGGACCTCTATACTAGGCTAATCAAATCAAATCAAATCAAATCACTTTTATTGTCACATCACATTTTCACAGGTGTGAAGGTGAGTGAAAAACTTAGGTGCGAAGTCCTTTACAGTACTTAAATACAAAAAATATACATTAGACAATAAATATATACAATACTAAGCACAAAATCTCTCTTATACTAATATACATTATAAATTATATATGTTTATATAACAGTACTATAAAGTTATGAATAAAAACTGATATATCCAGATGTACACATTTCCATATAGCACTATGGTAAGCTTGAGGTAGATGAGAGATGCAGGGTATATACAGGGCATAGAATATTGATATATATATATATATATATATGCATACAATCACTACAGATATACAATATGGGTGAAGATAACAGTATGTCAGTCTATATGTGCAAGTATAAATATGCTAAATGTAAAGTGCAGAGTGATGATTGTCCATGGAGATCATCATATAGATGATTTTGGTGAGATGTGCTGAACCAGGTCCATTTACCAATGCATCAGCACTACTGGCTGTTCAGTAGCCTGATGACTCGGGGGAAGAAACTGTCTCGGAGGCGGCTGGTTCTGGACTTTATGCTTCGGAACCTCCTCCCACTTGGCAGCTGTGAGAACAGACGGTGGCTTGGGTGGGTGGAGTCCTTTAGAATCCTCCTGGTTCTCCTCAGGCAGCGGCTGGTGTATAAATCCAGGAGGTTTGGAAGCTGAACCCCGGTGATGTCCTGAGCTGCCCGCACCACCCTCTGCAAAGCTTTCCGCTCAATAGCAGTGCAGTTCCCATACCAGGTGGTGATGGAGCCAGTTAAAATGCTCTCCACAGTACATGTGTAGAATGTTCTGAGGATGCGGGGGTTCATGCCAAACCTTCTTAGCCGTCTGAGGAAGAAGAGGCGCTGTTGTGCCTTTTTCACCACCCGTGTGGTGTGTTCAGTCCACGTCAGTTCCTCTGTGATGTGAACACCGAGG
>CM067481.1:29464766-29578073 GCA_034552555.1 Semaprochilodus insignis | reverse complement strand
ACAATGACCCCCGAAATCTCCCTCGGCAGCCACAGCGGTCTGCACGAGATGATGAGATATTCTATGTCCGGGGAGCAAAAAGACTCAATGAAGTGTACGTTCCTCTGATCACACCAAGCATTGTTGATCATAAAACATAATTTGAACATAAAATGAAGCTGTATATAATGGAAGCTAATGTGGGCAAAAACATGTTGCAGAGCAGAAGTATATAGTAGCAGCTATCTTGAATTTATACAAGTATAATGCACCGTTTGGGTTTTTCTGCAGTTGAATTCTGACTGTTGGTTACACAATCAAGGATCAGAATATTTCAGCTTCTACAGGCAGGGCACTAGGTGTTCACTTAACACTTGCATCCAAATCTCAATCGATCTTTCAGGGAGGCTTACAGACAGATACTCACAGACTGCAAACAGCGTAGCTACCATGGATGCTCCCCTGTATGTTGACTGAACATGTTGGAGCTAGAATAAAGAGCTATAAAACTTCACCAGGGGGAGCAAGCAGCAAGCTTAACCTGGCAGAGTGTCTCCTAACATCTCATTTCTTTTACCAACTCTCGGCTTCTAGGTTTAAACAGGTATATGCCACTCACAGAATATGTGAAACACTTGAGCGTGAAATGCACAAGATGATCATATACCCCAATCCCAAGGACAGTTCATATGCTGCTGAGAAAGTTAGCAGAAAAGCCATGCTCCCCTCACTCTCAGACACTGACATGTTTTTTTTTTTTGTCGAGAAGCATTTGAGGAGCCTGTATTGATGTGATACAGGCTCCCCATATCATTGCATACCATCATATTTGTTGTTCTGCTTTGTATTGTTTTATGATGTATTAATAATAATTGTAAGCACTGTGAGGTTTAAAGTCTGTAAATAATGGCAGGTGACATTTCTTCTAAATTTACACTCAAACGCAAAGCAAAAATTTGGGATCGTAGGATATTTGGATATTTAGGACAAACTTAAGCTCTCATTGCTCTGTTTCCAGTATGTGCACGCTCACAGGCAATCACACTCCTGGGGGCATCACCGGAATGGGTAATCAGGAGAGTCAGGAGAATTCCCAGTGGGCCGGCAGTGTTTTGGGCTGCTTGCTATGAGCTAATGAATAAACTCAGGCATAAAAGCACAAGGACACCTGGTCTATAAATGTTGCATCAGAGTGTTTATATGAAGTAATGTGAAGTTGTACAGCTCCGGTTTGCTGATTGTTACTCGAACAGTGGACATGGAGAAGGCTGAAGTTCTTACCTTCTTATATGTATTTCCCATTATTTCCAAATTCCGAAAGGGAGCTAACATCAGCCTCAAGGGATTATCGAATTCAGCACATCGGTGTGGTGCTGGCTACCCAACAGACAGCGCTCCACAGAGTTTATTAGCTTACTGTTTTCACATTTTTACACATGAAAGATGAAAGCAAGAGCTGCAAGAACTACAGAAAGCAAAGGTCTGGAAAAGCTAGGAAAGGAAGATGAGAAGATATCTGAGCAGCAGGGCAGTAAAACGTTGACAGGACATTGATTTAGGTTACTTGGCTAATGTTAGCAACCTTTATTGCATATTGACTGTCATGATTATGTCACGTTTAAGACGGCCTGCCTGGGACTATCTTACTGCAGCATTGCATCGTTGAGGTTCTAGTCCTCTTAGAGAAAGCCTATAGAGACTTCACTTAGAATAAATATGTGTAGTGCACACGCTGTGCTGGGCCAGTCTGAACTGTTTTTCTGCAGTATTTGGATTCTGCTGGCGAGAACAGCTGCAGTTTTTAGACAAATATGCAATGATTTAGACGTACCGTTTGCACAACGCTAATTTGTGGATGTAAGCCTCCATTATTTGTTGGATAAAGCAGCCGTGCAGCGCCAGTGCAAAATGTAAGAAGTAGACTTGTGAACCGTTTCTAATTGGCTTTATTTAATAGAAGGAAGGAAAAATTGTGCAGATTTGCATTTTTGCTGAGAAAGATATCCGTTAACATTTATGATGGTTGGATTGCCTGCTCAGCAGTATATCACCCGTTTGTTCTGGAGTCCACTCCAGTTCATCTCTAATCCGGCTTTAACCTGTAGGGGCTGTTCGGAGCTGTACCGTATGCCGGTGGGAGAGTACAAGGGAAGCGGTGACAGTGGCTCCTTCGAGTACAAGTTTCCTTTCCGCAGCAACAACAACAAATGGCAGCGCACGTCCTCCAGCCCCCAGCAGTCCCTCACCGCCTCGCCCCAGAGCCACAGCGGCACCCCCAACCGTGCCGTCAGCCTGGGGGCCAGCATGGGCAAGACACTGTCGGCTGAGCGCCCAGAGAGGACCGCTGCTATCCCGCGCAGCGTGTCCAGTGATGGACGGCCTTTGGACTCCAAGAGGTTTGTAACACCCCAATGGAGTAATGGGATATAGTGGGGCTTGGAATTGTTTGACTAGTTGTCAGATCATCCGTGTGTTGTGTTTTTTTTATTTTTAATTTTTTTATTATTTTTTTTATTTTTATTATTATTCTTTCTTTCTTTTTTTTGCCCCACTGTGCCCTTTTCCCTTGTTTCTTGTAATGTCCCAACATGTCCTCTTGTTTGTTTCCTTCTCCTCCTTTCTGTCTTCTTTCTTTGTCTATCTTGTATTATTCGTCTCTCAGGATGTCTCCAGGCTCAGAGAACTACTCACTGGCCTCCTCCATCGTGATGGGCCGCTCCCCTCACAACCGCAGCTCTCCCAGCAATCTTTCCTGCTCAAGTGATACCGGCTCGGGTGGCTCCGCCCACTGGAGGCAGAAGTCCATGCCTGAGGGGTGAGCCTCTCTGAGCTACAGCAGCACCCACTTCTTCTCCATTTCTGCTCTGTCCTTCCGTCCCCTCCCCCAGAATTCCTTTCTTTTACTTTGTGTTGGGTCATCACTGTATCCTCCCACTGTCACAGTTTTATTCACCCCTGCTTAATCACTGAAGCATGAAATGACTGGGTTATCCATGCTTATCTTCAGTCGTCTGTTTGTTATAGTCCTTTTTTACTGTAATGTTTATTTACATTTGATTTCCATTGACGGGATTTGAGTGGGGGGGGGGGGCTCACAAAAGTGTAAAAGCAGAACAAACCATCTGTCTGCTGTCTTTTTTTCCATCTCTTTTATATACAGACACAAACATAGTATTGATTGAAAGGTTGGAATCTGCATTTGTACTGAATTTCTCTGCTACAATAAGCAGTACTATGCAAAGGTCAGAGGTCACCTTTCATTTATTTGATTTGCAGTCAAAATGGCTATTTAGTTCTAGTTATTATGTACAAGTTTTTGAATTTTTCTGAGAAGGTTAGATAAAAGATAATCCACTATATATGATGAAGGTAAATGGGACTCCTAGCAACCACCTGCAAGACCTGGTGGACCATCAAAATTGTCATCATCAGATAAACAACACTTCATCTTGGAGAGACAAAATCAAGCTCAACACTCGCTTCAGATCTAAAAAGATCCACAGGTGTTCCCACTGTGAGAAGACAGCTCAACTATAAGGGCCTGAAAGGATGTGTAGCTGTTCAAAAAGCTCCTCACTGAGAAACAGAGACCGACACATCAAAGAAAGAAGCTGCTGATGTTCTCAGAACAATGAACTGGCCACCTTACAATCCAGTCCTCAACATCACTGACTGTGTTTTGTGGTTCTTGGATTTTGAAAATCAGAACCAGCTTCTAAGACTGAAATTTTGAGGAGTGTAAAAATATCTCTGCGTATTTCTCTGAGAATTTGGAATCCAGTCTCCTGAAATTAATGGACACCTTAATATAAGTGGGTGGACACAGTAAATACTGAAATGCATAGCTGGTACGAAGTGGCTATTTGGACTAAAGCCAAATAATGAAGGGTATCTAACTTTTGCTCAGTACTGTACAAGTGAGAACTTACTAATACCAAATTGCACCGTGCTTTCATTATCACCAGTAATATCTGCAGCTTCTAAGGATAAACTAAACAATCCTGACCTTGTTGCGTGAATTGGTGTAATCATTGTGTGTTTCAGATTTGGCCCAAACAGACACTCGCCTCTCCCACCTGAGCGACAGATGATGGGCGAGGGGGGCAGCAGCGGCAAGTCCACCACAAGCTGGCCGAGAGTGGACGACTCGGACAGATCAGCAGCAGGTCAGCCCATGCCCCATTAATCACTGATTAACCATCGACCGGAGGAGTCAGAGTAAAGGAATGGGCGAGCGAGTTAGTGACTAAGTGAAAAGGGATGGACTGGGTGAGTTAGTTAATGAGGAGAAGAATGCCTATTTGAATGAATGGTTGAAGGAAAAGAAGAAGGGAGGAAAATAAGGAGTACAGGCAGGAAAAGGGGGCGGGCGGGTGGGGGGGTTGATGATGGCGCATCATGAACGGGTAAACATGTTTATAGGGAACGTTATCAAGTCCCCAAACAGGACCAGAACCTTATTTCACAGCATCTCAAATCATCAATAAAGGACCAACAGAAGAAATGTTAATGCCGGTGCTGTATCTTTGCCTCTCGGCCTCCCACAGTCAGCTTCAGCAGCACAACGCAGCTGTGTGCGTGGAGACGTTCACGCCGCTCCTCAGGAACACCATATGAAAAGGAAATTGCATGCTAATGAACTGTCTCCATGGAGCTTCATCCAGCCAAGAGCCAGCATTATTTCCTTAGGCACAGCTCGGTGCCTTTGAGAACCAGCTCTTCGTTGTTTTTTGTCCAGTGTGCAGTAATTGCTGTAATTGAAGGGGAGTGGAAGTGAAGGATTGCTTTGACCCCTAAAGCTGTGTGGGTTCTTTTGCCTTTTGAAGCCCGTCTGTGCACTAAGCAGACTAACCTGTGGTCTCTCAGTCGTGGATTCGAATCTCAGCACACGTTCTCTCCCACACATGGCTAAGAATAAACAGCGTATTATTCTGAGCACACAGAATATGGAAGCCAGAATTTTTGTTGCTGTTCTTAAAGGGCAAATTACATGCCGACTCCTCAGTCCTTCCATATATGGAACTAATCTGCAACAAAAACAGCCTTGTTTTGAATTAATTGTTTCTGTGATGTCACAAAAACCAACACAATCATATAGATCTGTCTGTTTACCCTAAAGCAGTTTATCTCTACCCGTTCATAGATGTATGTAGTGTTTCAGCCCGATCTGCTTTTAGAATGAGGAAACAATACCCAATGGCCAGCCAGTTACAACAGCGCTCATTTACATATGTTTACATATATGTATTAAAGGCACAGCAACAGAAACAGTCTGTTTAATGAATAAAGGTTAGAAATGGTCTGGTAAAAATGAATTAATGACTTGTTTTGGTGTATAAATATAGCAATAACTTTAAAAGTGGACCTCAGGGCCTCAAATGAACTAATTAAACTGGGCCCTGGGAGAAAACTGGGAGGTGATCCCTTTAAAATAAGAGTTTATTGTAGTATATAAACATACTTAATGTTTCAAGACCACTCACTCCCTGCTCTATACATGCAGAAGCTGCAAAATCAGCCTGTTTTGAATTGCCTGACTCATGTGATTATGAATTATGACCATTTTTGATACATAAGGCCACAAAAGTTATAAGTGGAGCTCAAGAATGAATGTAAAGTAAATGTGTACCTTGTGGACAGTGGAGTGTAATTGTTCTCTGCCCAGCTGGCCTCGACAGTATCCCTTTGTTGCCCTGTGCTTGTGTTTGACAGCTTCTCGGCTCAGTTTATGCCAGTCTTCATCTCTCACTCTCTTGCTCTCATTCTCAATAACAGACACCTTGTTGTTCATTGAGTACTGACTTGTTTTATATTGCCATGATACAGTTAAATCAGACAAGAAACTTACTGTAAACATTTACAAAGGCTGGCCCATGTGTCTGTTTATTGTTAATGTGATAAATTACATTCCACAAATCTTTCAGATTATATTCTCTGGATCTTCAGTACTGAAAGAATACTCAACATATCATCGCTGTCCAAAGAAAAACATGTATCTCCATTTTTGTTGATTTTTACTTTTATGCCTCATTTGATCACATGAGCTGCTATTTACACTGTGTGGGAATTTCATGAAGAATGGACCAACAGAAATGGCCCAAAACTGCTTGGTAAGACGTCTGGTTCCATTGACTTCCATTCAAATGAAATGAGGTTTTTGGCCTCTCCTGTAAAGTTGCCATTTTGGAGATACCTGTTTTTCTTTGGACAGCGACGATATGCAAGTTTCATTAAAAATAGAGCATAATTAGTCTTTTTAGTCTCGTTTCATTGCATGTAGAATGTTATATAACAGTAGAGGACGGTATGGGGACAATGTATATCACAGTATAATTATGATTCTGTATCACGGGATATTATTTTAATCTACATTTTTGTCAAAACCATTTTGGATGCTTAGTGGATCAGCAATGGCGTATTATTCTAAATGTCCCTTCACTTTCAATAACAACCATACTTAAAAACTGAAGTAAATATTAAGTAAAAGTAAAATATTTTTATTAGCCAAAATAGTAAAAATAAAATGAACAGAACGAGGTAGAGAGACAGATGTTGTCATTGCCTCCTAGCCCTGACGAGATAAAGACAAGATTATGAAGCACACAGCATAAACAGTACAAAGCTGAAGACATCTTCTTACTCACCAGGTCCTTGTTTTGAATTTTGCAGTTCCAATTTAAGGTGGAACAGGAGAGTTTGCACAATAAGATGGCCAATAGGAAGCCGACGTCAGCCTCGTAAAAGCCGTGCTGAATGTTGTTTTACGTCTGAAAGTCATTTGTCTCATAGGTAGCGTTTCTTACGCTTGAGCTTTAATCTGTGAGCGTCAGTAAGTAAATATAACAAGCCGTTCTCACTGTCATTTGTAGCGGAGACGTTGCAGAGCCTCTGATTGTAGGGCAAGACCACAGCGTAGCCTGCAGCAGCTGGCTGAGTGAGGAGCACCATAGGCGGGGCATACCTAAAGTCTCCATGCTAGGCTAATGGTTAGCGGCTTACAAAATGCTGGCTTTTCCTTCCACTCTCTTTTCCCCTTTAACTCATTGCAGTCTGAAGTCTTTGACAGTAAACTGGACTAACTTACCTCAGACTGCAACTCACTGCAACTCAAAGGGGATCAGTGCTGTGGGGTCATCTGCATTAATTTGCATGCCAGTATAACGATAATGATAAAACTAATACCTGAAGAAGAATTTCAGTCGGTGTACAGAGGGAGCCAGTATATCGCTCAATACTATTAAATAATAATCATTATTCATAATATTTATTACTTTATTAATGCGATACTGCTGCAGTTCTGGCATCCTGAAGTTTAGAAAAGTATTGTGATATATTTGCCATATTATTATTAGCTGGTATATTAAGACACTTGAGTAAACCTCTTTCAATAACCTTTTAAAGCTATTATATAGATAAACCATTTATATATGTTTTTGTAGATAACATGTTACAGATATTAGTATAGTTATTTATATTTAGTTATCTATATTTATAGATACTCTTTTATAGATATGTAATATATTGATATACCTGTGATATAGATGTTTTGTAGATAAGTGGCTTTTTGTTTCAGACTGCCCCTTCACTTATAATTAAAACTATATTTCGTATCTTTAATGGAAAAATGTTGTTTCATGTTTTATATATGCTTCCTGTATACTTACATCTGCCTACACCAGATACAATTTGCAGAACAGTGATTTATACTATGAGTATTGGATGAAGAGATGCTTGTTGCCTTGAAATTCAAGTGTGGAATCAATATTACTATACATTTTACAGTGTTTTTCCCCATTTATCGGAATTGGGGAATTGTGTGCCAGTTAGTCCTGCTTATTCCTTAGTATCAGTTACTTGTACAGCCCTGGACAGTAACAGAGGATGTAGGATGGACAGCTGGAGTGATGGTCTTTGACACTAACCTGTGTTGAATAAAAGGCAGAACACTAAAGTGCAGAATCAGAGAGTACAGAATATCTCCACTTTCCTGTCAGTACAGTTGTGTAAGCAGGACTTTGTGCTCCTGTAATATCTCTCTCTCTCTCTCTCTCTCTCTCTCTCTCTCTCTCTCTCCCCCTCTCTGTGTGTGTCTCTCTCTGTGTCTGTCTTTATCTCTGTCTAACCTTCTCTTTCTCTCTAATGTCTCTCACACTCTTATATAAATTTGTACTTCTTCCCACCCTTTTCTCTTCATTCTTGGACATCACCACATGTCTCCTGTGTTTGACAGGAATCCTCCCATTCTTTCATTCTTCCTTGCTCGCTTGAAATGAGTTGGCTTGGCCTCACCCTTCTCTCTGTCTCTCTGGTATTTTTCTTTGTTGCCATTTCATTCTGAGGATGTGGGTGGTTCTTGTGGTTGAGTTGCCCACCTCTGTTCTTACTTTGACCCCTTTTAGTTTCCTCGCATGTCCTGCTCTTTCTCTCTCAGCTCTGGCCAGTAATAACAGGGTGCAGCCCGCATTAAACACATCCCAACCGGTCCATGCAATACACTGTGCCGCCTGTACAGTGGAAGGGTCACCGCAGCCTAGAATTATTCTCCTCGCTCATGATTGTGGACGTCCGTTCAGGTCACGAAAGACCGGTGCTCGATTTTTGACCTGCTCCAGATATATATTCAAAATAGCTTCCAGGACAAATGCCAGTACATGAGGGTTTACTGCAGGGCAGATTTGTAGTTGAAAGGCTGTCATTGGCTGGAAATAATAGATGCTGCATTGCACTACATTAAACACCATTTAAATGGAAACAAATGAAACGGTAATGCAGTCAGACTAGCTTGCTGTGATCGTGTGTTCAGTAATGCGACAGATTTGCGGTTGCAAATTGTAATTGCTTTATTCTTAGTGATCATTTCCTCAGCACGGCCACGAAGCGTTCGACCCAGAGGAGGGACGCAGTCAGGAAGTGAAGTGCCGAGAATGGGAAGGAAATGCTTTTCACTCAGTGCTGAAGGAAATGCCCCCCTCTGTGCCATTGAAAATGCCATGCAGGTTTGCGGATGTGCATACAGGAAAAGGACCCTCCTTGGGACCACAATTGCAATTGAGAAAAATGAACCGCGTGTGCATGTGTGTGCGTTTGTGTACATGAACTGGACTGTACAGATTTGTTTTTTTTCCACAGACAGAAGTGCATTTTTGTAAATGACTCACTGTGCAGGCAGTAGGTGATTTGGGCTGTGTCACAGTTTTTCTTGCTCTGTTCTCTCACATTGGATTTGAAATGGAAGAAATGACTCTAAGGCTAAAGTGCGATTTGTCAGCTGTATGAACTGAGCATAGTCTGTGTGTACTGAACTGTGCATAAGGCAGTTAATCACCTGTTATAAGGTTATTGCAATAAGGTTATTGATCTGGTCAGTAAGCATTTTTCTGCGGATAAAACCCTGTTATTACAATAAATACAAATAATTCGAATGAATTTTATGACTATCAGTGTTTTCATTTAGCTGTTTGCAAACCTCCGAGAAGCCCAGTATTGATTGTTACCATGCAGTACCTAGTTCTGGTCCTACATTTATATGAATGAGGTATGCTGGTGAAATAATTAAACAAATCCATGTGGTGGCCTAGACCATCAAGGAGAGACGTCTGGAACTAGGCTTGTTTAAACTCTTTTCAATACAAGAAATTCTGGTTACCTGGTTCGGCGTTGCTGTTTGATTGTGCTTAATTGTAATGTTCCATACTGGCTTTAGAAACAGAAACACACTGTATATATGAAGATACTTGGGATACAACAAGAATATGAGAATTGACGACTGATGGCGGTGTCCAATATTTTTCATGTACACATCTGCTGGTGTAGACACTGGGGCTTTATCATTATGGGGAGATGTTATATTTATTTGTATAGGGTTACAAATGCAGTAAAATGAATTAAATTATGGTATTTGGTGCAGGAGCCCAGCATCACCGAAACATTCTGCTCTTAATGGAATGCAATGAATCGTCAAATATCAGTTGGAAATACTCGTCAAATCCATATATATCTGTCTGATGGTGATAATTTGTTCTAATGCATTTTGAAAGCATGTATCCGCCAATGCTATGATATGATTCTAAAACTGCTGTGCATCTCTAGAGAAATCATAGAAAATATTTGTTATTAAAGATTTGTCAGGAAAATATAGCAGTTTTGGTCCAGAATAGTGAACAGATTCTAATAATAAAGAAATCTCATCTAAATTAAATTAACATACAGACTGGCCTGTGTAGTGATCAGATCTCAATGCAGAAGAAATCATAGAAAGGATTTGTCATTAGTAGTATCAGTTTTTGGAGTGTTTACCCTGTAATGCTTGTCTGCATTTAATTTGAGTATACCATATATGCTTCATATCCCTTTGCACTCATAGTTCCATAGCTTAGCAACCTGCTTATGGGTGTCACCGTGCACCCTGGGTGTATTCTGTGGTGATGCTCTACCAAATATATAGTGCACTTCCTGCTTCTCTCTTTTTCCCTTTTAATGTTATGTTGATCAGTTGAAGAGCCAAAGTGCTACATACCTCTGAATTAAAGGAATGTTGTCACATGATATCAGATTAATTCCTCAAGCATAACAGCAACATGGCTAATGTAGCTAATAGTAATAGTAATTACATTAGCCAAGCAAAATAATTATTTTGTGAAGACTTGTATTACATTAGCTTCATAGCTCATATGGGGGGGGGGGGGCAATAGGGGTGACATTTATTGTTATCATGATAAGTTACATCACAATATGCTTTTCTGAGTGTACGGTGGATAACTTTTCATGGCATGCTCCAGTACACACAAGGCATACATAGGGCAGTTAACTGTAACTGTAGCGTGGTATTTGAAATAAGCTGATTAGAAATGTCACATCAATTGCTCTTTTTTGTTTAAGTTGTTGTGATTCATATTTATGTACGTTAAAAGTGTCTTGAAGCATTGGGATGTTATATTCTTGTCAAGGTACTTTTCCTGGCTGCCTTGTACATACGCATGCACTCGGGTTGTTGGTTTATATCATTGCAGTAGTAAAGATTCAGCCAGTTACACCTGATGGTAAGACTGCAGAGTCAGATACCTCTGTACTTCCACCTCTCGCTTGTTCTCACTCTCTCTCATGCTCGCTCTTTCTCTCACACCCTTTCAACTTCCTTCTCCTTCTGGAAACTGTTCCCTAATTGCTTGTGCCATCTATTTTTGCGATGCTGGCCCGTTATGTAACACCTCAGCAATTACACAATAGTTTCATTTACACAGAATATACTGTCACAAAGAAGCTGGGCCAGATCACCCTGAGCTTCCATGGTCCCCCCCGGTCGACTTTGGGAATCAAATCTAACGTGACATTGTAGAATTTTGGGGTATTTGGTAATGAGAGGGGTATTGGCAGCGTCAGCTCTTAGGCGTGTGTATGTGGGAGTGTGTTGTTGATGGCATTGCCTAGTATAATGAGTCTTGAGTGGGTCTCAAGGGTCCTTTTTTCCACCCTACTGTTTTCTTCTCTCTTTCAGAACACAGCAGCAGTATTTTGTGTTTATTTTTTTATTTTTTTAATTAATTTATTTTTTTTGTCAATTAAGCACCCACCATATATACCATGTGCTATAGCATGTATTACATGGCAGTCATAATTTTTGTGTGTGTGCTCTGTAGATGCTCCAGTCACCAAGTCTGGACCTTCCTATTCTGGTGGCCCACGCATCCAGCGGCAGGAGCAGGTCATTCACCTCTCCCCGAAGAAGAGCAGCCAGGTGGGTGGAGGCACTCTGCTCTAGGCTTCATCAGTCTGCAGCCTTGTAATTCTGCATTTAAATGGCTTCTGACGGTGAATTATTGATGATTTAAACCTCAGAGAAACACTGATGTGCCACTTCTCATTTTGTGATCAGTTCCCACAGAAACACTTCCCAAAAAAGGCCTGTCCAAAAGGTCTGTTAGAATTCCTGTAAAGTAAAACACATTTTAATGCAGATGCATGTATAAATTGATTCTAATATGATGCTAGTTCTCCTTAACGTCATGAAAATAGAGCAGTTTTAGTCCAGAATATTGAACAGAGCTGTTGATTCTAATAATAAAGAAATCTCATCTAAATGAAATTAACATACAGACTGCCCTGTGTAGTGATCAGATCTCAGTGCATAAGAAATCATAGAAAAGATTTGTCATTAGTAGTATCAGTTTTTGGAGTGTTTACCCTGTAATATATGTAATAAAATATCAACAATTATTAATTTGACAAGTGGTACCAAACATTTAAATGGCTGTGTAAATGAACAATAAAGATTGTATGTTTTTTTTTTTTTTTTTTTTTTCCCCTTTGTCCTTCTTTCCTTTCTTCCAGGAGGGCCCGTGCTCCCACTCTAGCAGCAACACTTTATCCAGTACAGCATCCAGTGGGGGTCACAGCGATGAGAAGTGGTATGACCTTGGAGGAGGAGGGCCAGGAGACGGGGACTCAGAGCCAAACGGTCTGGGTGGGGGTGGCTACCTGCAGGGAGCTTCAGCCGACAGCGGTATCGACACCACATCCTACGGGCCCCCTCATGGCAGCTCCAGCTCCCTGCTGGCCGTAGGTGCCCCCACATCCAGGGAGAGATCTTCTTCACCCTGGCACGGCCCGTCAGAGGGCGGCCGGCGTGTTTTAGAGAGATCTCCTCCAGCTGCGGAGTCACCTGTGTCCCCTGCCGAGGTGCCAGCCACACGCAGCCCCCCGACACACCTGCTGGTGAGGGACAGCAGCACCTACAGCCTCAGCGACATGGCCGCCCACTCCAGGTAATTATTCATGTTCAGTTACATTAGTGCTGTACATTAGTGCTGTACACCTGGGCGTTTTAACTATTTTCCCTTTTTAAAATAATTACCTGTTTTGAATAGCATTTGAATATGATACTTAATTTCTAAGTTGGTCTGCTACAGAACAGTATTGCGGAGTTGCTTAACTCACACATTTCATATCTTGTTGTTGTTGTTGTTGTTGTTGTTGTTCATATTATTTGCAATTATGTGCTTTATTCAAATGCCTGATTATGTAAACAAACTTACTAGTTTACATTCAGATATCCAGGCCCATCCATAGTATTCACAACAACAACTACGTTATTGATTCCCACCTCTTGCCCTGATGCTCTACTCAGCGCTCTTTAGTTTTGTAGTCCGTTTAGCGCTGTAACATACCTCAATCACCCCCAAAAGTAGATGAAAATTTGTACATGATTTGACTCATGTTAGAGCTGGGAAAACTAAACACCACAGAGAGTTGAGAAACACTGGAAAGTCTGATCACAAAGAGAGAAATAGCCAAAACATATGAATACAGCAGCATTTAAGAGAATTCACTGGACATACAGCCTGTCATGAGTCTAAAGATATGTTCCCCACCTTTAAATTCCAAAGTGGCAAAGTAGTGTTTCAGTCCTCCTCATTCACTATGCTGTTCCTTTCAGCTCTCGTCACTCTGTAAGCCCTGCCGTGCTGAGCTCCAGCCACAGCTCCCCACGAGACGAGTCACCCTCAGCGACTTCGCCTTCCTCCTCCCAGAGCTCCATCTCCCCTGGCCCCAAGAGCTTCTACCCGCGCCAGGGAGCCACTAGCAAGTATCTAATCGGATGGAGGAAGCCGGGCAGCACCATCAACTCTGTGGACTTCGGAGACACACGCAAGTAAGAATGGTTCTATAACTTGTGGGTAAAATAAACTATATATCTGATGCAGGTACAACAGAATACCTACGAATAGCTGGAACTTACAGAACAGCTTTTAACACACAGCATGTACTTCTAAAGGGCCCTTACCATGGTAAACCGAATTCTGATATTTTTAATAAAAGATGCAGTATTTAAACAGTGTTTAACGTTTCAAAACTCTTTTACCAGCCTGTCTATGTGGTCTATAAGCAGAAATTAGCCTGCTAGAACAACCTGTTTTTAATTAATTGTTTTTATGATGTCACAAAAACCAATTACTTTTACATGCAGTATTTCCATCTACTCAGCCTACAGCAGTTTAGACCTCTCTGTTCACTTAGGAGTAATAAGGAGAGTTTCCCTGCACCGCGCTGCAGGACTGAGGTTATTAACATACATCAGTCTTAAAAGCACAGTCTGGTTAATCTTATGGCATAAAGGAAATGGTCAGGTGGCATATGGCCTCTTTACCAGGTGTTTTGTAAATGAACTAGTTAGAGTAAATTGCTTTGCATGAGCAAACGTAGCCCTTATCTGGGCAGTCCATGCAAATTTGGGAATAAGAATGTGGGTGCAGGTTTGTCTTTATGATTTTGCTCGCAGTCTGCTTGGAGGTAAGACTTTGAGTGGTACAACTAAATTAGCAGGTTGCGTGAGAAGAGCCCTCTCTCTTCCTGTGGTCTGTTTTCTTTTAGTTTGCAATGCATTATCGCCTCCTGATGGTTAAACAGACGTATGACAATCAAAGTGCATACTGAGAATATTTGTACAGTATCATCCGTATCATGGTAGAATGGTCAGAAATATTAATATCACAAATGCTGAATATGTAGTTGAAGCATTAAATACAGTTTTTCATATATAACTTGTTAATATGTGAAATGTCAGTAAGGTGTATTCTAGTGTGCATGTATTGGTTTATGAGGATTTGGTTGTGTTGCAAGGGTTTTTTTTGGTCATGTGATTTTTTTTCATGCTGTGAGCCTAAAAACCATTTTCACTGCCTGTTTCCTAGGAGGCCACAGGGTGAGGGGGCGGATGGAGGACCGTCTCAGCCTCGGCCCTCTCTCAGAGACCTGCATTCTCCACAGCCCCTCGGCAAATCCACTGTGGAGGAGGATCTGAAGAAACTCATCACTTTAGATAGCCCTCCTTCCCACCGCCATGATGACAAGGTAATCTCACAAACACACCGTATCTTATAGAACCTGGGGGCACTCAGAAGCCTTAGGCAGAACTCCCTACAACATGAAGGCCATTTTTTAGTAGTCCAATAATAAGGAATTAAATCATAAAGTATGCAGAGTTTAACATGCTGTGTTAAAACATAGACTCATCTAAAATGTCTTTGCATGCTGGTGCATTAACCTTACCCTTAGTTTCATTACCCTTTGTTGGAACTTTGGGGTCCGAACACTGAAAAACGGTCTGAGACCATTATCCCTTCTCCACCAAACTTATTGGTACTGTAGGTTCTGGTAGGTAGCATTCTCCTGGCATCCACCAAACCCAGATTTGTGCATCAGTCTTCCAGATAGAGAGCAAATTTTCACAGCTCCAGAGTTACTCCACTTCAGCCGATGCTAGGCATTGCACATGGTGGTCTTAGGCTTGTGTGCAACTGCTCATGTAGACCGATTTCTTGAATGTACTTCCACAAGGCTGTTGTGCTGATGTTGCTTTCAAAAGCAGTTTGGAATTTTGTAATAAGTAATTCAACAGAGCACACATGATTTTACGTGATCTGTGACCACGCTTCCATTTAACAAGAATAGCCTTACAGCTGACTGTGGCAGATCTAGCAGGACAGACAGTTCACAAAAACTGTCAAAAATTGTGGTGTCCTACGACAATGCCTGTTTTTTTCAGTCACTAAGCTCTTCAGTATGACCCGTTCTACGGCCAGTGTTTGTTTATGGAGATTGCATGATGATGTGCTTAATTTTATGCACTGGCTTAACTCTGATTTGGGAAGATCAGTATTCACATGGTCCTGGGAAAAAATCTAATGTTGTTCACAAATAGTCTGATCTGATTTGTGCAAATGCAAACATGGCCATGCCCTTGGCAATGAGCTTCCAGGGTCTGTTAATTTTCTTCTTCACTTTCTTTTCTTTCTCTCCCCGTGTCATTTCTGCACTGTCCCTCCAGTCGGTGTCCTCCTCTGGTCCATCGGGCACAGGCCGCCGTTCTTTGCAGCGAACGCTGTCAGATGAGAGCATATATCGGGGTCAGCGTCTGCCATCTCTGGGTGATACCGTGCTGGAGCAGGCTGTGGCCAGCGATGTCCTGTTCAGCTGCTCCACTCTACCCCGCTCCCCCACAACCCGTGGAGCTCCCCTCCGCAGACCTTCCTACAAATTGGGCATTAAGATGCATGGTGAGTGAGCTCGTTTTCTGTCTGTGGTCTACAGTTGTGCTTTTCTTCATAATATACAGTAGATTGGTATGTTTCCATTCTACATCAGGTAATCACAGGGTAATCACAGGGTAAGGTCGTACTCTCACTATACTACGTAATATATATTATCGCTATACTATATACTATCACTGTCCATTTTATCAGCTCCACTTACTATATAGGAGCACTTTGTAGTTCTACAGTTACAGACAGTCAGGACCCCCACAGGATCATTCTCAGCACTGCAGTGACACTGAAGTGGTGGTGGTGTTGGTGGTGTTATAGTTGGTGGTGGTAGATAGTTTTGGTTGGTGGACTATTCTCAGTCCAGCAGTGACACTGCATCTGATCCACTCCCACCAGCACAACACACAACACACCACCACTACGTCAGTGTCATGGAACATGCAGCAACACATGGCCTCAAGTAATTTCAGTAAAGTCAAGGTAATCAGTGATACCGTACTAAGGACACAAAGAAGAAAAAATCCCAGATGAAAAATAATAATGCATATAACGAGCCGCGTTCTCTCATTACATTAAAAGGGATTTTTGCCAACATTCAGCCACACAAAAGCAGTTATAATAGAAGATCAGACTTGCTGTTAAACTGTATCACCTGTCTGTGAAGCCTCCTGTATAAAAAGTGCTCTGTAAATAAAGTTATTCTTCTTCTAACTGTGGCTGTGGAAGAACATGTTGTGGGCAGGGCATGGGTTGCTCAGTCCTCAGTTCATTGCTTATGATTTACGTTCATTCTAGTGTGTATGTATGAGTGCAATAGCCCAACTCGGTCAGCTCACACGCATTATGTCATGTTTTCTCATTGGCTGCACGTCAGGTGACCTCTCCGCATCTGACACCTCTCTAGCAGACCTGCACGAGCGCCAGAGGCACCCCTCCCCAGAGCTGCTCATGCCCCTCCCTGATACAGACACAGACAGTGGCCTGGACTGGACTCACCTGGTGGATGCCGCCAACGCTTTCGAGGGTGAGGGGAGACCCCCACGCAGTGAGCTACCCTTCTTCTCTCTCTCTTTTCTGCCTTAAGTTTCCTCAGTGCCTTGTGCTCCGGACTGCCTAAAAGTTGCTAGTGTTTTTCTTTTTGTTCGTTTAATGGCTCCTGTAGAGGGTGAGGTGCTCAGGCTTCACCCCACCTGAGTACAGTTAAAGAAACAGTGACGCGCCTGAAACGGATAGAGGCGTGAAGATGTGTCAGCCTGTGTCGCTGGAGTTCAAGGCTCTGTGTGAAGCACACAAGGCTTATATGTCATATTACTAACAGCTTTCTGCATCTTAATATTAACTCTGCCTCTACCTTCATCACATCATCTCTCTCTGTATCTGTCCCTCTCTTTCCTTCTTGTCTCTTCTTTGTTTCCTTCTTTTTTGTTCTTTTTCTTGTTTCACTCTTTCCTTTCTGTGTTTTTTTCTTGCTCTGTTACTCTTATTTGTTTCTTTCTGTCTTTACTTTTCTGACATATTATTTCTTCTTTCTTGTTTTTCTTTCTGTCACCTTTTCTCTTTATTCATTTTGTTCTTTCTCTTGTTTTTCCATTTTTTCTTGCTTTATCCCTCTTTCATTTCTTTCTTTTTTTCTTTCCTCCTTTTTTCCTTTCTCTTTCTTTCACTTTTGCACTTCCTTTGTCTCTCTCGTCCTCTCATTCTTTTCTCTCTCTCTCATCCCATATTCATGTTCTCTCTCTCTCTCTCTCTCTCTCTCTCTCTCTCTCTCTCTCTCTCTCTCATTATCATCATCATCATCATCATCATCATCATCATCATCTCATCCTCTCATCTTCTTGTTCCTCCTCCTAGTCCAGAGAGGGTTTATGTTCAGTTCTCAGGACATCAGTCATCGAAGTGAAAGCTCTCAGCAGCTGGAGCTGCTGCAACCAGTGCCCCACTCTCGTCTCTCTCCCAGGTGGGTTCCTTTTCCTCCTCCCAGACCACCTTCATATCTTACTGTCAGAATACTAGCTGAAAACTTCAAGTTCTCTGTTGGTCTCTTTTTACTTTCTTCTGCAGTGAGATCCCTGTAGGTTTTGCTGGGAAGATTTCACAGCTGGAAGCCCTGGTGAAGATGTTGCAAGAGGACTTAAAGAAGGTGAAGGAAATGACTTGAGTAATGGTCCATAGTAAACCCATTAGCATGATTATACTGTATATGGTAATCATCAAGAATTATTGAATTAATGCCCTCAGCAGACTCCTTTATATACAGTAACTGTTTTGAACATTGACCTGTTTTGTGCTACAGATCAGTCACACTGACATGAATTGGAATGTTTCCATTGTTCCAATAATTTTTACTTTGTTTTTATTCGAATGTTGTTTTTCTGAATTAATTCTGCTTTCAATGGATATCACATACATATACTAACAACGATAGCAAAATTAATGTTGACCTTATTTAGATATGAAAATGTCTTGTCTCATTTTCCAGAATTACAAAACATGCATCTTGAAACCTCTAGGCTGTAACCTCTAGCAGTGCAGCTTCACTCTGTGCTGATGCTCTGTGCCCTGATCACTTTGAAACTTTCTGCTGTTTCTTGACTGTTTGGCACATTTTGAGGAAGCTTTCTGGCTTAGCGTTAAAAGACGACAGAAACATTTATGGCATTTGGATGCATTGTCTTTGATCTAAGAGGGTTTTCCTGGTCTCTGCAGGAGAGAGAAGAAAAGCTGAAGCTACAGGCTCAGATCAAGAGGCTGTGGGAGGACAACCAGAGGCTTCAGGAGGAGTCCCAGAACTCAGCTGCCAAACTCAAAAAGTTCACTGAGTGGGTCTTCAACACCATCGACCTGAACTGAGTCCACGCCGGAGCACCGGGGGAGCACAGAGAAGGAGACGAAGATCCCACCCCCCCAACCCCCTGCTCTGAGTGTGGCCACCGGGACCAACACAAGCACAATCTCTGCATTCAACACGTCAACACTTCCGTAAAGACTGTCGAGCATTTCCTGTTTTCGGTTATGGGAGACTCAGATATGGCACAGAAAATCATTCACATCTTTGACAGGGAAAGAATCTCGCTTCTTGCTTATCAATGAAGGACTTTATGTCTAGTGCTCCTCTGGGAGGTTTGAGAAAGCTTCTAGTTCCTTCACACTACTTCCCTCTCAGACATCTGCCTCAGCTGATCAGGCTGTTCCATCCCCATAGTTTGAGCCCTCTGCCATGGGCAGCACTATCTCACTGCCCCAGTGCTGTGGCTGTCCCCCGCAGGCCAGGAGCTAGAAAAAGTGAATAAATCAGTGACTCTTTCTTGCTTACAGAGAGGGAATCATTTTGTGCTTTAAGATCTTGCCATGTTGTGAAATTTTGCTGAGTCACTGTGGTTTCGGAGTTTGTTTCTTTTCTTCTTCTTCTTCTTTTTCCTCACCTGCCTCATTAATAGCGAGACTGGTGGAGTGTTGTGGCGTGCGAATCTACAGTGCAGCCGTTTTGCATTTCAAAAGAAGGAAGCCACATCTCTTTCTGAGGTGCCATGAAGGGAACTGGTCATGATGATGAAGCACACGGTCTTTCATCTTGGCGTTTTTCTAAAGCAATAGCAGAGAGTCTGACGTTCCCGATGCCTCTGCTTCGCAGGACTCTATAAACGAAGTGTAATAATTCCTGGCAGGATCCCTGTTAAATAAAGTAGTCGGACATCTCAAGCCTGGGGTACGAAAGCCGAAGACTCTACGGTCTCCACGAATGTCAATCAGGAATTGAAAGACAAGTCTTTTTTGGGGGGAACAATTATTCAGAGTTATTTATTTCAGTTGTATTATAACTAAATAAGTTGCTTTATGCGTACAGTACATCAATGTTCATTTTCCAGACAGAAGACGCTCATTATTAGTTTTTTTTTATTATTATGATGATTATTATTATTATTATTATTATTATTTCATTCCAGTAGAATTCAGCCTGATGCTGACTATCTTTTTGTACGCTTGTGGTGCCCTAGCCTGCTATTGTTGTGTTGCCTTAGTGCCATCTAGTGGTGAAAAGTGATTGTTTCACTCAACTTCTGCTATAATCTGTATTTCAGTTTCAGTGTTCAGATGTTTCAGAACCTATTTTATCATTTCAACCGTTTACAAGCATCAGAGTTACCCTGAGCTAATTTAATAGACAGTAAGATGGGGGTCAGTATGTTCTGTATGTTCATTTCTGAGCAGGCTTGTGCCGGTATGAGGAGAGAGAGGGCTTAACGAAGAACAGACGCTTATGTAAGCTCGTGGAACCTCTCCCTCACAATTGAACTTACCAGACCTCCTGAAATCTCACCAAGGACGAGGGCCTGCCTGGTTATGTCATCATCACGGTCAGTAGTTAAGTGAGTCTTAGCAGGCTGGTGCTGGGTGACCCACATTTCCCTTCGGGAAATGGGAGCACAGGGCCAAGAGGAGAGCCCGGTGAGAGGAAAGGCTTAGTCAGTCAGCTTTGCAGCCAATAATCAATAGCACTGAACAGCTGTGTCCTGTAATCTCTCACCCAATCACAGCGTTGTTGCTTCTGTCATCGGTCCCGGGCAACATCTGAAGCATCCTCCACCCACCCGCCTTCCAAACATAGTGGCGTTTTCTGAGCACGGAAAGGTCAATCGTTCAAAGGCCACACGCTCACCCCCTGCTGCATTACTGACCTGATACTGCAGTATGTACATGCGCCACTGCTCTCTGGTTAGCAGGGTCTTTCTCACTGGGCTCTAACAGTAGAGAAGTCAGAGATTTGAGATTTTTCAGGATGCTTTATTTATCGCAGCCAGAATGAGCAGACCCAGCAAGTAGACATTTTGTATTCGATAGTGAATGGAGATTATCGATTCTGTTCTAGGAATCATGTGAAGCATCTCAACAGATTCCCTTCTGCCAGCAGCAGGTAAACAAACACTACTAACTCTTCCCCCATAGCTCATAGCTCTTTATCAGCGCTCAGCCGGAAGCTCCAGGTTGCAGTTCCTCTTTGTACAATATAGACAACGACAGCGTTCCTCCTCTGCGGCTTCATTCCGTCTTCTTCAGTCAGGAAGGTTTTGATGGGAGCTTCTCCGGCTTTCTCACTGCTGAGAATGTGATTCCTGTTTTTTTAACGGTTCTGATGTTTCGGTTATGTTGTACCTTATTTCCAGTTTCTTTATTCCGTTTTGTTTGAAAAGGTAGATATTGAAGACTTTGGGAATGTGAATGTTCATTTCTTTCTTTCTTTCTTTTTTTTTCCTTTTTAACTCGGATTCCTTTGCACTGTAAACTTCCTGTTTTATTATTTTTCCTTTTATTGTTTTATTGTATAGATTTATTATTGCTATTGGTTAAAAGTCGATGGAGCCACACAACAACTAAACATGTCAGTCTTAAAACCCTCGCCTCTCCAGGAATGTGTACCGTCACTCCCGAGGAAGTAGAGGTCCACTTCCTCACGTGCTGCCTTTAGAACGTGTCAGTAGATGTTCCTTCACGAACCCTCTCACCTCGACGTCTCTGAGGAGTTGTGTTTTTAATGATGTGCACATTTTAAAAGGAGCATTATATTTAACAAGAAGTACTGTTTACATATGCTGTTCATTTTATTTGTAAAGTGTAGAGGTTTAAAAAGATGATGATGATGATGATGATGATGATTTCCAGTGATAACAGTATTAAATTTCATAAATAAATAAATCTAAAAAAAAAACAACAAAAAACAGAAAACTTGATTTGAGGTGCTGTAATTTTTCATGAAGTGGTCTAAACGATAGGCTGTTGCTTGCCGCCTGCTCTATGAGGTGTATACTCTGCCATTGCTTTCTGGGCCAATAAATTAATTTATATTCATAGGTGAATGTCATGCGATGTCTCCTTGTGTTTATTACGACTAAGCACTGTTTTCTTTTTCCACGCTTTCCCCCTCTTCCCCCTCTCCACAGAGTCCTGTTTGTAGATGTGCAGCTGCTGATTTTTTATATATTATTTTTGGTCATGCTAACAGCACGGATAATTGCACCTCACAGTGAGTAATCAGCCGGGCCTGCTGAAGACGAGCCGTGGATCGCTGAGGGCTTCGACTGCTTCCCGATTGTGAAAGTAACCATCTCTGCAGCACTGCCCACTAAACAGCACTGAGCAACAAAAACACTGCTGTCATTCATTTGTGGCAGGTTAGCTAGTATGATTATGTTCCATGTTTGAACCTAGTGTCAGCTTGTCTCAAATAGCTGGTCTTACAATTCCAGTTACAGTAGTATACAAAAGTTGGAACACCTCCATTTAGATAACATGAAGAGCACACTTATGCACAATTTACCACAATTTCTAATAATTTGGTGTAAAATTAAAAGTAAAATATAAAATGTCATTGTCAAAAGAATAGCTGGCAATATTTGTTGAGCTACACATACAGAAGTAGTGTCTCTCAGTATGGTGTCGGGCAGCCATGTTTACTAACATAACATGCCAGACGTCTCAGCATGGAGTTGTAGAGGTTCCTAATGGTGTCCTGTGATAATCCATCCCATGCAGCTTGAATATTCCCACACAGTTCCAGCAGATTGTGCGGTAGCGGTGGAGGGACACCAGGCCTTCTGGACATGTGACGTGTGACAACAAACCGTTCATCTTGCTCCAATTCTGAGTAACTCCATGACAGTCTGGCACGACACCATTGCAGTGTTTGGCAGCGTTGACGTGACGTTAAGGGCAGTCATCGTAACGGTCTGTGTGTATGTCGTCCTGCGTCGTGCAGTTGTCATACTATAGTGCCCTAACAGGATGACTCACGGAGGGCATCACTGCTCGCTGAATGTCGAAAGCAATTCAAGCACTTGCAAGTGTTCCGTCATAGCTGTTGGGTCACTCTGCGCGTGTCTGACAGTCCGTCGGTTCTCTCTCTCTCCGTGGTTTGTGTAGGTCTCCAAGATTCTCCATGTTTCTGGTGCATGCCGCCTTCTATCCACTGCCACCAACTGCGCGCTATGGTAGTATCTGTATTACCGGTATGGCGTGCAGTACGTTGATGAGACCATCCCGCTTCACGGAGCCCTACAATCCTTATGCATTTAGTTAGGTACAGATACAAGGCCCGTCCTTGCTGATGTCACATGCGTGACTGAGCAAAAATTTAATCATTCGCACGTCTCACAATGTCAAAATGTCAGAAAAGGCACATGATCGAGGGTCCTTTAAAGGCACAGTAACAAAACAGTGTTTAATTCTATAGTTAAAGATTGCAAGGTTTAGAGGTTGGGTCATGTAAAATTAATTATGGTCACATAACCACCACCCCCCCACACACACACACACACAAAAAAAAACAAAAAACAAATCACATGGGCAGTAATAAGCAGATTTGGGGCACGTAAAAAGGTAAAATACAGGAATAGCGGGACACAGGTTCTGTAACTTCAGACCAGCTTTCCTTAAATTGTTGACATATTGCAAGAACAACGGAGATCAGAATGAAAAAGCCAATCAGCCACAATCCATTAATATTAATTTTCCTGACTTCAGTAGCATCACACATCACTGATATGGAAATATTTAAACAGGAGAAATGGGCTTGAAAAGAGGGCTTATCTACATTCCAGCTAATTGTAGAGGATGTGTGAAAGAAATGAGTGCACAGGCTGAGACTGAACAGGAATGCCTTCAGCACCTGGACACAGCATGACCATTAGACAGAGAACTGCCAAGGATTCAAACCACTATGTGGTCGTAGCACTTCAGAAACTGCTGGAGACAGTTCAGTCCAGCGTTCCAGTCCTATTCCCACTGGCCAGAAGCAGTTCTTAAATGTGCTATGGAAAGAAAAAAAAATTCATAGTGCAGAGTTTCCCAGGCCCGGTTCTGCTTATCCTGTACATTTTTGCATTTTCCTTACTCTGCGCATCTCGCCTGCACACGAGCGTGTTAATGAGTTGAATCAGGTGTGCTAGATGAGGTTGGGATTGGGAAGCCCTGCTATAGAAGCTGCTGGGAGAATCAGAAGCGACAGCTCACCACCCCTGCCGGATCTTCTTCATAGTACTGCCCTCGTTTTAATTATTCTGGCTAATGTTTTAATAAGAGGAGTTTATTAATGTTGGATCACAGAGTGAAATTGGATAAAGTTCATACAAAGTTAATAGAAGCCCGAATTTTTTAATGTCCCCCCCGAATGACTCTGCACGTCTGGTAATATTTAGCTTTCATGGACAGCTAAGCGCCGTCATGTCAATATGGAGCAGCACACACCCTACACATCATATTACGCATAATTAGGGCTATCGGCAAATACACTCATCATCAAAAGAATAGCTGCATCCAGAAAGAAGTGTCTGATTGCAGTGCTATTGGGAAGGAAGATACACATACAGAAGTAGTGTCTCTCAGTATGGCGTCGGGCCGCCATGTTTACTAACTCAACATGCCAGACGTCTCGGCATGGACTTGTAGAGGTGTCCTGTGATAATCCATCCCATGCGGTTTGAATATTCTCACGCAGTTCCTGCAGATTTTGCGGTAGGGGTGGAGGTGGAATGACACCAGGCCTTCTGGATGTGTGAGACAAACTGTTCATCTTGGTGCTGACCACAGTGCCTCCACACACTGATTCATTGTTCGTCTCCACCAAGACAAAAAAAAGGGGGGACTCATCACTGAAGATGACCCGCTGCCATTCTGACTGGCATGACTCCATTGCAGTCTTTGCCGATGTTGTGGTGTTAAGGGAAGTCATCGTAATGATCTGCATGCATGTAGTCCTGCATCGTGCAGCCATCTGCCAACGGTGCTGACACTAACAGGATGACTCACGGGGGCATCACTGCTCACTGAATGTCAGGTACAGCGATAAGGCCCATCCTTGTTAACGTCACATGCGTGGCAGAGTGTGAAACTTGAATCATCCACATGTCTCACAATGCCAAACGCACTCATGTTCCTGTCGGCTGATTCCCTCTGGGTGCAACTATTTGTGCAACTGCTTTTTTTGATGATGAGTGTTTTTAGCTGGGTTGTGGTATGTATGTGTGTGTGTGTGTTGGGGGGGGGTCTTTATTTTTAAGAGACATTGCTCATTTAGGACAGGCTGAGAACATGTGGGAGGTGTTGGGACAAAAAAACGGAGTGCTTTTGAGTTTCTACATGGTTTTATTCTCTAATCAGAGGCACTGAAACTTTATGAGCTAATGAGCAAGTATAGCTTAAAAGAGAAATTCTAGACATTAAATATGAATAGAGCTCTCTGAAGGTCATGATCAATCTTAAGATAGTGTCCAATTATAGAACAGGAAACGACACCCTCTTTAATTTTTTATTTTAGAGTCAACCTGAAGGAAAAGGATGGCTATGAGCCTGTAGATGAGCATAGATCGTACCTGACCTCGGTACCTGTCCTTGCTAATGTTCTTGTGGCTGAATGCCATCAGATCTTCACAGCAATGTTCCAACATGTAGTATAAAGCTTTCCAAGTAGAGCAGAGGCTGTTACTGCAGTAAAGGAGGGACATTAACATTAATAGCTTTAATTCAGAAGAAACTATGGGCCTCCAGGTGTCTGCAAACTGTTGGACATGTGGTCATCATTCTGGGAGAAATGCATCTTCTAGAATATAAATGTTATTTCCCACTGAATTACAAGTCAGCATTTGTTGCTGTGTGACTGTCAGGATAAATTTCACAGTCCATAAGTCAGACTAAAAGTACCTATCAGACACCGAAAGTAGCTCTCTTCTTAAACACTCATCGTCAAAGAAATAGCTGCACCCAGAAGGGGTCAATCAAAAGGACTGAAACTTGGTGGGTGAGTTTGACATCGTGTGACATGCGAATGATTCATGCTTCATGTGACTTAAGCGAGCACGGGCCTTATCGCTGTACCTGACTGACCCAACAGCCACGATTGCAGACATTCAGTGAGTAGTGATACCCTCCATGAGTCATCCTGTTAGTGCAAGCACCATTGTCAGACGACTACACGAGACAGGACTACATGCACATGGACCGACTGCCCTTAACACCACGTCAACATCACCAAAGACTGCAATGGTGTCGTGCCAGACTGTCATGGAGTGACTCAGAATGGCAGCAGGTCATCTTCAGTGATGAGTCCTGCTTTTGTGTTGGTAGAGATGACCAACAAGTCTGTGTGTGGAGGGACCGTGGTCACGTGTCCAGAAGGCCTGGTCCATGGCCTGGTCTGTGTCCATGGCACAGAAGGCCACTCCACCTCCACCACTACCTTAAAATCTGCAGGAACTGTGTGAGAATATTCAACCTGCATAGGATGGATTATCGCAGGACACCATTAGGAACCTCTACAACTCCGTGCCAATAATTCTGGGAAGTTGTGCTAGCAAACATGGTGGCCCATCACCATACTGAGAGACACTACTTCTGTATATGTAGCTCAATAAATATTGCCCATATCAGTCTAAATGTATCATCATTTATTGTTCCTGGTAACCTTTATCTTCCTTCCCTATAGCACTGCAATCCCACACTTCCTTCTGAGGGCAACAATTCTTTTGACGATGCCCCAAATCACGTATACAACCCCAAATCAGAAAAGTTGGAACACTATGGAAAATGTAACTTAAAAAAGAACAGTGTCTTTTACATTTATTTTAACTTTTATTTCATTACTGTTGTTATGAACCCAAGATACTTCATGTTTTGCCTGGTCAGCTTCATTTCATTTGTTCATATACCTCCATACCTGCATTTCAGGCCTGCAACACATTCCAAAAAAAGTTGGGACGGTAAAGCATTTACCACTTTGTAATGTTGCCATTCCTTCTCACAAGACTTAAAAGATGTTGTGGCACCGAAGATACCAAGCGATAAAGTGTTTCAGGTGTTACTTCGTCCCGTTATTCCTGCAAACACGTCTTAAGGTGTGCATTGGTATGGGGCTATCATTGCCTTATTTCTTCAGTTTAATATTCTCCACACATTCTCTATTGAGGACAGGTCAGGACTGCAGAGAGACCATCCAGTAGACCCACGCCCTCTTCTTCCGCAGCCATGCCTTTGTAATGTGTGCAGCATTGTAATGTGTGCATTTCCATATTCTCCGATGTTCTTCTGATCTGGGGTTAAATGGACACAAGAAATAGACTGCCAGCACTTTCATTAGCCTATGTCTGGTATTGTACGTTGTTCTCTGATTTCTAGGATGTATACAAGGTTTCGTCAGGATAAAAAATTAGGTGGTTATACATGCATTATATACCCCATAATTTTGTCCTAGAAGCTGTTTTGTTTTTGTGATGAGCTCATGAATAATTTGATGAGCTCTGTTCTGTTTGTGTGGTTTACAGTGAGACACCACAAAGTTAGGCACAGGAAAATAAAATAAACCTTCATCTGATGAGCTACATCGTCATACTGTTCACATGCTAATAATAATGTATGCTAGCTTCTTGCTTTCTCACTATGCTGTCCCTCATTATGAAAGTTTCAGTGTAAGATGATCTGCTTCAACCAGCAAACACTGATACAATCACACAGCATGGCTGCTACCTACAGGTTACTGTTGCCGTTGTGATGCTTGTAAAGTTGAGATTTGAATCATTTGCATTCCTCACGATGTCAAACCTTCCCACCAAGTTTCATTCCTGCTGGTTGATTCTTTCTGGGGGCAACTATTTGTGCAGCTGCTCTTTTGATGATGAGTATATGACCAAGGATATAGGTAAAAAATAAATATCATTTTAATTTAATTTAATACTGGCGTTTGATATTAAAGTCAAGCGCTCACCTCTGCGTTCTTCTACAGAGGAACTGAACACTGTGAGCGTTGTAAAAAGTGTTCCAGAAAAGGGTTTAAAACCCCCACATTTAGGTCTACAGTGCAAACACTGCTGCTTCTGTTGCAGCATTCTGTGGAAGACATTAGGCTTGAGTGTTTTAGCACTTAAAGGAGATGGACCACCGTTTCCTGTGTTAAATGGGGGGATGATCTATATGTAAAAGCATGCATTAGACCACTGCAGATGTGGAAACCCTGTAGATGAGCGTTGACAGTATGAATAATTAATATGGTCTGGGTTTGAAGGGTTTTAGCTACTGTCCATTTGTGCTGATGGCTGCAGCTGGTCATCAGCGTGCACGAACCCATCGGCCTGTGAGAGTGGGAGTCGGGGTTAATTGTTTGTGACCGCAATATGACGACCAGTGACACAGCATTGCGAGAAACCTTGTGGATTCAGTTGCAATCAAGCACCAGTTAAACTGCATTTAAACACTTACTGCCTGAACCTCAGTGAGTTCAGACAGCGTTCCCTGCTGAAGATATAATCCATGCTTCTTTTATTAATTAATAACAAAAACATTTTGCAGGCTGTTATTACAGGTCTCAGTTCACTGTAGACTTGGCAACAGCTACGACAGGCTCTGTTAAGTGCTATTTTGCTTGAAGAGCTTTATTCATTTATTTATACTGTATTTCAATTGGTTTATTGTCCAAATGTTTGGGTACACCTGCTCATCAAATGGTTTTTATTCTGATATCAAGTATGTTAATGGGGAGTGACAGCCTATACTCTTCTGGGAAGGCTTTGCACAATGTTGGAACATTTACTGTGTGCTTTTGATTGCATTCAGCCACAAAAGCATTAGTGAAGTCAGTATGTGTACTGATGTTGGATGATCTCTCCTGGTTCCCGCCAACTCATCCCAAAGGTACTGGCTGGAGCTCCAACATGCCAGAGAACACAGTTCCACTGCTCCACAGCCCAACAGGAGCTGGCCTGGTAGCCCTCAAGCCAACAGCTGGCATTGGTCATGGTGACCTTCGGCTCAAGTGTGGCTCCTCCACACCATCTTATTCTATTGGTCAGTACTTTTCTATGGAGACTATACAAGCTTTTTATGTGCCTGTGTCAACAGTGGGTAGATCTTCATGTAGCTGAATTAGTGTCTTAATGCTTGTCAGTTGGCTGACAGGAGAAGGGGCTGAATTTGCTTCGCTCTCATAGAGTTTCTGATATCTCCTGAAGGTTGATGTTCCATTTAAACATACAGATAACTTAAAGGAGCAGTGTGTAACATTTAGCAGTGAGGTTGTGTATTGCAACCTACTGAACATCCCTGAGTATTCTGTATGGCGCTAATAATAAATATGTGCTACAGTAGGACATTTCAACAAGGATTCTGCTTCTTCTAGTTGGTACTATAGTGGCACCAAATTCAAGCTGTTGCTTCAGCGTAAAAACATCAGAGGTACTCGTTACAGCCAGTTCGTACATTCTAGGCTACTGTAGCAACTTTGTGGGTATACATGGCAGCCTCCCTTGGAAGACGACCCACTCTTGTGTAGGTATAAAGGGCTCATTCTTGCCGTTACAGGTGATTTTACCACATTAAAACCATAGTACTGTATACTACAGTTAATTTCTACTAATAGATCCTCCCTAAATCTTACACACTGCTCCTTTAAACAACCTCTGGGGGGGTTGTGGTAAGCCCTGTCTATTTAGTTTCTGTAGTGTAAACCTCAGTACAGACAGGATATCGGGGGGCTTAAAAACCAGCCAATGTAACTTCTGCTTAAAAAAGAAAAAAAAAAGAAAAGCTTTCTAACCCTAACCCTAACCACCTCCGAACAGGAAAAAAAAGACAGGATGTGCTCTGGTTCTTTACCTTTCAAAGGAATATGACTTAATTAGAGATGAAAGTGGGCCTTGAAAAGTTCAAAAATCAAGTGAAAGTTCAAAAGTATCTACTTCTAACTGTACTTAAAATCTAATTAGAACATGAACACATAAAGCATCTCTTTGCCAGTCGTGATGGGAATGAAGACTGACAGAGTCGTAAGACATTTCAGAGAGCCACCAAATTACTGCACATCAGTACATGGTAAACAGCAGGAACTGTTACAAATAAAACTTGAGGAGCTGTTTTTTATCATGCTTGCTGACAGCTATGAGAAGACTAATGAGTAGGGAAGAATGATTGTGGATCCATGACAGCTTTGTTACTAATAACATTTTAGCCACAGTGGGGAACACTCAGAGGCTTCTAGGCCTTCAGAGAGGGCCTAACGATCTCTGTGAAACCACAAGTAACATATTCATTTTCAATGAATTACGATAATACGATATATTCTACTAAATCATGCTATTTGTATTTCAACTCTGCAATAATGTTAGGTTCATTATCCATTCAGGACTTTTCACAACATGGTACGTAGGCAGATGCAGCCAACCTGGATCTCTCTTAGGTGAGGACTTCAGTAGCTGGACAGAAGGCCTTACATGTTAGCTACTATGATTAGCTGCCAACATAAATGTGTACTGACAGTGGAAGCAACCAGCTGTATTATGATTCATCATGGGTACTCATATACTCATGGGTACTCATATATACTCATTTTCATGTGCATAATTGTATTTTTGGGGTCTACTAGAATAGAGATACATGCTTCAAGTTTCCCAAAACATAATATCGCATCTCATACTGCACATCTGTATTCACCCCTTCTGTAGGTCCCTCCTCTTGATGAACCCAGTGTGATTGATCAGCTCTGGTTGTTTCTGCCTTAATCAGTCTGATCCTAATAGTGAGGCAGAACCAGTAGGTAGACCTGATCCACCTCCGCAAGCTATTCTGGAGCAGGATGTTTCAGAGTGGTGAGTGTTTAACTTTTAGCTCTCTGTGTGAGTTGTGGGAGGATGTGCCAGGCTTGCCAGTAGGCGGGCAATAAGGATTGTGTTGAGATGACATCACTTTGTAATATAGAAAAGGGCTGGAATTCCGACTAAGCATTTCAGGCAGCTGAGAAAAGTGGTTTCTATGGGAGAAAGTTTCTCCCTCTTGCATGTAGTTTGGGCTGTAGAACTTTTAGAACACCAAGCAATTACAAGAAGCACACAAAGGAAAGAGAAAACCCCATTTAAGTGGCAAAAAAACAGATATTATTCCAGGCTCTGGAAGTTCTGTTTTTGCCAATGATAAAACATGAGCCGTCGTGTTACTTGGATTCAGTCACTGTTAATATGAAAATGGTGGTTACAGGCCCTTTTCTGAAAAAGCCTCATAAAACTACAGCACGCAAGATCAAATATATGTAAACACCTGTTATAAGTATCACATAAAATGTATGAGATGTCTTTTACAAGCTTCAGACATATGTTTAATCTAAAACAGCCCAAAATACACTCATTATCATCATCATCAAAAGAATAGAACTCCATGACAGTCTGGCACGACACCATTGCAGTCTTCGGTGACGTTGATGTGGTGTTAAGCGCAGTCGTAATGGTCTCTGTGTGTGTAGTCCTGCATCGTGCAGCCGTCTGCCAGTGGTGCTGGCACCAACAGGATGACTCATGTAGGGCATCACTACTCACTGAATGTTCACAGTCGTGGCTGTTGGGTCAGTTAGGTACAGCAATCAGGCCCATCCTTCCGCATACGTCACATGTACGGTCGAGCGTGTCTCACAATGTCAAACCTCCCCCCAAGTTTCATTCCTGTGGGTTGATTCTTTCTGGGTGCAACTATTTGTGCAACTATTCTTTTGATGATGAGTGTATGTTCTTGTTTATCAGAGTTAGCTTAGCGCTACCATACTAAATAGGCACGCTCCCCGATATTAGTTAGTTATTTGTTATCATAGACGTGTTTTTTCTAGTTTTTGATCAAGTTTCATCATGTTGAATATTTTCATCCAGGCGGCTGAGAGTTTAATCTGGAAAGCAGGCGCAAATGCAAAAAATTGGGTTTCGTTTTTAAGGAATCCACTTCACGTCTGAGTCGAGCTCCAACAATGCAGCAGTAAGAAGCTGCACTACACTAAGCTTATGAAGATAAGTTAGTCTCCCCATTTCACTCCATCAAAATGTTCATGCTTTCTACAGCATCCAGTCCAGTTTGGGCTGGGCCCAGCAGTTTTATAATCGAATGACTGGCAAATCAGTCTCTCCAGAGGCTTTGAGACATCAGCATGTTTGTCTGATGAATGAACAGATGCTACAGATAAAAAGAGGGATTAAAAAGCTCACGCTGTGTGACTTTTATTTATATATTTTGGGATTAAAAAAACATCTACATGTGTTTGGGAGAATACTGCAGAAGATGCTGTATATCCAAAAGGATCTAGGCAAAAAGCTAAATAAGAATACCAAAGGCCAGAGCTATACTAGAGGGCTACAAAGCCCCCCTGGCACTGGGGCTGTGAAGCAGTGGAACTTTATTCTCTGGAGTGATAGAGCTCCATCCAACATCAGTATCTGATCTCACTAATACTCTTGTGGCTGAATGCAACCAGATCCTCACAGCAATGTTTCATCTTGTGTAAAGCCTTCACAAAAGAGTAGAAGCTATTACTGCAGCACAGAGGGGGGTGGGGCAGCTCTCTATTAATATACCCCTGATTTCAGACGGAACAGTTGGATGAGCAGGTGTCTCCAAACTTTTAGGCATCTGTTCAGGCACAGATGCTTGAAACATCTCAAGTACAGTGAGTCTGTAGAGTTGATGTATTCTTCGGTGCAGAGTGGATGGCAGAAAAACACGAAGGTATGTAAGAGCGCATCCTGTAGAGCCTGAAAAGGCGCTGCTTACAGCATGTGATAAGGAACACTTTTGGCATTGATAAATAGGCCTCTTATAGATGCTCTCCTTTCAGCAGACTTGCTTCTTGAGCAAGTGTTGATAACAAAGCTCTTCTCCACAATGCAGTGGATGGGGAATGAATCAGGCTGTAAAAAAACAGTCTGTCCTACTATCTCCTGCATTAGTCCATATAAAGTGCTGCTATTTTTCCACCTTAAGAGGATGGTGTCCTCTGAAGCCTTTGGGAACCAGCAGTTCAGAGTGGATCTTCAAACATACATCATCCAAAGAAATGAACCCATTAGACTGGTCAAAGTAGGAACCAAGCAACTATGACATTGCTTTACCAAAGATGATGAGGTGGTACATATGAAATGTGTGCCTGTTAGCCCAGGGCAGTGCTTTTTCAAACTAGTCCTCAAGGATCGCTAGATGCTCTTGTACTGTATGTCAGAAATATTCAGACACTCCTTTCAATTGGTATATTCATCCTCTTTAACGTGCACCAATTGCTGATAGCATTGCCAGTAGAATGTGATGCTCTTGAACAGCTGAACACGAAGCTAAGGTCACCATGCCTAATGAGGGATTGGCTAGAGGGTATAAAGCCCTCCACCTGCACTGGACTGCAAAGCAGTGGAACTGTGTTCTCTAGACTGATGGAGCGTTCTCCAATACTTCTGAGATGAATTAAGAGACCTGGAACTAACATGCACTAATGCTCTTGTGGCTGAATGCAGCCCAATCCTCAGGGTAATATTCCACCATCTAGTTTAAATGGCTCACCAGGAGTGGTAGAGACTGGCAGCAAAAGTGCAGGGACTATAGATGCCTATTAAATCTTTACAGCAATGTTCCAACCAGAGATGTGATTCAGACTTGAGTGGCACTCAAGTTGCATGTTGCTTAGTATCAGCCAGAGACTGCTCTGCCCACACGTAGACAGAGAGTCTGATATCTATAGTACATTAACACTGTCAGGATTCTGCTGGTTGCATTCCGATTGGCTATCGTCATTTCCACCTATATGCACTTCTGTGTATCGTTCTGCACTGGTCCGACATCAATCAAAGTTCTGTTGTTCCAGCTAAGCTCAGCCTTGTAAACAGTAGTCTCAGCCACAGACTACTGTTCACCAGTCCATCTTATACTTCTGTGTTTTCCGAGGGACTGTTTATGTTGTGATTCCATTTTCAAGAATGCTTAATTCTATACATCATGCCAAATAGCAGCTTATGACTGGTCGATTTGCATATAGGGCGAATTTCCTTTTCCTGTAAAAATAGACAGTTCTTGGCCATGTTCTCCCTACAGCATCTAGCAATGTGTGACTACATGTTGACTGATTAGACTAAAAGACTCATTTCAGCCTTTCATTATAGACAAATGGACAGAACGAGGAGCTACCTGCAGTAAATACACTGTTTAATGAAAAGAGGCTGTTGACTAATGTAGTGTGGACAGTATGCCAGTTCGTTGGAATAGCTAATTGAGCTAACCTAGATGAGGTTTTAGTGCAGATCACATTTCCTTTTAAACTTGAACTGTGTTAGCTTTTCAGTTAGCTAGCTAGCCTACTTGCTCCATGCCCTACAGACTGACTAACCAGTGATAAATTTTTGTGTCTTTTTTCCTTAAACACCAATGTTTCAGTCCTGTCCTTCAGACTGAAGAGTTATCTATTATGAAAGACTTGTTATTTGAAGTTCATATGAAGCCTAAGATCTGTTTCCTGGAGGTTTACATTAGTTACCGCTGTTTGCACCTCAGTCTAGTAACGTTCGGACGTACAGTTAACGCACATTTTGCATGTGTGTACTTACTGTCTATGCACATATTGTATTGTGTCTTTTTGTCTTTGCGCTATTACTTGTTTATCAATTTCTTAATCACTGCACTGAAGAAGTAGCCCAATAGCGTTTCGTTATACTGTACAACCTTGTATTGGTATAATGAGAGTTGAGTTGAATTGAGAACTCACAGCTATGTTTGATAGTGACAGTAAGAGCATTTCCACATGATGAGAAGGATTGGGCCTAAATAGCTGTGTGGACATAAGAAACCCATTTGTTAGTGACGCTAGGGAGCATAAAGACCAGATTCTGGACCAGTGGAAAAAGGTCATAGGGTCTGATGAGTCCAGATTTACCCTATTCCAGAGCAATGGGCCCATCAGGGTAAGCATGGGAGCACATGAAGCGATACTTTCATCATGCATAGTACCCACTGTACAAGCCTCTGGAGGCAGTGTGATGATCTGTACATCACACCTGGATGTACTGAACGACCAGCTTATCAAATGAATGGATTTTTTTCTTCCCTGATGGTACGTATGGCATATTCCAGGGAGACAATGCCGCGATTCATTGGGCTCAGATTGCGGAAAAGTGCTTCAGGGAGCATTGACCACCACAAAGTCCTGAACGGCGCCTTATTGAACGTCTTTGGGATGCACTGGAAAAGGCTTATGGAGTGGTTTGACTCTTCTGTCGTCAGTACAGGGTTTTGGTGAAAAACGAATGCAACTCTGGACGGCAAAAAATATTTTTTGTGATGTGCAAGTTTGGCGAGACAATAAGTAATAATTCACGACAAGCTCTCTAACTTTGGCATCGTGTGGGTGAAAAGCCTAGTCATATCAGGGTTTCAGCTTTCTCACAGGTACTAATCAAAGAACTTTATGACAACTTGATGAGAAAGAGGACAAAAAAAGAGAATGGAGATACAAAGCAGCTCGTTAACTTTCTAAAGGACAAGAGCTATCCTGCCAAATGCGGACTTCTGGAAAACACATCATTACATGCTTGACAGCCTCAAATCTATATTTATTTGTTGGAATTTCACAGTACAGAATGAAAAGCAAGACTTCATTTGATCAGAAACCAATACAGCAGCCCAGAATAAACAGACAAGCAGTAAGTCTGCACTATTGGGGGGTCCGGGTTGGGTAGGCCGCTGGTGTAGGTGGGGTTATTTTTTCATGTTCCGTGTTGTTGTGCTGAATACAATTACATGGAGTGGCGCTGACCCGATGTGAGGTACTTACTTAGCAGCCCTTATCTCCTTGGTCACACGCACTCAGACAGCCTTGACCCTTCAGCCTCCGTGTTCAGAGCTGTGTTGCCCGCCCTTTGGAGCTGTACTGCAGTGTTTGCATTTATGAGTCACATTAGTCTGGACTGGGCTGGCGGTGAGCAGTGCAGATGCTCAACCATATCTCTCTCTTTTTGTCTCTCTCACTCTTCCCCCGCCCTTTCTTTCTCTCTCTCATTCTCTTTCTCCCTTCTTGCATCTTTCCTTTCATCTAGGGCTGAGAAGAAAAGGAAGAGGAGAAAAAAAAATGCTCTTGACGCCCAAACACCATCAGGCCTGCCCCTGGGTGTATGCGCATGGTAGTGCTGCAAAGCCTCTCACAGCCAATTAAAAACCTGTGAGGGAGAGAAGGATGGACTCCCATCAGTGAGGTCTAGCTGCCTACAACAAGTGACCCTGAGGTACATAATCAATACCCTTTTATTGGTGTCACCCTGATATTGATGTGTTCTGGTTTGGTGGTATCAATACACACTACAGTCCGAGAATTTAATTTTCCATCCAGACAACCCAAATAGCAACATGATAATGTAACAATTCCACCTTAAAATAACAGCTTTAAAATAATTTGGATGGTACTCTGGCATCTCTGTCAATGCCACCCCAGAGTCGAAAGGAGGAGTGGGAACAAGGCCTCCCATGACGGCATTACACACAAACAACTATGGGTCTATGAGAAGCAGCTAGCTCGGTATTCCCAGCATGGACATTATGACAGAGTCTGCAGGACAGTCTCACAGCTAACGGGAATACAATGCAAAAACTGACCGACCAAGTTTCTTTAATCCCTGACACTGTTATTTACGAAAGATTATAATGCAGGCTGTAGCCCCATCTGTGTCTTGTGCAGTTTCACCAGATGTCAAATGTCATTCCCGTTTCGGCTTCACGTGCAAAGAAATACATTCATCTCACACTAAAATGTTTGGTCGGTGTTTGTCGATCTTGCCAAATACGCCTTGAAGGTTAGAACCTCCTGTATTAAAATCTGTGAAATGTCTAAACCTTATAAGTCAACATGGTTTTTTCAGGACTCTGGGCTGGTCAGTCCATTGCACTGTGAACACCAGCAGCTTCACTGTTTCATGTGTCTGTCATCCTTTCAGACCCATAGCTCTGAGGTGTCTTCTCACAGTGGAAGGACAGACAGAAACACCTGGTGATGTTATCAGATCTGAAAAGTGGAGCTTGATATTCTTTTAGTGATCTGATAGGGAGACTTTTGGTGGTCTACCAGGTCTTGTGTAGTCTCACCTTGTTTATAAATTTTTTTGAAACTCCTATTTTTTCCCACTACTTTTACCTCTCCTTTTTCATGCAAATTGATTATCTTATATCTACTATCTTCAGAAGATATAACGAAGATATAAGTTTACTGAAAATCATTACTTCACTTCTAGAATCGGACTGATGGTAGACTGGAGGAAAATTCTAACCAGACTGCAGTAAGAGTTCTGTAAAGCTCAGAGGTGGGAACCTCTGGCAGTGGTGTCAGGGAGTTTCTGGTCATTGCTGGAATCATGAAGTATATTGAGTATTTTTAAGTCTACCGAGACATTTTGCATGTAAACCTATAGCAACGGCCTAAACGATAATGATCTAAAACTCATCAGCCATCAACAATCAAACTAAATCACAGTCTTGGATTGGTCTTTCAAGTAAACACCACATACTGTGAGATTTTGTTTCCATACACAGTAGGCATATTACATTTTTAAGTATGGTGCAATCGCTTGAATACTTTTTGAAGCCACTGCACAATTTGTGCTATATCAATCATAAAACTCAACAAAATGTCCATGATAATTGTAACGTGCTTTGTTTTTAGCTTTTTGCTTCCACACTGACTTATCCTCACTTTGACATATAAGACTTTGATGTAGTATATAAATATTGCCATTGTTTCAAAATATACCGTTCCCTCCTCAGCCCATGAAACTGTATTTAGCATAGAAGCTGCAAAAACAGGCAGTTTTGAGGTTAGAACATGATCATGCAAAAATGAATTGCCACACCAGCATTGTAAGCAGACCTCGGAGGGGGAATATAAGGTCTGTAATGGGAGATAAATGCTGGCCCTTTAACTCTAATGCATGTAATTTGCTGGATTATTGAGTTTATGTTGAATAGAACAGCATAAAATACATCAAAATTAAATAAAGTATGAATTTCTGTTCTGGAAACATGCTCTGAGTAACACTGTGTAAAGTTCCCTTAGGTGTGATTTTAATGTCAGGTTTATGAGAGATTAATTTAGTGTAGTAAACCTCAGTCTGTGTGTTCATTACTGTTATTAATGCTAACTTAAATATCACCTGATACTGTGGCACGTCTGGAAAATATCATGATAGAGGATTTTATCAGTATCGTCCGGCACTATTAAGGCTTGTTATCCAACGACTACTATGAAGGCTTGAGCATCTTGAAGTACAGCTTAGACACACATGCAGGCACTTGGGATTAAAAGGGTTAGCCCTGTTAATAGTGGTGCTTCTGCATACAGACTTCGTTCCTAAACGTCTCATGGCCCAAGACGCTGCTTTTAAAATGTAGTGTTTTATTTGCTGGGATATTTTATTAAGCAGTTCCCCGAGGCTTGTTTGACTTGGATATTTGTACTAATAGCTTGAGCCAGTGCAATAAGCCTTTTCTGTTCCTCATCGTGTTCTTTACTGCACCAGAAAGGATCAATAGATCAACAATGATTTGCAATGAAAGCCTAAATACCAAGCCTCTCGTAGCTGTTGCAGTAACCCTAATTAAAACCTATGGCTTTTGGGTGTCTATTCAATGCGTATTGATGTACTGTATGCAGATGTCCTGTAACGTATAGCTGTAATCATAGGTAGCACTATATGATGCTCAAATGAGGCAGAAATGGGTCAACAGTAGTTTGCTAAAAGACCTAAATGCTGATTTTTAGTCAGCTTAAAGATGTATGATGATACACATTCATTCATAGAGCTTGCCTTATTCTGCTTTACTCTGCAGGGGCTACAAACCCCACTTCTGGAAAACTTTGTAAAATGTAATAAAAACAAGAGTCTGTGATTTGGTATTTCTCTCGAACCTCTATTTAACTGGCCAAAGCACAAAGAAAAAAATATTTCCAATGTTATTATTGACCAACCTATTATTATAAATAAAGACGTATTCAGAATTTGATGCAACATGCTCAAAAAAAAGGTGCGGCATGTGTTACATCACCTTTCCTTTAAACATTTGGTAATGATGAGGGAACTGAGGATACTAATTGCTGCAGTGGAATTTTTGCCTATTCTTGCTTGATACAGACTTAATCTGCTCAGCGGCCCTTAGTCAACATCGTCTGATTCTCTGCTTCATGAAGCAGTAGACAGTAACTCAGTAAATGTAGCTGCTTACTGTACTTAAGTATTTTTTTGGTGTATCTTTACTGAAGTATTTCCATTCTACTGGTTGGTCAGCTAAATCTTGTGAAGTCATTCCTTTCTACTTTGTCAGTTAAATAAAAGTTCAAGAGCATTAACAAATCATAGATTCTCATTTTTATTATTCAGTGTCCCAACTTTTCCAATAATGGGGTTTGTGAATGTTAAACCCACTGCGATGGTCTATTTAAATGGAAGTTCCGCTCATTTCTCAAACATTCTTAATCATTATGTTGTAAAAAGAAGTAATTCAGGGAAGTCTGATGTGAAATGCTTCATCGTGGAGAAGCTTACTGAGTCTTGAGACTTGTTCACAGTGGTGGTGATAGGTTTAAACCCTCTTAAAAGAGGCTTTAAATGTGCTTCCCTTTAGTGTGTTATAGCTTTTTGTGACTTGGGACTGTGCATGTGGTGATAGTATGAGGGAAGGCCAATTGAGAAAGGGAACAGAACTCTGAGAATTTGGGCTGGAGTCCTGGCCTCCTTTTGACTGTAGCTGGAACAGGGAGGAGATGGGGCAGGTGGTGGGGACTGCAACTTTGCCACAGGAATGGAAGGTAAAGATGTGGAAGGGAGGTGGAGTTAAGGATTTGACCTTCTCCCACACTTCAGTTATTCCTTAACTCCATTTTTTCCACTTATTACAATGAGGCAAGAGCCCAGAGTATAAAGTATTAAGCCCAAAGTACACGCAAGAGGAAGAAACTTTGTCCCACAGGCGGAAACATCTCATCAGAATTCCAGCCCTTTTCTCTAATACAAGATGACGTCATCTCGTAACACTATCCTTACTGCTTGTCTACCGGCAAGCTTGGAACTCCCTCCCTCACACAACCCTAACAATCAGAACAGAGTGGATGAGATGACCAATCAGAGCACACTGGGCTCGTCAGGAGGCGGGGCTTAAAGACACAGGAGCTCTAACTTTTGAATCCATCTCACTGAAATCACTGTTACATGAACTCACTAGAAATAAGTTTCCTGATGTCTGAGACTTATTTTATTGTATAAAGAAAACGTGTAATGTCTCTAGTTATTTTGGATAACATATAAAATGGTTATATTTGCATTATACAGTACCAGTTTAGACACACCCAACTAAAAAGATGTTAGTGGTTATCCTAAAGAGTCTACAGGCTTACACTTAACAGTTCCAACTGATGAGATGTCTGAAACAATACCTGACTGACCCAACATTCACGACTGCAGACATTCAGCGAGCAGTGACGCCCTCCATGAGTCATCGTGTTAGTGCCAGCTCCATTGGCAGACGGCTGCACTACGCAGGACTACATGCACACACACCATTACGACGACTGCCCTCAACACCACATCAACCTCACCACAGACTGCAATGGTGTCGTTCCAGACTGTCATGGAGTTACTCAGAATGGCAGCGGGTCATCTTCAGTGACGAGTCCTGCTTTTGTCTTCGTGGAGACAACAAACCTCTAATATATATTTTTCACCTCTAATATATAAATTTTTGCACAGTTTAAAAGCTCTAGTATTTGGTGAATATTCATGATGGGTAGAACAATAGAATTGATCCATAATTGCTTAGAAAGAAAGCTTGTTATATCAACCTCCACTGCAGGTTAAGAAAGCTGTTTTATTCTCCTTTAAAGTTCCATTTCGGAGGCTTTTTAAGGTGGACTGTATAATTCCATGCGTTTGATTCTAAAGCAAAGCATTTAGGTAAAAATAAGGAAACCTTCTATGAGTAGTCGTGTTTAAACTTTTGACCGGTACTGTAGACATGGCGCCCTTGCCACTGCTGTAAAGAGATGGTCAGTTTCTGTACAATGACTCAAGTAACGATCAAACCACTCTGAAGGACCCACATAATTATGCAGAACTTAAGAATTATGTGGAAATCCTCTTTAAAGGAGCAGTGTGTAACTTCTAGCTAAATACGGACTTTCAAGTAAGCCTAAATTTGATTCATATGGCATGTAACACGCACTGTTACTGAGCCTGTTGCAGTAACCCTGAATAAACGCTCAGCTTTTGCTGCTCTGCTTAATGCACTTAGCTAATGCACTGTAATGTGGCACAGCTATTATTAAATATTAGCAAAAGGGCTTAAATGCTGTAATCCAGTACATTAAGATGGTGGGATGAAAGAGGATTGGGAAAGAGAGAGATTGCTCCAAGAACTCTTACCGGAATTAGCTTCCTCTTTGCATGTTTACCATATGCCACACGTCTTTCCTCCCTCCCTCATTTTTTTGTCCTCTCTCTCTGTCTCTATCATGCGCTCTCACTCTCTAATAATAAATATGTTTCCAAATTGCCTGCTGGATGAATACAGTGAGGGAGGCTCCACCCCAGCCCACTCCCTCCCTACCTCCCTCTCTCTCTTCCTCCCTCCCTCTCTCTCTTCTCTCCTCTCTCTATCCCTCTCATATACTCTCACGCTCACATGCACCCAGCTGCACACATGCCAGGATCTTCACACTGTACCTGACCGCTCCGCTCAGCGCAGTGACCACCCACGCTAGCATCCAGCCAGAGAGACAGAGAGGAGTGCTGCAGCTTCCCTCTCATCCTCCAGCCTGCTCCTCTTCAGCAGACGCGCTCCTGCTGTCCTCTTTTCTTCTCCCTCATCCTCCCTCCGAGCCGACCATGCACCTGCTCTGATCCGGTTGCTAAGGCGCTGAAGCTGAGGCGTGGAGGAGTGGACGAAGGCAGGACTTTGTTGCTAAGGTAATGACCGCTTCCAGCAGTGGCGAGTGTGCGGGAAATGAGTGATGTGGAGAGGAAGAGGAAGAGGAAGGATGGCTCACTCTGTAGCATGTGGGGCTACAGCAAACTTACAAGTACCTTATCAGCACTGATGACTGGTTCTCTCTTCCTCCTTTCTCTCTCTCTCTCTCTCTCTCTTGCTTGCTATCCCTTTTCTCTTTCATTCTCTTTTTAATATCTCACTCACCCTTTACCTCCTCTCTTTCTACCTCTCCTTTCATTCCTTATCTACCACTCTCTCTCTCCTCTCATTTTCTTTTTAATACCTCTTTCACTTTTCACCTGTTTCTCTCTTCCTCTTTTTATCTCTCCTTTCTCTCTCTCTCTCTGTCATTTTGTCCTTTATTATCTCTCTCACCTTTCACCTTCTCTGTCTATCTCTCACTTCCTTCTCTCTGTCTCTCTTTTCTGTCTCTCTTTTCCTGTCTCTCTTCCTCTTGTATTTTGCTGTCCATTTCTTTTCTTTTGTTCTCTCTATCTCTCTCTCCCTTTCTTTTTCTCTAGTCTTCCCTTCTCTGTTTCTCCTTTTCTTTCTTTAGTTTTTCTTTATATATTTTTCTTTATATATCCTTCTTTCTCTATTCATTCTCTCTCTCTCTCTCTCTCTCTCTCTCTCTCTCTCTCTCTCTCTCTCATTTGCTGTTATTGTCTTTTTTGCTCTCTCTTTCTCTCTTTTCTTGCTCCATCTTGCCCCTTCCTCTCTTTCTCTCTCCCCTCTCTTCTCTTTCTCTCTCCCCTCTCTTCTCTCTCTCTCTCTCTCTCTGTACCTGCGTGTGAGTGTGTGTTTAGAGTGACAGGCTTCTCTCTGGCTCTAAAGGCGGCAGTGTTGGTTTGCGGGCGCTGGGCGAGTTGTGAATTGAGAGCAGCCCTCCTGTGGGGATTGGAGCTGTGAACACAGCTGCTTTTCCGTTTCCCCTCAATAACTGCACATCCTCCGTAGGTGATCTCCAGCATCACGCTCTCACTCTTCTCCGACTGCATTCGCTCCAGTTTCATTTACATCTCATCTTAAAGTTCATTAAGTATGGCGTTTGTGTGGTGTCTGTGCAGGTCGAGGGTATCATGTTCTGGGGAAGGCAAACATGTAGGATGAATGAAAACATCAATAAGTTGCACATTGATGGGAGACAGTATGTAGCAGTTAGGAGGAGGGGATGCTGGGAAGCTGATTTACTGTCATGTCAAGCAGGTGATGAGACACACACACACACACACACAGAGCAGACAGCAGATGCTAAGGACCCCAGTGGGGAGAAAAGAGTCTGATCTGGGAGTAAAAGTGTCACCATAATCAGGGGATTCTCTCTCTCTCTCTGTCTCTCTCTCTCTCTCCCTGTTCCAGTTTTAAACAGCTGTTCCTCTTAAAGAAGCAGCTTGTATTTATTAGCAGATAGCCCTGTAACCGACACATAAATAGAGGTGAGATATGAACAGGTAGCTTGGGAGACTTCTGTGCCTTATGTGACTTAATTATAGGATGCTCTGTTTATGTGGACAGCATTTGCTTGTGTGGATAATCTATATATAGATGTACACAAGCAGTAGACTCTATATACAGCAAGTAGGAAAAATAACACCTAATAATTAGAAGTTGTGTCTGGATTCTCTGGAGATATAATATTGGACACACACACACACACACACACACACACACACACACACACACACAGCAAATATAGTATATCTATAGAAAAGCATTACTTTGATGAATTGGACACTCTGGAGCAGCCAAACAAGAGACTCCGTGACCAAGTATCGGGTAGAGGGCTATAAACCAACCACCCCCCCCCCCCAGCATTGGGCTGTGGAGCAGAGGAAATGTGTTCTCAGGAGTGATGGAGCTCCATCCAATACCTTTGGAATGAGCTGGAGTGATTCAGAACTAATCATCCAACATCAGTTCCTGACCTTACTAACGCTCTTGTGGCCGAATGCAATGAAATCCTCACAGCAATGTTACCACCATCTATGTATAAAGCCATCCCAGAAGAGTTCAAAGGGACAAACTCATTATTAATACTCTCGAGCTCAGAAGATTTCAGTTCTGTGAGCAGGTGATGTAATCTTATAATGCTGTGGCCGCTACTGCAGAGAACAGCAGCTCTGGCTCTATTGGCCATGCACAGACATGTTACTGCTATTTAGTTGACAAGTTTAATGCAGGAGGTGACTGGCTATGGGCTGCTGTGGTCCTATAGCATTCTTCAGCCGATCTTGATGCTTTCGCTTTGTTTGTAAATGGACTGTTGTAGTCAGTGTATGTAAGATAGACAAGCTAGAGTGCGTGTAGGTGTTTAAAGGAGCAATATGTAAAATGGCGCAGTGTTTGATTTCATAATCCGCACAGTCCCTTCACTCCTCCCCCGTTTACATACCAACTTCATTCCTTTACTCACCCAGAAGTGGTAATCAATGCTAACTTGAACACTATTTTTGTCACTTCTTTTCTTTGTTTTCCGATGTGTTTTCTTGCCAAGAGCAGCGAGCTTCTTCTTCATCAGCTCATGTGGAGACTTAAGGCAGACTAGACTATTAGTCCACAGGTTGAAGCCATCACCAGGGCAGACCTAGAGGACGGCAAAAGGTGCTTTGGGCTTAGGGTGCTTTATGGACCTGGCTTCATAACTCCACTATGGAACCATTTTGGATTCACTCACTCATGTTGAGCAGGTCACAGTAGCCAGGCATTAATTCACACTGAAAGGATCCCACTAATTGGATGGATCAGTGCCAAGCTGATAACAATGGAACCCATGTTTGGCGCCTTATAGAACCATTTTCAAATTGGTACTATATAATCTAGAACCATATACAACACATTCTCCATCTGAAGAACCATTTCACCATACACAGAACCATTTAAGGATACAAATGACAAATGTTTTTTTTTTTTTGCCATTCATGGTTCTACTGTATACAAAGAGTGTATTTAAATAAAGAACACTTGAAGAACCATCTTTTTTATGAGTATACTGAAGATGCTAGGCAGATGCTTATTTTTAAGCTTGATGCTTGTTTTTAACTTGCTTTTACCTAAATATCTACCTACTAAAAAACACATCACCTTTACCTAACCCTAAACCTTATACTCTAATCCAGGTGTGCAAAAACGTTCTGAAAGGTTTATGGTGTGCCGAGGGCACCTCTGGTCATGAACAATTTAATTTAATAATAAAAGTAAGGCTTTAAATGTGGCCAAAGTTATGACACCTACTGGCTGTAAATCACTGTCTGTAAATCACCTACATAGTTGGGACTGTTAGTTTACAGTTATAGACTGTATATATGTGTTTGGTGTTGTGTTGTGCTGGGCTGTTCGGCTGTTTAATGGTGCAGTCTTAGTGTCTACCACTGAGGAGTGTTTTATGGCTATTGATCACCTGAACGACATGTCTGTTTAGTAGCGATTAGCGGTGATCTCCACTGCGCTAAGACTTTTTTCCCAAGCAATTTGGGCCATTTCTATTGGTCCATTCATCATGAAATTTTCACACAGTGTATGTAGAAGCTGCTGTGTTCAAATGATGCATAAAAGTAAAAATCAACAAAAATGGAGATACATGTTTTTCTTTGAACAACAACAAAATACATTTAAATGGTGCACTAAAATTTGTAGAACATGTTCGGTTTGTTCTCTGAAGCGGTTGTCTGTTCACTTAGAAACTTATAAAAATAAAAACCTGTTATTTTTTGGGGGGATGCTCAAGCTTTTCCATGTGCCTGTACATATGAAGAAGGTAGGTTTTAAATGGCGCTATTTAATAACAAGAATTGAGAAGAGGAATTGAGAAACTTTGGGACACACGGTGGCCAGGCTGCCCTTAACCTCAATCTAATCCTAATCCTAACCCCTTATGCTGTTGAGTTTGAACTGAGCTTCACTAGACAGTGTGTTAAATCATCTGTAGATAATCCGGGGAAGTGTGTCCACACACTCTCAGTGGCAGTAGTGGCCAAATACGTAAATCTCTTTCATATCATTTCGTATTTTAAAGTGAATATGTGCAAATTCCTTATGATTTCCCAGTGAGTATATGCCATATCCCATATGCCTCACCTAGACTAGACTTCTGGCAGGAATCTAATTTTCTCCTTCTTTTCATTTTATATAGTGGCCTGTCTCACTTAAGAAACATAGTATCACTTAACACACATCGTCAGTCACAGCTTTGACAGGTGTCAGGCCTTTAAGGACGACCGTCTTATGTGGATGTGTCAGACTGAAACGTGGGCTGACGTGGTTGGACAGGCGCTGAATGGTCACCGGTGCCTGCACTTCCACTACGCCTGCATGTGTTTTGCTTCACAGGGCCAGACTGCTGCTGAAGCTGTTAGTCCGCCGAGCCAGGATTCCGACTTCGTTTCCTAATTGCAATTTAATTTTTCTATTCTCTTCTTTCCCGTTTCTGCTTCTCCAAAATGAGAAGATCAGATGTGCAGTGTCTTTGTCTGTATTAGCTAATAAAGCTGCACTCGCTCTCTGCCATATTGTACTGAGCTTATGAAATGTTAATCTGTTGGCATTCACGGGGATCAAACGAGTGTAGACAGTTAATTCATTGTCTTCAAAGCAGTTCATTGTTGCCAGGCTCTCTGGGAGCTGTTCCATGTGATTGATCTCTCCTCTGTCCTGCCCCTCTGCTTACAGCCAGAGCGCGTGGAGGAGAAGAAGGGGAGCAGCATGGCCCAGTCCTCTCCAGAGCAGGGGGCGGTGGGGACCGCCAGCCCAGAAGAAGACTCTCCAAATATGATTGTGTACAGGAAGGTAAGGGCGCGATGGTGTTTAGAGTTCTCGAGTAAGTCTTGGGAATGTGAGATTTCACCACAGTGGAGTTTAACTGGATTATTTTGGCCCAGTTTGGAGTGAATACTGGAGGAACTATGGAGAAACTATAAACAGCTGTATGCAAAAGTTTGAATACCCTCAATCAGATGAAATGTTTTGCTGGGTCTCGAAGTAAACATAAGTAAAGACACCCCTTACATAAGGCTCAAGATAATAGTCATAGATGGTTGAGCTGTAGGGATCAGGGGTCAAAATGTGTATATGGCAAATATTGACCTTTATGTGTCTTCTGAGGTTTTCTACTTAATATTGATGATTGAAAATAGTAGCAAATCTGATAAAAACAGAATTTATGGGCAGAATCATGTCTAACAACACCCTTCAACTACCAATCCACCCTGAATCTTTAAGACCAATACCTTAACACAAAAGTAACAATGCAGTAATAATAACGGTTCTGCAGGTATATTAAAGGTGTCTATTTATCGTGTTGTAGAGATACCTCCTGTCTTCTACCTCTTGGTACCACAAGAGGTGTTACTGAGTTGTATTCCAACAGTTCATTAGAGGATAAAGAAGTTGGACCGCTGCCCTGACGGCATATTCTAACATTTTGTCAATCGTTGTTGTAAGTTCTGCTTCTGGTTAGATCAGTTAAGTACAGATAGACAGACAGCCAATGAAGGGAATGGCTGAAACACTTAGCGAGTGACCATTATAAGGATTGCCGCTGCCCCTTTTCAGCAAGTAGCCACGTTCATCCAAAAAGCATTTAGCATCTCCAGTTCACCTGACTACAAGTCAGAGAACTCCTGACGGGAATCGAACCCAGACCCTTCTTGCTGTGAGGGACAGTGCTACCCACCGTGCCACCCCTCTCCTGGAATTTAATTGCAGAATTTCTACTTATTTGTCACATTTAACACATTTCAAGAAAAAAAATAAACTTTAAAATGTCCTATAATTTTGTAAAGACCACATTTTATGTTTTATTTTGTTCCCCCAACATGTTGCATTCAGCAAATAAACAATAACTGTGTATTATGTGTTAACAAAACATGTCATTTGACCAGGGGTGCCCAAACTTTTGCATATGAGTGTATACAGTACTGAAATATAGACAATAAAACAATCTGTCTAATATTGAATGTTCGTGTCCTCGTCTCTCACCGCTCGCTATGGGAATACAGATGTTGGAATAGCTTTTTCCTTCAGTTGATCCTGTTCACACTCAGCCTACTCTTAAGGAAGCACTGAAGATAATTTCAGATTCCTTCCCTCCAGCTTAACATCTTTTTGCTTCCTTTGCTTCCTTCTGGGAGGTGCTGTAGAAACTAAAACAACCTGTTTCAAGAATAGCTTCTTAAGGTTGTTAAATCCTTCTGTGAAGTGCATGCCCATCAAAATCTCCGGCCTTGGTAAGACTGGGAGTTAACTGTGTGATACTCTGTGCTTCTCTTATATTGTACTCTATATTGCGAATGTGCTGTGTTGTGTATTGTGGTATTACAAAATTGCATTACAGCTTGCTCACGAAACGTTACCACAGACGTGTCGTGGGGCAATAAAGAATCAATCAATCCACGAAGCAATCAAAAACAATAGACCCATGGCTTTTTGTTTGGCACTGTTTACATGAAACTGGACTAAAAATCATCAGAAATGCTTTTGAGTATGATTACAGTCCAATTGTAATCATACTCAATTCTAACATTCCATAACTGATGCAATTGGATCCAGTTCGAGATAGCTCAGCGGTGGTGGTCTTATCCTCTCCAGTGTTTCCAGTGGGGTTTTTATTTTCAGGCCAGGTGGTAGACGTTTTGAAGTTACCAGTGTTGTAGATCGTAAATACAGACAGTCAATACACTGTACATGTAACAACACAGGCAATATGCATTAGTCATGCAAAAGTCATATGCATTAGATTTCCTGCCCGAACAGAAAATATTCAGCTTGTTTTTTCTATAAGATCTATAAGCTTTGATTCTTTAAACTAAGACTCAATACTGTCTAGACTGTCAGGTCTATAAGAAAACCCAAATATACCTGCTCTTGATAATAAGGGCTTGAGGAATGCTAGAGGTTGATTGCATTTTCTGCAAATCGCCAGCAGTTGAAATCTCTCATAGGTTTCCTCTTTCGGGGAAAAAAAAAACAGTCAAATGGAAAAACTTGAGTTGATTATCGTGTATTATCCACTTTTGTCGTCCAGCAGTACAGCGCCATATTTCAATAAAACTATATTAGGTTAGGGTCTAAACTGAGTTAGGGTCTAAAATTAGTGCATTTAACATTTGAAAATAGTTTGGAGATTTTATTTTGGCCCAGAAATGAGCTTGTACCACTTTAGCTGGCCAGTTTCATGCCAGTGTCGATACCCAAGGGCGACATGTGAATATTTAATGGAACAGGAAATACTGCTCTCACTTTGCCTTGTCACAAAGATCAGTGCAACAGACTGCTCTTTCTTCTTTTTGCAAAGGAACACCAAGCGTGATATTACCTGCTCTGAAAACGAGTGTGTGTACTATGCTATATCAACACTACACACTTTATTTGTTTTCAGTCTTTTATCTGTCCTCAGGATTGATTGACTTTAGTACAATTCGGACAGGGTCTGGTGAAGCAGGATTACTAGGAGAGGTCTTTTATGTTTATGATCAATTAACATGGGATAAGAAATATTGGTAGGTAAAGATATGGGAATAACGTTTTAGTTTATGAATTGCCTTCATTTAAAAAATTACTAGAAAATATGTTAAAATATTGAATTAAGTATGTAATGTTGTTTACTCTAACCATCTACCTAGCAGCTCTGTGTTAATACAGTGTCATTAGTATTTCCACTACCTTAGAAAGAAATTAAATATTATATTTCTATCATTTCACATGTTTAAGTTTTACAGGACTTGTAGAAATGAGGTGGGACAATACATGTCAGTTTGACTGAACAGAGAGCACAAGCCTCAGTTTTTAAATGAGAATTTCATTGATGTTTTCTGTTCGCTGTTTGAGAAGTAAACAGGTTCATTCAAAGTGGTATTTATGAAAGACCGTGAAGTAGAATGTAACTGTACGTGTATCATGTATCATCAGTGTCTCACAGAGTTTTGACTTCGTCTAAATTCTACCCATTTCAGGCTGCACACACAAAAAAAGTCTTATACCAAAACCTTGGTCAGTCTTTGTCTGTCTCACACCAAATAAACCTTGAAAGTTTAAAACTCCTCCAATAAAATCCTGTTCTGTTGCTTCACCTTGTAAGTCAACGTGGTTCTTTCTCTTCTGATGCTGAATTTACTAGTGTGTTCGTAAGGTTGAGATGGCGTGGGTTTCGTACACCTTTAGCGTCTTTATTCCTCTCCATTCCGAGATCTCTGCACAGCAAAATGGAAGAACTAATTCTGCTCAACAAAACCAACAGGGACTTTTCAACTGCATCTGCCCTCTTCTTCACTGAGACTTGGCTTTCTGAGCTGACCACGGACAAAATGCTGCACTTACCATACAACTGCGGAATCCAACTCCCCCTTCGTGTGCATGTGCGTCACGCAGGCATATGGATGCTACTGATTGCACCCACAAATTCAGTTGGTAACGCATAGAAGCAACCAACCATCATGAGTGTAATCTGTAGTCTCCATATGCCTGCGTCACAGGGGTGCATGCATAGGGGAGTCCTGCATCCTTCAGCTCATCATCACATGAGGAGGCCCAAAGCACGTTTTCTATGTACAACAGTAGAGTAAAGGTAAATTACACTCTGCAACTGTAGGGGGAGCCCAACATCTCTCATAATACTGCTGTAACTAGTACTTGAATGTGTTGCAGCTTTTGTTTTTGAATTGCTTCATCTAATTGCACATAAATGATGTTGCAGGCACTCTCGCAACATGCAACTCATTGCAAGAAAGTTCCACCGTGTAAAGCCGGGCCTAAGTGTTTTCAGAGTGTGTGGTCTGTGAGCGTGATGGTAGGACCCTGATAGGCTGCTGTTTGGCTTAACTTCTGCCGCTGCTCTTGGGCCTCGTTACAATGGGCAGGCAGTCTTACCCAAAGTGCTTTCTGCTGGTCAGCATGTTTTTGAGCTAAAGCGGGCGAAGTACGCGGACGTGGTCAGCAAATGCACACAGTGGAAGTAAATGCGCACACAGTGGAGGAGGCACGACTTCCCAAAGCCCTGCTTGTTTGATTACGACTCCTATTAGAATGGAACTCGCATCCTCTCTCGGCCTCTCATCTACTGTGGGCAAACAGAAAGAATGAGCCGTGGGGGAATTTGCTTGGGCTGTGTTAGTCAGTTTGCGTGTCAGCATATTGCAAGCCGTCTGCTGCGCCCGTATGTGTTTATGATGTGAATGGGATGCGCACCCGTGCAGATGCTTGCATATTTCTTTTTTTAATGTGCTTCATTCCTAGGGAACACTCTTGTGTAACTGGAATCGTGTTATTTAATTGATCACCGCTGTATGTATTTGAGTAGTGCTGAATCTGAAATGTAACATTTAAGACTCAAGAGCGAGAGAGTGGTAGGCAAAGAGAGAAAGAGAGCGAGAGAAGGGGACGTGTCAGGCGGCTGTCTGTGTGGTTATTTTGGGTGTTTGAGATGAGTCCTCTTCTGCGCACTGTCAGCGAGACACTGGAGGAGAGATTCATTTCCTGAGCAATGAGGCCCGAACACAGAGGAAGAGCAAACAATGCTCCATCCACATCTTCTTCCAATCCAAATCCATCCACAGCACCGCCCTCCCTCAACCTTCAGTGGGATCTCCTCTTATTTGCTCAGAGCCATCCCTTAGCTCAGCGAGCCTGTTTAAAACCTGCTTAACCTTCTGAAGAGCACCAGAGGAAGCATGCCAAATTAAATGCCAGCATCTGGGTTAGGAGTGCAGGCTTAGGTCAGCTCAGAGACGCTGGGTCACAACAACAAGGCTGGTGCCACATCAGAAGGATAACCACTCGTTGCTAAATGTAATGACTGACAAACTTATAATGAGGCTCACTGAGCTAAAAGCAGAGCAAGGTTTTATTAGCAGGTTAGTGGTCAGGCTCAACAACAGAATCATAACCAGAAGGGCAAGCAAGAGTCGAGAACCAGGCAAACAACAAACCAGCAACCAAAACCAAATGGAGAACCAGAAAGAGATAACCAAAAATACAAAGCAGAGTCAAACCAGGATAGCAAACAGAGAATATAAAGGGTAGAACGCTTGGTAATTCAACAGTCTGCATGTAGTCCTGCATATCACAGCTGTCTGCCAAAGATGCTGGCACTAACAGGATGACTCATGGAGGGCATCACTGCTTGCTAAATGTCCGCAGTCGTGGCTGTTGGGTCAGTCAGGTGCATGTGGATTACAAATCACATCCACGTTTTCAACCTTAACCATTGACTCGATTTGAAAAGACTTCATGATGACTAAACATTAAGCCAACATGAAGAAGGAAAACTGTTGTTTTTGAGGGGCAACCATTCTGAGTCAGTGACTGGACAGCTCACTCCTAGGTGTGTAAATAAAGTAAAACCTTGACTGGAGTTTCAGGTCATGGATCATAGTGTAGAGCACTCATTCTTACAAAATGGGAAGAGGAAAAAATGATCAATTCTTCAATGATCAAGCTTCTCTTGGTAATTGGACAAGCATCCTCTGTGCTTGATATCTTTCTCTCTCATTGCGTGTAATGACTAAGCAAAAACATGAGCTGGTGATTTAGATTCAAGCTTTTATTTTAATGGTATGTACTATACAGCCTGTGTACATCTGTATCTAATGCAAATCTGAAAGACATTGGAGCAGAACATTTACACAGTATGCAATACTAGTGCAAATGACAGTAAATTATAGTATTGTGCAATAGGATCCTTGTTAAACATACATGTATCATACACATCTGCACATCAGTGCACATAATACAGTATAACAATAATACTGAGCCTTATATAGAAGTGAGATATTGCATCACCGATGTATTATACAGAATGTGCAGTCTGTGCAATTAAGCAGTCTGTAATGTTATAGTGGTCATCTCGTAGGAGAGGGCTGAACATGAACTACATTACTGGTCAGATGCTTGTGGCAGAGGAGCATAAGGTGGAATGGTGATTGGCGGAAGTGAGGGGTTCAGAGCCCTGATGCCCTGGGGGTAGAAACTGTTCAGTAATCTGGTGGTCCTCGATTTCATACTGTTTGCGGTTTGGAGGGTGGTTTAGAACTTTCGATTCGAGACCTTGATGCTGCAGAATATAGTACTGTTTTTCAGAGGTATCCTGGGAATAGTTCTAGGCTATGAAGACCCAACTGGGTGAACCAGCTTGCTATAGCATCACCCTGAGGCAGACTAATGCTGCAACTCTAGTTTAAGAAAAACACCAAAGGTCTTGTGGGTGAAGGAGCTAAATATTGATGACATAATATGTTTATTTTCAGGGGGGTCCTCCCCCCAGCCCCTCTAGAATTTTGGTTTCAAAAAAGGTCCCCCCAGGACCCCTGTGTATTCTGGGATAATGAGCATTTCTTAGTGATAAACTCTGGGGTCTTTACACAAGCTAGTCCTGTAACTTTGATTTGTTGGCAGCATGCAACAAGAAATGTCTCATTAATCAAGTAAGTGAAATTCTGTTATTGTTTTAGTGCTTTTTTAATGAATTACCTCAATCTGTAAATAAAACCAAAGTTTTCCCATTAGCTAGGCCAGGACAACATGTCAAAACATGTAAAAGCTGGGCCAATTAAATTATGTTTATGGATAAGAATCCTTTTTATATTTGTTCTGTTGAGCTGTTCAAGGGTTTAGAGTTCAGCTGTTGCATGCTGATGATACGAGCTCAGTAGATTGCCTGTGGTTAGGAACGAAGAAGAGAAACATACAGACATGGTTAGTATGCGCTGTCTGCCTGAGCTTGGGGCCTGTTGGGTCTGTTTCTGAAGGATTTAAATATCTACAGAATTACTGTTTTTTTAAAATAAACTCCCTGAACAAAAAATTAGTCACCTTATGTGTTTAAGGTGGTAGTAACTTCAGGCTCCTGCAGATGGCTTTGCACAAGGATGACTGGGCAATAAATACCTGGGGTGGGGTTTGTGATGGGATTCACAGATTGAGATGAGGTGGTGAAGTGCAGTGAATGTCTCGTTCCATGTGTGGAATATGGGTCACAAAGTAATATATTTGGGCGTGCCAACGGCCATAGTGTGAAGGAAGTAGCTGCGTTGCAGCTGTATGGAAGAGTACAGTCATACAGGTCTACCAGCAGTGGCAAAAATCCCAGTCTACAGGAAATTCTCCTCATAATTGTACAGGGAAGGCATCCACCAAATTTGGCCAAACTGCTCAATTCTTTGATGCAAGAGTGTCTGAACATTGGTGTGGCTTACATCCAGAAACTTGTCCAGTCCATGCCAAATCCAGTCACAGCTGTTATTTGTGCTGTTATTTTTGGGTTTTTGTCTGGTGAGCTTATATCACAGTAGCAGTAAGTTAATGATCCTGTATTTCTGCTAGACCTTACATGGCTTGTTTAGTGTGGACTGTTTTCTTCTCCTAAAATGGAAACCAGAAAGCAGATTTCCCTAAATGTGCCAAAAATGCCAGATTTGTGTTCCCTGTAGAGTACATATAAACTCATTTTCTCTTAGCAAATCAACAAAACATGTCATTGGACCAGGGGTGTTCCAACTTTGGCATTCGACTGTACACGCCCCAGGGGGAATACAATGACTCACAATGTCTTTTATTTCTGGATTTGGCAGCCAAACTAAGCGTTGACATTTTGTAGAACTGTATTAGGATGGGATGTGCAGCGAACTTTGAGTGTGTTGTTCTTTGAGTGTGTTGTTTCAGTTTGTATAGCAAGCCTTGTTGTTCTTTCTTTTGTTAGAGATGACGTTTGCATGCTGAATGTGTTTGTTTAAGGCCTGTGATGATAGGATTGGTGTTGAGGGCAGTTTGCTGAAGTCAGTCACCATCTTCACTGTTTTAGCAGAACTGGAGTGCACTATTTCTAACACTGCCTCACTACTGTCTCTATTGAATTGTGTTCGCAAATGTAATTATCGCCACAGATGCTTTTGTCAAATTTAATGCATATTCATGGTCCACTAGCTGTCCGTTCTGTGTGCGCACTGAAAATAAAATCAGGTGCTGGTACACAGCCCTGGATCTGCAAGTTGGAAATAAAGTATCTCAGATCGAGCTACACAACACGCTTCCAGGCAGTCAGTAACAGGGGGGGTCGTTCCTGCGTGTGTACAGGGCATGGGGAGGGGCTATGTGCTGAACTCTATGCATTGTCAAGAAGGAGAGATGGCTGAGAAACAGACTTAGAAAGAAGTTCTTAGATCAGGCAAGAGTGAACTACAGTGTTAGAACTATCAGTGAAGCATTTCAATGGTGGACAGATCTCTGAGAACAGACGAGTTCCACACTACACCCACCTTAAATGGTCCTGAACGGGGAAAGTTTGAATATTGGTATGTTTGAATGTTGTTGTTGTGTACAAGCTTTCTGTTATTGGGTTAAATCAGATTTTTGCATAGATATAGCAGTTCAGTGTAGTAGAAGTACTGTTTAATGGCCTGTCCTGACCTGTTGTACACATCTGCATAGTCTGTGTCTGTTCACTTCTTATTAGCCCTTATTATTCTCTTATTCCCTCTATGTTTTGGTGAAGCATTTCTTTAAGCTTCTTAGAATGTCTATTGAGAGGCACTACAGCAAATCCAAAGGCTGCAGTGAGGGTGGAGCCGTATCAGGGCTGGTGTGGGAGGCAATATCAGCCAATACGTAGGAGAATAGGCTGAATAAAGGCAGTTGGATCTGCCTTGGTGACTAATAGTTGGCTGGCCCTGGTCTGGTCTCTTGCTATCGTACAGTGACTGAAGATGGGCACCAGATGGTGGACAATATGTCCAATGCCCTCAGGAGAAACGTGCAGCGTCCCAAGGGCTGCAGCAAGCTTTCGGAGCAAATTGCATTCTTCTATGTCACTACACAGACCAGGGGTCAGGAGTAATGGCATGGGTGTTAGGCCCCAGTGAATGGGTACCCTTGTACTGCTCAACCCTCAGTCTCTCTATCTATTTCTCCCTCTCTTTCTGGCCTCTGACAAGAGCAAGACATCGCTCCACAGGAACACAGTTATAGTGGGTGTATAATAATGCTTCTCCCCGCGGTCTTGGCATGCCTCTCAAATGTTTGCTTTGCTTTTTGTTGGAGGAATAAGAGAGAGGGAGAAAAGAGGACCGTGAGTGCATGTGTGAAGAAACACAATTAACCTGAATGAGCAGTGAGACAGGACTGACTTTGATGAATTTGCCCATTAAAGAGAGCATGCAAAGCCCCGAGGAGAGAGAGAGAGAGAGAGAGAGAGAAAGGGAGAGAGGGAGTACCTGAAAGTGTGCAAGACGCTGTGCAGTCAGGCATCCCCTAGCAATGACAGGCTTGATAATGTGCATTCAATACCTGCTACTTTGTTAAACCTCAACAAAGACATTGCTTCCTGTGAGGCGTTTAAAGATCTACAGCCAGCAGCTTTCCTGCACAAAGAACATCGAACTGTGCAAAAGCTATTGTTCGGATCCAGAGCCGAGCGCTCTTAGCTGCTAAATAGCTTAGATACTTTCCCTGATAAAAGGACAAATGAGCTTTGCCGTCTTCCGATTCGGTTTGCCTGCCCTCCGCCGTCCTTTACACCATCCGTTATTGCTGATAGTGAGGATTAATTCTATGTCCAAAGCTGCTGAGATTCCTCAAAAGCTGTTTTATTTTCTCTTTAGCCTCCTCCGTGGCTCTTGTTTAGCTAAATTAGCTAAAATGATCAACAGGATGTGGAGAAGTATCTGTTTTTGACTGTACATCAAAAACACTTACACAAAAAATAGTTGCACCCAGATGGAAGTGTCGGATTGCAAGGCTTTTGGGAAGGAAGATAAAGGTTATCAGAACAGCAGACGATGAAAAATGTAGGGACAATATTTATTGAACTACACATACAGAAGTAGTGTTTCTCAGTATGGCGTTGTACCGCCATGTTTGCTAATGCAACATGCCAGACGTCTCTGCATGGAGTTGTAGAGGTTCCTAATGATGCCCTGTGATAATCCAGCTTGAATATTCTCACACAGTTCCTGCAGATGTTGCGGTAGGGGTGGAGGGGGAGTGACAGGGGAGTCTCTCCATGACAGTGTGGCACAACACCATTGCAGTCTATGGCGATGTTGACATGGTGTTAAGGGCAGTCGTCGTAACAGTCTGTGTACATGTAATCCTGCGTCATGCAGCAATCTATCAATGGTGCTTGCACTAACAGGATGACTCATGGAGAAAATCACTGCTCACTAATTGTCCGCAATCTGTTGGCTCACTCTGCCAGAAAATTCGTATTCGCATGTCTCTTAATGTCAGACCTGCCCTCCAAGTGTCATTCCTGTAGGTTGATTCTTTCTGGGTGCAACTTTTTAATGGATGATGAGCGTTGCTATTGCAGAAAAGGCACTGAAGTTAGCATGCTACCCAACTGGCCCGTCCTGTCTTGTGATACCAATTTTGCACCACAAAAGGCAATAGTGAGCACTGCCCTGATGCCATTTTCTAACCTCAGTCATGTTGGAGGTTCTGCTTCTAGTTAGAACATTTAAGGACTGGTAGCCAATGAAAGGAAGAGTAAACACAACAATGGCTGAAGCTCTTGTTGCTTATGAAGGGGTGGATGTAACTAGTCTTGGGAGTTTGGAGTCTGAACCCTCGACAGGTTGCACCATCTTAAAAATTTGTTTGGTGGTCTGCTGCAAAAAAAAAAAACAGCCAATGCCAAAAAGAGCAATTAGACTGAGGGGTGGTGTAGCTACATTCAGAGCCTGGAGAATTATCCATTACGGCTCTGGATGGAGAGATGAATGGCAGCAGCTGCTGTTTTTTTGCCCGTATGCCTCGCATTTGTTGCCTCAAGCGCACTTGAACTTATTGCTGAAGGACAGGCACACATAGCTCAAAACGCCCACAGCCAATCTTGCATCTCACTCCTTAATTTTTTCTCATTCTGTCAATATTCTGCTTTTTATTTTAGCTCTTCAGTGTTTTGTTTTAACGGCCAGAGCAGAGAATAAATGCTTCACTCGTTAATGAGTGAGATGGTGGAACTATGGAAGAAGACTAATGAGGCAGGCTAGGTATAAAATTACCAGCCTTTGTCATTACATAATCAGGATACAAAAAAAATGTAATTATATGACATTAACAGATTACAGATTAAATTATAAGAATAGGATGGATACCAGCAGGATTACATTTAACCTCTCTTACCTAGCAGTCCTGGGTCATCTCCATGACCCAACTTAGTAAGTAGACTTTGCTTATCTGACAATAGTCAGTGTAATGGTGGTGTAGGTTCACATTCCCGCACAGGGAATACCATCAGCTTGATTAATACCACCAGCTGTGACTTAAAAACTGACATTTGAAGTTTGTAAGACATTCAGGTAGCCAGTTTCCTCCCTTTTAAAGGTGCACACAAAGCCTACTTGACAGGGGGTAGCTTTAAGCATAGGTACTTTAGTTATGTGGTTTAACATACTACAGCATGCTACAGTTGTGTTGTGTATGTTACCATGGAGAAATTTTCCATTTTTATTTTTGAGTATAGGTAACATTTCCTAATATGGTAATATTTTCTATGAATCATGTATTCGTAATGCGATGTAAATGTATTTATGAGGCATTATATTGCTTAAATAACACCTTATAATACTTGGCAGAAGCTTGTTAAATGTCTTATAAGTAGGTATAATGACATGCATAATACATTAATAATGCCAGAGTCTGCAACTTTATAATGTCAGGTTTCATAACACCTTATAATACCTGCCCATAAGACCACTGCAGACAACAATGCTGCAATGCATGACTAGTTGCCTAGTATGCTTAGTGTTATAATGTATTATGTATGCCTTATAACACCTTATAACACCAGGATTCATAGTAAGTATTTTTGACAGAGAGTGCTTCATTATGTGTTGTGTTTGAACCTGCAAGCACTAAATAGCAATGCTGTAATACATTTCTTACCACAGAGCTGATTAGCATGTGGATCTACATGACTACCAGATCAAAGATCAGAGCACAGTTTAGGAAAGTAAGGTTCATTCAACCGCTCAGATGCAGCTCTAGTTAAACAGCACACAGGAAGCATTGCAGTGACAGTGCAGATAAGCATCAAACTAGTAATGCTATTTTTTGAGAAGCAACCCACAGTAGGATTTCTGCCAGTTGAATGTTGTACACTGCCAAACAAATCACTGCTAGGATTAAAATAAGTAAAAAAGTAATGGGCTTTAATTGGATATTTACTGCAGTGATTAATATGTTTTAGCTGGTAACAATTCTTTAAACCCCAACTGATTCAGTGAGTAGCTTCTCATTTCTTAAACAACCATGTGGGAAGACGGATCCTGAGGTCAGGACTACATCAAGCAAAGAAAACAGAGAGTCATTGAGTTGAGATGACTGGAAATGGGTTCAGAACTGTTCAGTGCATTATTAAAACCTGGAAGGACGGTGGAGAACCGCCAAACGTCAAAAGCTAAAGAAATGTGGATGAAATCATGAATGATCAGAGACCACTGAAACGCTTGTTGAAGGCGAATGGTAAAATGGTAGCAATGTTATGTGGCAATAAAATAAAGTCACCTGTCTACCTGAATGTACTGAATGTACCAGTTTATCACATCATTGGATTTGTTGTTCCCTGATGGCACAAGCATATTCCAGGATGACAGACTGCTAAAGAAAGCATGAGGAATCATTTTCACATATCGTTGCTGTCCAAAGAAAAACAAGTATCGCCAAAAAGGCAACTTTACAGGAGAGGGCGAAAACCTGATTTGAATATAAGTCAGTGGAACCAGACTTTTGGGACCATTTCTGTTGGTCCATTCATCATGAAATTTTCACACAGTGTAAACAGCAGCTGCTGTGTTCAAATGATGCACAAAAGTAGAAATCAACAAAAATGAAGATACATGTTTTTTCCTTGGACAGTGACAATATTAATTGGTCACCATAGAGTCCTGACATTAGCTCCACTGAAAAACTGGGATGTGCTGGAGAAGACTTTATGGCGTAGTTAGACTCTACCATCATCAATACAAGATTTCGGCCAAAGTTGCTGCTATTGTTGATGGAAATAAATGCGGTGACGTTGCATAGGGTTGTTGAAACAATGCCATGGCAATTGTGCACCATAATCAAAGCTAAATATTAGAGTTTGTGACTGTTTTGGCCAGGTAGTGTGGAAAGAGACTTTAGATTGGAATGAAGATGCTGCCAAAAAAACACAAACATTTAGTTAAAAAAAAAAGAAAAAAAAAGAAGAACAGCAAAAACAGGGACAACATACCACCCAGTTTTACAGAGGTAATGGTAAGTTGTAGTAACTGCAGTTATCACATGGAAATGATGTGGCAGAGCTGTCTAAAAAAAACTCTGGGAAGTTTTTCACCTCATAAATCAATACTGCAATGTCCTCTGTTTCTGTAAGATGTCATGTTCTCTAGGCCACGGTAATGTAAATGTTTAACTTAAGAGTGAAGACGAAGTTGTTCCACAACTAATATAATGATTTTTATGATAATCAAGTAGGTTTGTGCAGATTTAAGTGGGTGTTGAATAATGTATTTGTCTTATACTTGTCCAAACCAGTTCATTATAGCGGTTTGCTTCGAAAACTGGGATGCAACAAGCATAACAAATACCGCCAGTTAGTTGCATACAGTGTACTGATATGCAGCCGTGTTGTGTATATTCACTGCTTGCTGTATGCTGAGTAAGTGTTAGAAATATGAAGCTATAACAAATTAAGAGTAGGAGAAGTTTTGGCATGTCTAATGTTGTGACAGGTTCTGCTATGGAAAAGAATGTGAGGCAAAGGGACCCATTCATTAGGGGGCCCAGCATTCTGGCACCATTGCCTGCACTGTCCTGCATTTTACAGTACTGTGTTTTGGGCAGAATAATGGACGGAAGAGGAAATGGGCAGACTTCTGCATGCATTTGCTCTGACTGAATCTCTCCATTGCGTGGAGGAGATGACGAAGTTGAATCATGAATGCATTGTTGACTCAAAAATTGGATTAAATAAAAAATCTGGCTAAAGTGAACTGAACCTTCCTCACTACATGTAACTAGTTGGACCCATGCCAGTTCCCGAAGCATAGTTGTTGAAGTCGGTTTCAAAAATCTTCCCAGTGCTCCGTTGAGTAACAACAATGAGGTTGTGTAGGCGTGAGAGTTCTCTGCTAGCTTATGTGGGCTAATACTTATAAACTGAAACCTCTACTAATGTGTAATACAAAGATATAATGCATGTTATGTATGTGTCTTTTATGATTTCTACCATTGTCATAATGTTGTTTCTCTGACTTTGCAACTGTTCATGTCTCAGATTAACGGGACCTGGTCCAAAAACTTTGTATATGGGCCAGGGGATGACTTATTATAGTCAGGACTTATACCATTAGACTGATAGGGCTAGCCTAAGGCACATTTATCTCAGTGTCTCAGAATATCATAGAAAAATCATGAAAGAAGTGGACAGAAAGCATCTTTAAGATCCAGTTACTTCTTAAAAGCCGGATGGATGGAAGGCCACACCTATGCCACACATTTATTGTACGGTCTTCCTTCTAACTAGCAGATCCGTTGCTCAGTGGCACTGTATTCTGCTTTGGAAGTGCGGCACACTCAACCAGTGGGACCTCACCTCCTGTTGTGTTACACAGACATAACAGATAATGTAGACACGTTTATCTCAGTGTCTTAGAATATCAGGCAAATAGCATGAAAGAAGTAGGCAGATAACATCTTTCCTTTCATGGAACCAACATTCATGGAAAGAGCGATTTTCAGTGATTTGGTCTAGCTTCTGCTAACCATGGTCTTCCGGAAGCCTGGCCCATAAGTCATCCATCAGAGCTGGAGTGTAGGGCCAGCTGCAGCACTGCAGGGATTCCTCTGTCTGCCCTGGTCTGGCTCTGCCACAATCAGTCCAGACCTCAGAGAGATGTGGCATAAATTAAGCAGCTGCTGAGCGAGCCTGGCATTCTGGGGCACCAGCGTTGAGCAGAGATCCCAAAAGATGAGCTCCTGACGTCTGTTTTGCATGTGATTTATGTTTCGCCTCCGCATGTAACCCCCAAAGGCCCAGGCACCTTCTCTAAACACTCATCTCGTGTACGTTGAGTAGGCTGAACATTATGATTCATTTAGCGCTATGGGAGCAGAGCCAATGGCTCGGAGAAAGCAGAGTGAGGCGTTTAAACAGCCGTTCAGCTCTTTGATAAGGACCGGAATCAGTTTTAGAGTAACTTTTTAAGGGTAACTTGGTCTGGATTCTGGACACGTCAAGTTTTTCAAAGGTGAAATATCTACTGAAGTGTCACTGAGGAACGGAATCTGGTTTGTTCCGAGGAGTGCAGCCCACATAAGCCAGACATTTGTACAGCTTCCCCTCTAACTAGCAGATCCGTTAGCTAAATGGCTGCTCAGAGACACGGTATTCTGCCTTGGAGGTGTGGCATATCCAGGCTAACAGAAAGGTAGAAATCAGACAGACAAATAACCTGTCAGATTCTGCGACAGCTGCCGTTTAGATTTAAGTGAAGGCCGAAGATTGTGCCGTGAGCTGGAGCTGAAAGAAATGGAGAGAATCCGTCTCTAAATGAGCTCAGCTATAACTCTGCAGGCATGGTTCCTAGTAATAGTGCTAGCCTGTACAAATGTCCAGTGGTTGTCTGTGGTCTTGTAATGCATCTTCTTTCATTGGTAGAGAGCTCTGAGGCCAACCAAGCAAATAGTGAGTTTGGGACTCTAGAGTAACGTGGCTTTTCGGCATCTAATGGAACCTTTTTCCATTTAATAATACATCCCACTTTAAAGCAAGTATAAAATTGCTTCAGGTCAGTCTGGTTTAGAGGACTGCAGCCCTACCAGACCCTGGTTCTGGCCCAAACGCTGCCTATTTTGTTGTGGCCTGTTTAGCTTGCTTGGGATTTTTGTGTTGCTGCTCCAGTGGAACCTTTCTCCATTTGTCAAAACACCTCAATTAATATTCAACAGGTCAATCTGCTTTTAATCAATCTGAACTCAATAAAGCCCAAAAAAATATTGAGGTCCAGCCTGAATGTGGCCAGATACTCAATTTCTTGTTGGACGTTGCAGGGCTGGCTTTGGGCTGCAGCCTCTAATGCTTCTCTAGGGGGCCTTTCTCCATCTGTCAATACACCTCAGTTTATATACAGCAAATATAAACCTGCTTCGACTACAGGTCACTCTGCTTTAGAGGACTGCTACCTCTCCCGAGTCTGAAGGGACTGTATTTTGTTACAGGCAGGGTTCAGGCCAGTTGTCCTTGTACAGCTTGGTGCTTGAGTCAGGCATGGGTTTGTTTTCTAATGAATGATGTTTTCACAAAGTGGATTTATTTTAATTTGAAGTAAAATGTCTACAGAAACAAATTTTGGTGTAGTTCTTGTATAACAAAGCTAGTCTTCATGAACAAAGTATTAGGAAACCTTGCTAAAGTCAGGAATGTCTTCTATAGTGGAAACATGATGACATGGTCATTATATCAGGTAAGAAATACAGTAGTACAGTGTGGAGTTTGTGAGACTTGTCTCTTCAGCAACACATGCAGTCAGATCAGCACAGCTATTAAACTCCCCGGACGAAAAATGAGTCACTCTGCGTGTTTAAGGTGGTAGTAACTTCAGGCTCCTGTAGATGCGCTGCACGAGGATGATAGGGCTATAAATACCTGGGTACATTGAGAAGAGGTGGTACAGTGCAGTGAATGTCCCGTTTCTGGAAAATGGGTCCGAAGCAGATGTTAATGATTGGTAAAAAAGGGGGAATTGCATTTGGGTGTGCCAAAGACCATAGTGTGAAGGAAGAAGCTGAATTTGCAGGTGTATGGAAGCGTACGGTCATACGGGTCTACCAGCAGTGGTAAAAATCCCAGTCTACAGGAAATTCAGAACTGTGACAGGGAAGGCGTCCACCAAATCTGGCCTGACTGCACAATTCAAGTATGCCATTAATTTAAGGGTTAAGGCCATTGAATCCAAATATAATAGAACAGCCTGTTGTTTTACTCAACTGACTCAAATAATTTCAGTGCAGCACCAGCAGGGCAGCTGCTCATAGTTTTTCAGCATCTCCTGATTGCAGCATTGAAAGTAAATCAAAATAGAAACAAACGAAACTGCTTTTCATCTTATATCTGCAGAGACTCGGTGAGAGCTTAAGAGACAAACCAGACATGCGCTCTAGATTTCATTAAGACTCAAAGAGCATTGTATTCAAAAACCCCTTTTTGTTTAATTATAGGTATTAATGATGAAGCAGGTGCGCAGGAATATACATCAGAGGCTCTTGTGCTTAATTATTCCAGCTCGCCCTGTTATCACACCATTTTCAGCTTTAATTAATGACTGACTGCCCACTGTGCCGCTGCAGTGGCCATTTTTGGCACAGAGCTCTCAGAGACTAGGCGAGTGGAAGAAAAATGAGTCTCTCCAAACTTTATTTGATATGAAAATGAAATGAGGAGGATAATAGGGAGCGCTGCTCCTGCTGAGAGAGGTGGCGGGGTGGAGGAAGGAGCTTCAGCTCCACTGCCAACATTGTCTTGTTCTTCAGACGGATTGATGCGAGGAGAAGAGCTTGTTAGAAAGCTACTCTGCAGTCATGATGGCCTTGTATGATCCTCATTAACTCCTGATGCAAGCCGACAGGAAGGCAACTGTGACATATTTGTGTGTGTGTGTGTGTGTGTGTGTGTGTTTATATATTTTTAGGACTTTGTAGGAAAACCAGTGATAAATATGGAGAAATAAATATATATATATATATATCACCAAAAAATTGCTGCATCCAGAAGGAACCATCCGACAGGAATGAAACTTGGTGGGTAGATTTGACATTGTGAGACATGTGAATGACTCAAGTTTCATGCTCAGCTGTACATGTGACGTAAGCAAAGACGGGCCTTATCACTGTACCTGACTGACCCAGCCACGACTGCAGACATTCAGCAAGCGATGCCCTACATGAGTCATCCCGTTAGTGCCAGCACCGTTGGCAGAAGGCTGCACGATGCAGAACTACAGGCACACAGACCGTTACAACGACTGCCCTTAACACCACGTCAGTGTCACAAAGACTGCAATGGTGTTGTACCAGACTGTCATGGAGTGACTCAGAATGGCAGCAGGTCATCTTCAGTGACGATTCACGCTTTTGTCTTAATTGAGACAACCAGCGAATCTGTTTGAACTATTATTTTGATGATGAGTGTATATTGAACCCTATGCAACACATGCACCATCAATCTGAAGAGCCATTTCAACATGCAAAGAGCCTGCGAATGGTCATTTGAGTGTTCATGTTTGTTTGTTGAACCATTGTCTTTACTAGAGAATCCTTAAAGCACCTTCTTTTTAAGACTGTGTATAATAGAGATGGGACATAATATTGTTATGAATATAGTTACGTTTACAGTTATGGTATTTGGCAGATGCTCTCATCTACAGTGACTTAAAATTTGATCATTTCGTCCAACGTAGCGTTAGGAGTCCTACCCAAGGACCTTATTGGCATAGCAAAGTGACATATATTAATATGTAGGACATGTTCGTATGACCCTGCGTCCTCATATTGTATATAAACAAGTGCAAGTGTACTTGTGTGCTTCTCAGTGGGGTTAAGTATGCGCTCCTTATTGGCTTATTATTATTTCTTTCACCATTGCTGAATGCCTACCCTGAAAACAAGAGCACGCATAAGAACATGAGGATTTATTTTAGGGTTGGGGGTCCCATTGCTTTCAAGGCACTTCAAAAACGCCGCCTACCCGTCTCTGTTTGGGTATCGAATGAGGGGGTCGCAGTGCTGGGGCTAATTATACAGTGTGATTTGAGGGCAGAGGAAGGCCTCCCTTGGCCAATTAGTGTGCTGTGTTTTCTCTGCACTGTTTTTGAAACTGTTTGGTCCCGTCATTATGGTATCCCCCATGGCTGCGGCGTTTAGGTGGACCCGCTGTTCTCCTCCGTTTTTGAAAAACTGCCGACCCTCCTGTGATTGCCTGTGTGTGTATTAAAAGAGGGATTCGCTCTCTGTTGATGTTGGGCTTTGGTGCCGGCTTTTTGCCGTGATAAAAGTGTTCTTGTGATACAAAAGGATTTGACAACAGAGAGACAAAGTGAAGAAATCTGCCCATGGGTGTGTCACTGATCCACGTCTCTGCTTCACCTCTCTGAGTCCCTGTCGGAGACACTAGAGGACAACCAGAAATGTCAGTGATTCTGCTTATTGTACCGCTGGAAAAGGCCAGAAATCAAGTTGAACCCTTAACAAAGACTCAAAGTAATGACTTTAACTGAGATGTTAATGATTGCATTTATGCCTACAGAGCAGAATATCTGGCCCAATATGCCTGAGTATATGATTTTTGGAAGCTACTTAAAAGCTTCCTAAATAATGACAGATGCAGTTTATGTAATTTACATTATGTGGTACTTGGATGCAATTAAATACTATTCAGATGCTATCCAGAAGCTATTGATGCTTTTGTTAGCATCATAAAGGGAATAAAACTAGCACTCTGACTAGAACCATGCTTTAATGTACCCATTTTTGCGTTCCAACCCCAACGTAATGTTTCAGAGATATAAAATGAACAGAATAACCAAAACAGATTGCAGAATATAATGGAAGATTTTGGAAGATTCACAGAAAATCATGTTGTGGTTGCACTTCTGTTCCTAGTTGTTAATACAAGTTGTTAATGGCTTGTTCCTCCTGGCATCTACTAAGGTGATCGCAGTTCCAGAAAGTGTTCAGTTTTCACATTGTCCTTGAAAGTTTGTGCTCCCTTTTGTGAATTTTAATATGAATGTGACCTAAATTATGATTAGATCTTTATTTAAGTCATAATTACCCAATAAAACAAATAACACAAACAGTCATATAGTTTTCCTCCATTTATTAAGCGTTTAAGTGATCCAACGGTCAGTGACTTTGTTGGCAAAAGTGTGAACCTCTAGGAGATAATTAGAGTATGGAGGTTCAACCATTTTTATGGCAGTCAGCTGTGAGTGTGTCTGGCTCTACCCTGTTTAAAAACAGCAAAGTCTTCACCTTCACCGTCTGGTCTTTACCACAGACATGCCTCAGTCAATGCGATTTTTGAGGACCTCAGAATATTATTGAGGTTCTAAAACTGTTTCTAGACAGCGTACAAATAGAGGAATCTCAAGAACAAGGATGAGCCTAATCGCTGTACGTGAATGACCCACCAGTCACGACTGCAGACATTCAGCAAGCAGTGATGCCCTACATGAGTCATCCTGTTAGTGCCAGCACCATTGGCAGACGGCTGCACAACACAGGACTACATGCACGCAGACCGTTACGACGACACCACATCAACATCACCAAAGACTGCGGTGGTGTTGTGCCATGACTGTCACACAGTGACTCAGAAGGGCAGTGACGAGTCCCGCTTTTGTCTTTAATGTAACTAAATTGTGAAATAAAAACTGATTCATTCAGATCATATTTTTGGGAGCATCAGTCTCTGATGTTGACAGACATTTTCAGGAGGGTTATCTTGGGTCATGGTCAGTTTCAGTGTCCTTCGTCTTTGGTGTTTTAAAAGGATCTTGTTGATGTAACTGAGTTAGTAATAATCATCTGTGTTATTCATATTCATGTCCGTGTTAGTGTGTTGGTCTAAGAGTAGAACAATGGGACTGTTTGTGCTTAAGGAGCACTAAAGCTCCTCATTTGCCTGCTATTTTTTGGCGGGCGTTATGACGGCGGCCATTTCAAAGGAGGCCATTTGATACCATGAATAGACATATTTACACCTCTGACCTGCTGTTCACTCAGCCCTCCTTGTGAATAAGTGATGAGCCAGGTTTCGCCTGCAGGCCGTAAGGATTTAGATTGGAGGCACCTCAGGACAATAGAACGACACACCTGCAGACTGTATGGAGCTGATTTTGACAATGTACATAAGAAAAGAAGCTGGGGGTCTTTCAGCCTGACAGGCAGGACGTACCACATTAATCATTGTCTGATATAATCTCACATGCACATTCATTATAGTCTAACTTGCTCTCATCCAGCTCCAGAGTTCTGCAGCCAAAATAACAAACCACCAGTTTAGATCAAAGCACCAGATCTATGACTTGATTGGCCTTGTTGTTCTGATTCTTCTTTGTTAGTGACTGTTTGTAGTTAGTAATTAACACAGGCCGATAACACACCATAGCAACCACCTGGGATACCACAGTAAGCACCTAGCAGCAGCCTAGCAACCAACCGGGATGCCATAACAACCACTCTAGCAGCCACCTGGGAAACTATAGCAACAGCTTTGTAGCCACCCGAGATACCATAGCAACAGCCTAGCAACCACCTGGGATACCATCACAACCGCATAGCAACACTATAGCAACCACTTGGCATAAAATAGCAACTACCTAACAACACCAAACTAACAACTTGGGATACCATAACAAGCACCTAGCAACACCTTAGTGGCCATCTAGGATACAATAACAACTGCCTAGCAATGCTCTAGAAACAACTTGGTACAGCATAGCAACATGCAAGCAACCACCTGGGAGTTGATAACAACCATAGCAACAACTTGGGATAATATAGAAACTGCCTAGTAATACCTTAGCATCCAGACCTTTAGATATCATAGCAAAACCCTAGCAAACACCTGGGAAACCATAGCAACACCCTAATGGTAACCCTTGGATACCAAATAAACACCCTAGCAACACTCTACCAACCACTTGGCAAACCTTAGCAACTGCCTAACAACACCTTGGGATAATATATCAACCACCTAGCAACACCTTAGTGACCATCTGGGATACCTTGGCAACCACCTAGCAACACTCTAGCAACCACTTGTTATACCATAGCAACTGTCTATAAACACCCTGGCAACAACTTGGGGTTATATAGCAACTGCCAAGCAACACCTCAGCAACCACTTCAGATACTATAGCAACATCCTAGCAACCATCTGAGGTACCATAACAACTACCAGCTTTACACTGGAAACCACTTGGTAAATCATAGCAACTGCCCAACAACACCTAAGCAACCCTCGTAGATACCAATGGCAGCAGCCTAGCAGCACCCTAGCAACCACCTGGAATACCATGACAACCACCTAGCAACACTCTAGCAATCATCTGGGTTACCATAACAACTGCAAGCAATACACTAGCAACCACCAGGGAAACCATAGCAACTGCCCAGGAACACCTAAGCAACCATCTGAGATACCATAGCAGCAGCCTAGCAACACCCTAGCAACCACCTGGGAAACCACAACCACTGCCTAGCAATACCCTAGCAGTCACTTGGTACACCATAGCAATACATACAGCATATGACTGAATATGCTCTCTGTGTAATGAAACCTGCAGTCGGTCAGTGTTCATGAAGTACTGATAATCCACAATAGAGAATAGTAGAATAGTGCACTGTGATGTAATTTATCTCAATAACAAGAAATATTGTCATATTGCCCACAGCTGATCGTCTGGCTGTGAGAAGGGTGGGCTCGCACTCCTCCAGCAAGACCACTGAGGGGTTGGACAGGTTTGGTGTTTCAGGTCAGGGTGGGGGATTCAGATCTATGCAGGGTGGATGTGCTATTTGTGAGGCCATGATTAATGAATGTGAACTTTACCCAGACACACACACACACACGCACACATACACACAGACACACACACACACATACACACACCCACAGACAGTGTCCAGAAAGCAGCCACCACTCACACACACACCAGCAGGAGCCTATAGTCCTCTGGGGCTGAACTTCACTGATAGATACAGCGGAAATAAGCTCTCTCTCTCTCCCTCTCTTTCTCCCTCTCTCTCTCTCTCGCTCTGTGGTTTCAGCCTTCTCTCCTTCTGAAATGCTCTTATTGCTCTTATTTGCAATGAGTTACTTTCTGTCAGTCAAGAACAGTTTCTTATCACCGGACTGGCAGCTTCGCTTCATGTCTTTGTATGCACGTCTTTGTATACGTTAGAGGATGGGCTGGGGTGGTTCCTGGCAGTCAGTGTGATTCATAAGCAAATAAGGAACCAAAATGCCCTTCAATCCAGACAATAACACCATGAGATTTTATTAACACTTTGCAAGCGTATTATTCACCCAGTTTCTATGCAGCATTACACATTCCAAGTAATCTTATTAAGTGAAGGTATTGTTCACCATTGGCAGAAATGTCATTTCTTTCCAGAATGTACAGTACTATGCAAAAGTCAGAGACCACCTTTCATTTGTTTCATTCCCAGCTGTTAGGTGGCAATGCAAAGTCACTCATTTTGCAGCATCAAGAAAAAAAAAAAAACCAGAAACTAGGAAAGTGCATTTCCTGAAGGAAACACAGCATTGTTGCACAGCTTAAATGATTCCCAGTTTCTGGTAGACTGTGGTTGCTATGGGAGGAACGAGGGATAAATAAAGGAGTGTGGGTCAGTAAGCCTATGGATTAGATTTTGGGGACCTGCCCTGAGTGAGTACATGCAGTCTGGAGGCTGTAGGTTATAGGATAGGATTTGAATGGGACTGTATGGGGGGGTGGATAAAAAGACAAACAGACGAGTCGGGGTTTGAACCAACTTTGAATTTGTGCTTGGAGGTGTGTCCTGATGGTGTATGTGAAACGGTGTCAGTAAAGTACAGTAACTGGGCATGCACTTTTTCACCCCAATATGGATAATTTTCCATAAAAGTCTTGCTACCGTGCATCCGATCAAAAGCTGTATACAAGCACACCATTCCTGGTCAGAGCGAACCATTTGGACCAAACAATTTAGAGTCGAACAAAGATGTCGATATCTCTAAAACTGCTCTACTAATTAGAAGAAGAAGAAGAAGAAGAGAACAAAGAGAAGAGGCTTCCATTCCTTTCAGGAGACTCACTTTCAGTTTTTTCTTCAGGGAAATCTGCAGAGATATTTTCCACCCTTCCAAAGATCAGTCTTAGAATTTGGTCACATTCCCTGCTTCTTACAATACAAGTAATCTTAAACGTTGTTGAGGTCTGGACTCTGGGCTGGTCAGTTTATTGTTCTGAGAACACCAGCAGCTTCACTGTTTGATGTGTCTGTCTCCTTTTCCCAGTGAGGAGCTTCTTTACAGCTACACGTCCTTTCAGACCCATAGCGTTGAGTTGTCTTCTCACAGTGAAAGACTGGACAGAAACAGCTGTGGATGTTTTCAGATCTGAAGAGTGGAGCTTAAAGTAGGCTTGGAGCCAAACTGTGGTAGATCACCAGGACCAGGAATGAGCACCACTGATCTATGGTCTGAGTCTGACTTTAGAGTGATGCACTGAAGGTCTCTAATTCCTCTGTAACCTCCAAAGCAAACAAAAGGCCAAAAATTTTCCTGCCAGAATCTGTCATGTAAGCCATTTGCCCTGTCTGCCTCATCTGAATTACCAGCTGCCATCTCACCCAAAGCAAGCATCACAGACACATTACAGGTCGATTCAGCACAGCATGAATGGGACTTGAACGAAGTGTTCACCTTGTGGGACAAAGAGGCTTGATAGACCGGACCCCTCCTCAAACTTTGCACCTGCTTGGAAGATAGGAAATAGACTTGACCACCCAAACAAAAGGCCCAATTCATGAACCTACTGCAATGAGCTTCAGATAACAGCTGAGGTAGTACAAGCTTGCTGTGAATCCTCCTGAATATTTCCCAGCCGTATGTGCGGCTGTCTTCTTAATCCGGCAATATGCAGATTCAGATGAAGCAACACATCAGTCACAACTCTAGCAAGATTCCCCCCTGTTATCACAGACACCTTATAAAGACCAGTAAATCTTTAGGAATCATCAAATCATGGTCAACATATCTGAAATGTAATGCCTCTTGTTCATGCCCTGAAACATTTTGTGTCCCATTTATTATAATGGAAAACTTCAACCATGGAATTGTGATCTTATGTTATCAGCAATTTCCTGCAGAATTGCTCAACAAGCTCATTCTGTTGTAGGTGTCCTTTCTTGACGTCCACCGGATAGTGAGGCAAGGGTCATTTTCTGACCCTGAACCATTTTCCATTGCTATCATCATCATAAACCCTACCTTGCCAAAACATGCATAGCACCAATGATTTTTGTCTGGCTATATGTAACCATAGTCCTGTATAACCACCTATGTGTTCCTGTGTAGGCTGCACAACACAAAACCTCAATACAGCTGATCTGTTTTCATATGGGGGTGCGGTGAAAACTGGCAGATTGAAATTATAATAATCAAACAAATAATAAAATAAAATAATAAATAATGGATCAAACAGTTGAACAAGTAAAATATAAATGAATTAAAATATAATCAATAAAAATACATATATTAATCAAATAAAATGGTAAATCAATACCTTTTTTAAAAAAAGCTATTCATTTTAAAAGGGTGTTTCTTCTTCAGTGATTGGTGACTGTTGTTTGAGTTCAACTGAGGCAGGGGGCAATGTGTGAGAAGTCCCTATAAGAAAGTCTGTTCATTCAGTGGCCATCTTATAAACACCCCAGGCAGTTATTTCCAGCCATGCAGGATTCCCCTCTCTTTGAATGTGAAGAGACCAAAATACTCATAACTGAGGTTTGGATTGCTCTTGCAAGAACACGTGAAATCATTAATTAAATTTGACTGAAATCTAAATAAATAGTTTGCAGTGTTCGGATCAATAACACACAGCTAACATGATTTTTCTGCTTGCTGTGGTTGCTGTGCTTGTGCAGATCTCCACAACAATAGTGGGGCTCTCCCACTAGCACCATAGTATTGCCGACCCCTCCCTGCTCATGGCATAACCACCAAGATGACTGGCTCTTGTCACTGAAGGGTGGGACTTCCTTTGTAAAGGCAGCGTATCATGAGCTTTCCCATTCATCGTTCCACCAGTGACCAGCTTCCTCATGTATAATACGATACGATACAATATATAAACGACTCTAAGTAATAAATGAAGGTTGGTCTCAGACTTTTGCACAGTACTGTATTTCTCAAACATGACTTTTTTCCTTTCAGTTTTGAGAGTCTTTCTTTTCCCAGTTGTGTGCTGGCCTAAAATCTCCCATGCTTAACGACTCAAAAACTTGATGAGTCATAAAACTTCTTTCACTGTTTCATTGCTGTTCTACTAAAACTTCCATACTCTATGTCAGCAACCTCCACATTCTCTGTGCTCGCAACATTGCGTCCTCACCTTTGTGTTAATGTGGAACTTTCAAGAACAAGGATCCAAGGTGCTCAATGGGAGACTTGGAACAATTTGGAAAATGCGGCTAACTGTGAAAATCTCCATTATCATATTATAGATATTATAACTGGTATTATGGTTATATACATGTACTGATTTGTTTTGTGTCACTTCATTTATTTATGTAATGATGTCAATTTTATTTAATTATTATTATTATTATTTTTTTTTTTTTGGGTTGACGGGTGCCATGGGGATCAGGATGGAGGCTGAATTGGGTGCTCCATTTTTCTACTTGGGTTTTTTTTTTGTCTGTAGTATCTAATGTTAATGTTATGGAGATCTCTTTTTTGATACAAAAAAAACGTCCATACTCCACTTAATCCCTGTTTTATATTTCTTTTACACCATTTGAAAATACCAGCTTTCATGAAAAATTAACAAGCTGAAATAACCCCAAATTAGTAGTAATAAAATGGTGTGAAGTAAATATAAAATTCACAATAATTTCCCTCTGTTCTGTAAGCTGACCTTTTGGGAAGGAGTTTTAGTTATGCCTGCAGCCAAATCAGATAAGCTGGTTGTGGTTGGAGGTTTAGGATGGAGATGATTAGAGCTGCACCCTGATTTCCCTGGATGCCCTGTTTTTCCCAGCCTGCAGCTGATTGGCATTCGGCATACCGAGTGGCCCTCTTCATCAATGCAAGGACGTGGCTCCTCGGGCTGAGGAAACATATTCCGCGTGTTTGCTGTGGCAGAGAGATCAGGTCAGGCTCTCTTTGAAGCGGTGAAGGAGATGCTGGAGTGCATGCATGTATTCATGTCTTTGTAGATAAAGGACTGATGAGCAGGCAATCAGGAGTGACGACAGAAATGTGTGTGAATGCCACATGTACTTTAAAGTAGCTGTGACGGAAAACAAAGAAATTTGAATATATTCAGCATGCAATATGCAGTACATTATATTAGTAGCAGTGGTGGACAGTAAGGGAGTAAGTGTAATGCGTTACTGTACCTAAGTAGATGCTTTGGCGTATCTTTACTGAACTATTTCCATTTTAGGTGACTTTACTCCTCTACAGTCACATACTAAGTCAAATACATTCAGTGTCAAAAAGTATAGTTGCACCCAGAAGGAAGTGTGGGATTGCAGTGCTATTTGAAAGGAAGATAAAGGTTACCAGGAACAATAAATGATGATACATTTAGACTGAAATGGGTAATATTTATTGAGCTACACTCAGTATGGTGAGACACCAGGCCTTCTGGACATGTGACTTGTGACAACATATAGTTCATGTTGGCGCTGACCTCGGTACCTTCACACAAGGATTCATTGGTCGTCTCAACCAAGAAAAAGTGGGACTCATCACTGAAAATGACCCGCTGCCATTGCTGAATGTCCGCCATCTTAGCTGTTGGGTCAAGTCAGTTACAGAGATAAGGCCTGTCCTTAATCTTGAATCATTCACGTGACTCACAATGTCAAACCTACCCACAAAGTTGCATTCTTGTCGGTTGCTCCCTTCTGGGTGCAACTATTTGAGCAAATGTTCTTTTGATGATGAGTGTATCTTACTGTTTACTCTACTACATTATGGCCAAATCTGTCCTTCCTTTTGGCTTATATGTGCATATAAACATAACATGTCCAAACAAAAGAAGCATAAAGCGAGTCCACCAATCAGGGTACAGCAGTCACTTTGTTTTGAGCTTGTTTTGAGCTGTTGGACAGAGCTTGGTTCTAGCTAATGGAAACTGTTCTCCTTCAGTGTTAGTGCTTATGATCACTTGAATAGACATCAGTGTCAGACTAATTAATGAACTTCTATTAAAGACTGGTGGACCGAGAGACACTAGAGTCTCTTCACCTAAACTGAGTTGATTAAGAGTCTTGTTCCAGAAATGATAATAGGACATTAGAGCCATAATAAATCATGCTACTGTTACTCTCCATACTTAAGTACATTTGAAGGTAAATACTTTAGTACCTTTGCTCCAGTTGAGATCTAAAGGGGGGAACTTCTACTTTTACTGGAGGAGTATTTTACCTTGGGGTTCTCTACTTTAACTCAAATGTATGGTGTGTGAACTTCGTCCTCCACTGATTAGTAGTTAAGAAATCTACAGATGATTTGCAGGATTAACAACGTTTTTCAAATTTGTACAGCACCTTTACTGAACACACTGTAGTTTTGTTGTCGAGGAATTAAATTAAGACAAAGTGGCTTTTAACCAAAGACATTTTAACTGTGTTTTATGGAGTTGTAACATCCCTAATGCAGGGTTATTGAAAAACTATGAAACACAAGATATTTTTATTTCCAAAAAATGTGTCTCAGCGTGCAATCACTTTCATGCCCGATCTCTCCTCATCTCAGTTCTAGCTATCATGAGCCACCGCTGCAGTGTGTGAATGGGGTACAGTTTCGATGTGGAACAGAGTGGAGCGAGTGTAATTGGTTGCGCACACCATGTGTGATTGAAGAAGGCTTAGCTCACAGCAGTAAGGCTCATCACTTCTCTGCAGTTATTTGATTCGGCAGAAGGAAATGACTGACTGGTATTTGAACCACAATTCCTCCTTCAAGCTACAGAGCTGATACTGTTTGATAGAACAGCATATCCAGGAGATACTGCAGCATGTGTCTGGAGTCTAGACATCTTCACTGCGTAGATCAGAATGTCCTCAGTAATTTTGCCTGAATTAATAAGAGCACATGCGTGCACTTATGCCCGTTTAGCAGTCTGATGTTAAGCAAATCATTTAAAGAAAAAAAGAGCCATGAACCCAAGCTGGCAGGAGCTCACACATATACAGAGAGTTACTTTTATTATGTAATACATGATTTCATTATACTTTTATTAAATCATTTCTAATGCCTAAAACATGTGCGTTATATACTATAGCACAGACAGTGCATCCAAGCTGCAGTTAATGACCTTATAATAACAATAAGTTGAATTTATATAGTGTCTTTCTCAAATTCAAGGACTCTTTAAAGTACCAACATAACCAACACAGTCTGTGGTGTAGCGTAGCTGAAGCGGGCGGCCCAGACAGCTTCATAGCTGTGGTGTAATGTAGCCCAAGCAGGTGGCCCAGGCAGCTTTATAGCTGTGGCGTAATATAGCTGTAGTGTAGCATCACTCAAATGGCTGGCCAAGGCAGCATCATAGACGTGGTGCAGCGTTGCTCAAGCAGTCAGCACAGGCAGCCTTGTTGCAGCAATGTAGCATCCCTCAAACAGTTGGTCCAGATAGCTTCATAGCTGTGGAGTAGTGTCACTCAAGCAGCCAGACCAGGCAGCCTAATAGCTGTAGAATAGCGTAGCTAAAGAAGGCAGCCCAGATAGCTTCACAGGATAGCATCTCTCAAGCAGCTGGTCCAGGCAGACTCATAGCTGATGTGTAGCCTAGTGTCGCTGTAGTGGGAGGCCCAGGCAAACTTATAGCTGTTGTGTAGCATTGCCTATGCAGCTAGCCTGTGTAGTGTTGTTCAAGCGGCCAGCCAAGACGGCTTCATAACTACAGTGTAGTGTAGCTCAAACAGGCATTCCAGGCAGCTATATAGCTGTGGTATAGTGTTGCTGAGATGGCCACTCCAGGTAGCCTCATAGCTGTGGTTTATCGTCACTAAGTAGCCAAACGTGGCAGCATCATAGCTGTGGTGTAGTGTTGCTCAGGTCCCCAGTCCAGGTAGCCTCATAGCTACAGTGGTTTATCGTCACTGAAGACCTAGTGATAAGAAGTTGTTTTGCTATTACCATGCAGGCAGTTTTCTTATAGGCTTCATAGTTCAGGAATGCTTTAACTAACCCATGCATTCCGAAACAGTTAGCAGGACCTACTGTCTGTGTGTAGTGATCACTTTGAGGTGCAACAAAGCAGCAGCAAGTAATCCTTCTAGAGGTATAGCAGGACTGCAAAGAAGACAAGAGCGTTTTAGAAGGAATGCTGTCACAGGATCATTCCCAAAGTGGATCAGTTGAAACAAATATAAATAAATAAAAATATTGTTATCAGTATTTTATGAGGAGGTCAGGGAAACTAAAGGTGCACAGGATCTTTCACAAGATATGAAATTTAAGATGGAAACATATCAAGGAATTTCTTTATCACTCAACTGATAAAAGTTACAGATGCAGACGGAGGGTCAAGCCAAGTTCAGTTTATAGGGCCTTTTACGACAGATGTTGTCACAAAGCAGCTTTGCAGAGAACCCGGGTCCAAGCCCCCAGTGAGCAAGTTAAGGGCAACAGTGGCAAGGAAAACCCCTCAGAGCAAGTGGAAAGAAAAAGTGGATTCATACAGTTATTTGCAATATTGAATAGAATTATATCTTGCATTAACCTGGCATCACAGTCAGGATTCTGCCAGTTGCATTCTGATTGGCTAGCCGCACTTCCATGTATATGCACTTCTGTGTACTGTTTGTACTGATTTGATGTGAAGTTTTGTTCAGCCTAGTGAACAGAAATCTTAGCCACAGATGCTCCATCCATTGTAGACATTCAATATACAATAACCCTTTGTATATTGTATATGTTTCTCCATGGACTGTTTATGTCATGGTGTTTTTTTAGGATTGCCTCCTTCTATACATCATGTCAAACAGCAGGCTTGTGATTGGTCATTTTGTGTGTCAGTCCAATTCCCTTTTTCTGCAGTAATAGGTGGTTCTTTGGCGGCGTTAAGTGGCGAAAGGTACCTAACTCTCCCTAGAGCATCTGGCGATGTGAGACTACATGACAGCAGGAAATGATGTTGTTATGTAAAGCCTTTTCATTGTTAGAAGATTGATGGAATAAGATACTGGGAGGCAAAAATCATATTTTAAGTTTAAGCGAATACACTCAGAAGACTGTATTGTAGAGACAGTTGGAAATCTGGACTTAAGATGAGAGCAACTGAAGAATCAAGTAAAACTTCACCTAGGGTGCCATATGGATTAGAGCTGTCATTGCTGGGAAACCAACCTTACATGTTCAGATGTGCGTTGATGCTTGGGATTTGCTTTTCAGCTCTGAATGCTAAAATGAAGGACAAGACTGATGTGTTTGTTAAAAGGAATGCCCCAGTAGGTGGAGGGGAGCACACGCTTCGAATGCTTCACTATTGATTGTGTCGGGTATGAAAGTCAAAATGCCAACTTTTTGACCAAAAGGTGAAAGCAGACATGACTTGATTGTATTTGGAAGAGCATCAAGTTGAGACACAGGTTATGTAGTTGTGGAGTTCAGTTCCCCTGACCCCTAACCCTGAGGCTGCGTTTGCAACAAAAACTAGTGCATTTCATCAATAGGTTTACCTTTACTCAATGTTCACTCATCCATTCCAAGAACTCTCTTACTGCTTGCTCAGTTTGCTCAGAAAGACTGTCACTAATGAGGCGGCATACTTAAAGACAACCTCTTATAGCTTTTACTGTATTTCTCATGTGCTGTATTTTTCCCCTCCGAGACAGCTGGTCACGTTTATAGCCGTTTTAGCCTGCGGGGTCTAATGGTGTATTTAATCCAGGCAGGTAGAGAAGGAGCGAGAGGCAGTGCCCTGTGTCTCTCCCTCTCTCTCTGAGCAGGTCAGGGTACAGTAATCACAGCGAAAGTGCCAGGAAGCCTGGCAGGGTGATGCATGAATAATTGAAGTGCAGATGGAGGGATTAGAGACTGGCATGAGGGAGTGTGTGTGTGTGTGTGTGTGTGTGTGTGTGTTTTGATGAGGATGTGGGACAGTTTGAGAGCTCATTAGGAAGGTTCTTTTCAGGAGCGAGTCTTGCCCATTGTCAGGAGAGGGCAGGCGAGACAGAAGTGTGGCCGACAGCGAAGTTTGATTAGACTTTAGTTTCTGAATTACTTCATTTTGAGCCGCAGAACTGGATGTGTAGAGGTTTGCGACAGTATCAGAGTGTGGCTCAGTATACAGTAGTGTCCTCTGGAAGTGCTGGTAAAGATGAGTAAAAATGGCTAGATCACTTTTCCTGATCTAAACCCCGCTGAAAGTCCCCGGTATGGACTGAGCTGAGGAATTTCAGGTGAGGGCCGAGAACGATGAAAATCTGGGGCATAAATCACAAGAAAGAATTTATGCAGATGATGTTGGAACAGGTGTGAAAATAAACACACATGCATATTAATGTTTATGTGTCACATTGATGACATTGGTTCGCTTGCTATTTGGTTAATGTATCGGTGTGGATTGATTGATTGTTACATCCCTAATGACAGTCCGGAGAGATTTTGAACAGTAGGACAGTCTCAGGTCTATGTATGTGTTCCTCCAGTTATCCAGTATTATAAGAAGACTCTTAAGGAGATAAAAAGTGCTGTTTTCCTGATAAACAGAGGGTGCGAAAAGTACTAAATGCTAGAAGTGTTAGAAGTGTGCTAATAATACAATAACTGCAGAAAATCAGATTTTGTCAGTAATCCCTTAACCTTGTTTACAAGCACTTGAGTAATCAGATAATGGGGAAATTCCAGATCTACGGTCAGGCAGTAATCAGATTTCTGCTTTGCTAAGAGCCAATAAACTCTGAGGTGTGATGTAAATAAAATGTCATGATGCAACTTTTTAAAGATTTTTTTTATTTTACTTGAAAATATGAAAGTTAATCATCTAGTAATGGAGAATATTTAAATCCTTCATTTCATCAAGCATGTAGTTTCAGCTTCAATCCAAAATTGCTTGTTGTCATCTTGCGGTTCCCGTGTTAAATGCAGCTTCCTTATTTCCAGGGCTGCAGAGGAGTTTTCATGCATGGTCAGACTGTGACATCCGAAAGAAATCTGAGTAAGGGACACATGTGCTGTGGAAAGCTGCTCATGCTCCTCTGCTGTCCTCGTTTAGCTGTTGAGGCTGTCAGAATAACAGTGACGTGTCCTCTAGGGAGTGTTTTAACTGGCACAGTCACATAAGAACGTATGGCGAACGTTTGTACAGAAGGGGTTTGCAGTGCACTGGCTGGGTGTTGTCATTTTGTGTTCTTGTACTTGCATTGAGTTTCAACACTGTAATCAATATTTCAATTATTTTAATCAGATTTTTTCTTTTGTCTTCTTATATTTTATTAGTTCAGTTTCATTTCTGTCATATTAGTAATTAAAAGGTCACCAGTTCTAGTCCTTTTGATTCAACTCAGTAGTTTGTTATTAGGTTTCTTTTCTTAAATTCTAAAACATTCTGAGAATATTCTTAAATTATTAGAACATAGGTAACATTAGATATTTTATTGTTGTTGTGGGAACACTCTTTGCAATGCCTGGGAAGCAAGGAAATCACTGTACAGGATTCCATCCCTCCTAAATTAGCTAATAAATCAACCTCATAAATAGCAGGCATTGTTTAATCTTTGGCAATAATTAATAAATAACACCCTAAGTGTGTTCATTCCAAGCGTTTGCACAGACTGGATTGTTCTGTATGGGAAATCCCAGTCACGTTTGGGTATCTGTTATTGTTTGACTCGGCTGTAGATGATGTTGTTGTGCTGGGATTGCGGTCGCTGCAGAGGGTTCGTATGTGGTCCGGAATGGAGACAATTCTGTGAAATACATCACTGTTTCTCTACCCTCGTCCTGGAGGCAACCTGCCCTGCACACTTTAGTGCTGTCCGTGCTCCCAGCACACCTGATTCAACTTATCAGCTCATTAACAAATTCTTTCAGAGCAGCAGGGGGTGTCCAGGTCAGGGTGCCTCCAGGACCAGGGTTGAGAAACACTGAAATACACTGTCAAAAAGTATCCAGGTTCCTAAGGTTACCCAATGCCCAGTGCCAAACACTGGCTAGAGGGCTATAAAGCCACCCAACATTGGGATGTGTATGATGTATCTTAAATGATGGAGCTCCGTCTAATACCTTTGGAATGAGTCAGAGTCATCCGGAACTGATCATCCAACATCAGGACCTGACTTCACTAATGATCTGTTGGCTGAATGCAATGAAATCTCCATAGCAATGTTCCAACATTTGTATGCATAGTGTATATCTCCTACGTACTCGGATACTCATATGTATTCATATATACTCATACTGTATATGTGGGCCACTTTTTTTTAGATCCTTTTCCTCCATCTGTAGACATACTGGTTCATTAACTCTGCGGACTGAGATAAGTGACAAGCCTGTCCACACTTTCTGCTTTTAGTCCCTCTCCTCCTTTGTCCTTCTTCATATTTCTCTCTGGAAAAGTCTCTCTCTCTTTTTCTATTTTTTTCTTTTCTCTTTCTCTCTTTTTCTCGCCTGCTTGCACACAGCATGTGGACGCACATACATACGGACGCTCTCTACGGTTGCTGCCTCTGTTGTGCTCCCTCAGGGATAAGAAGGGTTCCCTCGCTTTTTGCGAAACAGTCCATAGTCACACTTTAAAATTTAAACGGTAGCCACACATGGAGCCATGCGCATGTTCGACTGCCGCTTTGCTGATGGTGGTCGAGATACAGCACACCTGCTTTATTTCTTCTGGAGGAAATGATGCTTTTCTGTGTTTATTGGTAATAAAATTCAATGTCACAAAATCATTTACTAGATAATACCGCAGGTTATCAGATGATTTGTTCTTTGTTTTTGTCTTATTATTATTCTGTAGTCATAAAACTGCAGTGCTAGTCCACCCACAGCTTTGGAGCTACATCCATGACACCTTACAGAATTGTATCTTCTGTATCTGTAGGCTGTTTGTGCAGTCGTAGCTTTCTCCCCATAAAATATGCATGTGTTCAGAAATTTCAAGTCTAACTGCCATAAATGACGTCTCTCACACTGACACCGCATACAAATACTTATCCAGATAGTGAGCATACATGACTCCACTGGCTTGATAAGGCCGGCACCCTGCCGCTGCTGGTCCACCCTCATTACCCAGCCAGTTCATTGTCCTGCATACAAAACCTAACAAGTTTTTTATTTCCTCAAACTGATTTTAAATATGCATAAACTCTTTTTTTTATAAAATAAACTAAGACAAATATTGCAAACAACTAAAAAACATTTACTGAACCGATTTACAAAAAATAACGAAGGTAGGAAATGATGGAAGAATGAGTATATTGAACTGTAAGTGGAAAACAAATATTCTGCTTAACCACCGGCCCAGAAAAAACTCAGTAAAACACCAGTGGACCTCCAGCTTTGCCGTTAGTGGGCCAGCAGTGGTCTGCTATCCTCTTGCTATCAAGATACTGGCACACATATAGACACACATATTACAAACCATTAAAGATACCATAGTAACAACCTAGCAACATCCTAGCATAACAGTGGATTAGCAACACCTTAACAGCCACCTGGGAAAGACCTAGCAATACCTTAGCTACCTGCTCAGATAACATAGCAAAGGACTTAGAGCTCCTTAGCAACTGTCTGGGATACCATAGCAATAGCCAAGCAACATTTTAGCAACCACCTGGGATACCATAGCAGTAGCCAAGCAAGGAAAGCAGGCAGATCTCAGAGTGATGAACATAAACCAGATTTACAGTAGGTTTGTCTCTGTCTGCTTGTTATACTATCAGCACTACAGTGTTTGTACCTAGTCAGTCTGTAATACTGCAGACTGAAGATCGGTCCTGTCGTGTGACACCAGTAACGGTGTTCTGAGTACACTATAAATATCACCCAGTGCTACCTCCACTCCTACAGGGTTCAGGCAACGCAAAGACACCTGCTTCTCCTTTCTTCTCTTCTTGAATCAGAACTGCAGGTTTCTTCCTGGAGAGACATGTTCAGTCATAACCACCAATTATTTACTGTTTTGTCCTTCAGTCCGTGAATATGTTTGTCTGCCATCTGTGCACCGCCCACACACACGCTACGCTGCGCCCCACTCCCTGAACTGAAATAAAACACCATGCTGTGACTAATGAATCCAGGGTCTCTCTGTGACTTTGAGTGAGCTATTACGGTTATGAGCAAGCGATTGGACTGTTTTGGGAAGAATCTGTTCGTCTCCGTAATATACTGTAACAGATTCAGAGACTCCAAAAAAAACCCCTGTGATGATATTTAGATAATCAGTATCTGAAATTCTCCCAGAGGGGTGTAACATCAACCAGAACCTTCTGGTTCGATTGCATTATTTAAACCCAGTGAAGTCATAAATGTCTGGACTCACCGTTGCAGGTGACAAATGCACCTGTGTTTTGACTCTGTGTTGAAAGCTGATGCTGTTTACTTTTACAAGACCTCCGTGTGTTTGGCCAAAACAGCCTATAATTATAAGCTATTTGTCTTACTTCTTTAACTCTTAGGAGACAGAAGGAGACTGAAGATGACCCACTGCCATTCTGAGTCACTCCATGACAGTCTGCCACGACACCATTGCAGTCTTTGGTGATGTTTATGTGATGTTAAGGGCAGTCGTTGTAATGGTCTGTGTGCATGTAGTCCTGCGTTTTGCAGCCGTCTGCCAATGGTGCTGGTACTAACAGAGTGACTCAGGAGGGCATCACTGCTCGCTTAATGTCTGCAATCATGGGTCAGTCGATAAGGCACATGCTGCTTACTTCACATGTGTGGCCAACTCTGAAACTTGGATCATCAGCATGTCTCACAATGTCAAATCTACCCACCAAGTTTCATTCCTGTCAGCTGGTTCCTTCTGGGTGAAACTATCTTTATGATGGTGAGTGTACTTGCCCAAGTAATTTCATAGTTACATAATGTTTGTTTTACTGAGCTACATGAGAGATAATTAAAAATGAATGTACATTACAAATAAATATGAAAGTATAACGTGTTTTTGTTATCATTTTGGTACATGGGATTTCTAAGTGTTCATTTTAAAGGTCTGTGAAAATTATATTTATGTTAATTTGATTCGTTTATCAACTCCAGAGATATTCCAGAGAACGTTAGCCCTCACTATGGGTGCCCAATATATTGGTAGTTGAGATGTTAAGTGATGTTAAGAGTTAACCCGGAAAACGTTTGTATCTTACGTTCTGGTGGAGGTTCAGGGCCAGTGTAGTTTGAATAGTCCAAGTGGACAGAGGGGTGGTATAACCAGTTTGGTTTGGTGCTGTTGGGACTTTGCCTGTCCAAGTGATAAGGGATGGAAGTTAATCAAGAAAACGTCTGTATCTCTGGAAGTAGAGGTTCAGGGCGAGTGTCAAGAGAATTAGTTAAGCTGTTAATATTGGGTGGGGATGGGTCTGTCTCTCACAGAACTAGAAGATATCACACCAACCAACATCTTTAAATGTTTTATTATGTTTATTTATGGGAATACTAGGGTCCTCCCATGGCTTCCAGGTGAATGAGTTTTTGCTGTCCTTGGGTGCTGCGGTAACTGTGTTAACATTCACCGTACACAGGGCTAACTGCTTCTAATTCTCAGGAAAGTTGGTCTAGAGTACAAAACTCTGATGGACTCTTTCCCAGGTCCACAGCGCTGTTTTCCTTCTGTACAGTATGGCATGTGGAGTATGTCTTTTCATGCTTCCTCTCCAGGTGCAAAATAATCATCATGATGCTTTCAGCGTCTCAACAGAAAATCTCTACAGAGCCTGACTCAGTTCATTCCTTCTGCTCCTGGATGTACATGTGTGTGTATGTGTGTGTGTAATGTCAAATTAAGCCCTTAGCTGCAAAGTTCTACCTCCTAGCATACACTGGGAAGGGCCTATACGGTCGTAATAGCACTGGAAAAACATCTCCTCAACAGTTCCATCATCAATTATGAATAAGCCGCTGATCTTTCCTAGCGTTCTGGGTCTGGCAGAACTACTGGGAGGTACTGAAAAGAGCTCTTTCCTATTTGGAGGCTGAAACCATTAAATGAGAGGAAACAAGCAATATTCTGCTGGGGGAACGAAGGTGTACACACAGCTCTGTGTTTGATGTGTACATTAAAAAGAGTCCAGCATTGCCAAGGTGCTTTGAATGATATGCTGCTCACTGATAAAGGCGACCATGCATGGGGGAATTTTGATACATGAGATCAAACCCATGCACTGTTGAGCTTGGTGAGGAGAGTAGACATGAAAGAGCCCAATAGCATTGGTTCATTAGACAATTAAAGGAATACTCCAGCGCATTTCAACCTGGGGCTGTATTACAGAAGCTTCCTGTCTGTAGTTTTCCTAAGGTCTGACGAGCTGAAGATAAGATTTTCCTAAAATCCTAAACTACTCAATTGAGACTAATGATGAACCCATCTGTTACCAAGCAGCCGACCATACATACTCAACTAAGAAATAGGGCATACTGACACTGTGCCTGGACGGCTTGTACCGCACCCAAGTACAATTGTCTCCCCTCACCATTTCCCTGCTGGTGTGCACTCATGTTGTGCTTGATGTTCTGGGCCGAGCAAGCGCATGTCATCACTCCCAGAGTCATTATGGCCATAATCTAGGTTTGAACTTGAAGAATTGTAAGTAGCGCAAGGGTGTACACACCAAAAAAGATGCAATCACAGCACCTTCTCTGTTGTAGCGCATGGTCTTGCACCTACACTTTGTGTTATTCAAACTAAAGGAATTTAAAGGAAGATTCGCTGAGCAGACATATACGAGAGCTACAGTATATCATATCATTTCACAGAGAATATTGCAGTGATGGAGGAGCTGCCATAAATTTGTTTGCTTACAGAGTTTTGCATTACACTCAGCTACAGTCTTTATTGCCAACTGTGCAACTGCAACTGTAATCGCATAATCAAAGTAACATGGTTTGATAGCTAGTTAGCGACTGATTTACAACAAAAAGATAAAACAAAACTAAATTGTGATGAACTGGAAGTTTTAGCACCTTCATAGTAAAGAGTTAAGAATGTTGTCTATCCCCAACATTACCGCTCCCAGTTTCAGTTTTCACTTCAGACCTGCTTGCCATGCTAATTTTTTTAAATAATGCTCATCCCACCACTGCAGTAATGTTTTGGCAAGTTTTTGATCAACATTACCCAGAAACACATGCGCCTGAGTAGAGTCTTCTGTTTGAGAAGAGGCCCCTGAGTTTTCTGTTGAGAGTTTTAGCTTTGACTATTAGCTACAAGCATTACATTGCTCAGGTGAACCACTAAAAACCCATCAGAATAAACATGACTGTAAATAACAAGCCTTTCTTTATAGAAAACTCTTCAGTCTCAAGGACGGTAATATAGCTGGTGTATTAAGCTAGCATTAAGCATTATTGCAAATGAATCTACTTGCTGGTCAGCCATTTTAAGTTGTTTTGCCTCTTTCCTTTAACAGTGCATTTACTGTTAGTGCTTCATTCTGTCCATCAGACTGAAGGTTTTTCTATAATCAAAGGCTGGTTTGAAGCTGTTTTGAAACTGACATCGCTACAAACTGGGAGAGAACAGCATTGCATTAATGACTGCACATGAGTTTTCAAGGCCAAGCTAACTTTGGCTGAAGCAGTAATAAGCTTGCCGTCACTGGACTCTGGACCACATCACTCTCTGGTAGTCTTATGGAAAAATACAGGTTTGTGGATACCTTGAGAATGCTACCTACCTGAATGCATAGTGCCAACAGTAAAGTATGGTGGACTAGGGATAATGGTCTATGCTGTTTTCCAGGGTTTGGGCCATTAGTTGCAATGAAGGGTGATGTTAATGCTACAGCATACACAGACATTTTAGACCATTATATGCTTCGTGGCACCAGTTTGGGGAAGACCCTTTCCTGTTCCAGCATGACTGTGCCCTGGTGCACAAAGTGAGGTCCATAATGATAAGTTAATGGCAAGTTTTGTGGAGGAGCTCCAGTGGTCTGCACAGAGCCCTGACCCCTACACCACTAACACCCCTAACACCTTGAAAAGAAACGTCAACTGTGAGCCTGACCTTTTCGTACAACATCAGTGCCTGCTCTTCGGGACACACTCCCAAATTCTGCAGAAAGACTTCCTTTAGGAGTGAAAGCTTTTGTTTCCACAAAAGGGAGCAACTTCATATGCAATTAAATGTTCCGCAAGCTCAAATAGTCAGGTGGTCAGTTGTCCTCATACGTTTGGCCATATGGTGTAGATTAGTTAGAAAAACACAGGAGTGGTTCTTTAATATGTACTTTTGCCACATACAGGATATCCCAATAATTCACAAACAGCACGGCTGCAAACACAAGAAGCTTAGGCCACTAGCAGCTTAATGCAGCATCTTCTGTTCCGAACAACAAATCCTCATATCAGCGCTGTATTTTCCCCCACTCCTGAGAGCTGAGGTGTAGCTTAGGTACCGGTGCCGTCGGTAAATAGAACTGTCATTTCCTTTTAAGTGCTAGCATGACACTTGGGGAGAGCAGCGGTAATAAGCCTGTCCACGGCGCAGGACCCAGCAGACCTCTCGGCAAGTCCAAACCTAATGAAAGTGCTTGTTTCATTTTGCCGACTGCACCGAGGCCCCCAAGGAAACAGCCCTAAAACCTGTTTAACAGCACTCTCGCACAAGAGTCACATTTAAACGCTGCTCCAGCCATTTTCAGCCTCGGAAAACACCTTTCCATTTTCAGAGGTCGGAAGTGATTCGGTGGGAGTGTCCTGGCATTATCATCATCAGCATGAAGCTTAGCATTATCGCAGACCTGCTAGAATTTCAGCATATCAGCCTTTTTGGCCTTTGAATGATGGAGTTGTGGGAGGGAAGTGATTGCTTTCTCGTACACCTCACCCAGGCCTGTGATTAATTGTAATGATAACAGCAGTTGACACAGAATTTTTCTCTTTCCTAATAACCCATAATAGAAGAGCGAAGGGTGATAAACGGTGCTTAGGAATTTCCTAGCTCTTCTTCGAGGAGCTCTGCGACTAGCTGCAGCGTCAGTCAATTCCCATGATGGTTCTGTATCTCCTTTAAAGGGAAACTGTATTGCTGAGGCTTGTTATCAACCCAAACCTTCTGGCATGATTGCATTATTTGAGCACAATGAAATCATGTCAACGGCAATGCACTGAATGCAACAAACACAGCCACGTTTTTGACTGCCTTTATTGAAAGCCGGCGCTCTTTGATTTCCTACGTGTGCCGAGGCATTTTATAGCACTTTGACCTGAAAATTAAGCCCAAAATCCTTTGACGCTTTGCTATTGGCCAAAAACAATATTCAACAATATTCATTTTGCTTCCCTTGGCTGAGATATTCAGTGTTTTCTTTGTTTATGTATTTATTTATTTATTTAATTATTCATTTATTATCACCACACAGCCTCTCCATAGTTTCTGTTCTTTTCTATTGTGTAAATCCACTCTTACAAAAGGGCGCTCGCTTCTTTAGTCATGCTCTTTCTTTTCTTCCGCTCATTGTCTTATTGTAAAGAGTGCAAACTCCAGGGTCACTACATTGGATACATTTACATAAAACAACAATAATAACAGCAGCAGCAGATCCCATTCTGTAGCTCCGCTGGCAGAGCAGAGACATACGTACAGTGGCTTTCAGTGACAAAAGGCCTCTTTTGTGCTTTCTCAAATGGAACTTTCACAGACCATTAACTTGAATTATCTTGGACTCTAATAAGGAATAAAAAGCAGGGATTATATAGAGGAACCAGCGCTTGCCTGCGGAGAATACAGAAGGCAAGAGGTTGACTTCTGGACAAAAAATGCAATAAATTGGATGGCTGAAGTGAAAAGCTGGAGCGGTAGAGAGTAGGAGAGAATGAGCGGCTGGTCAGAGGCCCCATCCAAGCCAACTCCATGATCGAATCAGATTTATTCACAAAAGTGGTCAGAGCGGCTATCAATCATCCTGTCTCGAACCTACCCGGGCAGTGCTCAGCCAAACAAGCCAGTTGAGGGCTTGAATTGAAACAGAAATGGGAATCTGTGTGCAGGGGAACTGAGTGCTAATGCTATCTATTGTCTCCACGAGGGCTTGCATCTAAAACTTTAAGTGTGGCCATGAATTGCTTTATCTGCTGCTTCAGAAAGTACTCTTAGATGGAGACTTAAAAACATTCTTCTGAAGTCTCTTTTATTGGCATGCACTGCTGGGTTTCATCTGTAGCACAGTGCTAGCATGCTTTCTATTAGCAGTAATGGCTATGTGGAAGTTTGAACCTGGATATACAGTTGAAATGTAGTTTAAATATGGATAGTCCCAGACACTTTAAATGGCCTATATAATATAATATAATATAATATAATATAATATAATATAATATAATATAATATAATATAATATAATATAATATAAAACCAATGCATTAATACATTGTCTACCTATTTGAACAGCAGATTAACCCTGCTCATTCACTTTGAAGCTATAAAGAGTGTTTCAGCAAATGAAATACAAGGAAGCCAATTGGAACAGACTGTCTTTACATAAATCAGTCTTAAAGGCACAGTAACAGAGAAACACCTTGATTATTTCCAAGGGAAAATGGAAGGTTGGATAATGTTAATATAGAAATCATGCACAGCTTTTTTTAGGACATAAAACCACATAAACCTTAGAAGTGGACCTTCAACAAACATGTAGGATATAGGGATGTTCAAATAATGTATGCTGGAATTAAACATAGTATATGAACAGGCCCCTGTCTCTTGTCTGTCAACAAGTCCATAAAATAAGCCCCCTTAGCTAGCTAGCCAAGCATTTAACAGTCACAATGAAATTAAGTCTCATCTAATACATTTCTTAATGATGATGGATGTGCATAATGAGCTTAGGTCCATCCTTTCTGAGATGCAATAGGCATTGTTAAACAGATTCAATGCTGTATTTAAGGTGTCTAATTTCCAGATATGAATTGACACATTTACCAGTGGGTTTGTGATAAAAAAAACCCAAACTGGCTGATACTGTGGAGCCATTTACCAAAAGCATGTGAATCATTGTCAATCAAATCTGTGCCTTTTTTGATTAGAGAGTGCCTGTGATTGACTAGAAAAAATGTGTCCTACTTTGAGTATGAATGTGTGCTAGTTTGAGTATGTTTGTTAGTTTAAGTATGGACGTGTGCTAGTTTGAGTATGAATGTGTCCTAGTTTGAGTGTGAATGTTTGTTTAAGTATGAATATGTGCTAGTTTGAGTATGAATGTGTGCTAGTCTGAGTATGAATGTGTGCTAGTTTTAGTATGGACATGCGCTAGTTTGAGTGTGAATGTTAGTTTAAGTAAGAATGTGTGCTAGTTGGATTATGAATGTGTGCTAGTTTGAGTATGGACATGCGCTAGTTTGAGTGTGAATGTTAGTTTAAGTAAGAATGTGTGCTAGTTGGAGTATGGGCGTGTGCTAGTTTGCGTATGGATGTTTGTTAGTTTGAGTATAAATATGTACTAGTTTGAGTATGAATGTGTGCTAGTTGGTGTATGGATGTGTGCTACTTGGAGTGTGAATGTGTGCTAGTTTGAGTATGAAAGTTTGCTAGTTTGAGGATGGATATGTGCTAGTTGAGTATTAATGTATGCTAGTTTAAGTGTAAATGTGTGCTAGTTTGAGTATGGACGTATGTTAGTTTGAAAATGGACATATGCTAGTTTAAGTATGGATGTGTGCTACTTTGAGTATGAATGTTAGTTTGAGTATGAATGTGTGTTGGTTTGAATATGAATGTGTGGTAGCTTGAGTATGAAAGTGTGCTAGGTTGAGTATGAAAGTGTACTAGTTTGAGTATGGATGTGTGCTAGTTGAATATTAATGTATGGTAGTTTGAGTATCAAAGTGTGCTAGGTTGAGTATGGATATGTGCTAGTTTGAGTATTAATGTATGCCTGTTTAAGCATGAATGTGTGCTAGTTTGAGTATGGATGTGTGCTAGTTGAATATTAATGTATGGTAGTTTGAGTATGGAAGTGTGCTAGTTGAATATTAATGTATGGTAGTTTGAGTATGGAAGTGTGCTAGTTTGAGTATGGATGTGTGCTAGCTGAATATTAATGTATGGTAGTTTGAGTATGGAAGTGTGCTAGTTTGAGTATGGATGTGTGCTAGTTGAATATTAATGTATGGTAGTTTGAGTATGGAAGTGTGCTAGCTGAATATTAATGTATGGTAGTTTGAGTATGGAAGTGTGCTAGTTTGAGTATGGATATGTGTTTGTTGAGTATTAAGATGTTCTAGTGTAAGTATAAATGTGTGGTAGTTTGCATATTAATGTATGCTAGTTGAGTATAAATGTGTGCTAGTTGAGTAGTAATGTATGTTAGTTGAGTATAAATGTTTGCTAGTTTGAGTATGGATGTGTTCTAATTTGAGTATTAATGTACGGTAGTTTGACGATTTGTACGTGCTAGTTTGGATTGCATTTGAACATTGTCAGCATGGCAGTTTCTGTGAAACGCTGGTGTCATTTTCTCAGCACTCCATGTCACCCTGCTCCATCCTTATTCCCCTAATGGGCTTTTAATTACATTTAATTACCACAGTGATGCTTTACAACATGACATGGAGTCAGTAATGGGTGGAGGAGGGGGGGGGGGTGCGTGTCCAGAGCTGTTGCTTTATATGCTGTACCTTCATCAGGAGCTCATCACTCAGCACTGCTCTCTAGCCGATTGCCTGCTGAGTCCAGGACAACAAGGGAACATTCACAGCTTCTCTTAGACTCGCAGTGAGGCACACACTGCTCACAATGAGCCACCCAACAGGGGAGCTTTAAAATCAGTCAGTCAAATAATTTTTTTCCATCCATGTCATTATGCTCTCCATTCACCCTATTGTCACCGGGCACCAAATGCAATGTAACAATTTAGAACGGTGGACCTATGCTGTTCATAATTTGCATCCAGTGCTGGCATTTTAGTCAGAATTACAGTGTTCTTTATGTGTCACATGACACATTCATGCTTCCAACACCAGGGATCCTATGTCTTGGTATACCCAGCCTCTAACTGAAACAGTCTTTTACTCTTTGTTTAACTTGATTGCCGGCGTTTGACAGGTGACTGTAATTAAGTATGTAGGCCAAAGCATTGTAATGTGTCACATTGGTGGCTACGTCGGTGGTTAATGGAGCTTCTTTCTTCCAGGAAAGCTGGCTGCGTGGGCAGTGGGAGGAGGTTTTGCATTATTGAGCACTCATACGGACCCTCATGATCCAGTATCCTGCCACTGGAATTCTAACTGGAATGTGGAACGTTCCATTTTCACAGCGACCTAGATCTGTGGGCGGTTCATGTGTTCTGTGCATGTGCTTGGAAAGCTGTGGACGTGTGAATAAAAATGTGGCTCTGCGTGGCAGGTCGTTGACTCGGATGTGGTTTTGTGTACAGGTGTGGACTGGAGTGTCAGTAGTAAGAATATTTCAGCTTGTCTTGGCACAGTAGTCTGTTACTTTACCGAAAAGGTCCATTATTTAATTTGTTCATGTTTAATTACAAAAAATGCTGCACAACTAAACAATTTTAATATGAAATTATTTACTGTACCTTTAGGACAGATATACAGTTCTAAATGAGAATAAGTTAATATGCCCTCTTCTGGGAAGAACCTTAAACATGCCATTTTTCTAGAAAAATAAACTGCACAATTTCATTAGCTGTGTTTAATGTATTGCCATAAATAAACCATAAAATATATCACATGTTTCATAAAATTTGCTCAGGCCATATGTCATGTTTTAGACCACAATTGAATGTGTAAAGGATGTGTTAACTTATTTTTATGGCTGCCCTGTCCTGTGCCTCATTCAAACAGCAGTTAAGGGTTAAACTCTCCTTATAACTCTTGCAGGGAAAACTGCTGTGGGCTCAATAATGGATGCGTATACACTCATCGTCAAAAGAATAGTTGCACCCAGAAGGAAGTATCAGATTGCAATGCTGTTGGGAAGGAAGATAAAGGCTACCAGGAACAATAAATGATGATACATTTAGACTGATATGGCCAATATTTATTGAGCTATGCATACAGTAGTATGTGAATGTGTGCTAATGCAACATGCCAGCTGGCATAGAGTTGTAGAGATACATAATGATGTCCTGCACATGCAGCTTCCTGCACAGTTCCTTCAGATTTTGCAGTAGGGGTGGAGGTGAAGTGACACCAGACCTTCTGGACATGTGTCATTAAACTGTTTGTCTTGGCGCTGACCATGGTGCCTCCACACACAAATTGATTGGCCGTCTCCACCAAGATAAAAGTGGGACTTGTCACTGAAGATGACATGCTGTCATTCTGACTCACTCCATGACAGTCTGGCACAATACTATTGCAGTCTTTGGATGACTCATGGAGGGCATCACTGCTCGCTGAATGTCCACAATCAGGGCTGTTGGTTCAGTCAGTTACAGCGATAAGGCCTGTCCTTGCCTACCCACCAACTTTCATTCCTGTTGGTTGATTCCTTCTGGGTTTGATTCATTCTGGTTGATTCCCTAACTGCCTTCAGTGAGGTTTGCATTGCTTTTGTAGTTTGGTTGCAATTTTAGAATGATTAAATTAATCAGAAGTATCAGTAATGTGTGTTTTATTTACATTATTTTGGTTCAGATTTTAGAATTATGTCTACAAAAACACTGAATACACAGTAGTAAATCATCCAAAATATGGACAAAAGTACAGAGAAAGATGGCTGATATGGCTGCTGCTACAAATTTTGCAATGCATTGTACTTCATAGATAATAATATTAGAGCATCAGAAATAACATAGAAAATATGAATAATCTGGACAGAATCATGAATAAATATCAATATTTTAAAATATTTGTTAAAACACACTCCCCGTAAGATCACTCCCCATTAGCATAAAAAGTTGATGATGTTGAGCATATAAAGTAATGCCTTAATGGCATTGTGCAGGTATATGTGAATATACAGTGCTTTTCACCTGTAGCCACTATTATAATCGTTACTGATAGACTCTCCTGGTGCAGAGAGGATGGAGACATAGTTCTACGTCCAAAACCAAGTAACGTTTTGGATAATTGGAAGACTTCCAAAGTATCCATCATTTTGCCATTTGGAAAATGTTTCATGTGAATATGCACGCTAAAAGACTAAATATGGCATGTAGCAGCAGGCAGGAAAAAAAACATCTTTGCCATCTGCTTGGAAAATCCATCAGAATCAGAAAAAAAAATTCATTAGAAATGTATTAGAATAGATTTTTCATTAGAAATGCTGTTAACCAACTGAAAGTCAGTTCAGACAGTTTGGCAATAAGGCACACCAGAAAACTGTGGCTGTGCTGGAATCATGCTGGAGGTTTGGACAGGACTGATACTTTGCACATGCCAGTGGAGTTATGATTATGATAACCATTTCAAAGCTGGCACGATCAGGATTGAACAGTGTAATTAATGAGTCCACAGTGGTTTGTATAATACAGAACGAGGATTTGCATGTTTTAAAGCCGGTGATGCATCACAGGGTAGCACAAGGCTTTTGTGTTAATGAAACGAAAGCAGTGTGGAAGAATATTCGGGTTGGTGTGCCTCCAGGGTGGATATTGGACTTTAAATCTGTTATTGCAAACAGATTAAATTGTCAAATTGAATGCTTATTTTTGTCTGTAGGCACGATAGAGAAGGCCTAGCAAATAAAAACCATGCTGACCACGTGCCGCAGCAGATCTTTTTAGAGGCAAATATGTTTGTCTGTTGTTTTACAATTTGTGAAATCATGGTGCATGAAAACAACTGATTATCCTGGTCACACACTGCTAATATATTAGTCTGAGGCATCTCTCAAAGCAGCTGTGTTCGTTCCGGGTAAAACTACTGTAGAATGCTTTCTCTATTGTCACTGCTGTTTATGGTGTCCCTGAAACAGATGCAAGATCTATTACTGCAACTTGTAATCAATGACCAGAGAAAGCCAGACTGCAGGTAGGTGCTCTTTATATAAATAGGGTGGCTTTGATTACTGACAATATTATTATGCCCTCTGGTTGACCAGTCTCTGTTCAATAGCAACAGCCAAGCTGACTAGACAAAAGGCTACAAAAGTAATGTCTTCTGCATTGTCATGTACCATGCCGTACTTCCTAAAGCACCTTAAACTGGGTAAAGTTGCAAAGTTGGGCCAGATTTGGTGGACACCTTCCCTGGCACAAATGTCCAAACATATTTCCTGTAGACTGGGATTTTAGCTACTGCTGATAGACCCACATGACCGTACACTTCCATACACCTGCACATTCAGCTACTTCCTTCACACTAAGGCCTTTGGCATGCCCAAACGCAATCACTCCTTTTAGCCAATCACTGACATGTCTTTTGCCTCAGTTAACATCCATCTATTGGTGCATGTGGCCCCATTGTACTTCATGGTATCAGCATTCTCTTTTGCTGACACTGATACTTTGTTTAAGTGCCAATATTGGTATGGTATTGGTATCTGTGCAACTCTGCAAATAACTCAGCAAAACAGCAGTTATCAAGAGTAAGTTTTGCAGTACCATCTCCTGACAACCGCGGCGGAAACATTTCCTCTGTACTTCACAACTCATTTAGCCCTCTCTGCAGCATCTCGATGCATAGCTTTCCTAATGATGGTTAAGGTTGGCTCTAATTGGCTTTCTGTCACCTCGGTCTTTGCGCTAGGCACATTAATCTGCAGAGACAGTTTCAGTTAGCCCTAAGTGGCAGTGTGGTGATGGCAGGACCCAGGAGACCTTCACTGGAGTAGCCAAGGAGCCAGGCTGCACTGTGTTTAACCCCCTCACCCCCTCAAACACATACATCACAGAGGTGTCACCGAGACGTCAGCCACACAGCTCTGATCCTCTTTAGGCTATTTCTAATTGGCCTAAATTAAGGGTTATTGGAGTGACCTGCTGCACTCTTGGAAATTAAGTTTCCTTATTGTTTCTTGGCCTGGATGTATGGTTCTTGGAAAAACCCTTAATTGCTATAGAGTCTTTGCATTACATAGAGGTGCTTTAAAATTTTATGGGTTGCCTCTTCCGTTGGTTTTCGTGTGCCTCTCTTCAGTGATGGTCCCGATTTTGTTTTGGTGGAGCTGACCAACAAAGCTGTGTGTGGAGGCACCGTGGTCAGCACCAAGATGAACAGTTTGTTGTCACATGTCACATGTTCAGAAGGCCTGGGGTCACCCCACCTCCACCCCTACCGGTAACCTATATCTTCCTTCCTAATAGCATTGCAATCTGGTGCTTCCTTCTGGGTGCAACAGTGTTTGTGTAGTTCTAGGTACAAGCAGTATTCCTAATGATGTCCGGTTTATTTTGGATCCCTCCTTTTGCTGTTTGATTCTTATCAGAAAATGTCTATATTTCTGATACGTGGTATTTAACATCTTAAAGTTGTTTTGCAACATTGTATTTATTAAAAGTTGCCTAGGCATAAGAAGCCCACATACATAGTTCTGGTTGGGTTGGGGATTGTCATCATTCACGCTTTGTAGTCAGGATAAAGATGAAACTGCAGTTGCAAGCTGACGTGTGGCTTTGACCCTCAGAAGGTGTTCAGATGTTCTGTATATAGAGTCTGTACACTGAGGGACTTACACAGGAAATTAGTTCTTATGGTTAGACGACTCTCAATGCAAAGTAATGCTGAGGAACAATAGGTCTGCAGTAGGAGGTTATTGTAATGCTGTTTCAGTACATGAGAGCATAAATGGTCAAACTTGAGTACAGACCTTAATTGTGGGAGCCAGGAGTGCTACAGTGCTGTGAGGACCCAGGTCTTCACTGTAAATAAGACAAATAATCCTCGGATTTTCTCCACTGGCTGCTATGTAGGGGATAAAAACAGAGGTCTTGTGAATACTGCCATGCTGTTATTATTATGCTTTGCATCTGACAGAAAATCCATCTGAGCTCCTCTGTATAATGGTGGAAAAACAGCACAGTCCTTTAGTTCATATCGATTCTTTTATCACAAGGAAGAATACAGCCCGCTTGATTTATCCTACACTCATGTTCTTTAGTAGGTAAGGCACTCTAGACCTTCAGAGAAAGACTTAATGGTTTTGGAGAGCTACAAAAGTTCATTATATGTGTAAAAGAATAGTTATGTTTGTAAGTATTGCAGCTATCTTCTTATTTCTTATTTTATTTTGGTTGGAATAAAAACCAAATCCTGAATGGAAAATGATCTGATCAGAATGTTTTTTTCCCATGGTATCTAGGTACATAAAGTGAAGTGAGCTAGCCATTGGTTAGGCCTTCAGGAGTTGAACTTCAGGTGGGATCAACCAATCACCTTAAGACTGGAAGTGACCAATTTTGTGAGGAAAAAATGTCACTTCCGGAAGAAACGTAAAGTCTAACAAGGCTTCAGTCAGTTGTTAGGAACATTAAACGTTGGCAGCAGCTCTACGTCAGAGCTTTCTTTTAAAAGAGCCACTGTAACCTTGAGTTCTTGATGCCGAGGCACTCATTGCGTGTAGGCTTTTTTTCAACTTGAGTTGCCTGTTGGTTGCCCTGGTTTCTGATGCCAAGCAAGTGCCATGGCAGTAAGCCATACTCCACTGGCAAGTAGGAGATGCACGGCTTCAGATTTTTGTAAGTCGGCAGTTATGTGATGAAAGTCAAGTTGACTAATCACTTATGATGTCAAGAATAAAACCACAGGTGAAGGAAATGCTTTGCGTTTGTATCCCTGTGCTCAAGGCAGGAAACCCTGGACAGGTCTTCAGTCCATCACAGGGCAGACAGACAGACATATACATTCACACTCACACCTGGGAGGGGCAATTTAGCATTTCCAGTCACCCTGACTGTATGTCTTGGGTCTGTGGGAGGGAACCCACGCAGAAACAGGAAGGAAATACAAACTCCACTCACAAAGGACCACGGATGCCCCAGCTGGGAAAGGAATATACGTCCTTTTGTTGTGAGGCAACAGCGTCACCCACTGTGCCACCATGCTACCCACCGACTCATATTCACTTAGAAACTCAACAAACATGTCATTTGACGAGGGGTATTCACACTTTTGCATACGCTATATATGCATTTGTAAAAGTATTTGTTTTTGTGATATCACAAACAGTGAATTTAAAATTAACTGTTTTTGCAGTTCCATGCTACATCAAACTGTTCCATTTTACAACGATAAGAAGGTTTCCATGATATAGATCCTTTAAACATCTTTTCCACCCATGTTTGATTAACGTTACTCGATATGCCAGTTTAATAATGAAGATTGGTAAACTAAGAAAACCCATTTTAGTGCTGCTAATGGCTGAACTGTGTAGCTTAAAGCATCTGTGAGCAAATATGAATTATTAAAGGGTTTTAACAGGGCTGGAACTGGAAACTGTTGATGCATAAACTCGCACCATGGCATGGGAAAATATCTCTCACCAGAAAAATGCATGACTAAATTCTTATGTCAGATACACCATCCCCATTCTCCCCGCCGTGTCTCATCCGGTAGGACATCAATGCCAGGGAGTAGTCCTGTTATGGCCTGTCACTATCTCTAGCTGCAGCGCACCGAGAAGAAATTACTTTTTGATGACTTGGCCCTACAATGACCGCTCATCTTAATTCACTTTTAATGATGTCTATAGCCTTGTCCTCTGCGACACAGAGATGACTTGTGAAAGTTAAGCTTTGCACCTGACTGCTTGACCTCACCGACCCAGTGCACCTGTTACAACCTGTTGTTTTCTATGGAGAGTTTAATAATGTTCTCTCTCTCTCTCTCTCTCTCTCTGTCTCTCTCTTTCTCTCTCTCTCTCTTTCTTGCTCTCACTCCAAGGCATTTCTATCAGCTGCTCTCTCCATCTCTGGGGAGAAGCACTAATAGAGCGCTACGAGAGAGTCTGCAAAAGAATGTGAATACGTTTCTGTATAACTGTGACAGCTTTTTTCAATCTGAAAAGTGACACGTCAGCATTAACCTCTGAAATGTTATCGGTTCTTCATGCTGTGGGTGCCTCACCAAGTGCTATGGGTTCATGACTTCAGTACTTCAGCTCATTGTTAATGCTGTGCAATCAGCATCCACAAAACTGTATAAGGAAACGTTACAACAGCATTCATGCAAAGATCTCTTCGTGAGAGAATAGGCATCTATGAGGAATTCTGTGCACTGAATATCATGATGCATCCCATACAGCTTGAATATTCTCACACAGTTCCTGCAGATTTTGCAGTAGGGAAGGAGTATGTGTAGGTGGAGTAACAACAGACCTTATAGTCGCATGATGCATGACAACAAACCGTTCGGTGATCAAGGTTCCTCCACACACTGATTGGTTGGTCGCTTCCACCAAGACAAAAGTGGGACTCGTCACTGAAGTTGACCTGCTGCCATTCTGAGTCACTCCATGACAGTCTGGTACAACACCACTGCAGTCTTTGGTGACGTTGACGTGTTAAGGGCAGTTGCTGTAATGGTCTGCGTGCATGCTGTCCTGCTTGCTGAACGTCTGCAATCATGGCTGTTGGGTCAGTCAGGAACAGCGATAAGGCCTGTCCTTGGCTGGCATGTCTCACTCACAATGTCAAATCTACCCACCAAGTTTCTTTCCTTTCAGCTGATTCTTTCTGCATCTATTTGTGCAGCTATTATTTTAATGATGAGTGCATATTACTCCTGCTCATGGCATTAGCTAGTGCTAAACAGAAACACAGAATAAAATTATTTTTGAAAATAACTTACACTTCCTTTTCTGCACTTTTGCCTCAGACAGCTGGTACTGACTTTGCATCTCACTAACCCAGGCTGGAAAAGCAGCAGTCAAACACACAAGACTAAAGTCAGCTTCCTATTACCCGCTGTCATTTTTGTTTTTGGTTGGTACCCTCATAATGACTTGCAAAGAAGTAGATTTTTTTGGACAAAATCCAAAAATGCATCTCTAGTAAAATTTTATGTCCCAGCTAAGAATACACAAATGACTGCCCATTCAACTTATAGCAGTTTAGCAGTTATGCTGAAGTCATGTGGAGTGTTGTTACTGCAGATAGTCTAGAAGAGAGTTACTAGAGTGGGATATGTGGAGAAAACGATTAAACACTGTGCTGTTTCTGATTGTCAGGAAGCATGATGGATCACTGAAGCCTTCCAAGGTTTCCAGACATCTCAGTTTTGGTACCAGCATCACTAAGAAGTACAGCTTGATCTTGACAGTTTGTTCCACATAGGTTCACAATACAGAACAGCCGATTAGAACAGACATTGTTCATTTGTCTTAAATTCACAGTACCAGATGCAGCCTGTTTCATTCTGGGAGATGAAGACAGGTTGGAAAATTATCCTGTAAAAATGGTTTTAGTATACGCTAACATTATAAGTGGGGTATAATTTAACATACAAAATATTAAGATAGAAGAAAAATGTACGATACAGGCCCTTTAAAAACAATGACATGGGCATGCATGGAGGTTAGGGCACCATCTGAAGCAGCAACTGAAATAGCCTTCAGCTGAATAACAGGAACAAGGCCATCCATCCAAAGAAGGCCAGGCTCAGAGGGCAGCAGACAAGGACATGGCTGAATGCAGGTTAAGCCAGCAGAGTCATGAGTCCTTTTTTCTAATAACACTGGATCATTTTACCAGTAGACACAAATATTAGGCAGCTGAATCTGTGTTGATGTGTGTGTTCAGATGTAGGAGTGCATGTCTGCTTTTGCAGAACTTTTCTGAGTATGTACTCCTGTCTAGTGCTTTTCACTCAGCCTGCTGGATGAGATGACCATTGAGCTTTAATGCTCTTGCTCTCTTTTTCTGCCAACTCACTCTCTATTTCTGTTTCCTTGCTGTCCTTTTAGATTGACAAGCATTTCCTCCTCCATCCCATCTCAATTTTGCTAGAGAAGCGAAGGCACTGATCCTATTTCCTCTGTCCATCTAAATTAATAGACATGTGCTCCACAAATGAACATAAGACAAATAAATTCAGGGTTTTCCCTAAATTAGTGTCCGCTTCTCCAGATAAAAGGGGAGAAAGATCTGACATCCAGGAAGACACATTGCTGCGTTTAAAGCTTTCATCATTGAGAGATCAGAGTAAACCAGATCTGAAATGAATCCACTGGTGTTTCTGGCCATCCTTCCACTGTGAGAAGACTGGACTCATCACAAGGATGTGCAGCTGTCAAGAAGCCCTTACTAAGGTTTTGTTCACACTGCAGGCCCAAATCAGATTGTTGGCATATCCAGATTGAATCCAGTCTGGACAATGATTGATACATGGAATCTGATGTTTGCAGTCCACGTTTGGAGGTGGTTTGAAATGCGATTCCAACTACAGTTTTATGGATGTGTCTCAAATCCAGAGTGACGGAAATGCTGGGATTTGCAGTTATCGATGCGTGCGCCGTCATCAAAGCAACCCATGCAGACATGTTAGTGATGTCTGGACATGCAAACCTAATCTGATCTCTTGTAAATAACAGAGCAGACAGTCGTTACTAAAGATCTACTAAAGGTCTGCTACCAAATTATTACTGCTACAAATGATTTTTTCTAAAAACGTTCTGAGAATATGCAAAGCAATTAACGTTTTGAGAGGGAAGGTTTCATCCTCTGAATGCTGCAGTTCAAACCTTATGTCTTAGTTAACATTCAACCTTATATTATCTGAACCCTTAAACGTCTTTAAAACGTTCTTTGAATATTAGACTAAAAGACTTACTTTAGAACTTTACTAGAACCTGTAGCCAATGTTCTGGGAAGGTTCCCTGCTAGCCGGCAATCCTTAAGAAAAAGAGACTGAGAAAACAGGAATAATATTTGCAAATCAGACACAGAAGCTGCTGGTGTTCTCAGAACAATGAACTAACCAACCCCAGACCTTAACATTATGTGTTTGGGATTAGTTGGATGGTGAGAAGCAGAAAATGCAAATCAAATTTTAAGCAGGATCGGAATCTTTATTTCAGAATTTGTCTTGGTGAGGCCACATGTGTATGACATGTAAGAAGAGCACAGACTGTTAACAAGTATTACACTAAGGGAGAAGAACAATAAGATATAATAAATAGAATAAAGAATAAGAATCAGAATAATAATAAAGAGCCAGGTAAGGAGCAAAAGGATATATGAATATTTGTACTATATGTAAGACGTAAATTTCCAAAAACGAACAGACGCTGTAGTAAATGCAAAGTCCGCACAGTAAACGCTGAAAACAAAAAATTATAATATAATGTTATGTACATTTCCGTCAAATATATTTTCTGCTTTTTCCCCCACATAATGCCTGATTGGTGGTCTCTGACTTTTGCACAGTACTGTACATACAGTACTTTCCCTGCTACAGGGCGACTGACCGAACTGATTTGTTCTGAAATCTGAAAATGCTAATGTTCCTCTGTATATCATTTTATGAGCTTTTAGTCCTGACTGCTCTGTGCTTTTGAAACGCTCTGAAACCTTGGTCCTGTGGTGAACCAGACGCTCCCTTGGCATTTGTCTAATGGTAGCAATTTCCGCATGCTCAGTCGGACAAATTTGATCAAATCCAAGTCAAACTAAAGCAGAGCCATTAAGATGATGTGGAAAGACCATGTTGCGTTTGGTTGGAGATCGAAAAGTAGTTGGAAAGAGCACAAACATGGCAATTCAATTTAACTGTCAGTTTATACAGAAAAGTTGATCGATTTTCAGTGGATTAGGCTTTGTGCTTGTCCTTTGCACCCCTTGAATGGTAGTATAAAACATAATATAAAATAATATGAATGTTCAAGTCTCTGTTTTTTTTCCAATTATCCAAATTTCACGTTAGCATCCATCATAAACTGACAAGAATTGCCTTTCCTTTAGCACGGTCTACCCAAGCCTCCCACCGGTGTTTAAATGATGACCCCCCCACCATTTTGCAACTTCCAATTCCCATACTACAGCTGGCCATTTTTCACTTGAGTATATGTCAGACAAAATGTGACAAGAGCTATTAAAAGGACCAAGGGGACCATATTTAGTTTGCTTGTAAGAAAGCACTTGGAGGAAGGTGATAAATCCAGACAAACACATCCGTCACACACAATTGCAGCGATCCATTTCCAAACCACATGGTCCCCTCTCCGCAATGAAGGGGAGCACAGGTTTTGCTGACCCAGCAGTTGTTTACAGGAGGTGCACATCAATAACGCTTCCTCCTTCTCTAATTTACCCACCACCAAGCCTGTTGCCTTCAACTCTCTACCCCCTTTGGCTTTTTGTGCTGAACTCCTGGTGTAGAAGAATCTGGAAGAGGAAGCTAGCTCTTAAAGCGGCCGGTTGCCTGCAGAACTGGGGCAGTAATGAGGGACTTTATTAGCTGCTTTCTCGGGAGATTGGCTGAATCTTTCCTCCAGCGTATCTGTAGGTGTTGTAGCGGTTAGCAATACCTGGCTGCTCTGAGATCAGAAGGCCGTTGTGCTTGTCCATTGAGTGGGTGAGCAGAGAGTGAGTTATAATTGGGCCTTTGAGGAAAGCGGGGTGGGGGGGTAGCATGTGTGACTCTGTGCTAGCTGGGGTCCTACCAGGAGTGTCATGTCCTCATTCATTTCTGAGTGTTGCTTTTGACCACTACATTGTCAGTAAACTTTCAGATTCATATTAAACCATTTAAGCGGATTAAGATAAAAGCATCTTGTGGAGCTGCTTCATGGAAGCATATTTCTTTGTAAATAGTCTTCAGGAACCCTAAGACTCAGATTGCTAAGCTACTTCCTGAATTCATGAACCATTAAGGGCTCCTGCTGGAAACCCATATTGTTTGGTTGTCCATACTAAGCAATTACATTCCACTGATGGAAGTATTATAGATGCATATATGATTCTGGAGAATGATTGTTCATATTTAAATGCAACAGCAAATAAACAAATACACACCTCCCTTCCAAAGCTCCTTCAGATTGCTGCTGCAATGCTAATCAGCTGCTATCATGAGCATTACCAAACAGGACAAAACAGTAGTGACCCACTGGTTCTGTAAAACCAAACCAGAAATAAGTTAATGTTACCCACCTGTCCAGTAGGACCAGGGTAACCTCTCGTCATGCCTTTCAACCCTCTATGAATCTTTTCACCAGCTTTTTGTTTGAATTTTCACATTCTGGCACCATTTATGGTGGTCTGGAAAAAATGTACTTCAGTATTGTCAACTCTCTTAGGTTTCTTCACCATCGAAATGCCTCTCTGTCAGCTGCTGGAGGTCTCTCCACTGTTGAAACGCCCTTGCCTTATCTAAGAACTTCTTTCTCAATCTTTGTTCTTCAGATCTTCATTTATTTCCCACGGCTGTGTCCGAATATGGATTTTTCCTTAGCTAACACTGCATAGACAGCTAGTAGACATCGTCACTGTGCAAAGAAAAACATGTATCTCAGATTTTGTCGATTTTTACTCTTATGCACCATTTGAACACAGCAGCTGCTGTTTCCTTGTGTAAACATTTCATGATGAATAGACCAACAGAAATGGCCCAAAATTGCTTGTGAAAAAAGTCTGGTTCCATTGATTTGCATTATAATTAAATTAGTTTTTGCTCTCTCCTGTAAAGTTGCCATTTTGGAGATATTTGTTTTTCTTTGGACAGTGACAATAAATTCACTCAATTTGACAAAAAGTGTATAAGATTAAAACTGCCTTTAATTTTGTCTGGTGGGAACAGTTTTGGTGGTCACTTAGGTGTCCTGTTTTCTCTGTTTCTATTAAAAAATATTTGAAGTCCAGTTTTGGAAACTCCTGTTATTTTGCTGTTTTCTGCCTTATGCAAGTGGACTATTCTGTATCTAATCTCCTTAGAAATATCTTCTGTAGCCATTCGTATGCACCCCGTTGGCTGATTGAAAGGATGGAAGCTTTAAAGTGGCTGTAGAGTGCTCGCAAGAAATTACTAGACAAATCCCAACGCATCTGATTTACTTAGTCTCAGCTTTTGTGTAATTTTCCATTAAATATTTTTCCTGCGTTTCCCGTTCATACTAACTAATGGCTGTTTTACTTGGAAGTTAAACAGAATTACGGTCTCTGGCTTTTACACAGTGTTTAAAAAAGATAAAGTAATTGAAAAGCCAGAAAAACGTTCAGATTCAGGTTTGTGGCATCTTCCCAAACACATAACTGTTAAAGAGTTCTTGTCGCAAACCCACGCTAAGTATAGTCTTGGTTTAAGGAACCTCTTGGGGATTCTCAATTGGTTCTAATGAGGGTGAGTGTCATTCTCTGTAGGTGAAATCTCAGCACATGCCACCTACAGCCATCCCTCCCACAGAGCCGCAAAGGGTTAGGGTGCAAGAGCCTTCGCAGCAGCTTCATTTCCTCTGATACACAATCCACTAAATGGCTCTGAGCTCCCTTTGAGTGAGATGCAGCCAAGTGCCATTCCCTTTGTATTCCCCCTCGTGTCTGACAGAGGCCGATCACTGAAAATGTGGAATCAGATGGCTCTGATTTGAACGCTGTCCAAGCTGAAACAGGGAGCAGCAGAAAGCCGTTCCTGACTGACAGCTGCTCTCTTCACTGCCATGAACCAGCTGCCTCATTTCATCCAGCAGCAGTATAAGCCTTCAGAAACCAGACTTGGTGGACATCAAAAGTTTTCCTGACTCTTTTCCCCCTCACAATCCGTCTTTCTCTTGCTCCTTTTTCAGTCAGGTCTAGATAAAGGCCAGCCGCCTTGGACTGTCTCTTGAAATGAGAGCTATAACTTTGGAGATGCCTGATACATCGAGACAAATTCAATTCCAGCCCACGGCTAGCTTTTTTTTTCCACCAATGCACAACCCCCTCATAACTCCCACAAGATATGTTTCATTCCAATCCATCCTATTCATTTGGCTCATACATTCTGCAAGGCTTCATATTAAGCCCTGGTGGGTATATGAGACACAAAGCCCTAATATGGGCACGGTAATTAAGAAATATGAAATAGGGAAAATGAGGAAACTCACACATTACTTGGCTTAGCTATATGGTTCCAGGAGAAACCTTTCATTGGAGTAGAACATTGCTGCCCAAAGTGGGCTCGTGGGCCAGAAGTTGGCCTGCATGAATGTTTGATGTGGGTTGAGAGAACCTGCGCTCTTATACAACTTCTGGACATCATACAGTTGTCACTGACTGCACCACAGATGTAACACCACCTAGCAACGTAGCAATTGTAAGCTAATAGTGTAAGTGTGTAACAGACTAAGCACATGAACAAAGACAGATTTACTGACCACCAGTGTGAAGAATAAAGTAATGAAACCAATGCTTTCCAGAACTCTCTCCCTAAAAACTACACTTGGTAATGTGCAAAAACATAAAGCTAACAGGTTTTTAGCTAGCTAAATTGTCTTGTTGGCACTCAGCCCACCACAAACATTGCACTTTGGTGCCCCTGGTATAGACCTTTACATTATGTGGAGGATACCTAACTACACTATGTAAGCTTTGGCGATTTGGAGACCTCTGTGGTGGAAATGTATAATTGCGCAAGACCGTTTTGTAACATTGGTTGTGCAATTCGCAGATGAGTCCAAAGTCTGTGAGTGTGTTGAAAGAAAGTCTCAAAACTTGGTGAAGGAGGTGTCTTCTGAGGATGTGAGTGACATATCGAGTGTCTGTTCATATTGCTATTAAGCATTTAGTTTTGTCTGGTCCCCAACCATGTGTGCATCCTTTGTGATTATCTTCCTTGCAGACACGAATCACGGGCCTTATTGGGGGCTCTTGTTCCTCAAAAACAAACATGTAGGGATGAACCATACTGATGTCGACTGCTGTGTGTGCCATCTCTAGTTTTGTTGGCTGCCACTGTCAATCACTGTGTGGCATGACACACTTATGTACCTACTGTTATACTGTTACTGTATAGCAAGATGGCGCCCATCATGGGAGATGTCTCTGCATGCTCTTTCCGTGGCCGTGGCTGTTTACCTTTTAGTGTAGTGTTAATAGTAATTCTTAACAGACAAAAACATGTGCTATTATTACGTACAGTAGACAGGCACTACTGAAAACATTACAGACTGATAAATTGCACAGATTGCACATGACAGTCCGGCACAACGCCATTGCAGGCGACATTGACATGGTGTTAAGGGCAGTCATTGTTACTGTCTACATGCATGTAGTCCTGCGTTGTGCTGGTGGAATTAACTCATGGAGGGCATCACTGAATGTCTCCAATCGTGGCTGTTGGGTCAGTCAGGTACAATGATGAGGCCCGTCTTTGCTTACATCACATGTGAGACCGAACGTGAAACCTGAATCATTCGCATGGCTCACTATTTCAAACCTACCCACCAAGTTTCATGCCTATCGGTTGATTCCTTCTGGGTGCAAATATTCGTGCAACTACTTTTTTGACGATGAGTGTATATAGTATAAAGCTTCTTTACTCAGTACTTAGTACTTAGTATTTGTATTGTAATTGTTAGTACTTGTAGTCCAGGAGCTGGTGAAGAGTAAGAATTTCATTGTACAGTGGAACTGCTTGTTTCTCTGTGTATATGACAATAAACTCTTGAATCTGAACCTGACATGGTATTAATTTACATGTATGTCTTGAATATAACACAGATGGCACTTTCTGCAGCTTATCTTTACTATTAAAACAAATACTGAAACATTTGGAACTTGTCGACAGGGCTTTAGGCTTGGGCTCTGTACTTTTCGATCCCTGGTTCCAATATTACCGTCCAATAGCTTTAAAAGAGTAAAACGAAACACTAGTTGGAGTTTCAGCCAGAGTCACTGATTCTCAATGTCGCCTGCTTAATGGATCAAGACTGACACTATAAACAAGGCTGTGACTTCTCTAATTCGACTCTCGTCTAACGCAAGACCTCGCGTCTGTGCCGCCTCTGAAACACTCCAGCAGTATGAATATCTCTCGGCCTGTGATCCTGTCTTTTAGAGGAGCTGACATTGTTTTTGAGAGTCCTCGCACAAGGCAGACAGCAAAGACACTTCTTGACTCGGGAGGACGTGATGAAGGGTTTTGCCAGCAGCTTTGAAAGTTTTCACTTGTCTGTGTCCATCTGTCAGCACTAGCGCTCCAAAAATAAAATAGTCTTTAATGAACCTGCATTCACAGCCTCCCACACGTTTGTCCCTATTATTCCTTGTGCCATTTGCACGAGGCAGCGCTGCTTTTTTATTTTCAAAGTAAAAGAAGAGTGCTGTTTGCCTTTTTCATGGAGTGACGTCCAGTCAGTCCAGAAATTCGCGTAAATGTGGTTTTGGAAATGTCAGCGACACATCAGGCATGTATAGCCTCAGAGCACAGTCAGGGGGGACCTATTATTAACTGTCACGCACCGCTCGTGAACGTTAGCCTGGAGTTCGACATTTGGAGCGAGAAATGAATGTGGCGTGAAAAGAACAGTTCAACCAAATATGCTAACGTGGATAATAATTAATGGTAGCTAGTGGCAATGTTGACAAAGAAATGACCATTATCAACATTGACGTTACTTTTTTAACTGTTAGCATCATTAAATTTTTAATAATTGTATATGAGCTTTTTATTACCAATTAGTAGTATTAGCTTTTACGTTAATTGTTAGCAACATAAGATTTTCATAGCCACATTAATTATTTTTTAGCAACACTAGGTTTTTATTGTCTATGTGCTTTTTCATTAATGATTAGCAGTATTATTTTTTGGGAACATTAATTTTTTAGTTAATTTCATTAAGGGTTAGCAAGATTAGCTTCTTTAATAAACAATTAATTAATTAATTAAATTAATTACATTTTATATTATTTTTTAATAACATTGATGTTTTTAATTAATTGTTAGCAACATTAGCCTTTTCATTAATTGTTAGGAACATTAGCCTTTTCATTAATTGTTAGCCACATTAGCTTTTTTATTTATTGTTCATGTATTTATTTAATGTTAATTTATTGTCCATTGTTGATTAGCAGTATTACCTTTTTTTAAATTAATTTGTAGTAAGATGGTTTTTAATGAATTACTAGCAAAATTAGCATTTTCATTAAGAGCTAGCAACTATCTTCTTTAATTAATTTTAGCAATATTAAGTAACAAAGATTATTCATTTTTATTAATAAGCTTTTTCATTAATGATTAGCAGTATTATCATTTACATGAATTATTAGCTAAATTGAGCTTTGGTTTGTCCTTCTGTTTTCATTAATGGCTTTTCTTTAAAAGCTCCCTGCCTGGTGAAAGGTTGAACTGCGTCTCTGTGATTGAACGAGAGGCCCTGTCTGTTTGAGAACGGACATCGATTGATTGGACCTCATCTTCTCCCAGCCGTGTACACACTGAGCTAATCCTCAGAGCACGGACGCTTTGCCTGTTTTTAATGGAAACAATTCAGATAAACTTTTTTCTAAAACTTTTGTTTGATTTGTTCTCTCACCCTGGCACGTTGCCATGGATACGTATGAGCTGTGAAAGCCTTGCCTCCTTTCCTCTCCATCACGAGCTTCCTGCGCTCTTAACCGTAATCACACATTCAAGACAGAAGCCTGTAGCCTGTAATAATGACAAGATGTTGTGGTGGTAGTGCAGTCAGAGATCAGGAAGCCTTATAAATTGCCTCTTGATCTTCTGGAACAGTAGATATTCCTCTAAGCACACAACCTGAAAACATCTCAGAAGGACTAATGGACTTTATTTAATATAGTGGTTAAAGCTGTTTAGAAATGGGAGGCAGTGTAATGTATTGATATTGCTTAGCATTACGTAGGTAATGTTCTGTTAAGTCCAGAAGTAATTGGACAGTAGCATAATTCTTGTTGTTTTGGCTCTGTACTCCAGCTAAATGGAGCTGAAAGCTCACCACACAAAAAGGTAACATACCTAATAGCATGCACAAATAACAGCTGTGATTTGATTTGACATGGACGAGTTTCTGGATGTAGGCCACATCAAAGTTCACACACTCTTACATCAAAGAATTGCACAGTTGGGCCAGATTTGGTGGATGCCTTCCCTGGCACAATTCTGAGGAGAGTTTCCTGTAGACTGGGATTTTTACCACTGCTGGTAGATCCGTATGACCATACGCTTCCACACACCTGCAAATTCAGCTACTTCCGTCACACTATGGTCTTTGGTACGCCTAAATGCAATCATCAACATCTGCTTTGGAGCCATTTTCCACACATGGAACGAGACATTCACTCCACTGAACCACCTGTTCTCAATCTATGAATCCCATCACTCACACCCCACAGGTATTTATAGCCCCATAATCTTCGCCACCTGCAGGAGCCTGAAATTACTACCACCTTAAACACGCAAGGTGACTAATTTTTAAAAACTCCATTTGAAACACCTTCCTTTGTGTATTGTTAACTTTATGGCTCTCAGCTCACCATAAACAAAAAATATCTCTTAGAGGTAATGAAAAAGCTAATCCATAAACTGACATCCATAAATGTCATTCGTCACTTCCTTCCTTCAGGAAAGTGCTACTTGTTGTAACTATTTCTCACATACAGAAGATCTTGTTAGCTCTCCTGTGCATGAACTAACATGCAGTAACACAGGTGACACAAAATGTAAAGGCTGTAATAAAAAAGACTTGCCATTTAGACAAGCGTAATCCTGAATTCAAAGTGAATTTGTTAGCAACATTATCTTTTTCATTGTATTTTTTCATGAATTGTTAGCAGCAACTTTTATTTATTAATTGCATGTAAAATTAGCATTTTTCATTTTAATTGTTGTTTGGCAACATTAATTTTTTGCTAGCTATTTCAGCATTTTCATTTAGTACAACAACTACCCTTAAATTACCCTTACTTTACATTTTCTTTACCCTCTTAGAGAAACCAGCATCAACAGCAAAACCAGCATATGTTGTGTCTTGGATGCTGGTATGGTCATGCCGGTTGACCAGCTATGCCAGAGCCAGCTGGTTGATCAGCTTAAACCACCAAAGACCACATAAAACCAGAATAGAATGAATGCTGGTCTGTGCTGTTTTCTTTCAGCAGGGTAACTGTTAGAAACATTAGCTTTTTCATTAACTCTGAGAAACACTAGCTTTTTGTTTATGGTGTGGCGAGGGCCGTAAAGATAACAATATACAAATGAATGTGTTTCAAATTGAGTTTTAAAAAATGTACATAATTAAAAAAACACTTTTCAACATACAATTTAAATGGAAAATAGGAATTCAACAAGCTTTAAATAATTGATTGTATATGTAATATAAACTTGTCTTTGATCCGCAAAATGAGAAGACTTAAAAAGGACTGTATTAAAAAGCTTTGCCATAAAAACGTATATAATTCAAAGTGAATATTTCAAGGTTTCTGCATAATTAAGTGGTTTAGATGTAAGTCATTCAGAATGGTTCGATGTGAAACACTCCATTCTACAGGAACTCAGTAGAGGCAGTATAGGTTCACTGGTTTTATGGATGATAAAAAAAAATACCTATATTTGCACTGATAACATTATGACCCCTGCTTCCCATCACCACCATTGTAATGCTGGGTTTACATGTTGGCAGTAGCTGGTTGACAGCAAACCAGAAATTCCGTTGTTTCCAGTGGAGCAGTGACGGGAAACGCTGCCACAGCCTACGGCGACAGCAGCGTATCGCAGCGGTCAACGCAGCGTTCCATCAAAAGTTCAACTCTGTCAACTTTTGCTGTCAAATGCTGCAGTGGAACAAACAGGATGTAGACTTTTTTGGGAGCCCTGGACGCCAAACATCTCATTGTTGAAGTCCAGGCGTACCCAGCAATATATAGCTAACACTAAAGTATTGAGCGTCCTTTTGCCTTTTTACGCCTTACATAAGCAATATACACTGCTAAAGCTCTCCTCTGATAATCATACATTTTTGCAAGTAATACTGCCGTCACGTTAGCGTTTGTGTGGCTTCATGCTGTTTTTCTGTGAAGCTGCTTTGAGACAACGTTGGTTGTAAAAAGCGCTATACAAATAAATTTTGATTGATTGATTGATGATGATGCTGTTGTCGACCACTATGAGGTACTGAACATTTCTTTTAACACCAGCTTACAAGTGCCACTTATAATCAGTTTTACTACAGTGCACCATTTCTCATTAAACCTCCTGGATTGTGTTGTTTACAGCGCAGTGGAATTCCCCTTGAATATCTGTCTATGCAGATTTAAGCTAAAAAAAAAAATGACGTACTTGGCCAATTATGCTTGCCCATTGCGATTTGTTTAGCACTCCTATCTATGATATCAGAACTGTCACTAGCCTTTGATATGAAACATTCTTCAATACAAACTACCTTATAGTTGTCATCTGGTCAATTTTAATACTACAGCAGCCGTACATGTAAAGTGTCCTTGGATATGGCATTTGCATTCATGAGAACGCAGCGAAGCCTTGATCTCAGAAGTCTGAGAGCCTTGAGTGTCTTTCTGGGTTTGACTTGACCTCTATGAATGCGTTGCAGTTTGGTCATGAGGTCAATGTAAATGATGCTTCATGTATAGTAAACTCAACACCGCTTGTCTGCTGCATTTGTGTTTGTGTTGTGTTGTGTGTTGTGTCAGCTCTGGGCGGTGTGCTTTGAGCTCAGTTTGTATGCTGTTTGCTGGCGTTTAGCTCCACTGGACCGAGTCATGAGAAATACCAAGATTAGAGCTCAGTGAGTTGTTTAAAGGAGGTCCACACACATGTTCTCAGGAGCCAGCGGGAAGCCAGTTAAAGGCTAGCACTGCCCTTTTCTAGAAGTGCATGACTGCTAGCAGGAATGGTGGCAATGGAACATCGCTCTGGGAACACTGACAAATGATCACGGTCCAAACAGAGCAAAACCAGTGTTTAGCAACGTTTATGTAATGTTTAGCCCTGTAGCAACGTTTATGTAATGTTTAGCCCTGTAGCAACGTTTATGTAATGTTTAGCCCTGTAGCAACCCATGACTATAAAATCTAATATAAATCTCATATCTAATAAATGTCAAAAATGAGGAAAAATCACTTCAGCAATAATGCTAACTCCTGCTAGTGCCCATATGGGATTGTAGTATTATGTTTACGCAAAGCTTACAATGATTTACATGATGATTTTTAATTGTTCTAGTTTAAACATGATATTTGAAGCTTGTGAAAGACATTCCATGTTTTCTTTGTAACTTGTAACAGGCATACTAGCATATATCACTGCAACACCGCAAAATATACATATATAATATGTATATATGTATATATTGCGGATATATAATATGTATATATTGCATATATATATATAAATACTTAATCTTAATCTAAAAAATAAGGACAAACGGACCAAAGACGTTTATTTTATTATAATTCCATTATTTTAGAACCTAAATACAGATATTTTTATTTATTCGTTTACAGCTAAGATTATTTTTATTTAAAGATAAGTACAGTCACTTAATATGCCTGCCGATAAACGAGAAATAATTATTTCAGCGCGGGTAATATAATAATTAAACGGTTTCAGGTCTACCATTCTTCAAGACGAAGGGTCATCATACTGAAGAAGCGGTTAAAAGTGAAATTAAAAAGACAGGCTATAAGCGCTAATTTTCAGCATAAATACGTTGCTTGCTGCCGACGCTATATTCTGTAATTAAATCAGGCTCCAATTCAGATCGTTCATCATATGCCACGTCTCTTTTAGTTCAAAAATATGTTCCTG
>CM067481.1:29375113-29464390 GCA_034552555.1 Semaprochilodus insignis | reverse complement strand
ACACACACACACACACACACACACACACACACGCACACACACACACACACACACACATATATCTATATATATATTTACACTCATCATCAAAAGAATAGTTATACTCAGAAGTGTTGGATTGCAGTGCTATTGGGAAGGAAGATAAAGGTTACCAGGAACGATAAATGATGATAAATTTAGACTGATATGGGTAATATTTATTGAGCTACACATACAGAAGTAGTGTCTCTCAATATGGTGCTGGGCTGCCATGTTTGCTAATGCAACATGGCAAATGTCTCAGCATTGAGTTGCAGTGGTTCCTCATGATGTCCTGCGATAATCCATGACATGCAGTTTGAGTATTCTCAAACAGTTCCTGCAGATTTTGCGGTAGGGGTGGAGGTGGAGTGACACCAGGCTTTCTGAATGTATGACAACACACCGCTCATCTTGGCGCTGACCACGGTGCCCCCACACATGGATTTGTTGATCGTCTCCACCACAACAAAAGTGCTACTTGTCACTGAAGGTGATCCGCTGCCTTTCTGGGTTGCTCCATGACAGTCCGACACAACACCATTGCAGTCTTGGGCGAAGCTGATGTGGTGTTAAGGGCTGTCAGCGTGACTTGCTGAATCCAGTGGTTCTCCCTCTCTGTGGTTCGTGTAGGTCTCCCAGATCCTTCATGTCGCTGGTGCGTGCCTTCTTCTATCTACTGCCACCAACAGCGTGCTATGGTAGTACTTTTAATAAGGTAATTAATGCTGGTTTTAGAAGTGCAAGTAGGATGTGAAGTTGGCTATGTTGAGAGGCCTAAGTGATTTGCGAAGATCAGGAGGTTATAAGAGCCATGCACTTGTGATTGTGGATTGTGGGTAAGCTGGCTTCATTCCTACTGCGTACAGAATGCTTCCCTTTCATTATTTATGCTTGGAAACATTTGTAAGGTGTTTGAAGTTCCAGAGACAGAGCTGGTGCCATGCCCTAAAGCCAGACATTTACGTGGAGGTAATCACATTGCTCCATGAAAGAGTGTGTCCTCTTTGCCTCTTGCGAGAGACCAGGACTATTGTCCCTATTTTAATAATGCAAGTGGAAGATTACAAACTACAAAGACTTCCTACTGGCAGCACAGTTCTCTTCTACAGTACAAAGCTCCCAGTTAAAAAAGGAGCAAGACACATTTTTAACAGGCAATCAGTCTTAGTTACAGGAATCTGCACACTAATTTGTGAATCTTGTGAGTCATCAAGCAGCCACTTGGATGCTGCAGTTTGGTGAGATTTCATATCTAGAAAAGGGCAGACTGATTGGGCAGGTTAAGCAGTTCTCAGGCAGTTGCTGGTGTGTTGCCATGTGGGTTCGATCAAGGTGTGAAATGCAGTGGATTGCCTCCCCCCGGTATGCCTTAAAGTTCTGGAAAGGGGTCCCTGAAAATAAATTTATTATGCTGTTGTTCTGTCTTTATTTAACTGCTTTGCCCACAATTGGTGAGCTTCTGTCTTTGGTATTTTTAACTTACTAGAGATGCAGCACTAATCTGTCTCAAGGTGGCGTTGTAGCAATCTAGTTCTCTCAGCTGGTCCTTTATAGCCTAGTAACTGGCCTCTGTAAATATGAAAACCTGCCCACTTTCTTCCCAAGAGTTTGATTGAAAGAGTGAATTAGTACTTGTTTCTCAAACCAAAGGCAAAAGAGGAGATGAATGTGATCTTAATTAGTGTGTGGAACACTTACCAACAAAACACCTACCTAAAAAAAGAGAAGAAAGCAATGCCCACATATGCCATCACTAAATATACACCAACTGACCACTTTGTTAGATACACCTCCTTGTATCTACACACAGCTCTTTGCAGCTCTACAATTGCTTACTGTAGATCTGTTTCTCTATACTTTGTTATTCCCCTTTCACCATGTTCTTCAAAGGTCAGAACCCCAGCAGGACCACCACAGAGCAGGTATAATGTGGGTGGTGGATCATTCTCAACACTGCAGTGACACTGACGTGGTGGTGCTGTGTTAGTGTGTGTTGAGGTGGTGTGAGTGGATCAGACACAGTGTTTAAACACAGTGTCTACTTAGTGTCCACTCTACTAGACACTCTGACCTTGCTGGTCCAACTTGTAGATGTAAAGTCAAAGAGCTCATCTGCTGCTGCAGAGTTTGTGTTACTCATCCTCTAGTTCGTCATCAGTGGTCACAGGAAGCTGCCCACAGGACGTTGTTGGCTGAATAGTTTTGGTTGGTTGACTATTCTCAGTCCAGCAGCACTGCTGTGTCTGATTTACGCACACTAGCATAAAACACACTAACGCACCAACACTGGGAATGGTCCACCACCCAAATAATACCTGCTCTGTGGTGGTCTTGTGGGGGTCTACAGAGAAACACATACAGCCTGTATTTGTAGAACAAGAAAGTGCTTCTATATGGTAAGTGGAGCTGATGAAATGGACAAAGAGTGTAGATACAAGGAGGTGTACTTAATGAATTGTCTGGTGGGTGTATTGTTTAAATTGTGAGTTGAAAATTCCATTTCAAAGTTGATATAGCTCATTCTGGCATGCTCCCATGAAGTGATTATACTCTGCACTGCATCTGTGAAACACAGGTAATCTGCTGTCTGTTTGCATGCATTATGTGTTGTGCGACTGCAAATACATATACTATCTCCATATAAAGATACAGAAAACCACCAAAATTAGAAATGCAGTGATAGATTTGGGACAGAGGAAGAGAGTAAATAATTGAGTGAGAGTAAGAGAGGTAGGAAGCTCTCCCCGTCTGCGCTCTGAGAGCTCTACGCTAGGCTTTGAAATCTGTAGGCCTTGAAGTCTCAGGTGGAGAGTTAGTATCAGGACAGCTGCTTGTGACATGTACATTAGCAGAGGTGCTCTTTGATGAGAAGTGAGTTCACTCAAGCTCATCCCTCACCTGCAACCTGACTCATTTTATGTCCCAGCTGCAGTGCCAGGTGGCTGTAAAAAAGAGCCCGCAGAGGAGGCCTGGACAGGACTCTCAGAAAACCTTAACTCTGCTAGTGGGCATCTTTGCTTCATGCTAGATATCAAACACTACATGTGATAACTGCAAATATGATCAAGACTCTTAATCAACTCAGTTACAGTACACTAACACATTATACTTTACCAAGATACTGTACACCAACACAATACTTACAGTACACTAACACATTACACTTTACCAAGATACTGTACATCAACACACTACTTACAGTACACTAACACATGACACTTACTGAGTTACTGTACACCAACACACTACTTACAGTACACTAACACATTACACTTACTGAGTTACTGTACACCAACACACTACTTACAGTACACTAACACATTACACTTTACCAAGATACTGTACACCAACACACTACTTATAGTACACTAACACATTACACTTACTGAGTTACTGTACACCAACACGCTACTTATAGTGCACTAACACATTACACTTACTGAGTTACTGTACACCAACACACTACTTACAGTACACTAACACGTTACACTTACTGAGTTACTGTACACCAACACACTACTTACAGTACACTAACACGTTACACCTACTGAGTTACTGTACACCAACACACTACTTACAGTACACTAACACATTACACTTACTGAGTTACTGTACACCAACACACTACTTACAGTACAGTAAATGTACTTCATTGTTGTGCACCACTGAATAGTATGTACTGTATGTGTATATGCTGTGTCATATCACCCAAAAAATGACCTGGTACAACTAACTGTCAGAAAAGGTCAACTGGACAAAATCAAAGTAGACAAAACAGCAGCCTTCATCACAGATCATGTCTTATGTAGGTGTTATGTAGCCTCACAAACACGCTACACTGCCCTACAGTGAACTGGTACCAGCTTTTTAAATCTGGCACAGGAGCTGTAGAAGCCTCTACAGACTGTGCTGTGTTTAATGCTTTATGAAATATTTGGAAATCGAGGAGCAGAGTGTTCTAGACGCTTTAAGCTCCTAAGAAAGGGAAGACGGTGAGTTATGTACGCTGTGCTTAGCAGCCACAACTTTAGCACAGTAGAAAGAAGAACACGGGTTAAAATTACAGCCAGAAATGTGCCACGAAGTGTGTACTGTTCCTCACAGATGGCAGATTGCTTTTTAACTTTTGCGTTTGTAACTGTGCATACATTTGCATACGCACGCAGAGATCTAAAAATAACATATGTCAAGAGAGGTGGGAACGATATGCAATGACTTTCATGTTTAACTGCAAATACAACCAAATTGGCTGTATCGCTTTTGAACGCAGGTCCTCACAGTGCATGCTCGATTATCTCAGAATCAAGACAGCTAGATCTGAGCACGTTCCGAACAGAAACATAATTACACTCGTCTTTTTTTGTGATCGATATTTTATTAAGAAGTAAGAACACGTAAAACACAGGATCTATGCTCACAGAGCCCAGGATATGCCTGTAAGATTCTTCACTATGGGTAGAGCTTAGTTAGCAGTTAGTATAGTAGAGTTAGTAGTTCCTATCAGATCCCAGTAGTAGGACATTAATAATGATGGTAGTAATGGGCAGTGGTGCACTTACATATGAGGAGAAGACATACATGTCACTGGAAAACAGAATAGTAGTAATAAGAAGAAGAAGAAGAAGAAGAAGAAGAAGAAGAAGAAGAAGAAGAAGAAAATATAAAAATAAGTAATTAAACAATGAGATAAATGGGAGTTTGTGAGTTTCACACTCATACACTCATCTACTCAAGCTCACATTAATTTTAACAGTTCCTTTTCAATATGAGAGCAGGATATTTGTATTTGTTGCACACTTCAGAAAAGTAATATCCTGAAAACTAAGTAAGCCAAATAACATGAGGAGGAACAGAGAGATCAAATCATATTATCAATATTGTCTTTTTGTCTGCTGTCTGTTTTTTTGATGAATAGAGAGCAGTTCTGAAGAGTCATCAAGTAAGAAGAACGTCCGTGGATCTTTGTATATACAGTGTCCTGGAAATTAGAGAAAGTATCTTGAATATAGGACCCAAAACTTTAAAATGTGTATATGGGCAACATATTAGCACTCTTTTTCCATAAACGCAGATTACATTCTCACATTAGTTAATCTGATTGTAAGATTTGTTGATTTGATATACAGATACAATACAATTTGGAGTTTCTGATTTAGTGGCATCAGAAATAATTACTAATATTATTTTGATATGATGTGATTTCATTGCTCATAAAAATTACAAAAATTGTTTTTTTTAGGTTCGAAAAAATCATGCAAATGTTTAAAATCAACTCTCTTTCTGTGTTAGTTCATTCTTTATGGATCTTGTGGAGAAGATCTATGAAGCATTTAGAATGTTTTATAATACTTTATAAGCCTTTGTAACTGCACATAAGCATTCATAATCACACACATAAACTGGTATAATATCGCATTATAAGACTTCATGGCACAAAGACATATAATATGTTAAAATGTATTTATAGATTTTTTTTTCTGTTCTTAACATTATTGTTGAGACCTGTATCATGGAGCTTCATATATCTATTCACATAATGCATTAATTTATAGAGCTGATCATTAACACCACTTTACTTAAAGTCTTTAAAGAAGGCTTATTAGTGTTCATTAGATGTTATGAGCACCCCAAAATCATGTTCATTTTGAAGATACTGAGGAACATTAAAGAGTGACCTGACTCTGGATCCTTATAATGCATTATGCAAATGAACACTACATTAGTTTCACCGATAATGTTAATAACAAGAAATATATACATTATAATGCATTATTTTACTTTATGTGCTATGAAGCCTTATAATCTTGTGTTATACCAGTTTATGTGTGTGATTATGAACATTTATGTACAGTTTCAAAGGCTTCAAATGTCTAGTATTATAAAGCATTATGAAGACTTTATAAATCTTTATAAATGCACTTATAATGCATTATAGATACCTGATTCACAGAAAGTGTTACCAATCTCGTTTATCACCAGTTATAATTTTGTTTGCATTTGTTCCCCATTTTTATGGCTCCTTGTTTCTCAGCTGTGCTGATGCTGCTGTCAGACAGAGAAATGCAGGTCACGTCGGTGTATGATTGGGGAGGTGAACTTGAGAGTCGTTCATCAGGGGCCGGCTGGGGAAAATCAACATCATCAACAGCATCGATTGGGCGCGTGGCTCCTGCAGGACCAGCATAGACAAGCCGCAGGGCACTAGATGACCATCTATCTGGTTATCTTGTTGTTATCAACAAATAAGATGGCTGTTTCTTCTGTGCACTCCACCCTTCACACAAACTATACATTCCGATATATAAACAAGCCATATGCCATATGACTGCGGTGTATGGTGTAAGTCGGGTGTTGGAATGAACAAAATGAGTGACCTTAGTGACTTTTAATATGGGATAGTTGGTTCTAGATGTGCCAGTTCTTCCCAATAAACAGCTTCAAAAGTCTTTTGAAGATTTTATTCAAAATAGGAATTAAAAAAAGGTCAACCATCTTGTGGATCTGTGATCGTGCATGCAATGAGACAACACCAGGCAAATTCAACACTTGAATTCCACCTCAGAACAACACGAATCAGATTTGGCAGCACTGCTCTACTCCATGTCAATTAGGAATTAGAAAGTGCATCTCTAGTTGCCTCCAAACTGGACTGCTGAGTGGAAGACATTTGGCTGAATAAACAAAAATCCCTTTTGCATCATGCTGATGGATGGATTTGGAATTTGGAACAAGTAAACATGAATTCATGAAGTCCATGAACCTGTTGGGTGTCAATTGTAAAGGATGGTTGTGACAGTGTGATGCTGTGGTACCTTTTTCCTGACACAAATTAGAACCCACGTATGGAAGCCCCTTCCTTGATTGTAGAGGAGTGAAAAATCAGCCATGTGTTTGTCCTCTTACTCAGTTTCTGGCAGCAGTATGTTAACATTTTGACTTGGCACCTTAAAATATTGATGAAATAACTTTTTTGAGGTATAAAGGAAATAAATACATGTACTGTAGGCCAATAAACACTCATCATCAAAAGAATAGTTGCACCCAGCAGGATGATGATCAGATCGTATTTTAGGTCACATTTATGTAGATGTTCACTGTTTGATCATCTTGTCAACAGACAATAACAACATAATAAAGTATTTTGTCATACTGTGTGGGTGATTCAGAGTATGTACACTCATCATCAGAAGAATAGTTGCATCCAAGTGTGCGATTGCAGTGCTATTGGGAAGGAAGATAAAGGTTACCAGGAATGAAAAATTATGATAAATTTAGACTGATATGGGTAATATTTATTGAGCTACACATACAGAAATAGTGTCTCTCAGTATGGCGTCGGACACAGCATGCCAGACGTCTCGGCATGTAGAGGTTATAGAGGTTCCTAATGGTGTCCTGTGATAATCCATCCAATGCAGCTTGAATATTCTCACACAGTTCCTGCAGATTGTGTGGTAGGGGTGGAAGTGGAGTGACACCAGGTCTTCTAGACATGTGACCCGTGACAACAAACCGTCCATCTTAGCGCTGACCATACTGCCTCCACACATGGATTCATTGGTCGTTTCCACCAAGACAAAAGTGGGACTCATCATTGAAGATGACCTGCTGCCATTCTGAGTCACTCCATGACAGTCTGGCACCACACCATTGCAGTCTTTGATGACATTGACGTGGTGTTAAGCGCAGTCGTCGTGATGGTCTGCATGCATGTAGTCCTGTATCATGCAGCTATCTGCCAGTGGTGCTGGCACTGACATGATGACTCAGGCACTGTTCCTGGAATCCTTTCAGGAATCTTTGGGATGAGGTGAAAAGGGCTGTTGATATAACATCTTTTAAGACTTTAGCATGGAAAGGCCTTTCTGTACAGTGCATCCAATGTCTCGTAGAATCCTTGCCCACGTGAACTCATGCCGTCAAAAGAAGGAGGGCATGGTAACTAAACTGGCAACTGAGTGTATTACAGCACTAATCCCTCCTGCAGTGGCAAGCCTGATCGCTCTGTTCTAGCTTGGCTATGCTGAACACCCTTGGCCTGATGGACCTTCACAGTGACATGCTTACATTTTGCGGAGTCACTCGGCAATGATGAGCAAGTGTGCTTATTGTTAGCTCCTCGTCCCTCTACATTCCTTTCAAATGACCTTGCCACTTAACCCCCGCTTAAGTAGAGTTGGAAAGCTCTCTTCCCTTTCTTTCTTCCTCTCGGTAAGTGGCAGTTTCAGGCCATTGTGACGTGTTGTAATCAAGTTTGCGAGGGTGGGCTTGATTGAGAAGGAGCTCTTTAGGGTATATTTGCCGTCTAACCACCCACATCTGCTGCTTTCTCTTCTTCAAAATCCTCTGAGACAGAGAGAGAGAGAGGACTCATCACGCTCTCATCACTGTAACACTCAAATTTGCACCTATGATTGGCTGTTTTATGTAATGGAAAACACATATTTACGGTACTATTAAGCATGGCTGGTCCCACAGACAAATAAGAATTAGTTTGAAAGCATTCTTCAGAGTGACTGTATGGATGCTGATAAAGGACAATACCTCCACTCGGAGAGATGTTGTTGAAATGCTGAATGCCAAGGTTGTGATTTACAGCGGTGCTTAAGATGACAATGAAATGTCAGAGCTGTCTGTGGAGCCATTGGTCCTGCCACATTTTCCGGCCTGAGAGTTTCTTTACTTTGAGAGAAAGAAAGAAAAATTAAATCTCTGAATGACCTGGAGAACATTCTCTGTAGTCCTTGGTCAGCACCTGAGACATTGATCAGAGGTGTCCTGTCGGCCTCAGATATGGTATGTTTTTATCTGACTTCATGAGCAACAGGCACATTTACAGATACAGCCTATTTTTCCTCTATTTCCCCTGAATTTTCCCTCGACGACTGCCCTTAACACCACATCAACATCACCAACGACTGCAATGGTGTCGTGCCAGACTGTCATGGAGTGACTCAGAATAGCAGCAGGTCATCTTCAGTGACAAGTCCCGCTTTTATCTTGATGAAGGGTTTGTTGTCACGTGTCACTCATCCAGAAGGCCTGCTGTCACTCCACCCCTACCGCAAAATCTGCAAGAACTGTGTAAGAATATTCAAGCCGCATGGAATGGATTATTACAGAATACCATTAGTAACCTCTAGTAGTATGTACAAGAGTAGTATGTACTAGACATCCATGCAAAGATGTCTGCGATGTCGCATTAGCATACATGGTGGCCCGACGCCATACTGAGAGACACTACTTCTGTATGTGTAACTCAATAAATATTATCCATATCAGTCTAAATTTATCAGCATTTATTGTCCCTGGTAACCTTAATCTTAATTCCCAATAGCACTGCAATCCAACACTTTCTTCTGGGTGCAACAGTTCTTTTGATGATGAGTATAGGTTTAGGTTTCTCAGCACAAACCGAGGGCCTGTCTGTTGTTGAGAGGGCAACAATGATGTCATCCAGTGGTCTGCTGGAAAGACTCTTCTATGTTTTCTTACTACCAGTATGGTAATTCGTTGCACTGCCACAACCGTCCACGGTACTGGTCAGGCAGAGAAGCTGAGAGTTTTTTTTAGCTTTTCACCATATTTAAATTATGGAGTCAGGATTTATTATAAATCAAACTTTGGTAAATGATCATCAAGTCATATCTCTTGTTAGTTACATATCATTGAGGTATTCTTAATGTTTGCAGTCGAGGTGACGCTCCGTTTACAAGAACTGAGCACAGCACATTCGGACGCCTCCGTGCTGCAGTTTAATGAAAAGAGAAAAGCCAAATTCAATTATAAACATATCAACTCCAAATCACTCCTAACGTGCTGAGCCCACAGACACATCCAAGTCATCAGTCACATCAGACAGAGGCCCTGCATGTGTGAAAACAGCTCCAGACATGTGCCAGTTGTGGGTGTGAAGGCAGGGTATTCAAAAAGCTGTGTTTTGGGGATCCACAAAGAAACAATGAAACAGTGGAGGGTTCTCCATTTTTCAGTGAACATGTGGATGGATGTGTGGGTGGGATTATGTGTACCAAATACACTGGTCAGTCATAACATTACAACCACTTGCTATCTGCATTATCCATTTTGTTCCAGTTCTACAATTACATGCTGTAGTCCATTTGTTTCTCTGCATACCTTGTTACCCTTTTCTTCAATGGTCAGGACCCCCACAGGACCACCACAGAGCAGGTATTATGTGGGTGGTGGATCGTTCTCAGCACTGCAGAGACACTGACGTGATGGTGCTGTGTTAGTGTCTGTTGTGCTGGTATGAGTGGATGACACTGTGTCCACTCACTGTCCATTCTATTAGATGCTCTTAACTTGCTGGTCCACCTTATGGATGTAAAGTCAGAGATGATAGCTCATCTGTTACTGCAAAGTTTGTGTTGGCCTCTATACATAAGTGGTCACAGGACGCTGCCCACAGGACGCTGCCCACAGGACGCTGTTGGCTGAATAGTTTTGGTTGGTGGACTGGATCTGATTCACTCACAGCAGCACAAGATGCACCCGTGTCTCTGTAGTGCTGAGAATGATCTACCACCCACATAATACCTGCTATGTGGTGGTCTTGTGGGGGCCCTGACCACTGAAAAACAGGATGAAAGGGGGCCAATAAAGTATGCTGTGAATGCTCAAATAACATTTCTCTCCTTGAGTGACTTTTTAAGCTTAGCCATGCAATGCTTCAACACTAATCATCACTTCCTGAGAGAGGTCAACAGATTCCTTGTTCACAGACCGTCTTGCCAGAGTTCTCCGCAAGAGACAAAAGTGCTAATTGCTTCAGTTAACATTCGGCCTGGCGTCCTCTGAGTGGGGCCTTCAGATAAGCTTGCGGAGACCGACCTACCACTGGGCTGTGGCCTGTTGGAAAGGGTGGAAGTGCTCTCTGGAAGGGTGCCAACGAAATGGCTCATTCAGAAAGAAGGTGCCATGTAGTGAGTGGTGCTGATAACGTTGCTGTAGAGTGACTCACTGGCACGAGTCTGAGTGGAGTGCTCTTCTTTACAAGAGCTAAAAGCGAATCTGGGCCCTGTTCATTAAAAGTCATTCATGCACCAGGTGTAAGGTGGGATACATAGCTCACCGGCAATGATGCACAGTTGTTGGTGCACAAAAAGGAAATCGGTGGGAAGAGTTGTAGTTTAGAGACAACTCCCTGCAAGGACCTCATTCCCACTTGTTCCTGCCAGTTAGTGCTCTCAAAATCATGCTCTTTACTGCCCCCTCTGGCTACAATCAACCATTTCTATGCTTGCGCTAGCAGGGGTCACAGCAGCTATGCCATCCAAAGCTGTTTGTAGTTGCTAACAGCAAGAAAACAGCAGACAGCATCAAAGAACATGTGTCCTTTCCTCTTTGGCTGGTTCCTCCTCCATGGGCTAAGCTGCAGCTTTGAGATAGGAGATGCCATTCGTGTTGCACTATCTCTGTCCATCCCCCGTGGCATTGTGTGCATTTTATCACTATTGATTTGGATGTTAAGATGTCGGCAGTCAGCTCTGTTTCCCTGTGCAGTCGCCGCGAGGCCCAGGACTGGGGCATGTAATCAGGCACTGAATGAAGAGGAACACGGCCTTCTTCAGCAGGGCTCTGGGGTGGCAGACATGCTCATCGACCCGTTTGCTGTAGTACGTGTTGTAGTGTTTTCTTCACCAGGCTGGAAAGCAATAACAGGTCCTGAAGTGCTTTCATGGGGAGAGAGGCAATATATATATAGTATGTATATATAGTATATAGCATGGCTCATAATATGTCGATAAGACCATCCCGCATCTCGCTTCTTAACTGCTCAAATTTCTTTCAAACTCTTCTCTGAGGCATACTTCATAACAGCATGAGTCAGAACGGAAAGCACACGCAACAGAATGACCTTATATAGCCAGTCAGCGATAAGGCCCATCCTTGCTTACGTCACATGTGCAGTCAAGTGTGAAACTTCAATCATTGGCATGTCTCATGATGTCAAACCTACCCACTAAGTTTCATTCCTGTAGGTTGATTCCTTCTGGGTGGAACTATTGTTTTTTTTTTTTTTTGATGATGATGATAAGTGTATATACTGTCTATGCTCCTCTTGTCTCTTAACCCAAAGGTACTCATGACCCAAGATGATCAGCCAATACATGTCTGAGGAGCAAAGCTGTGTACTTTTACCACTGTACACTGGATCTAACAGCTAATGGTAGCTCGTACCTGGATCATCCTATAGGTTTTATAGGCCCGTGCCCAGAGACACAAGCCACGGCGGGCAGCAGTTGTGACAAACTGTAATTGTAACAGGAAGCCAGATTCCGCCTTGTTTAAATATGAGCCATCATCCATGCTTACTGACAGTTTGGTTCCTTGGAAAGGCAATGAAAAGTGCTGACTTAACAACCTGGAACAGTACGTTTCTCCACACAGCCCTGCATTTTCATTCCCTTTGCTCTGTTGTTTTCATTCCGGGAGCTCTGTTGATGAATGTCAGTGTTGGAGCCTTGCATGTCTATGGCAATGTAAATACAGTTTTCTGTTCTATGGGACCTTTAAGGCCTCTTATGTCAGTACATTTACTTCCTACAACTGTGTAGTCTTGCGGTAAGCTGTTTATAAGTACTAAAGTATTGTGTTACAAATGCATTATTCTGTGCCTATGGATGTGTTATAAGGGCCCCATGAAGGTAGCCTTTTAACAGGGGGTTGCTGTAATTGAAATAGACTTGCTTATGCACTGTATACTATTATATATATATACTATTATAGATATGCTCTCATCAATATCAACGGAAATGCCGTATTTTAAAATACTAACAGTCACCTTAACAGTCAAGCCTACTTTTATCCATTGTAATAAAAATAGTAGCCAGGTCCATCAGATTTATGCACATTTTGCATAATTTTGCTGTCCAATAAAAAAAAAAACATGTATCCCTATTTTATTGTGATGAATGGACCAATAGAAATGGCCCAAACATGCATGGAAAGTTGTCATTTTGCAGATGCTTGTTTTTCTTTGGACAGTGAAAATAAATAATAAATAAAATGAAAATGCATTCGTAGTTGTTGGCACATATGATTCTACAGAGTTGGCTTGTTTGTTTGTGTTTGGTTTGGGCCTGACGTGTGGCCGAGTATGTGTGCAGTCCCTTTATTATTTGTTTGGTGTAGAGCGAGAGAGAGTGAGACAGAGAGAGTGTGGGTTCTTGCTGTGTTGTTTAACATGCGTCCGATGGTGTGTGTGTGCTGTTGCTGTACTCAGATAACATGAAGAGGCCCCATTTTGATCCAGCTCCATTGTGTTGCCCAGCACCTCACCCAGGCTCACAGTGGTTGGAGGCTCGCTCTGATTGGGTTTATATATAGATATGCATTAAGCGTCTCCAAAGCGACTGGGGTCTCGCCACCCACACGCAAACACACACACAAAAAAAAAAAGCGTGGAGCACCCGAGAGTGGCGATGACAACACGCATTCTCAACAGCAGAAAGTGCTACCTAATCTGATTACTCTCCCTGTCTCTCCTGTCGAGCACAAGCCATTTTTCACCAGTGTGGAGATTATTTATAGACCACAGTTAGCTATCAGCCTGCTTCATCTCTGCTCCCCACCACAGCCAAGATAGTTTGTTTAATATCTCAGTGTTTCTATAAAGACCTTTTGTTTAAACTACTGTATTTGTGGTGTATTAATATATGTGGGAAGTAATCATGTTGGATAATGCAGTCAAATATCGGCATGCTGACTTGTGAAACATGCTCCAAGTTCTAAATGGGGTTTTATCAACTGTGAGTTGTGTTGAGGAAAACAGTACTGGTGAGATGACTGAAAAGGAGCTGCAGTGTGAGTTGTGAACTCATAAAGGCTGTTCTTCTCCTCTTCCTCTTGGCAGATTGAGGATATAGTGACCCGTATCCAGGACGAGACAGAAGGAGTGCCCATCAGAACGGTCAAGAGCTTCATGTCTAAAATCCCTAGTGTGGTGACAGGTGAGCAGTACTGCAATGTTGAAACTCATTGCAATGTGGTATTTGCAAAACTGCCCTTGACAAATCAGCTGTGTGTTGTTGCGGTAGAGTTTGAACATCCCCATTCAAATTACATGTTGTGTTAATTTTCTGAGTGCAATGTAATGATGATGAATAGACCAACAGAGATGGTCCAAAATTACGTGGGAACTCTCTTTGGCTGTCCATACGTTTTGTTAGTCTGACAAATAACAAGTGGCAAGTAGATTCCTACTATGCACACCGTAAGTCTGTAAAGGAGCAGTGTATAAGATTTAGGGGGAATCGGTTAGAAGAAATAGAATATAAGATACAAAACTATGTTTTCGTTAGTGTAAAATCACCTATAACTACAAGTTACTGCGATTTTGTTTGCTTAAAATGAGGCTTTCATATCTACTTATGAGCGGGTCGTCTTCCAACAAAGGCTCCCATGTAGAGTCGCAATGTTTCTACAGTAGCCCAGAACAGACCAACCACACACTGACTTCAGAGAAAGACTTTCACGATTTTCATTATTACATTGAAAGGGCAACTTCAGTTTGGTGGGGCTATAGCACCAGTGGGAGGCCTTAGAAAAAAGAATAATGATTGTTGAAATGTGCTGCTATGGATGCATGCATTTTGATACCTTAGATCTCTTTATAAAAATACTATCAACATTAAAACTAAGAGGCTGAGGTCAGTTTCCTGCTATTAATTAACCCATTCCACATCAAATGGTGCAGCATTATTGTAACACCTCAGGCCCTAGAATATAACCACAGCACCGCTTAAGGTGGAATGGAAAATTCAAACAAGAGGCTAGAGAATAAGAAGCTGGCTTCAGCCTCATAGTTTTCATAGTTTTAATAGCTTCAAAATGTTACCAGCATTAAAAGAAAAATTAGGATGTTTTGATAGTCTGAAACATGCTTACCAGGGAAGCAGGTAGTGATATCAGGCTGAGTCTGGACTTAATATTAAAACATAATAAAACATTTGAATTATCGTGCTGTGCTGAATTATCGTGCTGTGCTAATAATATGAGCATGCTAAGTAAAACTGCTCAAAGGGTTAAAATGAACAGCTGGCATGCTGGTACTGGATGACTATTTTGGATTGTGAGACATTTGAGAATACAACTTTTGACAAATGGAGGATTGTACAAAGATACACCAGAATAGTGTAGTACGATGAAAACATGAAAGCATGTGAAAACATGAAGAAGCAAAACAAACTCAGAACAGACACTGAGACAATGGATCAGAAAACCTGAGAACCAGCGTACGTTCTAGGGAGGGGATTGGTGGATAGATTCAGCAGGCTGCAATATGCAATCTCAACACTAGAGGTTATGAGCAAAAGAAGCCTCCAGTTGTTCCTTCCAGTGCTGCACTAAAAATAGTGTTCCTTTGGATTTACTTGGTTTCAGTATGTTCAAAGTGTTCCGCATGAATAAAATACGTTACATTAACACAATTCTTGTCTTGTACGTAAAATAAACAACAGTATTTGTGTTGATGCAATATATTTCATTCATGTGGGGCAGATACACATTTGAATCAATAAAAATCAAGGTTTTGTTTCCAGTGTACATGAGTAAACAGTGCTTAAATCTTGGCAAATGGAGGCAGGGTGTTCAAAGTACTGAATGCATGAGGTGCTAATAATTGTGACACATATTGTTGTTATATTTTCCATGCGACATCCAGCTGATATTTTTCATAGCAAATTGTATGCATATTTACTAAGGAAGCCCTTCTAGACAGCACTACAATAGACAGTCTGCTATTAAAGTGTTACACATGGACTGAGGAGGTGTACAAAGCTGCTGAAATGACTCTTAGATCTGTGTATCTCATGCATACATACATGTATCTTTATGGCACATGCTGCCACTGGGTAAGTTAGATGATGTGTCGGTGCTATTAAGGAGTCTCTGAATATTAATGTGGCCTGTTAGATTAGAGTTAGAAGTAAACCATGCTGAGGTTTGACACTCCGTGAGGAGGCATACCTACCCATGCTGTCAGATCATATTTATCATTCACTGGTTTTATTAGGTGTTCTTGTTGTTCCTCTGACATTTATTACCTCGAATGGCTCAGGCTGCATTGCTGTACCATGTAAGTGATGGATATCCTCATTTGTTTGATAAACACTAGGGTCTGACATTGTTCAGTGGCTCATGAAGAATCTCTCCATCGAAGATCCAGGTAGGTGAACCTTCACTAATTACTATAGAAGGAATTCGTTTTCATTTTCTGCCCAGTCTAAAACTATGCTGTCTGAATGGCTGCTGTTTCAGCGGAGGCCTTGCACATCGGAGGCTTGATTGCTTCTCAGGGCTACATCTTCCCCATCTCTGACCATGTGCTCACCCTGAAGGATGATGGGACGTTCTACCGCTTTCAGGTGAGGCCCAGAGCCAATATCAAAATGCTGCTTTTGCTGTCTTAATCTGCTTCTCTGTGTTAATACCCCAATTTCACAACAAGCTTGTTGTATGTACTGGATGTGTTGAGAGTATGACCGAACGGAGCTGAAACTTCCTAGATTTAAAATGAAATGGACTGTTTAGTCATTTTATTATTGTTACACTGGTGAAATTATGTTAATAATAAGTGTGTGCATTGCATTGTGAACTACTGCAGCGCATCCAACAATAAAGGCAGCATCAAGCTTCTTGTATATAGTGATAGAAAACATGGTAGTACAAAGAAAGTTCCAATTCCACATCCTGATTCGTTTTACTGCCCAATGTACACAGCCCAAATACTCTGGGGAAGACTGATGAGTTGAAGGAGATGTATTTTGCTCCTTCTAATTTTCATAATTTTATTTTAGGTTCTACTAGACTAGATTCACATGCTTCAGTTTTCCTAAAATACAATATGTTTCTCATACTGTACATCTGTATTCACACGCTGTCTGAAATGCTCTGTTAGTGCTCCTGTGTCTTTAAGCCCCACCTCCCAGTGAGACCAGCGTGCTCTGATTGGTCAGCCCACTCTGTTCTGACTGGCCAACCTGCAGAGTGTCTGATTCCGAAAGTCTGGTAGAACAAGTTGGTAAACTGATTCACCTTCGTGAGCTAGACTGAAACAGAATGTCTTAGAGTGGTGAGTTACTGTTCTCTCTGCAGCTCTACTGCAGCTCACTGGGCAGGCATTGAGGACTGTGTTACTAGATGACGTCACCTTATATCACAGAAAAGGGCTGGAATTCACTCAAGGTGTTTCAGGCAGCTGAGAAAAGCGGTTTCTGTGATAGAGTTTCTTCCCTTAGAACTTTTCAGACATGCACAAAAAGCTACATAACGCACTAAAGGAAGAGAAAAACATGAAAGCATAACATTTAAAGAGGAGAGAAACAGGAGAGACAGGGTAAATGAAGGCAGGAAACTCGCTGGATAAATATTTTGAATGAATATAACTAAAGATTTTTAAAGGATTATTGATGGTAAATTCATTATCAGATTAAATAGGACCCTGTTGCCTCTCTGGGTGTGAAATCTAAGCCTATGTTGAGCTGTTAGTGAGCAACGAGGGGTGAAAAATGAGGAATGAGAAACCCCTGCTGTGAAAACAGTTCAATCATGTCCTCAAAGATGGCTATGCTGGGATGAAATGAACAAGACAACTGTGGCAACTGTGATTAACGTTGACTTGTTTGATAACCAGTGCTGTAAGTCATACACATTCCTATTATGTATCTATCTATCTATCTATCTATCTATCTATATATATCTATATCTATATCTATATCTATATCTATATATATATATTTGTTTAGTCCTACCTAGTTACCTGGATTCATATCTACAAGTTAAAAAGAAAAGATTACATGAGGAGCATTTGCATTGTTGAACAGTGATCTGGCAATGAGGAACTGAATTCAACATCTTCCTCTCTGTTTACCTGCAACTCTCAGTTTATATACAGATTGACGGATTATGAGCCTCTCAGTTGAGCAGTTTTACCACCAAATATAGCTACTTAATTTCTGCTTGAGGTTTTTCTGAGGGTTGAATCAATAATTTCACCGTGATTACAGATGAGATGACTCGGGGCTAAACTTCCGTGTGAGTCTCTTTATCTCCCTCTGTGCCGTGCCATTCAGGAGAGATTCAGGAGTCTTTCATCATGTTTAAAATAGCACAGGGCTTCATGAAAAACTGCTTTGGCTGTATTGTTTCCCCATTGTATGCGGATTGCCCGCATTTGTCATAGTAATTTCGTGATGAACGGAGAGCTAAAAAAGGCAATTTCAGAAATGAGCAAAAAGGGTCATTCGTTTTCCATGAACGATATACACCTGAAGAGTCTGTATCCTTCACTCGTTAAAATAGAGGTTCCTAAATGGCAGTGTTGGGCAGTAAAATGTGTTTTGGTGTACAGTAACTCAGTAAGTGTAACATGTTAGTGTACTGTAAGTAGTGTGTTGGTGTACAGTAACTCAGTAAGTGTAACGTGTTAGTGTACTGTAAGTAGTGTGTTGGTGTATCTCCGTTCTGGAGGAATTTTTACTACATTTCAAATTTGAGTATCTTACTGTTTGCTCCACTACATTATGGCCAAATATCTCCTTCCTTTTTTGTTTTGTGCTTATGATCACTTGAAAAGACATCAGTGTCAGACTAATTAATGACCTTCTATTAAGGACTGGTGGACCGAGAGACACTAGAGTCTCTTCACCTAAACTGAGTTGATTAAGAGTCGTGTTCCAGAAATGATAATAGGACATTACAGCCATAATAAATCATGCTACTGTTATTCTTCTCCATACTTAAGTACATTTGAAGGTAAATACTTTACTACTTACCTTTAGTACTTTACTCCAGTGGAGATCTAAAGGGAGGAACTTCTACTTTTACTGGAATATTTTACCTTGGGTATCTCTACTACAACTACAAGAACAAGGTTTGTGTGTATCGTCCATCACTGCTAAATGGTTCTTCGCTGGAATGTATGAGTGTTGGAGACCTTTAGCTGGTATAGAATAGGGTTTGGATGACTTCAGTTTTTTTAAAGTCAACGATTATGTGATGAATGACTGATAACAACTCAGGTGCACCCTAGGCAGTCTTGCCGAAATGCTTGCTCGCAGCAGAGGTCCGGAGATCCAGAGATATATAGAGTGCCCCAACTCAGGAAAAATAAGAGTAACCAAAATTAAAATTTACAGGGTTGTAGTACATGTGCACATGACTTTTTAAAATAGAGATATCACCGTTCAGTGGTCAGTAGAATGTGGGGTGATCTTTCCAGCGAGAGAGAACCATCCAGTGAAAAAGTTCCTTAGCAAATGAAAAAGATTGCTCGAAAGAACCTCTGAAGTGTACACTGTGTCCAGTACACTGAACGTCTGAAATTAGATTTTTGTGAGTATGACCTTGTTGCACAGGAATGGTTCACTTGCGGGTCCACTGTTTCTTCTTTTTGCTTCACTCGGAATAGACATAATTTCTCAGATACCATTGCTGTGCTGTCACTGTGCAGCCTCAGGAGCACTAAACAAATTCCTCCCCGTTTCCTCCGCACGCTGGTTAATTAGCGAGTGGAAATGGCGTTTTCTTTTCCTCTCTGGAAAAGAGCTCATCATCACATTGCATGAAGGTAATGATGTTCATGTAGAATAATTACCTCCGTACCCCCCGTGATCTGTGAGCCTGGTGGACGAGTCGGTGTCGTTATGAGCAGCAGCGGTACAGGCTTGACCCCGGGCTGCCTCCGTGGAGGAACAAATGATGAGGTTGGAGGGGGTCTTCGTTTCTGCAGAAGGGCGATCAAACAGAATCAGTCTCTGTTATTGGAATGCCCTTATTTTAAGTCAAAATGAAAAGTCAAAGCCTTTTTTTATTTAGCTATTTCTTGTCTCTGGTCATGTTAAACATGGTTCATCATATATTATCTAATATATGCTTGAGCAAAAATCAATAATTTTTTCCCACCGCTAAAACATCTTTTGGGTTTCGATTATGTCACCATGCATAAGCAAGTAGGGGGAAATAATGGTAAAGCCCCAGGGAAACTGAACCTTTCTAATGAAGTTAATCTTGTTCCTATAAACCACAGTGTACACATAGAATATATACTCATCATCAAAAGAATAGCTGCATGAATAGTTGCATCCAGAATTAATCAACCGACAGCAATGAAACTTGGTGGGCAGGTTTGACATCATGAGACATGCAAATGATTCAAGTTTCATGCTGGGCTATGCATTTGAAGCAATCAAGGGCTGGCCTTATTACTGTACCTGACTGACCCAACAGACATGATTACGGACATTCAGCAAGCAGTGCTTCCCTCCCTAAGTCACCCTGTTAGTGCCAGAACCATTGGCAGATGGCTGCACGACACAGGACTCCATGCATGCAGACCGCTACGATGACTGCCCTTAACACCACATCAACATCGCCAAAGACTGCAACAATGTCGTGCCAGACTGTTAAGGAGTGACTCAGAATGGCAGCAGGTCATTTTCAGGGACGAGTCTTGTTTTTGTCTTGGTGGAGACGACAAACAAATCAGTCAGCACCAAGATGAAGGGTTGTTGTCACATGTCACACGTCCAGAAGGCCCGCTGTCCGTCCACCTCCACCCCTAAATATTCAAGCTGCATGGGATAGATTATTGCAGGACACCATTAGGAACCTTTACAACTCCATGCCAAGATGTCTGGCATGTTCTGTTAGCCCGATGCCATACTGAGAGACACTACTTCTGTATGTGTAGCTCAATAAATATTGCCCATATCAGTCTAAATTTATCATCATTTATTGTTCCTGGTAACCTTTATCTTCCTTCCCAATAGCACTGCAGTCTGACACTTCCTTCTGGGTGCAACTGTTCTCTGTCCCCGCCTACACAAAAGAGTCAGAGCTGAAGCTGAAGCTAACCAACATAGCCAAAAGCTAGCAAGCTAGACCTCCCGTCTCTAGCTGCCTGTCACCTGCTTTTTTCTTACCCCGATATTGTTTGTTCGTCTGTTCCTGCATCCGTCTTAACGTTCCTCTGTTCAGTCATTCGCTGCTTCTTCCATTCATTCATTCAATCATTCATTCATCTGTCCATTTGTTTGTCTGTGACTTTTTTTCAGTTACCATCACCATGAAGCTGGATAATGATGTTAGTTCTGTATGAGAGATGGAGCAGGCTAGGACAAAGAACTGTTAATCAAGTCGCTCATTAGCCACGCCCACACAGTTCTCAGATCTGATCAGTGGATTTTAAGTCATGTGTTTTTAATATTTTACTCTGCATTCCCTAGAGCGCTAACCGATAAAATTGTGTTTCACCTCCGCCACCAATCAGAGAGAGATAGGACCTATATCTGAGCCCACATTTCAGTTCCATGCATATTAGTTTCATAGCACTTATCAAGTCATTTAGAATAGTTGTAAGATTGACTGAATAATGAGTAACGGAATAATAATCCAGCATTCCAAGGGGTTAAAGCTGATGAAAGGGGTCATCCCTCCTTGAATTCACAGAAATCTATATAAAAGAACCAATGATCAGTAGGACAGAATCACATCTATTGAAGCTCTAATAGCTTGTAATTGCTATCATTTTGTGAACATGCATCAAAACCCCATGTGCATTGACTCATAGTGCAGCGAGAAAGCACTGGAGACGCCTCGTAGGAATCAGCCGTAATGTACACCACGAAATTCATGCTATGAAAAACAGAGCTTGGTTTCAACAGGCATCCTGAGACATCCCTGACCAGACAGCTCTGAATGTCAGCACTGATACGGCTGACCTGCTTGACCGTAAAGGACCCATCGTCTACCCATCTTTCCCTCTGGCGCACTTATCAAAAACAAGACCAGTCAGGCTGCTGTTTCAAAACTAACAGGCTGTTTTTGGTACTGTGCCTTTCTGACTGATATATGTACGTGAGCTCTGTTCTGATTGGTTGTACTGTAATGTTCATTATTCAAAAAACAGTCCAGACTAAACACTCCCTATAACCTCAGCATGAGTGGGCAGGGCTAAACTGCTGCAGACTGAATAGGCGGATATGTGTAAATGTGATTTTTGTGACATCAGAAAAGCAGGCAATTCAACGTTTCACTTCTAGTTTGAGCTTTGATGTTAACACAGCTCTTTGCTCTTGCTTGATCTAAGAACTTCTTTCTCAGTCTCTGTTCTTCAGATCTTCTCCTCTTCGTGTTTTTTTCTCTGCCATCTCTCCTTTATGACATTGTCAGGAGTTTAGCATAGCTCCTCCCCTTCCCCCTGTCCTGTGCATGAACATGAACACCCCCTGTTACTGTTTGGCTGGAGTAGTCTTGTGTGTTTCCCATTTACAGATCCTGGGCTGTGTACCAACACCAGATTTTTGCCACTGCATATACAGAGTGTACAGTTAGTGTACCCTCAGAAGATATTCACTAAATTGGACTAAAAATGAGTGGGCAGGGCCAAACTGCTGTAGGAATAGGTGGATATATGTAAATGTGTTTTTTGTGACATCAAAAAATAGACAATTCAAAACGTTTCACAAAAACAGTGGGACAAAATGATACTGACACACTGGTTCTGGGAAACAGAAAAAATAAGTTATTGTTACCCACCTGTCAAGCAGAAAGTGAGCAACCGCCTTGCCTTGACTCACCATAAAACTGAAGTTAGCTTCTTTTTTCTTGTTTAAGTTTTTCTTTTCCACCTTAAATGGTGCAGCGGTTACATTCAGGTGCCTCAGCTTCTCGTTTGAATTTTCCTGTTCCACCTTAAATGCTGCAGCAGTTACATTCCGCCACCTCAGTTTCTTGTTTGAATCTTTATGTTCCACCTTAAATGGTGCAGCAGTTATATTCCGGCACCTCAGCTTCTTGTTTGAGCTTTCCCATTCCAACTTAAATGGTGTAGCGGTTCCATGCTGGCGCCTCAATGTACCTGTCTTGCTTCTAATTTGAGCTTTCCTGTACCACCTTAAATAATGCAACTTTATCCTCATCAACTCTCTGAGCTCTCATGCCTTACTGATGTTAAAACAGCTCTTCTCTTATGCTTGATCATAGAACTTCTTTCTCAATCTCTGTTCTCCTCTTTGTTTTTTCTCTGCCATCTCTCCTTTATGACATTGTCAGTTTTGCATGTAGCCCCTCCCCTTCCCCCTGCCCTGTGCAAGAGCATGAACTCCCCCTGTTACTTATTGGCTCTAGTGGAATAGCATTGTGTGTTTCCCATTTACAGATCCTGGGCTGAGCACCAACACCAGATCTTTTCCTAGTGCACACACAGAGTGGACAGTTAGTGGACCCCCAGAAGATATTCAGTAAATTGGACTAAAAATATACTGGACTGACTTCGCTTACTGCACTGTACAGAAGTGTGTCCTCTGTAGACGGTGTGTTAACTTATGGCAAAACATGTCATTTGACCAGGAGTGCCCAAACTTTTGCACACTAAAGCTTCAGAACTTTGTCACTATGCATGTGAGCTGCTCTTTCCGAACCCTTTATTTCTACATGCTCTTAATGTACTTGGGCAGTAATGACTCAGGTAAATGTACAGTATGCATGTAATTACAGGACTCATAAATGTACCATACGTTATCGAGGGTCTGGAGTTGTGATTAACTGTAATAAAGCAGTACACTAGCAATAATAGCTCAGCCTGTAATAGAGAATTAGCTCCTCTATATATGCACCTGCAGATCGGCGGTGCCGCTGCTGTCATATCAGGCGTGAGGATGAATTTGCGCGTCTATTTAAGGAGACAAGTAATCTGCATCTCTCTCTTTCTCTCTTTTCTCAGGCTCCATACTTTTGGCCATCTAATTGCTGGGAGCCCGAGAATACGGACTACGGTGAGAGAGGAACCTGCTGGACTCCATCCCAGATTTATCTATGATGTTGTGTATGATACAGTATGCAGTATTCTGAAGTAAATGTTTTCCTAGCATCTGATCTGTGCCAAAGCCAGACAGAATTAACCCTTAAATGCCTGGCTGCTGCTCCAACTGCTTGCCTATACTACAGATTGCAAAGCAATTGATACTTTGCCCAGACCAAAAAAACGAGAGAGTGGTGCTACAGTGCAGTGAATGCCTTGTTCTATATGTAGACAATGGGTCCAAAGCAGATGTTAATGATTGGCCAAATGGAGTGATTGCATTTGGGCGTGCCAAAGACCATAGTGTGAAGGAAGTAGCTGAATCTGCAGGTGTATGGAAGCGTACGGTCATACGGGTCTACCAGCAGTGGCAAAAATCCCAGTCTACAGGAAATTCCCCTCAGAATTGTGCATCCACCAAATCTGGCCCAAGTGGTATTTGTGAGGTCACAGTCTGTCTGCAGGACCCACCTTCTGTTGAAGTTCAGTTCATGGATGGATGCTCTAACTTTCTCCTGTAGAATGTCTTGAAACCATCCTGAATTCATAGTTCAGTCAAATGATGGCAAGCTGTCCTGGTCCAGTAGCAGCAAAACAACCCCAAACCGTGATACCGCCACCTCCATGTTTCACATCTAGGATGAGGTTCCTATGCTGGAATTAATAGTGTTAAGTTTTGCCAAATATAATATTTCATCTCATTTAAACCACAAAGATCCCTTTTACCTGTCCACATCTGTCCAGATAACAAGATTTCAGTAGTCTAATGGCTTATCCAGGTGGTCTTTGGAAAACTTTTAAGCAGGTAGAAATGTTCTTTCTGGGGAGAAGTGGATTTCTCCATGATGCCATTCCATGCATACTGTTCCCGTTTAGTGTTTTCCTGATGATAGACTCATGAGCACTGATATTAGTCAGTGTAAGATAGGCCCACAGATGTTATCCTGGCGTTCTTTGTGATCTCCTAAAATGATATGAGGAAGACTCAGGCTGATAAAATACTCTTCTTTAAATACTGTAGGTTCAGTCATACTCACACCTGGTTGCCATCTAATTGATTGAACTCCCAACTCGAATGACTTCCTATACCGCACTGATCATTCTAGAGATTCACATACTTTTGCCAACAAAGCCTTTTAATGTTTGATCACTTTGTTCAATAAATAGAAATAGATGATCTGATCATATTTTAGGTCACATTTATGTAGAAATGTATGATTTGATCATCATAACGTCAGACAATAACAACATAATACAATATTTTGTCTTTTTTTTAATCAAATACCTAGAAAAATGTAGTGGGTAGCTCAGAGTATGTCCACTCATCGTCAAAAGAATAGTTGACCCCAGAAGGAAGTGGAACAATAAATTCTGATAAATTTAGACTGATATGGGCAATATTTATTGAGCCACACATACCGAAGGAGTGTCTCTTAGTATGGCGTCGGACCGGCATGTTTGCTAACACTACACGTTAAACGTTGCAACATGAAGTTGACGGTGTTGTGTGATAATCCTTCCCATGCAGCAGTTACTGCAGATTCTGCGGTAGGGGTGGAGGTGGAGTGGCACCAGGATTTCTGGACATGTAATGCGTGACCATTTATCTTGGCGCTGACCATGGTGCTTTCACACACGGATTGGTCGTCTCCACCAAGACAAAAGCGGGACTCGTCACTGAAGATGATCCGCTACCATTCCATGAGTCACTCCATGACAGTCTGGCACGAAACCATTGCAGTCTTTGGCGACGTTGACGTGGTTTTAAAGGCAGTCATCGTAACGGTCTGTGTGCACGTAGTCCTGTGTCGTACAGCCGTCTGCCAGCGGTGCTGGCACTAACAGGATGACTCATTGAGGGCGTCACTGCTTGCTGAATGTCTGCAATTGTGGCTGTTGGGTCAATCAGGTTCAGCAATAAGGCCTGTCCTTGCTTACATCGCATGCACGGCCGAGTGTGAAACTTGAATCATTTGCATGTCTCAAAGTGTCAAACCTACCCACCAAGTTTCATTCCTATCGGTTGATTCCTTCTGGCTGCAGCTAATCTTTTGATGATGATTGTGGTTAGTTAATTACACAGTTGAGCTGTTTAGGTATTTTTTAGTAATACTGGAGTTTTATAAGACGGTTCAATGACACTTTCAGTGTTATAAAACAGCTCAGTGTGGGCTGCTTGTTTTCACGCTGGCTCTGTGCTCCTGGACAGCCATGTGGTTACAGTAGGCCTGATTTGTTCCTCTGACCTCCAGGCCTGCAGACTTTCTATAAGTTTGGCTCCAGTTTGAGCAGCCGCTGGGCAGCTGTTCTGTCTCACTTCAGAGAGTCACCTCTCCCTGTAAATCACTCTGACCGAGGCTCCGGCTAATCAGCAAGATACTAAATCCAATCTGAGGTCTACACCTCGCCTATGAATGTGTGTGTGTAACGGATTTATTCGAGCCGGTAGATAAGATTCGGCCTCCCGGGGCTTCTCTGTTCCTTTCTCACTTTCCCTCTGTTCCTCTATCACCCCTCGCAGCCATCTATCTGTGCAAGCGGACCATGCAGAACAAGACGCGGCTGGAGCTAGCGGACTATGAAGCGGTGAGAGAACACACTCTGAGGCAAAAAGAAGGCTAAATCACTCCAGTCCCCCGAGAGAGAGAGAGAAAATACGCCCCGCTATTACTGCCAATAGCGCAGCAGCCACAGAGCTGAGTACTGATTGTACTGATGGAAGGACTCTTCCTGACACAGATGAGCTTTAAACATGACTGTCCGTAACCCAGAGCAGCAAAATTCACACAAATAAACTCAAGCTCGTATTCAATCATACCACTGAGTGAATCGCTGGCTGGTAAATTCAATACTCATGTTTAATAACGTCTGAAATTAACATCTTCATCTGGGTAACAGATTAAATCACCTCACTAATTAATCTGATAGCAGTAAATCTGCAGCTCCATTTACACACAATCAAATTACACTGCTTTAGTTTATTCCTTCCATCACTCATTACTTCTCCTGCTTCTGCCAGTCTTTCTTTCCTTCTTTCTTATTTCTCTTCTTTCTGTCTTTCCTTCCTTCATTTGTTACTTAGATCCTTCTTTTTATATTTTTTCTTTCTTTCTTTCCTTTCTTTTTTTGGTTCTTTTTTTCTCTTCCTTCCTTTTCTCTTTTTTCTATTAATTCCTTCCTTCTTTCCTAACTTTGTGTTCTCCCTCCCTCTTTCTTTCTTTCTTTCTTCCTTCTCTACTTCTTTGGTTTCTTTCTTTCTTTCTTTCTTTCTTTCTTTCTTTCTTCCTTCCATCCTTTTTTGCTTGCTGTGTGAACTTGTGTATGAAGATATGTGGTTAACCTTGTGGTTCCTCAGGAGAACCTGGCGAGGTTGCAGAGAGCCTTTGCGAGGAAGTGGGAGTTCATCTTCATGCAGGCTGAGGCTCAGGTCAAGTAAGTGCTGTCGTCAGGGTAACGGGGCGAACGCTGCCTATCGCTCATACCTGGTCACTTTCCCATCGAAAACAAGCCTGACCGTCACCTGCAGTTCACACACGCGTACACAATTCATGAGCAAACACTCGCACTCACACAGACACGCTAGCTTGTATTCCTGCCCTTCTGGGGGACTTACAGTCACTTACACATTAACACTGTATAACTGGAGAGTTAACTTTCTACTGCTTTGTATACAACTGTATATATAAATACACAGTGTGCTGCATAAAACATTACGTATTGTTTATGTTTCATATCAACAGGCTGTTTCTGTTTGTTTTGATCTCAAGAAATGACAGAATCTTGGCAAAATGTGGTGGACTTTGGTTTTTCTTTCCTCAGAATGAGGCATAACACACTTTTTTTTATCAGATTCAAATCTTGCCTTTCTTGTAGTAAATACTAACTGTGGTTTAAATTGAATGTTTAGAATGTGTAATTTTGAATTTTGAATAAATAAAAGAAAGAACGAACGAACGAACGAACGAAAGAAAGGAAGAAAAAAAATAATTTTGAATGCTGATATGATCAGGGAAATGTGCTCACCACTCTTCAAATATATCAGATTAATTCTTTATTCATTATTGTTTCTTTTGTAAATTAAAAATATATTAATTTTACTGGAAGTTCATTCTCAATGCTATGCAGCTTTCTCACTTATTATGGAGTCATTTACATATCTGTCCATCATTGATAATGTGTTTTGCAGCTCAAATTCTAATCAGAATAATGGCATATATAATAATCATTCTACATGTATTATCAGCAAATTCAGTCATATGTTACTCAAAATGGTGATTCCAGATGACTGAATCTTACTGTATCTGTATAATAACTTGGTAGCAGGTGTTCAATGCTGAGTTTATTTCCATGTAGTGTACATCTTATTTAGCTCTGTGATATGATTTGGCTTCAGTTCATTTCAAACTGTGGGTCAACAGCCTCATCTGATGGTCAAACACTGCAAATACAAGCCTCACTCAGTCTAAAGCCTTCTGGCCTTTATCGGTCCTTTCCTAGCATCATTTATAGTCTGATAGTTTGTGAGGAAAGATGCTAGAGGGTACAGCTTAGGGAGAAGAGTGCAAGAGTGGCACCAATGAATTGAACCAACTGAGGAGAGCAGAAGAGGATCAGTGAAGGAAAAAAGTGTGTGATGATGCTGCAAATGTCAGTTACATAAGGGCGAAGTGGCAGGAATGGAAATGAATTAGCTCCACTCACTCACAGGCCTGCGCTTTTGATGAGGACAAGCGCTCATACTGTTCTTACAGTGGAGTTTCTACTGTACACTTAGGCGGTGGCTTGATGTCCTGGCTTATTTGCTGTTAGTAAATGATGTCCGTCTTCAGACACATCTATTTCATGCACTGCTGGTTAGCGACTGTATTCGGTTGCTGTGTTTCTAGACTAACTTCTGTCTGCCGCAAATGTATTAGCATGGATAATCTCAGAAAAGTGTACATGCTAAAAAACGCACTTATTATACAAGCCAGTGGGAAGGTGCATCAGCATCTGCCCATTAGCTTCCATTATAAATGAGCTCTGCGTCAATGGCTTTCTGATATTGTGCCAAGTGCAGGAAACATGTAGGAATAGTCAGCTGTGGTAACTGAGCACATGGTACTGACACAGCTGGTATAGATCAGGTTGAAAACCGTTGGAGTATTCCTTTAAAGGAAGAAAAACTCAAAGAAATTAGTGTATATTCCAGCAAAGCAAGATAACATATGGATCACCAGCAGACGGAACCACACTGAAATGGTCCTGAGAACGTGTAGCAATTCATTGGAAAATGTGTTGAAAGTCCAACCACAGTAGATGGTTTGTGACAGTAGTGAAGAATGTGTGTAAAATACTTCCTTTAGATCGATCAATAAATGTACTGGAATGCACAATGATATTGGAATTATAGTGGTATTGGCAGACTCGTAGAAATTGGTTTGCTTTGGACAGACTTAATTTGAATCTATAGTTTGGCACTAGAAAAGCATGTATTTTACAAGCAGTTTTTATTTTCCTACATAATTTATGTATTATCTCACTTTTATTTACTATTTGTAATCAGATTATTCATCTCTTGTATGTATATGAATGTACTTCTGTATTTACCCAGTGGTATTAACGCTTTAAGCTTTCTGAAAAGGCACTATACCAAAAGAATATTTTTACTATTATTATTATTATTGTTAGTAGTAGTAGTAGTAGTAGTAGTAGTAGTAGTAGTAGTAGTAGTATTTAAGCACAGAAGCTGCCATTTACATTGTATTACAATTTCATAATGAATAGACCAATAGAAATGCCCAAAAAATGTTTTTACATGATCTTGTCTTGAAGGTAAAATACGTTTTTTGTTACTGGGTATGTCTTCACTACCTTTAGTTAAGGATTAGCTATAGCATAAGACCCTTTGCAAGCACATTTTAAGGTTCAGTTTTTGTATTGTACCTTTGACCAGTAACCTTCTTTACTAACAGTGTAACTCTATAGATTTAAGCCTCTATAGAGCAAAACCTCTTTATAGGAGAAGGAAGAGACCTACTTTAATTTTAGTACAAGTCAATATATGTCAGTGTAACCAGACTTTTCATGTTTGTTCATGAAATTTACGCACAATTTTAATCCAAAATAATCCAAAGTTATTATATATTAGCTTCTGCCCACAATTCCCATTTTAAAACACTGAAACTATGAACTATGACAAAAGCAGTTTTGATTCAAGCCTATGATACACTTTTACTGTCCATTTCCTTTTGACTTCTATTTTGTGTCTGATTTATAGCAGCAGCTCTTTTTATTGTTTTATTACATGCCAGGATATTTTTCCTCTGTGATCATGTAGGATTGACAGGAAAAAGGACAAGACGGAGAGAAAGATCCTCGACAGCCAAGAAAGAGCCTTCTGGGACGTCCACCGACCAGTGGTGTGTGTAGACATGGATTTCCACATAAACACATACAAATCCTTACCTAACTGATTTGTTCATCATTAAATACATATCTGTTTATATAACATGTGAAGCGTAGACATCTGTATATAAGCATGCTTTATAACTGCGAAAATACTGGGAAGAAGATTAGTGAGAAATTAATGACTGATCATGTGACCCATAGCCAGGCTGTGTCAACACCACAGAAATGGACATCAGGAAGTGTCGACGCATGAAAAACCCCCAAAGAGTCAAGAAGGTAGTGCATGTGTGTTTATTTGTGTGTGTGTGTGTATATATGCGTGTGTGCATGTGCGTGTGTGTGTGTGTGTGACAGTATCCCACTATGATGTTAACCAGTATTGGACAAATTGCAGCACTGCTATACTGAGTAAAAGTAGAATTATGTTAAATCTGTTAAATACTCCATTTGTATTTCTACCTGATTAAAGCACTTTGGTGCAGTGGTGGACCAATCAGGAAACAGCGGTCACTTTGTTTTGATCTTGTTTTGAGCTGTTGGACAGAGCTTGGTTCTAGCTAATGGAAACTGTTCTCCTTCAGTGTTTTGTGCTTATGAACATTTGAATAGACATCAGTGTCAGACTAATTAATGAGCTTCTATTAAAGCCTGGTGGACTGAGAGACACTAGAGTCTCTTCACCTAAAATGAGTTGATTAAGAGTCTTGTTCCAGAAATGATAATAGGACATTAGAGCCATAATAAACCATGCTACTGTTACTCTCCATACATGAACAGCTTGTTTGATTTTTGAAGCAACCTCTGAACCAAACTCTTAAGAAATGTCTATTTTTCTCTGTAGATGGTAATGCATTTATTTTATATTTGACTAACTAAACAATAAAGAAATGAAATGTGGCATGTGAGACAGTCTGTGCACCCTTCCAGTTGTTAAGTCCCAGATGAACAGGCCTTAATCAGCTCAGTAGTTCTGATTAGGTAGGTCAAGATTTATCATTAGCTATTCAGTTTGATCACAATTCCAGGGTGTAATACATATTCTGGCTCTGTGCTAACACTAACACTGGACACCTCAAAGCAAAGTACTTGGTTGAGGATCTTAAAATGAGCTAAGTCATGCCAGCGTTTGTAAGCAGTGCAGAGTGGGAGCAATGTGATTTTGCGCAGAGTGTCTTCTCAGAAAGCCACAGCATCAGTGTCTGCTCTCTCTCCAAAACCGCTACAGGATTGCTCCATCCTACGAGTAAAATTGTTGCTGCTCCACTCCACTCACATCCTTCTTTTCGTTTGCATATGTGCTTGCACGTTGAACTGAACTGAACTGAACTGAACTGAATTGAATTCATGCCACTACCTGTGACCATAGCACAAAAATCAGCATCTTAAGTATGTAAAACAACATTTAGATCAGTCAGAAGGTTGTGTGGCAGCCAGCGTCACAGGAAACATTGCATGGACAGATGAAACAATGGATTCTGGAAGCAAATGTGTCAGAAAAAAAAAGGAAGTCAGCTTCTATGACAGTTCATGCAAGACAGTCCAAGAGCCCTGCAGAACTAGAAGTGTCCTGCAAGGTAGAGTGGGTAAAAGGCCCTAAGACAGGAACAGAAAGAATCCTAGCCTCCTACCAACTACTGATGAACTAGGGTGTCCAAAACATTGCACATTCCAGAATTGTTATTTTATTCTTCTTCTTTTAAACTATCATATATAAAGCACCTGTCTCAACGTTCGCAGAAATCATATTTTTGTTTACTTTTTTTTACTTAAAAAGCAACGCAATATGCAATTAGGTCAGGCATGCCCAAACTGGTGCACACAGCCATAGCTGTTCATGTTTGCAGTCATACAGATCTGCTAAAAAGAACTTATTTAACTCAAAATACTTTTACTTTCAATACATTTGCAACAAAATTCTTTTATATTTTGACTCCAGCAATATAATACTAAGAGTATTTCTACTGACTTATGAACACACACACAGGAACGCTGCAATTCAGTGTATAGATTGTGTGTGTGTGTGTGTGTGTGTGTGTGTGTGTGTGTGTGTGTGTGTGTGAGGTGTGATAGTCATTTATTTATGTTTGTATGTATGTGTGTGCAGTCAGTGTATGGCGTGGCCGAAGACACACAGACACAGAGTCCTGTACACACACACCCGCAGCCCTGCAGGAAGGACACCAAAGAGGACGTAGAGAAAGAGGTGAGTGTGTGTGGGGGTCAGTTTTTTGCCACATCATGGGCACCAAAACTTGTTCATATTCTCAAGTTGTGGGGACCTTTCATCCTTTTGGGGATCAGCTTGTTATTGTGTAGTTATGTAGTTATTACTGTATAACAGTTATTATTATTACATGTGACCCCAAATATTTGAGCAGTAGTGTAATCTGCTACTTTTTGCTACTTTTGGTTTACTTTTCTTTTTAAAGGCATATACACTCATCATCAAAATAATACCTGCACAAACAGTTGCACCCAGAAGGAATCAACCAACAGGAATGAAACTTGGTGGGTAGGTTTGACATCCTGAGACATGCCACGATGCAGGATTACATGCATGCAGATTGTTACGACAACTGCCTTTAACACCACGGCAACATCACCAAAGACTACAATGGTGTTGTGCCAGACTGTCATGGAGTGACTCAGAATGGCAGCATGTCATCTTCAGTGACAAGTCCCACTTTTGTCAACCAATGAATCCATGTGTGGAGACACCATGGTCAGCGCCAAGATAAATGGTTTATTGTCATGCATCACACGTCCAGAAGGCCTGGAGTCACTCCATCTCCACCCCTACTGCAAAATCTGCAGGAACTGTGTGAGAATATTCAAGCTGCATGGGATGGATTATCATAGGACACCATTAGGAACCTCTACAACTCCATGCCGAGACATCTGGCATGTTGTGTTAGCAAATATGGTGGCTCACCGCCATACTAAGAGACACTACTTCTGTATGTGTAGCTCAATAAATATTGCCCATATCAGTCTAAATTTATTATCATTTATTGTTCCTGGTAACCTTTATCTTCCTTCACAATAGCACTGCAATCCCACACTTCCTTCTGGGCGCAGCTATTCTTTTGATGATGAGTGTAAATTAAGAACAAATTTCATCAAGACACCTTTAAACAAATCAAAAGGAAGTTGCACTGCTCTGAGAGTGTGACCCCTTCATTCAAGAGCTGAAATATTTATTCAATTAATATTTTCGTTGATAGCTCAGATACCCACAGCCCAGTCTGAGCTAATGTTGAAAAAGCACAAATGATGAATCTGAGCACAAACTTATCCTTTAGAGGTTTGTTAGTCTGTCTGAGCTGTTACAGAAAGTGTCCACAGAGAGGCTGAAAGACTGAGTTTATGTTAATCAACCAAATGGGGCAAAAATGGTTGTGTTTGGTGTGCCAGAGTGTTTTTAATATAATCCTGCTAGTAATATGTATATAAGCTCACCGGACAAAAAATCAGTCACCTTGTGTGTTTAAGGTGGTAGTAACTTAAGGCTCCTCCAGATGTCGCTGCATGAGGATGATGGAGCTATAAATACCTGCGGTGTGTGAGTGACGGGATTCATAGATTGAGAAGAGGCAAAGCAGATGTTAATGATTGGCTAAAATGAGTGATTGCATTTGGGCGTGTCAAAGACCATAGTTTGAAGGAAGTAGCTGTATTTGCAGGTGTATGGAAGCGTACGGTCATAAGGGTCTACCAGCAGTGGCACAAATCCCAGCCTACAGGAAATTCCCCTCAGAATTGTGCCAAGGAAGGCATATACCAAATTTGGCCCAACTGCGCAATTCTTTGATGTAAGAGTGGCTGAACATTGGTGCGGCCTACATCCAGAAACTTGTCCAGTCCATACCAAATCGAATCACAGCTGTTATTCGGGCTGATGGAGCACGCTATTAGGTATGTTTCAGTCACAGGTGACTAATATCTTGTCCAGTGAGCTTATAATGTAATGTATAGTGTAATGTATTCAGGTAGTCCAGCCTGGTTATGAACTGACAGTGATATAAGGTTTTCCTACAACAGCCGTGATAATAAAGTGACAAAAGCTAAAACATGTTTTACCATCTTGCAGATTCTATTCCTGAACACTCAGCTGGACAGACACTGTATGAAAATGTCCAAAGTAGCGGAAACGTAAGTGGAATTTTCTACTTCCCAGAACTTTCTGATGTACTCAACACTTTTCAGCCCCAAACACTGAGAACAAAGTGATTCCTGCAGAAACGGAAGAGTGTGCAGAAAATCCTCTCCTCTCCCAGCGGTGCGTGCTCCCGGCTCATCCCTCACTCAGGAAACTCTTAAAAGCTCTCTCTGCTCTCTACAGCTAATCAATACACACGCAGCCGCAGCTCTGAGAGGAACTCCAGTCAGATGAAGACTTTCAACATTTAACTTCTGCATACAAACCCGCACACACTGCACACAGTCCCCACAGCTTACAGTGTCCCTGCATATACTCTCTCTCTCTCTTTCTCTCTCTCTCTCTCTCTCTCTCTCTCTCTATATATATATATATATATAGCTCATTTATAATCTCTCTCTTTCATTTACATTGTTTTGTACATCTTTCTCACCCACTTTCTATCAGAAATGTAGAACCAATTGCCATTTGTGCTTGCAGGAATTTGTCTATTGTATTTAACCCTTTTGTGAATTGATACACACACACTGGTGAACACACGCTAGGGGTCAGTAAGCACACTTCCCCTGAGTGGTGGGCAGCCTTATCCACGGCACCTGGGGAACAGTTTGGCAGCTGGGGGTCAGGTGCCTTGCTCAAGAGCACTTCAGTCATTCCTGTAGGTTCAGGGAATCAAATCGACAACCCTCCAACTCACCCCCCGCCTAACGTTCTTCTTTTTTTTCCCCTTTTCCCTATCCTTCCATCTCTCTCTCTTTTCATCTCTTTCTGCTTCACAGTCTTTTACCCTTTCAGTATCTATCTTTCTTTCTCTCTCTCCTACAGTCTCTCTCTCTCTCTCTCTCTCTCTCTCGCTCTTTTTCCCTGTGTTTCTGTCCTTCACAGAGTCTCTCTCTGTCACTCTCTCCTATCTACTTTCCTTCACTGTATCTCTCTTTTTACTTTACATCCCTTTCTCTCCCTCCTTTATCTCCCTTCTTCTTATTCTTCCGATCTTAGACAGTGGACTTAGCCTTTTCTTAGACGGTGGACTTAGCCTTTTCTTAGACAGTGGACCTAGCTGATCTTATACAGTGGACTTTGCCAATCTTAGACAGTGGACTTAGCCGGTCTTAGACAGTGGACTTAGCCGGTCTTAGACAGTGGGCTTAACCGGTCTTATACAGTGGACTTAGCTGGTCATATACAATGATTCTCGCCGATCTTATACAGTGGACTTAGCCAGTCTTATACAGTGGACTTAGCCAGTCTTATACAGTGGACTTAGCCAGTCTTATACAGTAGACTTAGCCAGTCTTATACAGTGGACTTAGCCAGTCTTATACAGTGGACTTAGCTGGTCATGTACAATGATTCTCGCCGATCTTATACAGTAGACTTAGCCAGTCTTATACAGTGGACTTACTTTTTTCTCTAAGCATCTCAAAGAAGTTCTGATGCCTCATCACTTTTTGGTTGTAGTTAGAATGGAGTGGGGGGGGGGGGCGGGGTGTTCTTGAATCTGCACTTCTGTTTTGTTCATCATCAGCAGCACCATTTTGAACCTCTGCACCAATACAATGCAGCACACTCTTATTCAGCACTTTCTTCCAGCAGGGCTGTATTGTGTACTGACTCTGTGCTTGTTTCTGTAGCCTGTAGCTTTCATTCATATAGTCAGTTTCAGATGTTTTTTGTTTTTATTAAATGTGGCAAAGTAATACCACATAAGCATTACTAAACTCATGACCTCATTTCCCTGTCTGAAATATGCACAGAAATGGATTTTGAACCATAGACCACAATGATTTTTTTTTTGTTGCCGGGGCCCTAATGATATGTCAGGTTTTTCAGTATAGGCAGAGATAGTACCAAAACTCAGCAGCAATTGGTTGCGGCATCAGCAGGATTAAAATGATAATGCTAAGTCACCAGTGTGTGGCCACGAACTGGTCAGGCATTTTCTTATAATCCTACTAGTTGCTCTTTCTACATTTGAATGTTTTTGAACAAAGCAACATTTAATTTATTAGTTTGCTATTGTCAATAAAATGTTGTCACTGTTGTACACATTTGTAGCTGAAGTTGTGTTAGATGTAAGTGTTATGACCTGAGCCATTTACTAGAGCTTGGAGAACACAAACAGACGGTTAAGAGTCAGAGAGTCGGAGTAGTGAGGATGTGGAGTTTGTGTTTGACGTGTACCTCTGTGTTTCAGGCTGATGAGCTACACAGAGCAGTATCTGGAGTATGACCCATTTGTGTGCACCCCCGAGCCATCCAACCCCTGGATCAGTGATGACTGCACTTTCTGGGAGCTGGAGGCCAGGTTTGAGTCTCGCATTTCTAATACATTTCTCTTTCCCTTTTATCCTCACATCTCTCCCTTTAGGGCTTTTCCCTCTGACTGCGCTGTTTATGAACTTGATACGCTTAAAATGAAGTCCAGGATGGAAGGTGCTGTTCAAGTTCAAGTGAAAGTTGGAATTACTTTTTAAGTGCCCTTGAAAAGTACTTCCAGCTTATAAACCTTCTGTATAATTCAGACATAGGGCCGTTTAGAGTGGGTAGAAATGTACAGTCTTCATAATGCTGGTAATAGGAACCAGTGGCCATGCTGTCTACAATACAAATAAAGCCCATAGTATGGTATTATTTACTCTCCAGGATGACCAGTGAACTACATGTCTTCTGAGCTTGTGTGTAATGTTATTGATTGTCAGAAACAAAGAACTCGGATCAAGTAAGCTTTATTAAACAATCGACCAGATGAACACAGCAGCAAAACACGATCAAACATGAAAGGAGAAGGCAAGATCAAAGTCAGGATACAGGCTAGGGTCAGAACCAGGGCAGACAGTCAGCGAGGTGACCAGAGCAAATGGAAGAGACAGAGGGGATGGTCAGAGAACGAGCGGAGGTCGAACAGCCAGAGAATACAAAAAGAACGAAAGCCAAAGGGGACAAGAAAGAGATCGGTAGTCAAAGAACAAAGGAGGTCAAAGCCAGAGTAAACAAACAGCAGAAAGAACGCTCAGAATTGCAAACAGAGGTTTGGCAAAACTTTGCAAAGAGTGTGCGCGTGTGTGGGGCTTAAATGCAGACTGGTGATTGATGACAGCTGGCTAGTACTCAAGTGACCTAGAGCGAGAATGATTGGGAGACTGGGGACATGTGGGTGTGACGTCATCGGATGATGCACTCTGGGAAGTGGAGTCCGGAGGAGTGGCGGATCCGGGGAAACCGGGAAGCGTGACATTGATGATAAAATTGTAATAAAACTGCATGTTCTTTGGGGAATATTTTGCCTACAGCATCCTGCACCAACCTCTACATCATGAAATACTTTTTAAGCTAAAACGTTCACAAAACTCTCGCATCACACTGTCTCAGCATCAGGCAACAGATTGGTAAACATGTTGAGGGATATTGTGGAGTTAGTGTAGAGTAAGACACAGGACACTCCATAACTCTACCGCAAGTACTGCTCTATTATTAAACAGCAGGCAGAAAGGCTGCAGAGCAGGCTGGCCACCACCAAATCCCTCTGACGATATCCATTAAACCCACTCCGTGACACAGAACAGCACCACTAACCACTGAAACACACCCTAAACTAACAAACAACAACATTGAGCAACAATAAACAGATCCTTTTTAAGAGGGTACATGCCTACCGTGAGTCTCTGCGCATGACCACCCATCCCAAGTTTCTCTGAGGAAATGACAGCCAATAGCAGGTCACTACAGTATTTTTCAGGTGAGGAAGTGTTTAGAAGCATTAAACGCTTAATATGTGAGGTTCCTGTCATCAGGAACTTTGTTTGTTTGCAAGTTTCCTTCATCAATCAATCAGTCAATCAATATTTATTTGTGTAGCGCTTTTTACGGCTAATGTTGTCTCAAAGCAGCTTCACAGAAAAGCAGTTTATATAAAAGAAAAACACGGAGTCCATGTACTGACATAGGAAAGGAAATCCGGGTCCAAGCCCCCCATGAGCAAGCCAGAGGCAACAGTGGCGAGGAAAACTCCCTTAGAGAAGGAAGAAACCTCAAGAGGAAACAGGCTCGAATGGGGAACCCATCCTCCTCAGGTCGATCCCGGTTGAGGAGAGAAAGACAGAGCTAACAGGAAAAGGAACTTAGACCATCTTAGAACATCAAATGGTTTATTGTAATTTTGTTTGTCTTATCCAGAGTAAGTGAGCGTAAATGTAGGTGAATGTAACGAAGGTGCCATGGAATGCATTTATTCAGCACTTTAACCTGTTTGCGACTTTGGTCCAGATGCTGTTTTAAGTGTTAACTTACACCCTATGATGTGATACTAGAATGAAACAAGCTGCTTTTCCTCTTTGGGTGAGGTCATAAATAATTTGATGAGCTCTGCTTTGTAAATCTAGCTGATTTACAGTGAGACACCCCAATGATCACACAGAAGCAACATGTCCAAACCCTCACTTACTCATCCATCTTCTAAACTGCTTTACCCTCCCGGGTTGGTGGGGGGTGCTGGAGTGTATCGCAGGTGTCACTGAGCAGAAGTCAGGAAACACCCTGGACAGGTTGCCAGTCCATCGCAGGGCAGACACAGACAGACATACATGTTCACACACACATAACTCACACCTAGGGGGAGCAGTTAAGCATCTCCAATGCACCTAGCAGCATGTCTTTGGACTGTGGGAGGAAACCGAAGCACCTGGAGGAGAACATGCAAACTCCACATGGAAAGAACCCTGGACACTCCAACTGGGAATCAAACCTAGGTCCTTCTTGCTCTGAGTGACAGTGGGTAGCACTGCACCACCGTTCTGCCCCACATATTGAACCAGATACAGGAAAATAAAATTAACCTCTGTAAATAAACTAGTTCCACCTATTATTTTATAAGTTATGTTACATTAGTTAATCAAATAATAATAACATAAGTAAATTCAAGTTACTTAGTAAGAATGTTTTTTAAAGATGATTTGCTCCAGTCAGAGTCTGGAGTGAAATGTGCAGAGCAAACTAACAACTCTGAGGTAAAGATGTCCAGGATCTTGTTAAACATGTGAGAGCTGAAGCTTCCTGTTTCCCAGTTTGTTTTATGAATTTTCAATTCCACCTTAAATGGCGCTGCCATTACATTCTGCTACCTACGCAAGCTGTGACATTTAAGGTAGACCAGAACTTTTGATTAAAAACCTGGCCAACAGGAAGCCAACTTCAGCCTTGTTTAAAGATGAGCATCATGCCGGCTGACATTTCAGTTCCATGGAAAGGCTATGAAAAGTGACAACTTCCCATTCAGCAGCAGATTTCTCCACATTTTCGTAGTGGTTGCCGTGTATGGATTTTGGGGTGTGATTTTGGACTATTGCATAAAAGTATAGGATTTTAGAATCAGCCTGTTACTGCCCTGTCTTGTAAATACAGGAGGAACAATAGTGTTTGAGGTTCATGGTATGTCAGTTCTATGTACTGAACTCTTCTTATTCAACTATGACAGCATAAATACAGTTTTACATTCCATGGCACCTTTAAACAAACACATTCACAGACATCACATCAGAAAGTATTGTAATGTGTTCATTTGTAGTAATTCAAAATTTTCGAAAGATCAAATTTTATCATAGGGGTGTAAATGGGCATTTCTAAACAAATAAAAGCTCACTGTCCAGACAAATGGCTTTACATATATGCACTATACTGTACACCTCTCTGTCTATATTGTGTGTCTTAATTTCAATTTAAGCACAGTTCAGGCTAATTATAATATCCATCTGTGATATTGTCATACTGTGTCAAGTTATGTGGAAATGTATTCTGCCAGAAGCTTTTATTCATGCGGTTGGTGTGGTGCAAGGGGTAACACCACTCTCTGCCAGGGTGCTACCACCCATGTGGGAGACTGGGGTTTGACTCCCAGTCTGGGTGAACTACCCCAATAATAGTCTTTGGGCAAGACTCCTAACACTGCACTGACCTGCCTGTAATATGATTAACCTTGTAAGTCGCTCTGGATAAACACAAATATGGATAAAAGTATACCCTGCTGTGGACATTTATGGTTGTCTTGTTTATGTGGTGGCATTTTTGTTACTGTCACATAAGGACATCTCTCTCTCTCTCTCTCTCTCTCTCTCTCTCTCTCTCTCTCTCTCTCNATAATAATAATAATAATAATAAAACAGACAAAATATATTCATAAATGTTATTATTAATACTGTTATCTGACAGTATTTTCTTCTTCCTCCTCTTTTTCTTCTTCTTCGTTTTCCTTTTCATCTTCGTCTTCTTTTGATTCTCCTTTTGACATTTTGGGAATGTTGGGCTTAGCCACCACATAGCAACTATCCGGAATATCATTGCAACCACCTAGCTACCAACTAGCAACCTCCTGGAATGTCACAGCAACCACATAGCAAACCACTTGCAATCACCTAGCAACCACCTGGAATACCATAGCAGTCATGTAGCAATACCTTAACAACCCCCTCGAATACCATAGCAGTCATGTAGCAAGACCTTAACAACCACCTTGAATACCATAGCAACCTCATAGCAATATCTTAGCAACCATGTAAAATATAAAAGTCAGTAAGTCAGTCATATGATGAGTGGACATCTAAATGTCAGTGATGTTGAGAAGATGGATTGGTGGTCTAACCTGAGGGTTTTTTTTTTTTCTCAGATTTTGGTTGGCAGTGCAGGATTTGAAGCGGCGCCCCCTGCTGGAGGTGCCAGCCCGTGCTCATGAGATCTGGCAGGAGTTTCTGGCTGAAGGTGCTCCCAGCTCCATCAACCTGGACTCACACAGTTACGAGCGCACCAGCCAGAACCTCAAAGACCCTGGACGCTACAGCTTTGAAGATGCCCAGGCAAGTCTACTTACTGATGACGTTTACTGTGGAGAATAAAACAAACCATGTTGGAAAGACAAGATCTGATTCTTTTAGTTACACCTCGAGATCCATGAAGAACTTCTTTAGCTTTTAATATTTAGGAACCAACAGCTATGTTGCCTCTTTATGTTAAACACTAGGAAGCTGTAAATAAACATCTTAGATTTTTAGACAGTTTAGATGTGTCTGGAATGAAGACTAGAACCATAGGAGATACTAAATTGGCTGAAAAAGCTATATAGCATTGATAAAGTTCTAATATTATCATCTGTCAATATCACTGTGCATGTTTGGGGGATTTGGAGATCTTGTGATGGAAATGTGTAATTACATGCACTTTAATGTTCTTCTCAACTTTTTGGTAAAGCACATTTTGAGTCACTATATCTTAATGAAGAAGATGTTGAACTTAACTCAACCTGACTGCACCATCTCCACCAATCAGTAGAGGTCACTAGAGGTCACTGAGTCTTTCAATAGATATGCCTTTACTGTTCTCAGGAAGCAGGCAACAAGTAAATTGACTGGTTTTGGTGGAATTTTGAAAGCTTATTTGGTCTACAGTAACTCAGTAAGTGTAATGTGTTAGAGTACTGTGAGTAGTGTGTTGGTGTATAGTAACTCGGTAAGTGTAATGTGTTAGTGTACTGTGAGTAGTGTGTTGGTGTACAGTAACTCGGTAAGTGTAATGTGTTAGTGTACTGTAAGTAGTGTGTTGGTGTACAGTAACTCGGTAAGTGTAACGTGTTAGAGTACTGTAAGCAGTGTGTTGGTGTATCTCTATTCTGGGGGTCTTTTTACTTTAACTCCACTACATTTCAAAGTCTAATATTGTACTTTTTGCTCCACTACATTATGGCCAAATCTGTCATTCCTTCTCACTTATGTGAGTGTACATTTGAAGGTAAATACTTTAGTGATTTTACTCCAGTGGAGGTCTAAAAGGAGGAACTTCTGCTTTTACTGGAGGAATATTTTACCTTGAGTATCTCTACTTTAACTCAAGTACATGGTTTGTGTACTTCGTTCACCATGACTCCCATTAGCACTCTGCTGTTTAACTTCCAATCTGGAAATGTGAAACATTCTTGTTTGCTTTAACTGTGGGCCTCTTTCTCTGACACCTACTGTGACTATTCCCGGAGAAATATCAGTGAAGAATCAAAGGGGAACAGGATTTATCTGTGTCCAGAAAGACAAAGTCAAAGAAGACTGAACATGTAACAGTCTTTAGTGAGCGAGGCAGGCTCATACAGATAGAAACCTCTACAGAATGTCCTGAAAGTGTAAAACAAGGCCTCTCTATCTTATTGTATTCACACCATTCCGATGATGCTTCTCTTTCATCAGCCAAAACACAGGAGAAAATTGTCTATCTGCAGCTCAGGCTGCCCTCGAGTGCTGCTTGACACTTGAAAGCCAGCTTCAGTGATCAACAACTGTTTTGATTTTACTTAATTCAAAAGACCACAAACTATCAGTGGTGGACGAAGCACACAAACCATGTACTCGAGTTAAAGTAGAGATTCCCAAGCTAAAATATTCCTCCAGTAAAAGTAGAAGTTCCTCCCTTTAGACCTCCATTGGAGTAAAAGTACTAAAGTATTTACCTTCAAATGTACTTAAGTATGGAGAGTAACAGTAGCATGATTTATTATGGCTCTAATGTCCTATTATCATTTCTGGAACAAGACTCAACTCATAGACTCTAGTGTCACTCTTGGTCTACCAGTCTCTTAATAGATCATAAGCACAAAACACTGAAGGAGAACAGTTTCCATTAGCTAGAACCAAGCTCTGTCCAACAGGTCAAAACAAGCTCAAAACAAAGTCACCACTGTACCCTGATTGGTGGGCTCACTTCACGCTTCTTTTGTTTGGACATGTTACGTTTTTATGCACACATGAGCCAAAAGAAAGGAGATATTTGGCCATAATGTAGTGGAGTAAACAGTAAGCAATATTTGAAGTGTAGTGGGGTTACAGTAAAAAGTCCCCCAGAATGGAAATACTACAGTACAGTAACACCAACACATTATTTACAGTGCACTAACACATTACACTTACTGAGTTACTGTACACCAACACATTATTTACAGTGCACTAACACATTACACTTACAGAGTTACTGTACACCAACACACTACATGCAGTACACTAACACATTACTCTTACTGAGTTACTGAACACCAACACACTATTTACAGTACACTAACGCATTACACTTACTGAATTACTGTACACCACTCATGGAGCTCATGGAAGGCTCATGGACTCACAATAAGAGAGATTCAAATCTTGTATACAGTTGTGACTGTATGGAGACGATGTGTGCAGCAGAGTTAGTTGAGGCATTCTGTGCTGGACTGTGGGGTAGTTGGGGCAGTGTTAGAGTTAACCACCCATGAGAGATGTATGATGGTGACCGATGGCACTGACGGTGGTTCACATTGCTGCTGTGCTCCATGTAATACCTGGCATGACATGACCAGGACATCTAAACTAGTGGGTAAAAACTGACATCTTTTGTTCTGATAAATGAATGTAAAAGATGAGGATGCTGCATCTGGGAAGGTTAGAAATCTGGGTTTCACAGTGGTTCACAACAATTGTTTTCGGTGGTTCACAGCAGTTAACAATATGTGCTGCTAACAGGTGTGTATCAATATTAATCAGCCATGCAGCCATGCCATCTTCTTGAAAGGATTGTAGATCAGTTTCTTTCAACATATTCGTGCTGTAGGATGCCACCTTTCCAGACAAGGTTTGCCAGGTTTCATTCCTGCTGCCTGGCCTCTTTAGAGTATTCCAAACTGCCTCTGGAAGCAATGTCAGCACAAGAACAGTTAATTCACTGGAAGCTTCATGGATTTTGTTTCCCTAAGCCTAAGATCACACAGCACAGTGCCAAGCTAAAGCAGGAGTGATGTAAAGCACAGCAGTGTTCTGGGGGAGTGGAAATGCATTCTCTGTCATGATGAATCAGACTTCAGTTCAGTTTGTCAGATGCCAGGATAACCATACCTGACCAGCTGTAAAGTTTGGTAGAGGTGGAATAACAGGCTGGGGTTACTTATCTTGGTTTGAAAATATTACTACTACAGCATGCAATGGCATTTTAATTTATTATATGTTTTCAACTTTGTGACAATCGTTTTGGGAAGGACCTTTTCAGTATGACAGGGTAGCTCCACTAAGAGCTGGTTTGCCGGATTTGGTGTGGACTGAGTCTGAGAGCTTGACTGGCATGCAAAGAGCCCTGACCTCAATACCACTGAACATAGGTTGGGATGAACTGGAACACTGAATGTGAGCCAGGCCTGACCAGTGCCTAAATTCACTATGAATATGCAGCACATTCCAAAATCTATAGTCTTCCCAAATAAGTGGAAATTGTTGTAAGGAGGGACAAACTTATATTAATGCATAAGCTTTGCAATTACATGTTCAAAAGCACATATGGACGTGATGGGTGTCTTTTTGCCATGCAGTTTTGCTTTGGTGTGGTAATGCAAATAGGTGATGCAAACTGGTTCATATCACTCATTTCACCTCAGCATTTTCTGGGATTCTGGGGTTTAGCAGTGATACTCAGCAGTGAAAGCTACTTTTGACGGATGGAGATTAAACCATGTTAAAGATTGAAAAACATTTGGAGTTAATCTGATTGAGGTTAATCTTGGGCTGAGAAATTAGATAGAACTGTAGTTCCTTTCACAAACCAACGCACAGTTTACCGGCTGTCTCTTTGGTCTATGTCAGAATAGTTCAGGATCAGTACATTTCCAGGCAAAGAAATATTCTCCTTAAGAGAACCTTGTTCACAAATCAGCCAGGAATAGCCATGTCACATTAACAAACAACCATCTCTCTGAGGCTTATTGTTTCAGTTCTGCTGCTACACGTGGAACCTTTTCCTTTATCATAAACTTTTGACTCAAAATACCCAGAAAAAAATCTGTCCCACCCCCCACAGAGAGATCCATCAGCCCACAGTAAGCCTCTAATTATCTTCTCATCCTCAGGACCACATCTACAAGCTGATGAAGAGCGATAGCTACACCCGCTTCTTACGCTCCAGTGCGTACCAGGACCTCCTGCTGGCCAGAAAGAAGGTATGTCAAAACATCAGTTTCATTTCAGCCAGAATCCGCGTGCCCCCAGGGGGAGGGATTTGAAAGCAAGCGTTTGCAGAATTCTAATGCAAGGCTTCATGCCTGCAAGCATCGTTTTGGGGACTCACAAGATTTTTTAGCTTTGTCTTCTATAGAGAAAGCATGCAGCAGTATACGATGGAATTCATGAAAGTTATAGCACAGAATTTACAATTCATATCTGTGCCAGTGTAAAAGCATTACATCCGTATCCAAACATCTCTCTGTCTCCTAATCCTTTATAAACCGCAATCGTGGCCAGGCTACTGAAAACCAATGGTCAAATTCACGTAGATTTATATCTCCTACTTTACAGATGAGCTCACTGGACAAAAATGAGTCATCTACGACTGAAATGTACCTAATAGCGTGTAATGCCTCCACAAGCACCAATAACAGCTGTGATTTGACATACCACAGGTATTTATTGCCCCATCCTCCTAATGCAATGCCATCTGCAGGAGTCTGAAGTTACTACCACCTTAAATAAGCAAGGTGACTAAATTCTTGTCTGGTGAGCTTATTATTTTTAAACAAGCAGAGATGCTTTAGAACTTGTCGTGCGGCCGAACAAATTCAGATGAAACAGGAAAGTTGGCAGATTAACAGACAATACATACCCCAATAGTGATATGTGATGAATTAGATTATTAGTATTAGCAAATGTCTTACAATAAACTAGTGACAAGGCTTGATTTATTAAGAATCCTTTTTTTCCCTAAACAAGTAGGATGTTGATTATATACTGACTTGTTATGACTCCTGCTGTGTGTGTGCACCCTTTCAACAGCCTGAAAGTGAACAAGGCCGTCGCACATCTCTGGAGAAATTCACCCGCAGTGTGGTGAGTGGGACGCAGTCAACAAGTAACGGGAAATATTACTTTTTTAAGTTTCAATCATATTTTACAATTGGGTAATATTATCCACAACTACAACAACACATTGTTATTCATGTCAAGGAATTAGTGGTGATTTACTCCTACATATACACTCATCATCAAAAGAACAGTTGCACAAATAGTTGCACCCAGAAGGAATTAACCAGCAGGAAGGAACTTGGTGGGTAGGTTTGACAGCGTGAGAATGCGAGTGATTTGAGTGAGTGAAGCAAGGATGGGCCTTACCACTGTACCTGACTGACCCAATAGCCACGATTGTGTATATTCAGCGGGCAGTGATGCCCTCCATGAGTCATCCTGTTAGTGCCGGCATTGTTGGCAGATGGCTGCACAATGAAGGAATACATGCACACAGTCCGTTACGATGACTGTCCTTAACACCACATCAACGTCACCAAAGACTGCAATGGTGTTGTGCCAGACCGTCATGGAGTGACTCAGAATAGCAGCGGATCATCTTCAGTGACAAGTCCTGCTTTTGTCTTGGTGGAGACGACCAATGCATCCGTGTGTACAGGCACTGTGGTCAGCACCAAGATGAACAGTATGTTGTTACGCATCACAGGTCCAGAAGGCCTGGTGTCACTCAACCTCCCCCCTACCACAAAATCTACAGGAACTGTGTGAGAATATTCAAGCTGCATGGGATGGATTATCACAGGACACCATTAGGAACCTCTACAGCTGCATGCTGAGACATCTGGCGTGTTGCATTAGCAAATATGGTGGCCCAACGCCATACAAGGAGACACTACTTCTGTATGTGTAGCTCATATCAGTTTAAATGTATCATCATTTATTGTTCCTGATAAGCTTTATCTTCCTTCCCAATAGCATTGCAATCTGATCCTTCCTTCTGGGTGCAGCTATTCTTTTCACGATGAGCGTACATACACACATATGGAGAGGTTGGATATGATATTAACTTTGCAAAAATAAATAAACTTTCTTTTACACAAGGTCAGAGTTTATTTAAACAGAGCACAAGTTTTCCATCAGCATTACTGTATAACTAGATCTTTATTTGGTTTGCTCCTGCAGAGTTTTATTGCAGTCCTGATTAGATTCACCTAATTTCCCCATCATATCAGGGAAATATATTGCTCTCATTGTTCGTGTTATTGGCTTAGTTGTAATAATGTGTTAAAACCAACCTCGCTGTGTTGAGGCTTTAGGCCAGCTAGCTCTCACTAGCTTGTTTTTTTATCTCACTAATGTACATGAGACAAAATAGTGCTGTGTTGCAGCAACCAAGAAGATGATTACAACAATGTCACTGCACTGTTTCTTGGGCACTTTTCGAGTTTAGGCAGATTGTCAATCTGTAACATTGACAATGTGAAGAGTTTAATGTTCAGATGACTCTCGGATGATTTGATGGGCTTATCACAGGTTTTTTGTTTCTTTCCTGGTAGAAATTCAGTCCTCTGGTTGAAATTCACAAATGAGAAAAACACAAAAACTGTTTTTCATAATATGAGAAAACACACTGAACAAACTTTGAACTGTTTTAACCATATTTTACCAAGTGTTATGACTGCAGTATAGTTTATTAATTATAAAGTACTAATATAGCACACTGGTTCCAGTTCACCAAATCTTCAGGAGAACCATAATTGGGGAGTCAGGTGAATCTAATTCATCTACAATAAAACACTGCAGGAGGAAATCAAATAAAAAATCAGTTAGTTATACACTAATAATGATGAACTTTTGCTCTGTTTACAGTAAATAAGCTGTTGCCACATTAATGTACTATAATTTACAACCTGACCTGACCTGACCTGACACCCAGATGTGTTGGAGTCAAAAACTGGCCCCTGCTCATGTGGATATATTGGCATTACATAATAACGTTTAGGAAATTTACCCATCCGATATAGTGCTCAGGGAGGCTACAACTGACACTTTTGTGTCATGTTGCTTCTGTTGAGTGTAGCTATAAGCAAAAGCCTATATGCATTAACATTGCTGCTGTCGGAATGAAACCCAGTCCCTCCATTTTTGTCATTTTTTTAATTGTTGACATTATTTGAAAATGTCTGTTGCCTTTTACATTGTGTGTAAGTTACATGATGAATGGGTCAGAAGAATTGGCCACAATAACTTGGAAAGACATTTGGTCACACTGACTTACATTATTAGTAAATTATGTTTTTTCCTTCTCCTGCTTGAGCTCCGACAGCAGTAACATGCTTGTTTGCTAAGGCTTCACATATGTAGTGACAAAAAAAGCTTAAAAGCTGTCGGTTACCTAGTTTATGTTGATTGTTGTTTAAACCATGCATATGAACTTCAAGCTAGCTCCAGTCAGGCTACATATATTTATTAATTTGTGCTAATAATATGTGGTAAATGTAGTTATACCACACTACATTACTGTCATATCCGTTACATTAATCTGTGTTATTTCATACAATAAAGCCTAAAGTTAGGGCAGTGTTTGATTTTTTTTTTAAGGGTCTGTTTTCAAAGTTTTAGCATATCGATCAACAATTAATCACTGACTAATAGCAGTCAGTTAGCAAACTAACAGTCAGCTAGCAATCAAAAGAACGTTCCATATTAAGCATCCTATGTACTTTAGTGAAAAAGCAGTATTGCTCATTGTTCATTGTCTTCACAGGGTAAGTCTCTGACGGGGAAGCGCCTGACAGGCCTCATGCAATCCTCCTGACGAGACCTGCGACTGGACTAGCCCAGCCAAGCCCAGAGGAGCTGCGGTCTGCTGGGGTGGATGTAGTATGACTCCGTTCATCTACACAGCCAACATATGGACCAGCTGCTAGCTATCCTGACAGTGCAGCTATGGACTCTAGATGGCATGCAATAAGTCAACAAAAAAACCTTACAAACGGGGACAGTGTCATCTGTATTTAACCAATTATATACAACCTTTGATTCAGCTCCAGTGACTGCACATACGAATGTCAGATTTTTACTTCCAGGATCACCATGTGTTTATTTGATACTTCTTACCAGCAGTGATGGTGGGAATGAACATGCGCTGCATTGATTGCCATTTCAAATAGCCTATCCTCCCAGTTCATCCACCTTTGTTTTGTGACTGGAGACGTAAAGAGCAGTGACACGCTAAGCCGGTATGTGAGCGGGTGGTCCAGAGGGACATGTGCCTTCTTGGCTGCAGAACATTCCAAAGGACAGAAAAAATAGTAGCAAGGGCTTCTCGTCTCTGTGTACTCTTGGCAAGGTTTGCACAGTTTTTGATATGACCATAAAGTGTTTGTGAGAGAGGTGTTAGTGGAAGCAGCACAACCTGGATTGATTCTGATGTTTTATAGACAGTCTGATCTGAAGAACCTTCATCTTCTTCACAGTTCATGGAAGCCAGTGTTGCTGCAAGTTCTGTTATATTACAAAATACCTGGGCAGAGACATGTCGAACAGCAAGGAGCACATGGATATGACTGTCCCAGTTAACCTGGATGATGGATTGAGAATACTGTATGTTACAATAGCACAGTGACCAAACAAATGACAAACACAATATTCTAGGTTTTACCTTATGGACTTTTTTTTCTAAATCTACATTCATTGCCTTCAACACGTTCCAAATACAACACCTTTCCTTTTAACACCCATCCTTTTGAGTCTTCAGCTATCCAGCCGTGCAGGATCTTCATTGGCATATTTGTCACAGTAGGTAACACATCTGGATTGCAGGTCACTTTCACACAGCCATGTCCTCGTAACACACACAGAATGTGGGTTGGTGAAAAAAAAAAGTGGGTATATTATCATTTAAAAGGCAGCGTCTGCCACCCCAAGACGTATATGTACCCCTCAGCAGTAATATTGCCTTCACAGATGTGCAAACTGCCCACGACACAGCCCCATACAATGACAGGCCCTGACTTTTAGACTTCATGGTGATAACAACTATGGGTTACCCGACTCCCGATTTTTAAAGGCGACAGTTATTTGATTAAAGTCAAGTCAATGTTGCCTAATTGCTGATGAGTAAAACCGCAGGAGAAGGAAATGCTTTGCAACAAGTAGCTTTAAAATCCATTTTTAACTCCATAGGTCAGTAAAGCATGATGTACTGTTTCCTGCATTGCAGTGCATGTTTGCTAAGGCAACATGCCAGTGGTCTTGGCATGGACTTGTAGAGGTTCCTACTGGTGTCCTGTGATAATCCATCCCATGTAGATTGAATATTCTCACGCAGTCATTGTAACAATCTGCGTGCATGTAGTCCTGCTTCATGCAGCCATCTGCCAATGGTGGTGGCAGAGTGACTCACTGCATCACTGCTCGTTGAATGTCTGCAATTGTGACTGTTGGGTCTGTCAGGTACGGCGATAAGGCTTATCCTTGCTTACGTCACACACGTATCCGAGCGTGAAACTTGAATTATTGGCATGTCTCACGATGTCAAACCTACCCACCAAGTTTCATTCCTGTTGGTTGATTCCTTCTGGATGCAACTGTATTGTTGACAATGACTAAGCCTAATTGCACCTCCTGGATAAGATGTCTTTTGAACATTCCTAGTCCTAAATTGCTCTTGTCCCAGCTTTTTTGGAACATGTTGCAGGCATCAATTTTAGGATGAGTATACTTACTGTTGATAAGTTGAGAAGGTAAAACAGTACATATCTTGTCTTTACACTGTTTTCATTTACACGCAACTCAAAGTGGACTTACAGTTTACTTTTGACTTACTTTTGAGGTTTGTACTAGAATAAACACGTTTCATGAATATTCTTTTTTACTAAGCATATTAGCTTACGAACCTAAAAACAGAAATAATGTACCTAAACCTGATATAGGACTATATATGTGTCAAAACCACAGATGTAGCTGGTCCATGTTAAATGTGTTCATCTAGCTTGCCTGCCCAAATGAAAATGTAAATATAGTCTGAATGTCAAAGATGTATGCTTCATGAGTAGTACTGTATTATGAAGGTGATAAAACACATGTCTATTACATTACTTCCCTCCAAAGATGGTCTGCACACCTAGAGGACCGCAATTAAGTGCTGAGTCCTTCACCCACAGCAGAGACTGTCCAGGCTCGTGGGCATGTAGGCTTTCAGCGCCACCTCATTCAGACAGTTGGACCTGAACTGCTTGCTGTTGCTGCCACTTGAGGAAAGTCGTGTATATCACTGCCAGAAATGCATAAAGAAGACACTATGGATCCTCCAAGGCCCCTTATTGGTCAGTAATCAGCTCATGGACTGCCAGGCAGTTGGCCGAGAGACACTATGGAATGTGTTTTCTCCTTGTGTTTAAAGCTAGAACTGCTTTGTTGGCAGTGCATTTAGACCGAAACGGTGGAACTGATACAGTGTATGTATGTATACATATTACAGCAACTCTGCAGATAGTGAATGCTGTGTAGAAGATGTTTGAGAGTGAGTATTTAATTAGAGGCACAAGTGCTGAAAAGAAGCACAAAACTATGCATGGGATATTTCTAAAGGATATTTCTTTACAGCTTTTAGTTTTTTTTTCAAAGATAAAAACGAGTATTAGTGGATCACAATGATGAATAGAAGGACGTGACGTCCAAAGTCAACTAATAAACAAGCCGTATCTATTCAAGCAGGTCTGAGTGTCTTCTTGGTTTCTTGCTCATTGTTGTGTCTTGTTCATCTATAGGGTGCATCCTGAGATGCTTAACTGGGATCTTAGGAGCTGCCGTGCAAAGCATGTACCTACGTAAGAAAATGACACTTTGTAATTGGCTTGTTAACTCACCATGTTCCTGGCAATGCGGTGTAAATACTGAAAATGCTTTTATGAGAACAGAAATTAAAAATTCAATTGAGTGTAATATTAAACATGGAAAAAAGACAAAAATAAACCATGTAGATCTACAATAAAACATCTTAGAGGAGCAATGTGTAAGATGACGCAACCACTCCAAACAATAGGGGGTAATTTATCATCAGATACAGTATAGAACAAACATTGCAAGTGCAGCATCAAACCCCATCCTTTTACTCACCAAGAATGTCTGTAGTGGTGAAAAACAACACCAATTTTTGCTTCTATTTATATCAGCCATAATTGCATTTGCCCTACCTTTCATTGGCCACCTGTCCTTAAGTGATCCAACCGGCAACAGGACCTTCAGCATGATTGATAAGAGGTTAGAATACGCCATCAGGGCAGCATCTTCATCCTCCATGGTCATGACTGATTTGACTTAGTGCCACAATGACTCACTATCACCTTTTAAGATACAAAGTGGTATTACAAGACATGATGGGCTGGGGCTAGCTGGTTAGCATGCTATCTTCAGTAGATATCTTGGCAACATGATACACAGACATCTTTGACAGACCGTCAAAACTGTTATTTCTTCACATTCTGCCGATATCTTTAGTTCATTTTGCTTTAAACTAAAAATCTCACATATTTTACATACTGCTCCTTTAAAAACACTGATCAGCCCTATCGGAGAACTGTCTGGATGTGGTCCCAATATCCCAATTAGCCTATGTGAAATTGGCTCTACATGTGCAGATCTTGATGTAGACTATAGCTATGTCCAACACCACATACTACCAGATTAAATAGTACATCAAATATAGTACACCACCAATAGAAGTACATTTGTAGCATGCGCAGTATGTGTTGTATGGTTCTGGACACAGCTTATAACTCGCTACAACATTTTTCCAGGACGTCCCTCTTTTTGGGAACTATAAAACTCATCTAAACTGCCTAAAACACCCATGATTTAGCTTTTCTTTCAGGTTGGTATTTCCTTTCTACTGTCTGCCCCATGCTGCCCTCCTGTCCCCAGTGTCCTCTTTTTGACAACCAAAATGTGGTCACCCTACACCTACAATCACTTCATTGCTGGATATGCACCCAGGGAACACCGGCATGGCCGGATGAACAGACAGACAAATGAACAAATGTACAGGATGTACAGACAGACAGGGAGAGCTTGCTAACTCAGTTACGCTTGCAAGATTAGCTTTAATGCATTATTAACTTTCTTTTGATTAGTATTTCTGACTCTGACAGAGAGACCAACAGTGTGTTACAGATATGCAGCCAGGAGGGGCAACATCAGCTTTATGGCTAGGCAATACTTACATAAGCACTGTAATTAGGACCACCCAGTTAACATAGAAAGCAGAAAGTTTGGGCAAAATATTTTGACCATTTAGTAGGCCTAAGAAAACTATTCACAGGACATACTTTGTACATGCACATTATGTCCCCAAGTAAGATGAACCTACTTAATAAGGTTTAATGGGACTTTATCCAAGCTGATGCTCTCATTTGAGCTAACAGATGAGGTATATTATTATCACAGTTGCCCATGTTAGTAGCGCAACTACAATATTATAGGCTCCAGTGCAAAACAAATGCCTCTCCATATAAAAATGATCTTCAATTAATAAAAATGATCAATTAATAAAATATAACAGTGTAATTTACTTTGGTCCCTATTGTTATATCTTAAGCAAGCTGATGCTCTTAAGCCGTGACACTTCACCGACTTACAAACTTTCTAAAGTTAACCTACATGTTTATGCTACACTATTTAAGGTTTAGGCTTATGAGTAATGCATTTTTCATCTTGCAGATTGTGATGGATGAGATGCATTATGAAAAAGAAAGATATAAATACTGTAGCAGTGTTGATGGCAGCTAACTGGTGAGATACAGTTGTATGTAAACGTTTGACATCCTGGTCAAATTACAGGTTTTGTTTTCTTAGTGATTACTGAACATATCATCTACAGGGAACACCACTGCACCGTTCTTATTTGCTGAACGTAAACTGTGTGCTAAACGTTTTGGCACATTTTTGTTGAATGTTTTATGAGTTGGTAAACTCAGTAAATAATTCGAAATTCAGTGCTAAAATTTGCTGAAAAGTGTTACATTTAAGAATGCTCCCTTAGAGCAGGGCTGCTTCACAGTTTGGTGAATGTCCTTCTCAAGCGCACCTGATTCAGCTCACCTCACCCCAGCTAATTACCAGGTTGAGTTGAGGTGAAAATCTACACTTAGAAAATCAACCAATCACGTAATTTGACCAGAGGTGTTCAAACATTTGCCTACAACCATATGTTGTGAAGCAATTAGTATTATGGGTATACGGTTGTGTCCATATGAGGGCCCCTACAAAGGCTGTATTCGAAATAGCACACTACAGGGGGCAGTCATGGGCTGGAGGTTAAGGAACCAGCCTTGTAACTGAAGGGTTCCCAGTTCGATTTCCTGAACCGACAGTAACAACTGAAGTGCCCTTGAGCAAGGCACCTAACCCCCAAATGCTCTGTGGATAGGGCTGCCCACTGCTCTGAGCAAATGTGCTTACTGCCCCCGCGTGTGTGTGTTTCACTTCACGGATGGGTTAAATGCGGAAGACAAATTCCTCTCTGTGCAAATCACAAATGGCAAAACATGGCCCTAAACTCTCTATTCAGGGAATGATTGGCCTCACCTAATTCTATACTGCACACTAGAGTAGTATGTACTGTATACGCCCCCTGTGTGTAGTATGCAGTACTATAACAAGTTTTGACATACTATGTAGTGTACTAATACAGTCACATGACCAGTTACCTCACATTCATCTCAGTGCTGTTATGTACCAATGTTTATAGCTAGCAGCTACTAACGCTGCTCAGTTCACCTGAGATGCGTTTAGCCTAGCTGTTAGCTACCCTCGGATATTCCACTCTAAAACTGAACCTCTAAAGCGAGTTCATCTTTTATTAATCTTCAGACCTGTATATTTTAACTTTCCGAAGCTCATTCTGATGAAATCATACCCCACTACAATCACTACACCCACATTTATACTCGGAGTTGGCTGTGTTTTGCTCCCCAGTGTTACCCGCCGCCATTGTCTTTGGCTGAAGCAGGCTGAAAGCTGGTGAGGCTGCGGTGCATGATGGGATGCAGTATACCATGAAGATAGTAGTTAGTAACATAGTAGTACACAATCCGGGTATCTTCAGTGCGCAATAGATTTTCAGTTTGGTCATATGCTGCACACTACATACTACTAATAGGTAGATTTAGTACACGAGCCGTATGTAGTATTCCATTTCGAATGCAGCCAAATACTTGTGGGACTGACCTCTGCCCCCAAGCAGTTGCCCTGCTACACCCATAAGTCATTAGTAAAACTGCTCAAGTAATGATGTAAGTGGTCAGGTAAAGAATATTAAGGGTATCAGTTGCCACAGGCTCCCCTTGCACTACAGACCCCAGTGCAGTGCAGTTGCTCCATCTGCACAGCATCTAGTTACACCAGTATACTTTCTCCTGCCCAGGTGGGTCTGCGGTCAAGTCTGGACATCTGAAATTACATGCACTGTAGTGAGCTGCCTATTGCTGCTTGAAAGGCTCTGATGTAGGTTATGAATTAACCACTCATAGACATTTTGGTCCTTCAGTATAAATGCTTTCAATCTATTATAATACGTTTATGCTAATGACAATAACTGAAATGTCTGGTAACGTTTGGTTTCCAGTTTATTGCATGTCCAAGGTACTGCTTTGAAGTTTGCCTTTGTGTGTGCTGCCCTCTAGTGTTAGATATGAGAACTGCAACTACATTCATGCTAAACTTATGAAAGCAAACACAATTTTCTGGTAACTTCGAACAGTTTATTATGCTTTAAACAATGAAACAACAAGGAATCGTTAACAACATATAAGAGGAGAAAAATAAACTAATTAACGGAACAGTAAATCGAGTCTAACTTAAAGAGAATCATCGGCTTGTTTTTCTTGCCTCCAAGTTTGTCTAGTCATCCACATTTCCTGACTTACCATGACATCTGATCAGAACATCTCCAGACGCTCTTTGTTCACTAGGATCAATGTATCCAGCCTTTGCCGGAGTCAGATGAAATATTCAGCAGATCTGAGGATTTGGAGCATTTGCCTTGATAAATTGGCTCTGAAAATAGAGCCTCTAATGCATTATACAGACCGGAGGAGGGAAAGGAGACGACAAGCGAGAATATCCAGATGGAAATAGAGATGCTAATATATCATGAACAAAGAAATACAAAAATGGAGCGAGCAGATGTTTCACTCTGTAAGGTGTAAAACTTTTAAGCCCCTACAAAAGAGAGGAGGTAGCTACAGACCTTTCTAGAGTGACTCACACAGTGGAATGTTTTTCCAACAAACCAATTAGTCAAACGCTTACGAAGAACAAGTGGAGATTTCTCCTGACCTGTTCGTTTGCAATACAAGGGACAACATACACATAAAAGTACAAATGGAAACATACTGTAGACAAGCGCTCAGGATTCAGAAGGAAAGGTGTACACAGATATGCAGGCTTTCTTGACATGGGGAAGCACAGCTGGAATATCTATATGCAATACATACTACATAACTAGTCTAAATCATGATTGTCTGTGGAGGATAAACACTGATAAAGCACAAAAAGACAGAATTTGTTCCAGTCTTGACAAAGTTATAGTAGCTCTATATGGCATTAAATACATTTGTTTTTCAAAGTGGCCAAATACTTTTTTGCTGGTTTTATGATTGCATTCACAAGTGTTAGCTATAATCCAATGCTCTAACTATCTACCTACGTTACTCCTTTATTTCTACTCACATTTTTCTTCCTAGCTGTCACTCAGTGCAAGCTAAACAGTTCTCGGTGAAGTATCTTGCATCTTGTATACAGTCTCGGTTCTGCTGAAGTGTTTATGTTGTTAAAAATGACAGAAATAGAAATACTGAAACGTGGTCAACACTATAGTTGGACCCTGATACACAACACTGACATACAGTAGAACATCATGCCATACACATGTCATATGCTGTCATGAGCTGTCAAGGCAGATTATGTCCAGTAATATAACAATATCATGTTCCTGTTACTGGTAATTAATCATGACAGATGTGATAATGTTTGATGTCATTATGGCTAGCTACAGTATGTGGCAAAAATGTATGCAGTCATGTCAAGATGTAAGTACTCCCTGTGAACAGTTTAGACTTTTTCTCGATTTTGGGCATATCCAGATTCATATTCAGTCATCAAACACCAACGGTGACATGAAAAAGGTGATATAATTTAACAAATGACATCTAAAATTAATACTTTTGTCATCTGTCATTGTTACTTGGAAATAAGTACAACCTTACATGTGAATATAGCTGCTGTCAAAGGTGCCGTCTGGTTTCACTGACTTGCACATTTGCAGCATACAGTGTATATATATATATATATACACACAAAAGAAAATTCTCATTGTCAAAAGAATAGTTGCACCCAGAAGGAAGTGTGGGATTGCAATGCCATTGGGAAGGAAGATAAAGGTTACCAGGAACAATAAATGATGATAAATTTAGACTGATATGGGCAATATTTATTGAGCTACACATACAGAAGTGGTGTCTCTCAGTATTGTGTTGGGCCTCCATAATTACTAACGCAACATGGCAGACGTCTCAGCACGGAGTTGTAGAGGTTCCTAATGGTGTCCTGTGATAATCCATCCCATGCAGCTTGAATATTCTCACACAGCTCCTGCAGATTTTGTAGTAGGGGTGGAGGTGGAGTGACACCAGGCCTTCTGGACGTGTGACACGTGACAACAAATCATTTATCTTGCTGCTGACCACGCTGCCTCTGAATTAAAATATTTAGTATATGATTTGCTGTAAAACTACAGTAACGTATAAATAAATGTGTCACTTGAATGTTTTAAAGTCTTTAAATGTCTGTTGTGTGCAGTTAAATCTGTATCATAATATCATAATCATAATATATATATATGTGACAACTTCCGCCAGCATATGACCTCTTCCATGATCATGGCATGTTTGTTATGTCAGTGTTAATGTAGCAGAGTTCAAGCAAAGTGGGATAAACAAAGTAGAATGACTGGGGAATACTGTGAGAGGCTGTTTTCCTATGTACCTTAGGCAGAAGTGGCATTTTGCTACAAACTGTGCAAAGATGTGGTTTGTCACTCCTCATATTGCCTTAATATGACGGCAATTAACAGTCTTCTGTTATTTATCAAACAGATCAAAAGGAATGCAGAGTTGCCTGCTCTGAATGAAACATGTATAGGTGAATTAAATTATAAAATTAGCTCGTATTTCTCCTTACTCCTTGTTACTCCTTTTTGGTGATCTTTATAAGAGTGAGAGAAATTATTGTTCTACAAAAACCTTAATAGGTTCTACATGGATAGTGTGTTGTAGTGCTGCTCAGCATGACTTGTTGCTCTCCACTTCACTAAAGATGCCGTGGCATGAACAACCCTGGTTTTGGACTGAGTTTGCGAGGTAGACTGCTGATTACTTGGTCGTATGACTGAAGTGTCTGACTCGGTGTGTTACTTTGTGCTGTGTAGACAGGTGAATGTTACAGAGGTAGACGCTCCCTATGCCACTTCAACCTGGAGCTCCAAACTGGAGAGATACAGGTGTGCACCTCCGTCCTGATTCTGCTCCGTGCTGTGTGTGCTTGTGAGGCTGTGAGGGATATGGAAGAAACTGACTCTTTTACACCATTGATGGTTCTCCAAAAGCAGACGCTTTGTCCTTTAGTAGATCCAGACAAAGATGACAACTCCAGCTTCCTGCAAATGCAGTGAAAGGCAGATTTAACACACAGATTCCATACAAATGCACAAGTGTTAAATAACACTAACAGTCAAAAAAAAAAAATAGCACCCACAAGGAAGTGTGGGATTGCAGTGCTATAGGGAAGGAAGATAAAGGTTACCAGGAACAATAAATGATGATAAATTTAGACTGATATGGGCAATATTTATTGAGCTACACATACAGAAGTAGTGTCTCTCAGTATGTTCATCTTGGCGCCGACCACGGTGCCTGAACACACAGATTCGTTGGTTGTCTCCACCAAGACAAAAGCGGGACTCGTCACTGAAGATTACCTGCTGCCATTGTGAGTCACACCATGACAGTCTGGCACGACACCATTGCAGTCACTGGCAATGTTGACGTGGTGTTAAGGGCAGTTGTTGTAACGGTCTGTGTGCATGTAGTCCTGCGTTGTGCCAATGGTGCTAGCACTAACAGGATGACTCATGGAGAGAATCACTGCTTGCTGAATGTCCACAATCATGACTGTTGAGTCAGTCAGATACAGCAATAAGGCCCATTCTTGCTTAACATCCCATATCAATTTATCACCATTTATTGTTCCTGGCAACCTTTATCTTCCTTCCCATCATCATTGCAATCGGACACTTCCTTCTGAGTGCAACTATTCCTTTGACGATGAGTGTGCAATCCCAGGCAAGCGAGATTTTTGTTTTCAGTGAAACAATTAAACTTCTTAACTAAGTGGATTTTAAGGCTTCTTCCATCTTGCCAGGTGCACATAACCGGTCAGAACATCTATTTTTAAGTCTATAACTAAACTGAACCAAACCTGGATGTCCTGTGAAATGTTTTGGTCAAGACAAAAGGTGTATGCAGACATGTTGTGAGCTTACCCTCAGGAGGCTCGGTCATGGGAGGCTTGAGGCAGTACATGTGGTAACCCCGATCACAGTCATCACAGAAGAGGAGCTGATCCTGCAGGTGAGACACACAAGCATTGATTAGTATGCTTTTCTATACTATGCATATACTACTATTGTACTATACAAGTATGCCATAAATCACAAACATTAAGATTCAATATTAAGATTCATGAGTTTACAGTTCATTATCTTCATATAGGGTGTATTGCTCGCAGTGCTAATGGAGATCTAATAGGGGTTTAAAAATTCAGTGGAAGGTGGTAAATTGACAGTAATTTTGGAAAGGTTCAAATCCAAATCGTTGTTAGAGACTTGACCAACCATGATTTTAAATATGAATTATTCTTGTGCAACTATTTGCAAAAACAATATTTAGGCTAATATATTTCGGTAAAATGGCTGAACTAATGGACACAGCTAGTTAGCTACATTAATATTTTAAGTGCAGGTCACCATAAATTGTTTCTTGTGGTGTGCGTGATTACACAACATGAAATTTGAAATGCTCCACTGATTATCATGTTTTAAATATGTATGTATATTGTCAACAATCATGCCAGTAAAATCTTTTTTGTGGGTTGAGGGTTGAACCCTTTGTGTGTAGGCCACGAATTGCGAAAGGACCGGAACCTCTCTTGCAATCCATTACAATCAATAGCAATAAGAAATTATATGTTTAGAGACATTAGTCATCAGAGATGTAGACTTTACTGTCCATATTCTACTAGTGTGTAAATAGTTCCTCGGGTCACATTTGTGTTTTGAGTATATTGTAAAGTAATGCTGCGTAGTAGAAATCAAATCAAGTCATGGTGAAATTTGAGATGTCATGCTACACTGAATCACTTCCTAAGCAATCACAATTGAATCGTATCCTTGTGAGATCAGAGGCTTACATGGCTTAGCATGTACTGAAGTTACTGATTAGATTCTGGTTTTAAATAAAATCCAGTTTGTATTTTTCTCATGTACTGCCTCACCCTGTGACTGTCATGTTACGATACGCATGTGTTGTGATGGGAACTCTTACATCGTTCTCTGAGGTGCCGCACAGACTGCAGGATTTGCACTCGATGCACTGCCACTGGTACGTCCGCACAGCCTGCATCATGTTGTCTGTGAACTGAAGGCAGGTTGGGTGGCCTGGAGGGAGAGAGAGAGAAATGAGAGTTCAACTTCTAACAAGTACTGAATAATTAAGACAGAAAGGTGGAGTAAGATTCCCAATCACGGTTGGTCAACATTTCACATGTAAATTTAGGAGACACTGATCATCTTTATCCTCCTTTACAATCATGACGTGTTATTACGACTTTTACAAATTTGGCAAATCTTAATATTTTTTAGATAAATAAATAATGGGAAAGTGAGATCATCCTAGGGCACTCTTAATCACTGGATACTGACAGTTTTTCTCAGTTGCTTCAGTTATTTTCTCAGATCATCCTGAATATTTGCACAATATTAAGTGTATTTCTCAAAACAGTTCATACAAACAGCACCACATATTGCATTGCCAACAAAAGCCTGTGACCCCAAAAGTAAGTATTTATATCAATGCACATGTCAGTATGTCAGTAAGTCCTTGTGTCATTACAAACAAGGCAGTCGAAATGCTCAAGAGACATTGTCAGCGTATCAGTAATTCTGTAGGGTTCTCCTCATGGCTAATGTTTTGATTACAAAGATTGAAATGCACAAGGCTGCACTTTCACTGCGAGTCACATATACATTTCAACAGTACAAAGTTGCACGTTACTGTATGTGGGAGACAGAGTGCAAGAGATTGGACAAGATTCACATTCATACTGTTACTGTTTGTACTCTGTCTACACACTGTGTCAAAAGGTCCACAATTGTGGTTCTTATTTCATACAGAAAGTGCCCACGTCCTTGGCCACTTCTACATCTGTTTTCTTCTTTATCCACCCACCAGACATTCTTATTCTTCTTCTCTGTTGTACTCTGTTTGTATACACTTGCCATTTGAAGGTTTATGAGTTGCAACTCTGAGCTGATTTGGAGAACTGGCTGATCACTGGATGATCTGAAGCATCACAAACCTCCCTTCATAAGTGAAAGTCATGATTTTCCTGAGAGCTGATCATCAGTTCAGGAGAGATAAACCAAAAACGTCTAACAGAAATGTATAAAATATGTTTTGCAACTCATGACAACTGATTCAGCACTTTTGAGTGTAATGACTATAAACTAATGCCCACATCTTTCAGGTATAATATATTATACATACATACATGAACAAGTATAATACAGTTTTAACAGCACAACAAAAGCAATTGATAGTGCAGGATCCAGCAGACAACTACACAAAATTTGCATGACTATGCCAAAGCATTTGCTGTTTGTCCAAAATGAATGAGAAATGGCTTGTACGATGCACACAAGTAACTAGATGATGTGGAGTTTGGACAAGTAGGTTTGAGACCTTTTTTTGATCTGAGTAATGCACCAAAGCCACTGAGAAAAACTAAAATCAACTGTCAAATACATTTAGGCAAATACACATTGGCAATAACACAGACAGACTGATAGATAGATAGATAGATAGATAGATAGATAGATAGATAGATAGACATATAGCAAACTTTATATTGTATGTTTTATTTTCTTTCTCCACTTAGTTAAACTCATTAATAGAGATTGTTCTGTTTATGCAAATTAATAGAGATTGTACAGTTTATAGAATAATGTCCTACATGAGTGTATTCTGTAACGTAAACAGTTACAGACGTAAAGAGTCACAGTTGTCTGATTTGAAGTAGTTCACTGTAGAGAAACATACAGATTTTTGATCAGGATGTCCACAATATATACACAGACATTTATTTTAGTATCGCAGACCACCAGTAAACATGCACATGTCTCTTGAGTTTTAATATGTAATGTTGATGATGGTAAAATACTCATAAATATGAAAATGAAAACTGCTGACTCAGCAGACCTCTCTAGAACACAGCATTTCACACCAAACCACTCGGAATGACTTTGCTTACATTTTAACCATTTAACTATGTAGAATCTTTGAAAATGATTGGCAGAGTTCCCCTTTAGCTTATTATCATTAGCTTAGCACTTACAAAATCAGCAAAACACAGAATTTGGTAATGGTGTTCACATAACTTTTACATACAGCTGTAGATAGGAAAGAAGTAGACAGACAGAGAGACAGACACATAGAGGTATGGATGGGTGGACAATGCTTGTGGAACTTGGACCTTCAGCATCTTTTTGTTTGCATGATATATGATGTCATAAATCTCCATAGTATTCCATACAGAAAGTCAAATGTCCAGAGATGCCTGTACGGGAAAAGCTAGGTTGTTTTACTTCTCTCTCTCTTCCTCCCTCTTTTTCTCTCTCTCAAATTTGCTTTATGTCTTCCTCTAACTGTATATGTATACAACTGTGCATTCCTTGGCCAGCTTGTTGCTTTCCTCAGTCTAGAAGAGCAGCCGTCTCATCCTGCTTGACTAACCAGTAAAGCTGCTTAAAATTCGCTGTCCAGAAATCACACAGTGTGTGAGGTGTGAGCAGAGTATGTGTGTGAAGCCCTCTCTCTATGGGAAGCTTCCACCTGCTCAGTTACACTTCTCCTGTCAAACCCACTAATCTGAAGGACATCCACACTCCTGCCATTCAGCCAGTAAGAAATGTGTCTTCTTATATGTCCTGGCATCTGCTGAGGCAGATGAAATAGTTTGGCTGTGACTCATGATAAAACTGTATTTGAACAACAACACTAGAACAAAGGAATTTTAACCAGCAAACAGCCCTGTATTGTTTTCTCACAGACATCCGGTCGGACAGCTCTCAGTGACATTTACAGTAGACAGGTTGTGGAATTACAGAGCAAAGCCGTGTGATCTGGTTCTGTTCATTTTCAAAATGCCCTGAAAGCCGTCACAAAATATTTCTCTGGAGCAAAACAAACTCCGTTGAATCACATCTGCGTTTCTGTGAGGTAAAAGCCACAGTAAGGAACTGTTGATAGCAGTAAGCCAGTTAGCAGCACTGCAACAATGCTCCCGATAAATGGTACAGAATGCTTACCACGCACTGCAAGCTGTTAGCAAGTGCGACTGGTGGCACTGTTTCAGGAATTCTTGTGGTTTGAAGAGCTTACCGAGCATGGAAAGTAACAGGTTCCAGCTGCTACCACAAAAGTGTCTTTAATTAGGCTTATTAAAATAGCGCTACAAAACGAAATGGGCTGTAATTTAAGTGCAGCACCGCTTAGGCCAAAAGGCAACCTTTTACGATCAAAACCCCAAAGACGTAGAACCGGCTAAATCAGTGGCCCTCAAACCACCCTGCGGAATCCCCAGACTTTGGGTCGCTGTCACGTATATGTGATGTCACAGATGTTGTCATGCCAAACTATTTGTCATACAGTGCTATTAGGCTAGAGACGATAATACATCTAATAGACACATCAAATCGCCTTGATCTCTCGTTCTGGACAAACTTCACACAAAAGGACAAACTTTGTGAAAAGTGTGGTGATCAAGCAGATGTTGATATGTGGCACAGTAACTGACCATATGATTTCACCAGTGTCATGATGTTGTTAAGTTTAGTAACAACATTAAGCTGCTTTGAGACTCAGAACTGGTCTATACCTCTGCCTGGGCGTCCTCTCTTTGCACCTCAGTCTACTATTTTGAAAATAGAAAAATGCAAACTCTACTTTAAAGCTGACGTTTAAGGTTCTTTTACAACACTCAAATGATTTGTTAAGAACATTATGTTACTATTATTATTATTATTAATATTAATAATAATAATAATAATAATAAATGCAGTCCAGAAACCGGAGGGGGGGCGGTGCTGTAGCCGACTCAACACTCCCACTTCCTGCTTCCCGGCCCAGACTTTTGCTTTTCCAATTTTTTTCCATGATCCTAACCCGTACAGACTGAGCGAAAATGTGGGGTCCCTGAGGGCTAATTTGATAATCGCTGAGCTTAATAAGAGGCTCAGTATTCTGCTGTGTTGGATATTAACAACAAAAAAACAATGACAGCTTGTAAAAAGAGTGCAAAATACAGTCAAATAAAGGCAGAACAATGAGCACTGTGATTGAACAATTAACCTAACAACTGAAAATGGATCACTCTATCGCAGTTAATTAGCACTTCTGAGATAATCTTGTTAGACTATGTGATGCCGTGTATCATCCATGGTGCCTAACCTAAAACAGAGAAGGTAAAAGCCAGTTCATGTAAAGGAACTATGATGTTTCACACACAGAGTGTCCACTGATTGCCACTCATTCTTTCCAGTTCCCCCTGCCAGACGGCTAGCAGCGCACATTAGAGAGACGAGGATTGGAACGATTGGCCCTGTTAGTCGAGAGATGGATAAGTAAACGCCGACTGGCTCTTACCTCTCGGCTAACTCTCCTCCCTCTCTTCTTTCTGCCTTCCAATAGATCAGCATATCCGAGCCGCCGTGGTAACATCTCAAACTTGTCTGGTCTGCCAAGTCATGCGATCTGTTCCTTCTCACCAACCGCATGTATTTGGAGGCAGGAGCTTCCACATCGTCTCTTATGGACACGTAAACGTGACCTTTCGGAAGTTGCCCGCGTTTGGAAGTTGTCCTTTTTTATTTTTGTATATTTTTTGATTTTTTTACATTCCTTTATGCACACATATGTGCCAAAGAAGTTTTTTACTATGCCCCCTCTTGCCCCTGTTCTTCTTATTGCTCAAAGAGAGGCTGTACAAGTAGGCGGTAAAAGCAACACCACTAAGGTTCCATGGAAAAGCATCAGCCATCAGGTCCAACAGTTCCATTAGCACTGGAGTCCATTATGCCACCGGGATCAAAATGAAAAACAGTGTGCCAAATCATTCCTTGAGGCTGGTTCTCTGCTTTATCTCGTGTCTATCTGTACTGGGGAGGGCCACTGCTGTCATCCGTTAGTAGCCCGTCAAGCTCGTCCTCCTCAAAGCCGTGAAAGGTGGACGCCTCGCTTTCGGACGTGTCGCCGAACATGTCCCGAAGTCCAGCCGGTCTCCTCTTCGCCCCTGGCTCTCTCGCACGTCCAGCTGACATGTATGACGGACATATCAGCATCACAGCAGAACACATACACAAGCAACACTGCAGTCAGCTAGGCTTCACATATTCTTCTCAGCTTGGGCAACTGGCAATACAACAGTACTGGACATATGACCAATAAGGTTACTTTAAGGATCAATTATGCTTTGTTTGTTTGTTTGTTTGTTTGATTTGTTTGCTAATTCCAAAAAACGGAAATATAGAGGCCATGAGGAGCTGCTTTTGTCTTCAATCTTATGTATTTCCAGTTGCATAAAATGTAATTCCGGTGAGACTATATTGACTTACTTTATGTTGACAAGTTTCCTTTCTTATGTTTTCTTTTTTCTCTTTTTTGTCTTTCAACATAATAAATCTCTCTCTCTCTCTCTCTCTATCTCTCTCTCTCAGTCTCTCTCTCTCTCACGCACCCTCTCCCACTCTCTGTGTGCTAGTTACATAATTCACCCACTAGTAGGGAAATAGTCTGAGAATGAGTGACATATCTAAAGGACATCAGAAGGAAGAAACATAAAATATGTAAAATATGAGAAAGAAAAGCAGAAAAAGATTATTTTGTGGAGCACATGAACTGAGGTAGCGTGATGACGCCCTAAACCCTGAAAACCAATAAAAAAAGAAATGGAGCTCTTCATGACCATCCACCAGGCAGACCACAGATTTGTAAAGTACTTGCAAAAATGTCCAGACAATAAAATCAACAGCCAAATAAGAAGCTTAGGCATGAACAAATCTCCTATCGCCACGCTATGAGATTCAACGTCCAATTGCAATCACTGGAAAGACACAGGCACAGGTTTTGCTGGATGAGCAAACAATCCCTAACAAATATTCATGTTGTGAAATGACTACCTTGATCTAGCTTTCATAACTGCTGTTCACACTCACTGCAAGGTCTCATTTATGCTCCATGTTATGCTCTATATGTTAAATACGCATACGTGCCCTGCGTTCATTTCATCCATATTTGTGGACATTCCCTGAAAGCTTGTAGATACTGTTGAAATAGGTCAGTACCTCCAGACATTGTGGAGGCAGTGCAACCAATAGCTCAAGCGAGACACCACCATGGTTGTACATAGATAAACACAACAACAAGAAAGTTTAAAGATGGCAGAACTTTTTGAGAAGAGGTTGTGCAGATGGGTTAGAAATTTTATTTAGAACATTTATATACCGTCACTCTGCCCAATGTTTGTGTTGACTCTGGACTGGCCTGTAGTGGATGAACTGCTTAATATCCATGCACTGCTTAGTATCCAACATAAAGGACACATGGCAGTACGGGGGCAGTGACAGTTACATTAGATGACATGGATATATTTATCCTCATAAATAAATTAACCTGTAAATGAGTATTATATAGTAGAGACTCATGGGGACAGATGTTACTACTGATCAGTACATATTTATAGCGCTCAACATTTGCCATATATAACATTTGCCATACACCATCAGCCATAACATTAAACCACCTCCCTGTATCTTCACTCACTGTCCATTTTTTCAGCTCTGCTGACCATATAGGAGCTCTCTGTAGTTCTACAATTACAGACTGTAGTCCATCTGTTTCTCTATATACTTCATTACCCTGTTCTTCAATGGACAGAACCCCCACAGGACCACCACAGAGCTGGTATTATGTGGATAGTGGATCAGCACTGCATTCACACTGACGTGGTGGTGGTGTGTTAGTGTGTGTTCTGCTTGTGTGAGTGGATCAGACACAGCAGTGCTGCTGGAAAGTTTAAACACTGTGGCGACTCACTGTCACACTCATACCTTCATAGTGCTTTATAATAGTTGACATGGGCAGCACAAATTGATATGTACAGTGTTATAATATGTATAATATGTGCTGCTGGAGTTATTAAACACCTATGTGTCACTGCTGGACTGGGAATAGTCCACCAACCAAAACTATCCAGCCAACAGCGTCCTGTGGACAGTGTCCTGTGACCACTGATGAAGGACTGGAGGACGCCAAGGCAACAGATGAGCTATCGTCTCTGACTTTACATTTGCAAGGTGGACCAACAAGGTAGGCATGTCTAATGCAGTGGACGGTGAGTGGACACATCGAAGAACAGGGTAACAAGGTATACAGAGAATCTGATGGACTACAGTCTGTAATTGTAAAACTACAAAGTGCTCCTATATGGTAAGTGGAGCTTATTAAAGGAGTGTTCCCCAACGAAATGGCTGGTGGGTGTATATAGACTGTAGGAGAATAAGAGGTAGAGGTATAAACATTCCACATTATATTCCACATCCACAGTGGAATGATTTAGTTTCAAGATGTTGAGCAGACACTAATTCACTTCTAAGGAAGGAAAATCTTGTTCCAACAAACAGTGTTGAAAGTTGTATTGAGTAAAAAGCACAAGCAACCTGTCTGGGTAAAGGCTCTATGATTCTATGTCAAGTTTAGTGGTTCTAGCTTCCAGCAAACAAATATAATTCTTGTAACCTCATTGAAGTTACTGACTTGAATCATCGATTAAACATGATGCATTTAAAACATACATTTCCTCTAAATAGATTATTCATACTTGTAGTGTACTTTCCCAACAGAAACACCTTATTTAACCCTGTCTTCTGCCTAGGTTCTGTTTTTCAAAAAGCAATAACTGACCATAACGTTATTCAGCATAACTGGCTATGTCTGGATTAAAATCAAGGACAGTGACATGCCTTTTGAATGATGTTCACCGCAACTTCTTGTTTCTTTCTAAATTAATATTAGATATGAAAACTGTTAAAAAAATAATATTAGATATTAAAACTATAATATTAGATACTTAAACTTTACAGGTGGCATAGATATGCTTAGGTTTTTAACAATAACACAGAAGCAAAGTAATGTGCAGTGAGATCACTTGACTTCCAGAAAGAAAACTATAAGGTCATTTGTACTTAAGTGACCACCCCAACACTGCTAAACCTGCACTGCATCTAAGCACCAAATCTAATCATCAAGCTTCCGTAACTCTCTAAGCAAACAAGAATCCAAACCACGACCAGCTAAACCAGATCCAAGACCAGAATATAAACCCACACTCACACACTATGAGCTGATGGTACACGTCCACATACAGTAAATGTAAAGAAATTTGCCACATGATAATATGTTGAAACAAATGGAATTCATGGTACTATTATGGTTTAAATGACTTACTCACTTACTAACATGATTTTGTGTAAAGCTGTCCTAGGAACCGCATGAATATACTGATAACTTTAGTTCATACTATAATCTTATATTACTTTATGATACAGATGCTGCATGCGAGATACTAGTTTAAGGTACAAATACACACATAATATATGACATTTCACAGATCTGTGAATTGAGATTTCTATCTTTACAGACACAAAGTCATTAACATTGGTCTGTATGCAAAAGTTTGGGTGTCTCTTATTTTCTAAGTGAAAGTATGTTAACATATCCTCAAAGGAGAACACACATTTGGTTTTGATTATTTGTTCAGTAGTTATGATGCATTATAGATTTTATGTTTTATTTATTCTGATATGTTACACTCAGCACATATACAGAAAATGTGCACTGAAATAAAAAAAAAAAAAGACATTATTTTTTACTTGCAAAATCAACAAAAGATGTCATTTGGCCAGGGGTGTTTAGACCTTTGCATACAACTGAGACATCTGGATTTCATTCTCCAAAGACTATAAAAAGGTAATCTATAAAACAGTCTGGACAGTTATTTGTTTCGAAAAGAGATAGTAGTAATTACCTTGTCATGTACGACCAGGAGAATAAGCAGGTGGAGATAAAATACTGCTTGATGTAGCAGCAGTGTTACTACATGGATGTTGGGTAGAAGATGAGGCTAGGTGAGTAGTAAAGCTTTAGAGGGTAATTAATCCCAGAGGTACTGACCTGAACGTCCACAGTCTGAACAGGATACCAACTCCTCAGCTTGGCCCGTCTTTCTGTTAGAGCCCGAGTCCCCCAGACAGAAGTCACAGTAATCATTGGGGATGATCGCACCATCTGGTCCCTTTTGGGCTAAAAGAAGACAAAAGGTCCAGAAAGATGAACATGTCAGTAATAATACCAACGCATAAATACATAAGCTGCTCAAAGTGCATTATGGTTTATGGAAATGAAAGTGCAAATAAAACAGCAAAGAGAAAAATCAAATGTTAAAGAACACTCAGTTCAGTTTCAGTCATTCAATCTACCAATAAAACATATACATAACAATAATCACTTTTTATACTATAATAACTTTGCTTAGCATTTAGACTTGCAATTATTTAGCTGCAATAATGTACATCTGAAGTCTTCTTGATTGGCCTCTATCGAAATATGAGGGATTCTATGTGTTCATTTTAATAATAACTTTCTTAGCCATTTTAGATTTCTCTACAGCTCTGTCCATTATTCAGAACTTATCTAAAGTTTACTAGCTTTCTGGCTTCCTAACTTTAATTTTGCTTACAGAATTCACTTTATACATTTATCTGAAGCCAAATTTACTGACAATTGTCACACAGAGTCCTGGGACATTCTCTGAATACAATATCTTGTTTATTTATCTATTTATTTATTTTCCAAGCTAAAGTCATAATTTATTTCTTGTATCCATCAGAAAAGTTAGAACAACAGCTATATATTGACTGACGAGCTGTAATATAAAAACTATGCATAGTATATACAGTACCAGTCACAATTTCCACAAAGACTCTACAGGCTTTAGCAACTGATGAGATGTCTGAAACAATACACATCCTGATATACCACATATACTCTTGATGTATCACAATGTTTTATTTTTGACATATCTCCAACTCTTATATATATGATATATTAGATATATTGTTACACGAGGACACGACGAGGAGTCGGGATGCAAGTGCAAGTATTTAATGACAATCTAACAGGAGCAAAACAAAACCAAAAACACTAGCAAAACTAAGAAACAAAACACCACTGAGGGACAGGGAAACAGAAACAACTCACAGAGACAAACAACCGACATGGAGACAAACGACCGGCAGGGAGACAGAAGACGGGACGAACGACTGAACGGGAGACGGGACATGAGACTGGACAAATGACTGAACAGGAGATGGGACCGGAGACTGGACCGGGGAACAGACAGGAGACTGGACCGGGGAACAGACAGGAGACTGGACCAGGGAACAGACAGGAGACTGGAGTAACGTGAACCACGGGCAGGACTGGAGTCTCGGGAACCACGGGCAGGACTGGAGTCTTGGGAACCACGGGCAGGACAGGAGTCTCGGGAACCTCACTGACGTCCACGGAGGCAGGCGGGCCGGCTGCGACGTCCATGGAGCCAGGCGGCCCGGCTGCGACATCCACTGGGGCCTCCTCGTGTGCAGGCGGGCCTGCTGAGGCCTCCTCGGGTGCAGGCGGGCCTGCTGAGGCCTCCTCGGGTGCAGGCAGGCCTGCTGAGGCCTCCTCGGCAGCAGGAGGACCTGCTGAGGCCTCCTCGGCGGCAGGAGGGCCTGCTGAGACGTCCTCGGCGGCAGGCGGGCCTGCAGAGTTCTTCTGAGGAGCCACAGACGAGGCAGAGGCCTCAGAAGGGACTGCAGGCTCAGAAATACGTGCCTGCAGCAACTTAAAAAACCCCTTCAGTGTCATAGTCTCCTTGGGCCTGCATCTCAAAAGAAAGTCTGGCCATTGCGCGGCTTTTCCCTTCAACAAAGTTCTTAAAAAGAGTACTTTTACCACTTCAGGTGGCATGGGACAGGTCAAATACCGAAAATAAAGTTCAGCTTGCATTCAAAAGCCTTCGAAGTCCTCACTTTCACCATCAAATGGACAGGGAACAGCCATTAGAGAGGGAAGCAAAAGAGGTCTTCCATCCTGATGTTTGGCGAGCAGGTTTTGCAGATATGCAATGTCCTCATCCTCAACATGAAGTCCACTTGCTGCATCCATTTTTGGCTTGGTGTTATGTAACGCAGGGGCACAGGAACAGGACGTGGAGGCAGGAGAAGCAAAAAAACAAAACAAACAAAAGCACATGGAACAGGACAACAAAGGGCACATGGAAATGACAAGACAGAAACAGAAAAACAGAGAAAACTGAGAAAAACAGGGGCTAGACAAGACAGGACGTGACATATATAATACCTATTTTTTTTGTTGCAACTCTATCTCTTTTGTTTGCACAGTTTAAAAGCTCTAGTTACTCTTTCAGTGAAAATTCATGATGGACAGACCAATAGAATTGATCCAAAACTGCTTAGAAAAAATATTTTTATATTAACTTCCACTGCAGGTTAAGAAAGCTGTTTTATCCTCCTGTAAAGTTCCATTTTGGAGGTTTTTAAGGTGGACAGTACAATTCCATGAGTGCTATTTTACAGTTTGATGTCTTCACTTATACTCTAAAGTAAAACATTAAGACAATAATAAGGAAACCTATGAGTAGCTGTGTCTAAGCTTTTGACTGATTGTGTATATGCATATATAACACTGTATATTGTTAAAACTTTGAAACATTCAAACAGTTATTTCAAATGTTTGAACATTGGAGTATATAAAATGGAAAAAGGATCACGATCAGTGCTAGCAAAATACTAAAGTAAAGGCTAAATGCTTGATATTTTCACTGCCCACAAAAAACAAGTATTTCTAAAATAGTAACTTTAGAGGACAAAAATCATCTACATTTTTATTCCAAGCAATTCTGGAGCATTTCTGTTGGTCCAATCTTCATGAAATCTGCACACAACGTAAAAGACAACTGCCATGCTTAAATGACGTAGAAAAGGAAATCTTTTCAGGCTTTTTAAAGCTAGTAATTGTAGGTGTCTATCAAAATAGGCACAAAGTTTCAAATATTTGGATCATATTAGCATATTAGATAAAAATTTGAAATTGAAAAAGTAACTTCTTAAGGTGCTTAACTTTAAAAATCAGAAAGAGAATTTCTAAACCAATTCTCGAAGACTCGCAGGCTGCTAATGCAATGTTGCTGAAGCAGGTTAGCAGTATGTCTCCTTATTGTATGTGTTAATAGTTTGGCTACAGCTCTCTGAATGTGTTTCGTTCTGTCTATAGTGGTGTTGGGTAATCTTGTACACAGTGTGCAGACATGAAACACTAAAGCAGTACACTTCACTATGCTTCTAAACCCACAAACAGTGACATGTTTGAACAGATGCGGAGTATAATAATGTCAGGTTAGCTGTTATCTTACGTTTATGGTTCTCGGGGTTGTGTTCGGGCGGCGACTGTGGAATTTCCACTTCTCTCTCCTCTTCTCCCTCCTCCTCAGCCAGGTGTGTGTGGGTGTAGTGATAGCTCAGACCCGGCCGGTTCTTATAACGCTTACCACAAACTACAATGGAGAAGGTGCAATGTCACAATAACAAACCAACTGACCTTCAATCAGTCCAACACCACACTCATATTCACACTGGGGCACTAATAAGCTCACAGAATCTACAGGGCAGCTGGGCCTAAGATGCTACCACGGAGGCTACAGGGCAAGCACACAGAACTATGCCAGGATTCTGCTGATAAAGTCATGACAATACAATTCTGAAAAGAGCACATCACATGCTAGAACTAAATAAACTACTTAATGGTACATCCTGCCTGGTAGGGACAAAATGGTACCATACTGTATCCTATTAGTGTTAGATAAGCATGAATAAATACCACCGTATTGCTATCAGTTAAAAACTAGGATTTATCCAGAGATATAAATTACATAATAAGGACTTTCCCAAAAAAGGCCACATAATGAATTTCAGATAAAGATTTAAAAGGGAATTCCAGAGATTTTCCAAAACTATCAAAATGGTTTGTGTAATGCTTTGTTCTATAGAAACGTCTTGAGCTGGAAATGTTTGCAATGAGGGTGACAGGAACCAGACGAAGTACATGAAAGAGTTAAGAGCAGGCCACCTGATGCCTGAAACATTGTTTTATGATAGTTTGAAGATGAGATGAAACGTACTAAAACTTGAAATCCATTCATGGCAAAGGAGTACATGCAGGTTGTGATACTGCAAAACAGTTCCCCGAGGGAAACTCACCACTGTTTACCACTACTTTATCCTGGAATAACACTTGTATCATAACTTTTGTTCCCTGGTGGTTTGTGATAGTAAATAAAATGGTTAGATTTGTGCTGTAGACATTGTGACCCCAGGTTCCAATCACCACCACAGTAAAAAAAAAAAACTGATTAGGCATGTTTATTTACTATGGACCATTATGGAAAATCAACTGAATTCCCAGAGTTCCAAGTTGGTGGTGGTGATCGGAACCAGAGGTCTGAAGAATTTAACACCCCTAAAAGCTCCCTCACGGAAAGTTCATAGATTAAACAGTTCTGAAGATGTTTCCTGATGCCTGAGATGTTGTTTAGCAATAGCTCTGAGATACAGTTTTGGCCTAAAAAGCATTTCTTTAAATCCATTCACGTTGGAGGGCTACATGCCAGACTTTGTGAGGCATTACAGACCCCAAAGTAGTTTTATGAATATTTGACTATTTTTATGACATCAGCATTTCACGCGCAGGGTCAGTGGTTTTGGAATAAAATGAATACAATGGCTCTAATTGTGTCTCATGGTTCTTATCACCACCATTATAAATACCACTCTGAATGACTTTATTGACATCTCAGCACGTTTTTCAAAAACAACGGTGGAATTCCCCTTTAAGTATTGCGCTTTTGGATTTCTAAACCCAAGTCATTTGTAGCCTTCTTAAATGCACTAGTTCATGGCTAATCTTAGTCTAATTAAGATTATGCAACAATCCCAGTTTGACTTTTTGTAGCTTATGCAGTAAAAACAGTGTATGCTCCAGCTGAACTCTGAGCCTTTTAAACAGCAGTAACACAGGGGTGTCTTCTTTACATAGCACTTCTACTGAAGCCTTTGGTTTTTGCCTCAGCACTACAGACATCAAAATGTGTTACTGCTGTTGGGCCATCAGTATCTGTGTCCACATCTGCTGATTTGGATCCTCATGCTACTGACACAGGATTTGTAATTAAACATACAGTCTCACTTGCCCCAACATTTCAACTCCACTTTAAGGTTTCCCCAGTGCATACTGTACAGGCTTAATCAAAAGAACCTGACAGACGCAAGCTGCTACACTAATTGATTAGATTGGAGAAATTGGATTTGGTGTGCAGTGGGTTGATCATGATGTTTTTCATCCATTGATTAGATACATTACAGTACAAGATTGGTATTGCATGTTAAGGGAGTGTGAGCTCACTTTCAGAGTGAAAACTACATGCGCTGAACAAAGTGATGTGTTGACTTGATTCAAATGTGTACCCCCATTATTGATTTCCCCATTATTAAAAACACTCCAATACACTATTGTTCTTTAGTTTACTTGCTTTTGTTACAATAGGCTTCATCATAATGTACTGATTAGTTTCAATAACTTAATAACATCATTGTCATGGCCTGAAAGTAGAGTTCACAGCTCATTAAAAAATATCTTACGAGCGCAGTGTGAACAATTACATTTTTATTTGGCATCCAATGGTAGCTGCGTTTTCCAACTGCTCTGAGATTATAGCCACTCTGTCGGACCACAGCATTACGTCTTGTTTTGAGGAGAACCCCTACAAGCACTAGGGGCTGCACGACTTTTGAGTTTTTAAAGCTGACAGTTATGTGATGCAAGTTCAAGACTAATTATTGATGACATCACAAACCAAAAGAGAACTGAATCCTTTACAACAAATGACTTGTTTCTACACTCTAATCTTACCAGACAATCTCTAATCAGCTAATCTTACCATATAGGAGCACTTTGCCGTTCTACAATTACAGACTGTGAATGTATCACTTCTATATATAACAACCATTATTATTATTATTATTTATAATTATTATTAATTATTTATTGTTGTTGTTGTTGTTGTTGTTATTGTTATTATTGTTGTTATACTGCATTACGTACACTATGTGTATGATACATGTATACTCAATAAAGGTACTTGAGTCTATAATTGTTTGCTATTGGACAGTACTTTCAATTACTGTCATTTGCACTAATACTGCATACTGTACATATGTTCTGTTCCTATGCCTTTCAGTCATAGCATTGATATTGTACATTTTCTTAAATCTTAATTCATATATATATATATATATATATATATATATTTAGTACTAAGTACTTATATTGTAATTGTTAGTACTTGTAGTCCGGGAGCTAGTGCAGAGTAAGAATTTCATTGTACAGTGCAACTGCTTGTTTCTCGGTGCATATAACAATAAGCTCTTGAATCCTGAATCTGTATTACATCTGTGTCTCTGCATACTTCAGAACCGCCAGTGGACCACCACAGACCAGTATTATTTGGGTGGTGGGTCATTCTCAGCACTGCAGTGCAACAAGCAACTTTAAAAATCCTGTATCAATGCTGTATCTGACTTCAGCGCACTCTAGGCAGCCTAGGCAGGCAAGACGGTTGGTCGATGAGATGGAGGTCCAAAGAGCCAAAGCAACTCAGAGCAACCAACTTTAAACTTTACAGGATTATAGGGCGTTATGCCGTCTCTGATATTCCCACATTTACTGCAGTTTTCAGTAATGATGTCCAGTATCTGTAGTTAGTGTTATAATCATGTGATCAACTAACTAGTCGACATCAGGCCTAAAGCATTATCCCGAGCAGTAATGTTGTCAAGTCTGTGCAATCACTAGCAAACACTGACCAGTCCAGTCTGACAGATTACTGATATTACCGAAAATGCAAAATCAGTGCCGTGTTTGGTTGTAAATGATTCTTCAGATTGATATTCACAACATGACAGTAGCTGGAACAAAGTCTTTTGGTTTTATAAAGATATCCATAATGGCACTTGCTAGTTACAGTCATACGCGGTAGTTTGAACACTTGGACGAATTATCGGTTGTGACATTTTGTTATTTCCTACATTAAAATTTGGCCTTCAGGTTTGGAACTGAAGATGGTCAAACTAGGAAAAAGTTAGTACTGCTAAAAAACATGGAAATGCTGTTTGCATTTGAATCAAGTAAACTTGCATCAGTTTATATCTTTCGATAAATACTGGGTTTCCCACTGTAGCACAGGATTAGACACCTTGCAATAATCTGCATGACACCAAAACTACAGGTGACTACTACTGGACTGGAGTGCCACATTGGCTGGGCTGCACTCTGACTGGCTCTTACACATCAACTCTACAGAGGCTAGATCATGAGAAATAGACAAAAGGCATCGTGGAAGGCATAACATAAGATAAAACGGAAAAGGGAAGTCAAAGCATGCGTGTCAACAGCGAGGCAAATTTCTCTGTGGGGTCAGAAGTAGTGGCAGCATAGCAGGCAAAATCTGTATTCACTGCCTGTTACCTCGTATTCGGTAAAGCCATGAACATAAAGAAACAGAGTGTTGTTAGCCATGCAAGCTAGCTTTAGCCAGGCAGGAAGCTAGGCAGGAAACAATGCAGAGCGCAAGGTTAGTTTAGTGCTGGCCAGTTAACGTTAAGCCTTCCTGAATAGCGGACGGCCTTGGTAAGCCTCGGCCATCGTGCAGCCCTTAAGTCCAAGCAAGAGGAAGATGGCAACATAGCCGTATACCTGAGTCAGCAGTTTTTGAGTTATGCTTTTGTTTGTATCTGTCTGGAATAGAGGAGACACAAAGCAAAAGAAGAGACAAGAAGACAAAACAAGTTTCATTCAGAGATGCTTCTGGAACCCCAAGCTTCCGTCTTTTTTTCTTCCGAGTAGAGACATGCTCTCGAGACTACAAAAGACCACGCAGGCCTAGTCCATGCTGAAATGGAAAACACAGGCTGCAGCATTACTCGGAGGTACAACACAAGCCAATGTTCATACTGTGGTAGGTGTTCTAGCTTCTTCATACAGCTAAAACAGGTAAAAGCCCACTCTAATGCCCTGCGACTGAGAAACATATGAACTCAATGGAAAAAAGGATTATAAATGATAAACACATTTTTCCAGTGTCTTCCAGTGTGAACTCATTCATACACCTTGTTGTGATAGGGCTGCACAATACAGCATTTGGCCTTTGCAATACTGATATAATAGAAGGCCTCAATATGCAAATGAACCCTCAAACCAATCAATGTTTTTTATTGTGTCCTGTAAGAACATTGCCAATCACAGTTTCAGAATGTCTGTGGGTGTTTTGATGAATCAAAGTATTCAATTTTTTTGGTCACATTTATACAGGCTGATCTTTAGCATGCCATATGTAGCGTGTTTATGACTATGACAGTCTATGACTTTACTGTCTGTGACTGTATAAAAGATGCAGAAGTCTTCCCTTTTTGCTGGATGCACTGGGAGCTTATTACTGATTTAGTGGTTGGCATAGTATAGTGGGTTAAACCAATGTCCTCCATGCTGTAGACTAGGTGTTTGAGTCCACACCTGGGCAACCACCCTATATGAATAAGAGTCCTTGTTTAATCAGGAAACAGTAAAATGAGAATTACTTCATTATTCAATAGGTAGAAGGTGAGCCAAACTAAATACAAATCTACAATTTCAGTTTTTAGTTCTTTAAATGTCTAATACACTCACTAATAACACTCTAATAACACTCTAATAACACTCACTGAATTCTTTATTAGGAGAAACTCCTTGTTTCTACACTCATTGTCCATTTTCAGCTAATCTTACCATATAGGAGCACTTTGTAGTTCTACTATTACAGACTGTAGTCCATCTGATTCTCTGTATACTTTACTATCCTGTGCTTCAATGGTCAGGCCCCCCACAGGACCACCACAGAGCAGGTATTATGTGGGTGGTGGATCATTCTCAGCACAGTATTAAGCTTCAAAGCATCATAAAGTATACTAACAAATGTTCAGTCACACAATGTCTAGCTCTTTACTCATAAAATGCAAATGAAAAGAAACGGTCTATTCAGATGTATGGATATTGGCATGTAGTTTTGTATTGAAAGTTTTGAGAATATTTTTTAGAGCCAGATTGTTCCAATACTTTCATTCAAAAAGTGTTTCAAGATGTTTGTCAAGATGTTTGCTATATAAAACATATCCTTGTCAGAATGAGTAATAATATTGTACATATTTATACTCAACAATTTACATATGGTTTTAATGTAAACATATATTTTGTTAATAAATGAACCCCTGTTCAAAGTACAGAGATAGTGATTCTGGTATTCTTCTGTTTAGACACACTTACTTAAGCACTTTACTTGAGAAGTCCATGAAGAGCACTTCTAGTGCTTTGGAAGTTGTTATGTACTTATATTATTATGGATTAATCCATCCAGTTGATCAATAACATCACTTTACCTAAAGTATTAGAGAGCCTACAAGTGTTCATTAGATGTTATGTGCACTTACAGAATCATTACCATTTTGAAGATACAGAGGAACATTAGAGAGCATGCAAGTTAGAGTGGAGGGATCACTGCAGATCTCTATAAATCATTACGTGAACTATGAGATCATTCGTTATTAAGCTCTACGATCCTGGTCTTAATTTGTTAAGAACAGTGAAAAATATACATATTATAACGCATTATGTCACTTTGTGCTATGTAGCTTTATACTTCACTGTTATAACATTTTACATTTGTGATTATGAACAATTGTGTACACTTATGTACACACAGGCTTATGTCAACTATTATAAAGCATTATGAATTCTTTACAGGTCTTTAAGAATGCAGAATATTGATACATGATTCCTAGAAAGTTTTACCCCTTTACATCTACAAGGTGGAGCAGCAAGGTCGGAGTGTATAATAGAGTGGACAGTAAGTGGACACAGTGTTTAAACACTCCAGCAGCACTGCTGTGTCTGATCCACTCACACTAGCTCAACACACACTAACACATCACTGCAGTGTTGAGAATGACCCACCACCCAAAATAATACCTGCTCTGTGGGGGTCCTGTGGGGGTCCTGACCACTGAAGAACAGGGTAAAGATAGTATAACCAAGAACAATGTATACAGAGAATCAGATGGACTACAATCTGTAATTGTAGAACTACAAAGTGCTCCTATGTGGTAAGTGGAGCTTATAAAATGGGCAGTGAGTGTAGACACAAGACGGTGTACCTAATGAAGTGTCAGAGCAAAACCTCGCCTCCAAGAAGTGAGTTGACAGGAGAGGAAAGTTACCATAGTAAGATTAATTTCTAGCTAATTCTGCACCATTTCTCTTGGTCCTGTCGTCATGAAATTCTGGCGCAGATTCAACAGCGGGCATTTTCAGTTTAGGTCAAATTTAGGTAAAATATTACCTAAATTGAAAATACAATTACATCTGGAAATCGCACTATTGACAGAGGTGTGAATATTAAATGGCAGAAATTGCAGTTTTGGGGGAATCTGTGTTAAAGGCTTAAAACTGAATTTACCACATAATATTTATTATTATTATTATTATTATTATTATTATTATTATTATTATTATTATTATTTTATCTTTCATGAAAATGTAATAACAGTGCCCACCTCTTAAACATCTTCTTTGTTGTGATTGAGTCACTGTGCACCAGCAGGTAGAGAAAAATATGCCAGCCCTCCTCAATCGCTGAGTGAAAACGTTTAGGTAGCACCTCACTGATACTATATTAATGCTATGTAATGAGGATTTATACTGTAGGGTGATTTGCAATTGCAATACATTGTAACATTGTATAATAACAACACCAGCCTTTTGGCCATATAGTGCAGCCCTAGTGCGCGGAGAACTAGCTCTCTGCTGTCTGTAGTTGTTAAAGGTCATGAAGGCACACTGGTGCTGCTCAGTGTAATGAGGTAGTCCTTACTGTCACACACGTAGGGCTTGTCCTGGTCATCACTGGCTGCTGCCTCGGTCCTCCTGCGACCGCGGCTCTGAGCAACACAGCAGTTAACAGATGTGTTATGATCAGCAACGAAGATGCTACCCAAAAGATGTACCTGCAGTATTTAGCCTTGTAGCTTCAGTGTGAACCTAAAGAAGCAAATGTTGGACACTGTACATGTTTCATCTGAATACATTCAGAATTGTATGTAATTCTATTTGTATTCTATACATTTCTGCATTTCTGCCATGTTCTTGTGTTTGAATCAGGTCAGAAGCATAGATCCAAAGCTGTTGATACAGATTATTAATCAACTGTATTCAAATGGAAATAATGATGTTAATATTGAATTGCATTTTAGTAGTATAGGAGTAATAACTCTCAGGAAAAACAGTTCAGATCATTATAAATGTTTGTTTGATACTAAGCTTGAGTGTTATATTAAACACCCAGCAAAGCTAGAATGAAATGTATAAGACATAAATATGCTAAAACATGATTTAAAAACAGACCTATCTGAGAACTGTGTGGGTGTGGCAAATAAGCAGCTTGACTGACAGCTCTCTGTCCAACACTCCTAGCCTGCTCTGCCACTTACACAAAATCGTTTTTTGTACAAGATCATTATCCAGCTTTTATTTGACGCTAATTGGACAAAACGGACACAACAGATAAATGAACAGACAAACGAAACAATGCGTGAATGAAAGAATGGACGAAGGAGCAATGTCGGTGTATGGATAAAGGAATGACGGGAAGACAGGCAGTTACAGACAGGTGGTCTAGCTTGCTCGTCTTTGGTTAGGCTGGTTAGCTTTAACTCGCTACGTTTCTTCGACTCTGAAACTGTTTGTGGGCGGGACAAGAGCCTTGGGCCAGCCTTGTGATTGGTTAGGGGAATGCTTACAAACGCTTCACCCAAGATTAGGACCGCCCAGCTTATATCACAAGAGTAGGAATATGTTTAAATATAGTGGTCATTTATTAGTCATTGCAACGTTATTCAAAGGATATCTATAGTACATGTTTACTGTTTGCCTGCAAGAACCAGATTAACCTAATGAGAAAGTAAACACAGATTACGGTTCTCTGGATCTGCTGTGTTGTCTGTCCATCTCATGGTGTTACTTGTCTGTGTTATCTTGCTTTGATGTGTTGCGTCACTCACCCTGCCTTTGTTTCGCTGCTTCCTCTTTGGTGTGTCCACTTCAAAGTCCTCATCGTCATGGAAACCATCCCCATTTTCCTCAGCCTCGAGCACCCTCTACAGATCACGGGAAAATACTGTTAGGCTCAGAGGAGATACCGGCTTGTCTTATTTCTCTGGATGATGCAATACAGCAGAGCCAAACAATGGTGCTCAGTGAAGATTTGGGCTGTTACTGAGGAGGGGAGCTCAAACTGCAGAGGGAACTGAGACAGAGAGACAGAGGTGAACGAGATGCTAATGCATGCTCAGTGAGCCTCTCCACTGGGACCATCAAAGAAGGTTTCACAACGTGAATGCCCTGTACAAAGTTCAAACCAGGTCTGGATACACACTGCCCAGGAAAAGTTTGGCTCCTTTTTTCGCTATTACCTTTCAGTTGATGAAAAGGTTTTGTTGACATAAAGGCAGCTATTTGTTAATACTATGGTTATATTCTGCACCACTCAGTTTCATGTTCATCAAAGTCCCTTGCATGGTACAAACATCAGATTATGTCTAAGTAATGATTGGCTGGTTTTCTGCAACTGTGGTTTCAAGCACAGAACTTTTTCGGTCTAAAGGTGCTTTAAACAGCCAAAAAGTTTGAGTGCTGAGGTTTGAGTAGTCCGGCCAACATCACAACATGGGGACACCATGCCTGACATGCCAGGTTAAAACTGTAACAAATATTCTCATGTTTGATATTTTTTCTTTAACGTAAACTCCACTCTTGTGGTTGGTGTGGTTGGTGTGGCTCAGTGGATAAGACCACTACCCAACAGGGAGCTACCACACCATCTGGGAGATGGGGGTTCGATTCCCGGTCTGGGTTACTATGCTGTGCTACACCAATAAGAGTCCTTGGGCAAGACTCCTAACACTACATTGGCCTACCTGTAATATGACTAACCTTGTAAGTCGCTCTGGATAAGAGCGTCAGCTAAATGCCGTAAATGTAAAGAACCACAAGGTGTGGGAGTTATTTCTAGAACCTTTACATCTTATTGAGAAAAAAAAAATTGTGAACCAAAAGTGTTTCTTGAATCACATGTCTGAGTAACAGATCATATATATTGGTCCAAGTAATGAATCATATCCATTGGTCTAAGTAATGGATCATGTCTTTTGGTTCAAATAATAGATGATGTGTATTGGTCCAAGTAAACAACCATTTCTACTGGTTCAAGGACCAATGGATCAAATCTATTTGTCCAAGTAATGGACCATGTCTATTAATGCAAGTAATGGATCACGTCTACTGGTCCAAGTAATTAACCATTTATATTGGTTCAAATAATGGATAAAATCTGTTGGTTGGAGTAATGGATCATGTCTGTTGATGCAAGTAATGCACCATATATATTGGTCCAAGCAATGAAATGTTTTTATCGGTCCAAGTAATGGATCATGTCTATTTGACCAGGAAACTAACCAAGAATCTGATGGTCCAAGTAATCATGTTTACTGGTCCAAATAATGAATCACTTCTATTGGTCCAAATAATGGATCCTGTCTATTGATCCAAGCAATGCATCTGTCACGCTTCCGGGTTCTCCCCCTACCTCTGATGCTCTGAACTACATCTCCCATCAGCCATCTCCGCATGACCTCACACCCATGTGCTCCCAGTCCACCAATCACGACCCACCTTCCCGATCAGCCTCACCTGAGTTCTAATCCGTTTAACCTGTCCCTCGTTAACTTTTCCTGCTTTTATACCAGTCTGTTTGCACTCACTCTTTGCTAGGTATTGCCACTTGTTGCCTTATTAAGCGGTTTCTCTTGCAAATCTTGTCTTTCTGGTTTTGACTTGTTTTTTTGTCTTTTGGTTCTTCCCTTAACTTGTTTGCTGGTTTATTTGGATTGTTTTGGCTTTGACCCTGGTTTGTCCCTTGGTTTCTGGCTCTGTTCTCTTCTCTTTGGGTATGTACGCTTTGATTGACTTGTTGAGTTTGACTCCCTGTTTGTTTAATAAAACGTGCCTATCTTTTAGCTCTGCTTGCGTCGAGGTTTGTCTGCCAAACATTAGAGGATCATATCTTTCAGTCTAAGTAATGGATTGTTTCTACTGGTCCAAGTAATGACTCATATTTATGGGTCTAAGTAATGAACAGTTTCTATTCGTCCATGTAATGGATCATATCTATTGGTCCATGTAATGGACTGATTCTATAGGTCCTAGTAATGGATCATACCTATTGGTCCAAGTAATGACTCATATCTATTGATCCCAGTAATAGATCACATCTATTGGTCTATGAATTGGATCATATCTATTGATGCATGTAATGAACAGTTTCTATTGGTCCAAGTAAAGGATCATGTCTGTGGATTCAAGTAATGGACTGTTTTTATTGGTCCAAGAAGTGTGCGTGTGTGCGTGTGTGTGCGTGTGTGTGTGTGCACACCTGAATCTCTAGCAGTGTCTCCTCTTCTTTAGAGCTGGTGTTCTTCTTCTCCAGAATCCCCTCTCCTCTCAAAAGTGCCTCCAGGGCTGTGGCCTCAGCGGGTGGGGTTTCTTTCTTGGGCATCAGCTCAGCTTCTGAGAGAGAGAGAGATAAATTAGAAGATTGAAGGGAAGGACATAAGAGAATTTGCAAGACAGAAGAAGAGATAAAGAAAGAATGAGCGGGAGAAAGAAGGAAAATGAGTGAGAATAAGAGACACAGGAAGAAGGAGAAGGACGAGAAAGAAAAAGGAAATACAGAGCGAGGCAAGGAATGCTGTGAATACTGTATGAAAATATTCCTTTGGGAAAAATAAAAGGGAAGGAAAAAAGAGGAAAAGTGATTTATCTCACGACGGCTTAACCGTCACTCTGTGTATGTGTGTGCTGACGGTGTGAAGGTCAGTTGGGTGAGCTTTGTCCTGGACACACCTGCCCTTCATACATTTATTCCGCCAGGCTGATGGTCTGGCAGGCCTCATGAAAGAAGAAAGCCTCCAGGTGCTCAAGATAAAAGAGGGATAAAGGAGAGAGGTACAGGAAAAAGAGACTCTGTTCCTCCAATCCAGAGCTTTGTTCTCTGACACATTAGATGTTTAATCTTTGCAGCGATAGACGTCCAACGCCCCCACGCTCTGTGCACTCTTTCCAGAACAAAGCAAAGAAACATATGTGTCGGTGTGGGATGAGGCTTTTCCCCTCTCTTTCTTTCTCTCTTTCTCTCTCTCTGTCCTCTTTGTGTCTGGCTCCTTGAGTCTCTTGGGAGATGTACTGTCACTCAGTCGCTGATTGCACATGCTGAGCGTCTCCACGTAGCCTTTGCACCCCCCGTTTCCACCCGCTAATCAGCAGCCCGAGCAGACACCAAAGACAAAGAGTCTAATGGAGGACAAATTCTTCAAACACACACCAATCAGCACAACAGATTGCCCTTCACAGCTTCCTGAATTTAATCAAATCACTGGATTTGCATTCGCCAATCAGAGACTGCCAGGAAAAACGTTTTGGTGTGAATTTATTTACTGATTGTGGGAAACAAACTCAGTATTCATGCTATTCAGTATTTAAACCCAGAATTCATGCTTAATGGTGTAAACATCTGTGTAAACAGAAACAAACAAATAAAACAAACATATAAAAGGATGCAACAGTTTGATGTGATACGATAAACTGCTTTGTAACTTTCAATGTCTTGAGCTATTCTTGTCATTTTGCCAGTCTATGATTCAAACAATAACTCCATAACTGTAAATATATATACTGACAGGAATGACATGAATTACATTTACATTTGCATGATGTTCTGTCACCATGCCAGACGTCTCAGCAACTGAAGATGACCCGCTGCCATTCTGAGTCACTCTATGACAGTCTGGCACGACACCATTGCAGTCTTTGGCGAAGTTGACGTGGTGTTAAGGGCAGTCATTGTAACAGTCTGTGTGCATGTAGTCCTGCGTTGTGCAGCCGTCTGCAAATGGTGCTGGCACTAACAGGATGACTCACAGAGGGCATCACTGCTCACATGTCTCACAATGCCTACCCACCAAGTTTCATTCCAGTAGGTTACTTCCCTCTGGGTGCAGCTATTTGTGCAACTATTCTTTTGATGATTGGTGTATATTTACCTTATTACTATCTCAGTGAATGCCTTTGCTTTGAATTTACAATTAATTTTATATTCAATAATATTTATAATAACACTGTTCACAGTTTGCAGATATTTTACTAGTTTGCTGACATAAGAGAAATTCCATGTGCATCTTGCAAAGTTGAGTGTCTGAAAAACAAATGTCACAGAACACGTATTCTGTAAAGCTTTATTGAATCTGCACGGCCGCAAAAATGTTCTCTTGGCTTCATTCACATCACAAGCTCCGACATTTCTTTGCCCTGGGAGAAATAACATTAGGCTGCTGACTGTTAGCAAACACATACCTCACGTTCCACGATGGGCCGTAACTCACGATGGACTCTGTCTCTGCTGGACAGTCACAGCTGAGTTGTTGTGGTGAAAGTGTTTGGGTGGCTACTTGGGGCCTGCAGATGACTGATAATTTGCTTCATCACAACTACCACTGTAGAAACCAAGGAGTGTAGTCTTCACAGGAGCTCCTACAGCCACCTTACTGCTACAACCATCCATGGTGTCAATCATTCAGGGTTTTGAAATTTAGGTTCATATCACCTGAGTGAAGGCACAGTTCTCAGTTTGCTGGAACAGAACAAATGCAGCCTGTTTCAAATGGGTGCAAATCTGGTTTCTAGCATGGCAAAAACTGTGAACTTCCTGCTGTCCGGAAATCTAGAGTGGAAGTTTATAAGGGGTTGGGATGCACTGTTGCAACTCCAAGGAGTTTTAAACATCAAACATGCTATTATATTACTGAAAACGTGTTCTGAGTGATTCTTATATGTTACACAAAGACATTTATATGGATTTGTAAAGATAAAGTGATTATATTATTAGACTGTGCTTTTCTTCATATTTAAAGCTCCAGGGAACCTGAAAAAGAGGTTAATTTTGTTCTTGCAGGTAAACAGTACACATGTACTAAGTTAACCCTCTGAATAATGTTCAAATAACCAATAAATGACTGATATATTTACCTCCTCTCCATGTAACTGGACGGTCCTAATCTTGAGTAACGCTTCAATATTATTATTTTTTATTATTATTTGAACACAGAAGTTTTGTGAACATTGTGAACATTTTACGATGAATAGGCCAATAGAAAAGCTGTGAAATTGCTTGAAATAAAACCCCTTTATATTAACTTTGGTGGAATCTCTGTTTGTGAATCTACAAAACGGTATTAGGTTTCTTGGTACAACATCTATTAGCAAGGGTGCACTGTACATGATTCGAATTGCTGGGAAACATGAAGTCAGAAATCTAGGGATTTCACTGTTATGTTGCTATATATCACATAGTTGACATATTCTATATGAATTCATCCCTTTATAATATTCAACTTATTAGTGAAAAGACAGAAATGTTATAAAATTTGTATCTATGTAATTACATAATCAATTACATAGTTCCATAATGAAATACACTCACATTGCAACTACAGTTTATACTGACAGGTTAAAATTTTGTTGGCTTTGGTGTCAAAAAACTGAAGAATACGGTTAACATTTAAAGGACAGCTTTGGTTATTAGTATTATTAAAGGATTTCTTTATAGCAAGTATCTCCACAAGCCACAAGTGAGACAAAAATAAATAAATAAATAATTTCTAGATTGGGCATGGTTTTTAAAAGAGCCGCTAACATGGCGGTCCCAATAGGTGGTCCCCAAGAGTTTTAAGCATGAGTTTATTTAAAGGAGAATTTCATAGATTCCTCAATATTTCTATATAATTCAGTGGTTGAGATATATCGGCAAAGACATTTAGGTTGGTTTGATGTGAAATGTTAAATTACAGAAAGACTTACAAACTCTTCGCAGCGGTGGTGATGGGAACTAGGGGTTGCAATGTCTACAATGCAGTTGTAGCCATTTTTTTACTATGCACCAGTGAACCTACAGGTGTAATGTTGGTGATGATGAAGAAATAAGCCTTCTTTACGGACTATGTTGTATTATAACACCTTTATCTGGGCGGCATGTGGGCAGCCTGGGTTTGATTGGGCATCCGAGGTCCTTTCTGTGGGTTTGTGTGTTCAGACAAATTAGAGATGCTAAATTGCTGCTAAATTCTCACCCAGTTCCTGCAGATTTTGCAGTAGGGGTGGAGGTGGACTGACACCAGGTCTTCTGAACGTGTGACAACAAACTACTCATCTTGGTGCTGACCACGGCGTCTCCATACACAGATTTGTTGGTCGTTTCCATCAAAACAAAAGTGGGACTCATCACTGAAGATGACTCGCTGCTGTTCTAAGTCTCTCCATGACAATCTGGCACGACACCATTGCAGTCTTTGGCAACGTTGACGCAGGGTTAAGAGCAGTCATCATAACGGCCTGTGTGCATGTAGTCGCGCGTTGTGCAGCCGTCTGCCAATGGTGCTGACACTAACAGGATGACTCATGGAGGACGTCACTGCTCGCTGAATGTCCGCAATTGTGGTCGTTGGGTCAGTCAGGTACAGCAGTAAGGTCCTTCCTTGCTTATGTCACTTGTGTCACTGAGCGTGAAACTCAAAACATAGCTTACAAAAGTACCTTAAAACAATGTCTTAGACATCAGGCTGAGTAATCAAAATCATTTCATGTGATATCTTTCTTTGAGGAAAGGAACTTGTAGAGGTGGATGTCTGGTTCCTATCAGCACTGCTGTGAACAATTCTGATATTTAAAGATGCAGGGATTTTGAAAAGTGGTGGAGTTCCCCTTTAAACAAAAGCTGGTTGCCTCAGCATTATAAAGAGGAGGCTCGCTTCTCTGCACTGTGGGTTGTTGAATGGCGATCATGTTTATAGTGGCAGCTCTGAGCAAGCTCTTGAAATGTAAGGTACTGTAAGTTGATTTCGAAGTTTAGACAAGCACAGGAATTCTGTCCTTTTCCAGCCAACACGCAGTTCCACAGGACAGCTTTGTTTACACTCTGCAGCTCCGGTATCCTTGTATGCCTTATATAAGTCTTGTAGACAAATGCAGCTCTGCCGAAGACTCTCCGTCTGCGATGTCTCATTCCTTGGTTGTGCGAGGCATTTGGAACTGCTGGTGCCCAGTGAAAGGAGGCCTTCTAGACTGCAGTATTAGATTGCTGAAACAATGCGTTGGGCTTCCTTTAGACACAGACTGGCCTTTATTCATTCTTATCGAGTTCCACAAGCTCTATCAAACCCTGCCCTCGCCAACAACGACCACCAACACCAACTAAGCCTCGCTTACATTCTAATGCTGCATGGCCAAATGATTTAAGGGGCCCAGTCAGGGCAGAGAGAGAGAGAGAGAGAGAGAGAGAGA
>CM067481.1:29343516-29374717 GCA_034552555.1 Semaprochilodus insignis | reverse complement strand
GAGAGAGAGAGAGAGAGAGAGAGAGGGAGAGAGAGAAAGACGAAAGAAATATGAAGCCAAGGTGTATAGCGTGGGAGGGAGTTTGTGTCTGTGTGAGAAAGACAGAGAAACCTTCTGTTATGCTCATACCAAGTCTGAGTTCACACAGTCGAAGCTGAGGGTCCATGGGGGGATGCAGTCGCCTCTTCTTTCTCCAACAGCGGGCAGGGTATGTGTACATCTGACCCGCAGCCAGTCCTGCAGTGGCACACAAGCATGTTCAAAACAGTGTTATAGGTGCTATTAGCATTAGTGTTGCCATCGTACATATTTTTGTTTGCTGCTTAATGAAGAGATTCGTGTATAAGCCTACCATTTTGGATATATGGCATTTCTAAAAATAGTAACCGCTGATATAAGCCCACCAGGGAAATCAATACCGTGTTTAAGGTGGTAGTAACTTCAGCCTGCTGCAGATGGTACTGCACGAGGATGATAGGACTATAAGTACCTGTGTGTGGCAGGATTCATGGATTGAGAAGAGGTGGTACAGTATTCATGTTACACATTCCAAAGCAGGGTCCAAAGCAGATGTTAATGTGTCCAAAACAGATGTTAATGATTGGCTAAAAAGGAGTGATTGCATTTGGGAGTGCCAAAGACCATAGTGTGAAGGAAGTAGTTGAATCTGCAGATGTATGAAAGTGTACGGTCATACGGGTCTACCAGCAGTGGCAACAATCCCAGTCTACAGGAAACTCTTCTCAGAATTGTGCCAGGGAAGGCATCCACCAAATCTGGCCCAACTGTGCAATTCTTTGATGTAAGAGTGTCTGAACATTGATGTGGCCTACATCCAGAAACTTGTTCAGTCCATGCCAAATAAACCACAGCTGTTATTTGTGCTTATGGATGTATTGCATGCTATTAGGTATGCTTTAATGCTTCAACCACATGTGACTAAGGTTTTGTCTAGTGAGTTTATTATTGAAAACACATTTTATGACTCTAATTAAGGTGGCATTAATCATAATACAGCACTAATACTTCTTGTATGTGTAAAGCTCACTGTCAACAATGCATATCATGAAGAAATCCTTTTGAAAGTGTCATAGATCTTACATAACAAAGTAATTACTATGTAACTACTTGTTATTATGCATTATAACACACGTATATAGTACGCATTAGCACTATATTAATAGTCAGTATGCAATCCATGGCCAGTAGAGCGTAGGGCATAACTGGACTGTATCTGGGGGGGTGGGAGTGCCCTCACTTTCCCCCTTTATTAATCAATGTCAGTGCTTACTAGTCAACTTGAGCATCGGTATGTAGCACAACTGACAGTTAGCTTTCTCATCTAAAATGGCTAAAAATCTTAATGTTCCTTTTCTCTTCGTTGTCATAGTTTCAATGGAAAAGTGTTAACACAGAGGACCTGAGAGCCAGCTGAACATGTTCACTCAATAACAGGTAGAGGAGAAACATTTCTATTACTAATTAGTCATTATTAGTGATGCAGCACTATTGTTGTCTAATTTACATTCTGCTTCTTCTTTTTCTGCAGGACATGTTTTCTGATAACTCGTCCCACAGTTTTCAAGACACCAATACTTATATACCTGTTAACCAGGTAGGATATCCTAGCAGCCACCTGGGATACCACAGCAAACCCCTAGCAACCACTGGGGATACCAAAGCAATCACCTAGCAACTCTCCTTGCAACCACCTGGGATACCATAGCAGCCACCTAGAAACTTCCCTAGCAACTCCCCTAGCAACCACCTGGGATACCATAGCAGCCACCTAGCAACTCCCCTAGCAACCACCTGGGATACCAAAGCAACCACCTAGCAGCAATGTATAATAATGCTGCATTTTCTTCAGGAAATGCCTTTTCATGGTTGGGTAACGTTAGGTTTCATAATCTGTAGTAGTAATAACTGCAGCCAATCAATTCTGCCACACTCTATTGGCTTCAGGTCAGGACCCTGAATAGGCCACTCCAAAACACTGGTTTAGTTTCTTTTCAGACATGCAGATGTGGATTTGCTTTACTTTTTGGATCACTGTCTTGCTGCATTATGCTTCAGCTTCAGCTCAGGGATAGATGAGTAAACAGTGTCCATAAGGATTCTCATTTTGTCTAAAGGTCTGAAAGAAATCACTGTCTGAATTGTACAAGGAACTCAGGAAACGGGTAAACACCTTTTCATGGCATGGCACACATATAGGTTGACACCACCTCTGCATGAAACCAACTTAATATGGCATGTTTCTGTAATTACTTACTGGATTCAACATATTGGAAAGAAAAAAAATAAATAAAAAGGTGGTATGTGCATAAGTTTGGGGACCCTTTCAATCAGTACTTAGTAAGAACATCTCTGGCTGATATCACAGGATTTTGTAAAGAGTGTCTTGTAAAGAGTGTCTTGACTTCAACAGTCATCCTTAGCTTCTATTTCAAAATGACATTTCAGGCAGTGAAAACTGCAAACAGACAGTGTTTAGATATCTTTTACAACATATGTATAACAATAATAATAATGAACAAAAAATACAGAAATATGCAAATTGTGCAGGTTTTTAATGCAAAACACAACAAAATGCTAATTATCAGTTATTGTTATTGACTTAGACAATAGACGCTGTTGTTCAAATGTTCCATTTTTTTTTATAAAATTACTGCTTATAACTTTGTTCTGGTTTGATGGCCAAGTTTGAGATACTAACACATGAAACTACACATAGATTCATTGTTATACACTTCATTTCAAAAGTTGAAATCACTTAAAATATTAATAATTTCTGATATTTAATTCAATAATAACGTACACAATGTAGACTGAAATATTAAATTAGACATGTTAAAATGTTTAAATATTTCATATATAGACCAAGAGCCCATTAAATGATAAATAATATACTGCAGTCTTTGTTTTACAGTTCTTTACAGTTTCTAATATGTTATCTGGAATCTGGAACTTGACCACCACTTTTCTAACACAAGGAATTCTGGATGTTCTATTATAACAGATTTCTCAGTCTGCTCTAAGCACAATGACATTTTCTTAACAACAAAGTCCAAATTTTTAATAAAATTATGACAAGATTCTGCACTATTTATAGTTCATGATGTGTTGGGAAGGGGGGGGGGTCAATATATGTTCTACTAAAATTGTATGTGACTATATTCTGAATACTGCCCTTACAAAATGTAAGATGGACTAAATACAAATCTTTAATTACTGTATTCTGAATATGTATTCCCAACAGTTCTGCTATATCCCAACCCTGTTTGTAAAACTGACCATCTTAAGCCTTTGTATTAAAGGTTCAGATTGTATCTCTTCTACAAAGCATGTGGCCAGGAGACTCTCAGGTGGATTTGATCTGCTCATCAAAGACTTTTGCACGAACTTGTGGAGCACAAATGAATGCTGCCATTAAAGCTAAGCACTCTTCCGAAGTGGTCTCAGACTTTTGGACCTCACTGCATTTGATGATTCTTCACCCGTATGTCTGAACTCCTGAGAAGATCCATATGTAGACTGCTTTACAAATCCTTACACTCACAAGAACATACCTTACGCAAAAGCAACCTTCCATTAATAGTTACTGAATAATGTATGGTAGCTGCTGCAGTTAGAGGGATGTAGACCCAGGCTACAGTATAAGAAACAAGGGAGAGAGAGATAAGCCCTAAATAAAAACATGCAATAAACACTGGTTTACCGCAAAGTACAGGGTGTGTCTGAGAGGCTTTAGCATGCAAGATGCTGATTCTATTTGTGTCCAGCTCTCAGCAGCATATTGTTCCTTTTGGCAAAGACTGCTGCTTTCTTGATATCTACAGTGGCTCTGGTCAGGTCAGAGGGAGGGGAACACTGTGGCACAGTTGCTCTTTTCTACAGAAAAGCTATTCAGATCATAACAGGCCTCAAAATTAAAAGAGGGATACAGCATTGTAGCTTATCTATTACAGCCTAAACACAGACAGACCAGGTTAATTAATGCAGTGTTTATAACATACTGTAACGTGTTGTATTGAGAATGTCAGGTGCGTATTAGAAACATCCACTATAAAACAAACCTGCTTCCTGCGTCTGTTTGGAAAGGTGTAAAAGAAACAGCAGCTAAATCAGATCTGAAACTTCTAAGCTTGGATCTAGTTTGTACTCCAAAGGAAAACCCTGAAGGGTGTGTACAGCAAAGCTCTCTTTATCCAAATACTTGTGGTGGGATCAAACATTGCGGAATACATGTGATATCCACCGATGGCTGACCATTGAATCTGAAGGGTGTTTGGGAATTTTGGCACTGTTTGGCTCATTTTAGAGCTTCACTCAGAAAGCTAGCACTTATGCTAAAAGCCTTAGCCTGAAGGCTGGAGCAGCACCTGCGCTACGTCTTCTCTCAAATGAAGAACTGAGCCGGTGGCACCAACATGAGTAACTAGGTTTTCACTATATATAACTGAGGAGGAGTCAGTAAAAGAGGGGGAGTCAGTAAAAGAGGGGGAGTCAGTAAAAGAGGGCGAGTCAGTGATAGATGTTATGTCAGTGATGGAGGGTGAGTCAGTGACAGACGGTGTGTCAGTGATGGAGGGTGAGTCAGTGATGGAGGGTGAGTCAGTGATGGAGGGTGAGTCAGTGACAGACGGTGTGTCAGGGATGGAGGGTGGGTCAGTGATGGAGGGTGAGTCAGTGATGGAGGGTGAGTCAGTGACAGACGGAGTGTCAGTGATGGAGGGTCAGTCAGTGATAATAGACGGCGGGTAAGTGATAGAGAGTGAGTCAGTAATGGAGGGTGAGTCAGAGACAGACGGAGAGCCAAAGATGGAGGATGAGCCAGTGACTGAAGGGAAGTCAGTGATAGACGGAGATACAATGATAGAGGGTGAATCAGTGATGGGGGGCAAGTCAGTGATGGAGTGGAAATCAGTGATAGATGGCGAACCAGTAATAGAGAGTGAGCCAGTGATAGAGGCTGAGTCAGTGATAGACGGCAAGTCAGTTATGGAGGGCTCAACTACTAGCCCAACTCATGAAAGCTCAACCAATTAAATTTCATAACCCAATCAGTCTGTTAAATACTTATTTAGACCTACCAGCTAATGAAATTTAACCAGCTATTGACAGTCTGTTGGTCTGCATATGACACCATATCAAAAAAACACTGTCTACTGTTAATAACTGGTAACTGGTATATAGTGCAGCTTATGAATCATAAATTCTTTAATTATTTATTCAACATTGTACCTGGCCCTCTATGTCGTTTCTCCATCCAGATGTAGCAGTTGTTCTGAGCGACGCCAGTCTGTGAGTCCAGGAAGGGCATGCGGACACTGCGTTCGGCACACAGACGGGCATTGTAACTGCGGCAGTGCTCGATGGCCTCCTTATAGAACTGGTCACCAAGACTAGAGAGAGACAACAGGAAGAAGTTCAGGTCACACCATTACAGTTTTACAAGACCAAAACAGCACAGAGCACCAGCGCAGAGCACATCGATCCCCTATTTATCAGTGTTCCTCTAAAACACTATTGGTCTTTAAAAATTCTACATGGTCAGTTTCAAACCAGGCTGACGTTGTTATATAACATGGGTTCATCAGTGTATTACGATGCGTTGATCTGAAGTTAAATGCCAGAACAGGCTATTGTCAATTATAATATTGTTCAAGTTTGTACTTATTTTTTTTTGGACAAAATAATATTATTGGGCTAAATGTAAAATATTTTTTTTATTGTCTGTATTAGAGATGCATAATCAGAGTCAGTGAAAGTTATCTTGAGATCACAGGTTGTCTTCACACTTCTTTGGTTCGGTGTGTTACCAGCAAATGCTAAACTCCAGCTGATGGCCATGTGTGCTTTCTTTATGTAGCTTAGTGGTCCCCCCAGAGATCTACCTTCTGGCACGTTTCACCTCAGCCCATATCTAAAACACCTACTCCTGCTGATCAAGTACAATATGAATGCATTAATATGCAGGCAATAATTAGGGTTAGGTGTGGTCGGTTAGGCCTGGAGCTAAAGTCAGCAAGATGGTAGATCTCTTCTGGTGACCACTGATATAGTCATTAAGGAAGCCAGGTACATATTTACATGCAAACAACTTCTCTTTAACACTTCGTAAGAGCTGTTGGAGAATATGATCCCTCGTTTCTTTCCCAGTAAAACACTCTAAAACGCTCAACTTAGAAGATGGATGGCTGCATTTACCAACTTAAAAATAAAGGGTCCTAAAAGGTTCTAGCAAAAACTTTGAATTGGTGTAGCACTTTTCCATTATGGGGAAAAGTTTCTTTATATTGCCTTTACAAGAGACTTTACGTCGTCTCTTTTCTTTAAAGAACAATTCCCTGAAGAGTTATTTAAGGAACTACAAGTGGATGTTCTGTGGCATCACTCCAAAGAACTGCAAGTGCTCTGTTGAAGTTGTTGTGAATTGGACACAACACATTTTCCTTCCACCGTATCATATTTCCATGTGAACATGACATCCAGGGTGGGACTCTGAGCTGACTCAGTGTTTTCAGATAGTAGGTGGGGGTGGCGGGAGTGGGCGGTAATGTTATTGGTTAATTTGATTGTTTTTCTCATGGGGACATGATGAAACATCATTTTAGACCTCCACATGAGGCATTACATTTTGATGGAAGAATATACAGTATATATAAAACAAAAAAAATAAACATTTCCCTTTTAAATTCTGGTATAAAACAAGCTCACATTAGCTAATATGGTCACCTTGCAGGTTTAAGGTGGTAGTAACTTTAGGCTCCTGCGGATGCTGTTGAATGCCCATGATGGGGCTGTAATCACCTGCAAGGTGTGAGTGACGGGATTCATAGATTGAGAAGAGATGGTACAGTGCAGTGAATGTCTCGTCCCATGTGTGGAAAATGGCTCCAAAGCAGATGTTAATGATTGGCTAAAAGGAGTGATTGCACTTGGGCATGCCAAAGGCCAGGGGGTGAAGGAAGTATCTGAATTTGCAGGTGTATGGAAGCGTATGGTCATACGGGTCTACCAGCAGTGGCTAAAATCCCAGTCTACAGGAAATTCTCCTCAGAATTGTTCCAGGGAAGGCATCCACCAAATCTGGCCCAACTGCACAATTCTTTAATGCAAGAGTGTCTGAACATTGATGTGGCCTACACCCAGAAACTTGTCCAGTCTATGCCAAATTAAATCACAGCTCTTATTTGTGCTTGTGGAGATATTACACACTATTAGGTAGGTTTCAGTCACAGGTAACACATTTTTTGTCCAGTGAGCTTATTTTACGGTACCTGTCATATATGGCAATTTTTTTTTCCTGTGGACCTTCGTACTTTCTTGTGAACTATTTGGGCACTGAGCTGGAAAAGGCTAATGACCATGACTAAGTAACTGGTCACACCTGATCAATATGTGACCCTTTTAATAAGGTCAGTATCAGTGTTGATATCAATCCGGTATATCGGATCAGTGCATCAATACGACAAACCCCTTATCCATTTGAAACCTTTATTTTTGAGTACAGAGAAGGAGAAAATCCATCGCCCTGTAAACTGTAAGCAAGTCTCCTGTGCTGGGCACCAGCCAGCCAGAATGCGTCCTGTCTCGATTAGATCAGGCCTGCTCCGGGTTAGAGGATGCACAGTTATGTGAGGAATGTTGGGCTGGACAAAGAGGAGTACTCCGACCCAGCAGCGGCACACAAAGGGCCTCAGTGTTCGGAGAGAGCAAGCAAGAGACTGAGTGTAAACAGGTAGAAAGCAGAGAGAGCGCTTTCCAGAGTGAAATAGAGCGTCTACGGTAATGTGATGATCAACTAACAAAGCTGATGATGTCTATGAAAATGGGAGAGCAATTCCCAAATCTATGACTACAAAGAGGAAGAGATCTTACTTGATTTGCCTTTCTCATATACAAATCGAAACGGATTACTTCATATCTGCAGAGCTCCTTTCATATCTAAACTGCATCAAATTGCAAGCTTTTGAAGTGAAAATGAAAGATTTCCTGTTTAACTTTTCTAAATCTTAGCCTCCTCCACCTTTGTATCTCCCCCCATGTCTACATTTCCTGTGGGCATTATTTCATTCCCTGAAATGAAATGCCTGCGTTATCTGCCAGAGACTGTGGACAACATTGCAGGAGTCCAAATCGCTCCAAACTCACATTGGAAAGTGCACAGCCTGTATGAGTGCCATGGCAGGGTCACCTATCACTGACCAGCACTCTCTGAAGCACTTGGCCTTTGGTGTTGATCTAAGATCGCATTCCTTTAACCCAACCATGACCTCAGAGTTTCGGAGATGAAAGGCAATAAATGGTTGAGGATTATCAGCAGAGGTATCAACACCATCTCAATGGTAAAAATGGGCAACCCAGAACTGCTGCTCAGCCTCCATGACCAGCAAAAGCTCTATCCCTATGCGGCACTACAGTCGAACTGTTTGGCCCAAAAAGTCACATTTAGGCTACAGATGGACATTTCAGTCAAATTCGACATTTGAACTTACAAGGCAGTGTTCACAAAGCCAATCTTGGATATTCCACTTTCAAATGTGCTTGCATAGTTGTTGCTGACCTGGGAAATGGCAGCTTTATGCTGGAGAGATTGCACTGCATCCAGTTTACATTTAGCATTTCAATTAACTTCCTCGCAGAACTCTTAAGGCAGACACACAATTTTTAGCCCAATTAGATATCCAATTTTCCACAACCGGAAGTGGTTTCCCAAGTCAGGAGCTTAGCGATTGACGGGTGGGATGATCTATGTGGTAGAGTGAGAGGAGAAACGAATCAGTCTTTAGCCTTCTGACTGAGCTCCAACCTTATCAGAGATCTTGAGATATTTTTAAACATTTGATTTTTACAACTCAGAAGATTCATGAGTCATGTAATGTGAGATGGTCAGTGACATAACTGAACAAGTGACCAACAGCCAATGAGAGAGCTGGAAAAAAGAGAAGGTATGCGTATGTGCAAGCACTGGACAAACTGAGTCACTCCATGACAGTCTGGCACAACACTATTGCGGTCTTTGGCAACGCTGATGTGGTGTTAAGGGCAGTCGTCGTAATGGTCTCCGTGCATGTAGTTTTGCGTTGTGCAGCCGTCTACCAATGGTGCTGACTCTAACAGGATGACTCAGGGAGGGAAATCACTGCTTGCCGAATGTCCGCAATCAGGGCAGTTCGGTCAGTCAGGTACAGCAATAAGGTCCACCCATTTGGTAGAATCCTTCGAGCTTCGTTTAAACTGATTCATTTCCCCAAATATCAAGTAAATCGCCAACTACTTTGTCCTTCCACTGACTGTTGTCGCAGCTGTTTCATCACGCTGCCCGTGCTGGCTGATGACGACAGCACTAGGTGCATGCGTACAGGCGAAAAGGCACATGAAATCTGATCCGAAGGTTCACATTCATGTCACATACCCACGAAAGGAAACATGCCCATGAATCAAATACATATCCAATCTAGGACCACAAATGACTCAACTCAGATTTGTCACTTTAAGGGCAAAAAATCAGACTTGAGTCACTTTAGCTGATAATGTGAAGTGTGTGAATTTTAAAGACCCGGCAGAGGGTCTCTGTTTACACTGCTGTCACCCCAACGGTTACACAGAGCTTCCACTGAGGGCAATGCTTAGTGTCTGCCGTTCCAATCGGAGGTGTCCGTTACTGACCCAAACCACGGCTCAGCTGTGCAGCGCTGAGGCCTCTTCTGCTTAGAAGCAGAATCCTTTCAAATTCAAATAGCCCTTTTGGGTGGGTTTTAACGGTCCCTCTTTGGACAAGTGTTGCCGAATAATCATTGGCTTAGGGGGGTGTGTCTCAGTGTATTGTTCCTTTTGCGATCCATATGCATAGCGCTGCGATAATCAGTGCTGAATTTGAATTAAACATGGGCTTTGCACCCCAGTCGCCAGAATATGAATATGGTTTCGCCGCATAAACAGCTTCGCAGTTGGAAAAAGGAAAGGGAGGAACAAAGCGTTCTTATGAAATGTCGTCAAGAAAAAGTGTTCTTCCACTCACTTTCTCGTTCTCTCTCTACAGGGAGGTATTGTATAACATTCATTTCAAGTAGGATTCAAACCCATTGACTTGCTGCATTACTAGCAGACACACTACTGAGCGGCCTCAACACGTCTTTGTCTCGGCCTGTGGAGGCGTCTTTTAGGGTTGTATTGAGTAACAGAATGTATAATTCTATTCGATACCATACAGTGGCGCATTGATTTGATCCATTTTTTCACATGACAAAAAATAAGGGGCCCCTCAAAATTTGCCTCATACTAATATACCAAAGCTTTCATTACACAAGTACAATGTTTTATAATGCTGAGAAAGTCATAAGCTATTATACACTTGTGAGCAGTGTGTTTTTCCTCCCTGATCGCGATTTTGAGGTAAAGAGTAAGCAATAACTTCAGTGGAGGGAGGGACTGAAGCAGCTTTTATCATTAAGTATAATCAGAGAACTCATGCATAATGCACTCATCGTCAAAAGAAAGGAAAGGAAGTGTTGGATTGCAGTGCTATTGGGAAGGAAGATAAAGGTTACCAGAAACAATACATTTAGACTGATATGGGCAATAATTACTGCACTACACATACAGAAGTAGTGTCTCTCAGTATTGTCTACACATGCCAGACGTCTCAGCATGGAGTTGTAGAGGTTCCTAATGGTGTCCTGTGATAATCCATCCCATGCAGCTTGAATATTCTCACACAGTTCCTGCAGATTTTGTGGTAGGGGTGGAGGTGGAGTGATACCAGGCCTTCTGGACGTGTGACGCATGACAACAAACTGTTCGTCTTGCCGCTGACCACGGTGCGTCCATATACAAATTAATTGGTCGTCTTCACCAAGACAAAAGCGACTCAAAATTGAAGATGACCCGCTTCTTCTTTTAGTCTGAGTGCAGTGAGTAGGGTCCGCAGGTAGACTGAGTTTAGTCTGAGTGCAGCGAGTAGGGTCCGCAGGTATACTGAGTTTAGTCTGAGTGCGGCGAGTAGGGTCCGCAGGTATACTGAGTTTAGTCTGAGTGCAGCGAGTAGGGTACGCAGGTATACTGAGTTTAGTCTGAGTGCAGCGAGTAGGGTCAGCAGGTATACTGAGTTTAGTCTGAGTGCAGCGAGTAGGGTCAGCAGGTATATTGAGTTTAGTCTGAGTGCAGTGAGTAGGGTCAGCAGGTATACTGAGTTTAGTCTGAGTGCAGTGAGTAGGGTCAGCAGGTATACTGAGTTTAGTCTGAGTGCAGCAAGTAGGGTCAGCAGGTATACTGAGTTTAGTCTGAGTGCAGTGAGTAGGGTCAGCAGGTGTATTGAGTTTAGTCTGAGTGCAGTGAGTAGGGGCAAGGTCTTTTTTTATTCTAACCTGAAATTTCCATCTACGCAACCTGACCTCTCGCTTCATCATCCTCTGCTCTGGACTCGCTAAAACACACCCTCTGTCTGCACAGCAACCACACATTAAATATAGATACAACAACTTTCACTGAGGATTTCTGAGGATTTCTGAGGAAGAGAAATTCAGGACTGTTATTTGTGTTGACTCTTCATTCCCATCACCACCACTGTACAGAGCAAGTTTCTTCACTGTTTCATGTCCAACGTAGTGGACAAACTGTGGTCCAACTGCTTTTCTTGAGTCTGGAGATTGAGTGTAGGAGACTACAATGCTCAAGCCTCATTACGTACTCATTAATCCAATTGACAGTTAATTAATTTGTGCTGTTTTCGAGCCATTAGAACAGTGAGTGGCTCTATGGGACGGAACGGCTCCCTAATTTGTGACGAGGGATTGTGATGAGATTGCTGATTAAAATAATGAGGTCTGATGAACTTGCAAAAAAAAGCCCCGGCGGTACTCCCGTTCTTCCAAAGACAATTTAATGCGTGGCCTCTGATAAAGGACAAGTTCAGTCTGTCATAGTAAATGTACTTAAGCACTATGAAGACCAGAAAGCGCTCTTCCTCGGCAGAACATGTATTAAAACTTCAGAGTGGCCCAGAATAGCATCACGCCTGCTGTAAAACAGATTGCATCTCTTATTACTATTAAACTCCAGTACAATTCATCTTACACAGTTCATTTAGGAGTACTTATGGTTCCGTGTTCGTCTCCAGGAATAATTAATAATCACTGGTATTAAAGCAGACCGGCTCAGTCCTTTTGGCTCAAAGCTAAATACTGCAGCTATCATTATTGGAGTTGACGATGAATTCAATATTATTAGTGATTCCTCCTCCCATCCACATGCACATTACACTAAAGTTCACCCTCCACTGTTTTGGTTTCTCTGCATGAGTAAACAGCGTTCGCTCTTCAGGGCGGAGATCCTTTTTTTCTTTGTGTGGACGAGTCGTTGCTGTTTTCGAACATCTTGTCCAGCCACTTAAGTTTAAGTTCATTGCCATCTCACAATGGTCACTCTTACCCAGGCTAAATCACCAAGCCAGCTTATGCTGCATTTGCAGTACAGCGTCACTCCCTCTTTGTGGTCCACCTAACACACATGCTTTCAATGTTCCTCTCAAGGCATTTAACCTCCTCGTTTATGATACATCATCACTTCTTCCTTGGCACTGCTGTAACGAGCTAAGAGGCTCATTGTCAGACTTATAACTAGCATGAGGGCACAGAGGTCATTGGTAGCTTCGAAAGGGTTTTATGAGAGTAACTGGGGTTTATGCCACAGTTACAGCAGTTTATGGAAGGCTGGAAGGATGGGAAAGGAATAAAGGAAAGGAAAAAGTGCATAACTATTATGAATGAGTAATGGAGCAAAGATTTGTTCAAACAACAAACAAACAAAAAAACCTAAAGGAGAAACTGGTCCATGCTCTTTGGCTGGAATGCCCATGTGGGTGTTTTCAGACTGTGTTTGCTTTCCGTTGTGGGTGGAGAGATTTTGATGATGATGATGATGATGATGATGATGATGATGTGGATCTTTTTGAAAATGGAGGGAGCAAAATGTGGACAGCCATGTGAAAAGCCATAGTGGCCTTCGTGGAAAAAAATGAAATACAAATAAGAATCTCACCGGTGTTTCAAGAGTTATGCATGATGAAGTGTATAAGAGCAGGAGGTGAATGCTCTGGAATACTGCTACACAGTCAAAATTGTTCACAGGAATGGTGATGGTAACCAGACGTCTGAAGCCTCTAAAAGCTCCTGCACAGGATGCTATTACATAAAAAATGTTCTGTCACTCATCTTCTAAACCTATCCCAGCATTCAATGGGCGGAAGGTCGCAAACACCTTGGACAGGATGCCAATCCATCGCAGGGCAGACACACAGACACATATCTCTCACACCTAGGGGGCAATTCAGCATCTCCAGTTCACCTGACTGCATGTCTTTGGACTGTGGGAGGAAATCGGAACATGGGAAGCACATGCAGAACTCCACATAGAAAGGACCCTGGACGCTCTGGCTGGGAATGGAACCCAGGCCCTTCTTGCAGAACCCAACAAAAGCTTATTTGTTTATATTTACCACCAAGCTTTCATTATCAACATTACAAATTAATGTTATGGCTATTTTTGGATTGCAGACATGGCAATCCCTGATTCCTTTCACCACCAGTGTAAAGAAAATCAGTCGTTGTATCTGAAATGAACCATTTGGAACCGAATGATGCCAACTATTGAATTAATGGGATATATTAAAAAAAAATCAGTGGAAAAATTAATTAAATTCTATTCAGAATGCTGAGTAAGATTCCTAAAGTGACTATCTAGCTGAGTTTGGATCACATCCAGCCCGTGACACTTTAACTGGCCTGCACCGGCTCAGCGTGTCTGAACAGACGTGCTCCTTCAGCTTACTGCTCCTTTTAGGATATCATCTACACTGTATGGGGGAAACCCCACTGCCTTAAACAAAGGAGAGTGAGGTGGGGGCAAGGCTCTAAGCGTGCAGGTTCAGGAGCTGCTGGGAAAGGGTTTTTTCCATACGCTTTGTCAAGAGAAGGAGGGAAGGGCCAAAGGTTATGTCCCCCCCAGGCTCTGCCACACTCCGCTTTTCGGCAGGCAGGGAAGAGAGTGGCAGTGGGGTGGGGGTGTGGGGATTTAGACAGATTCCTTTTTTTCTTATGTTTCATTTTGGTTCTCTGGTTTTAAGCCCTGGAGTGGATCTAGAAGCTCAGAGTGCGAGAGTAAAGTTATTACTGTAGAGCCTCGGGAGGCGCAGTACAGTAAAGGCTGATAAAAACCATGTGGGCGTGTGCTGCACCCAGTCTTACTCTCACACGCAGAAACCAAACATGTGCAGGCTCCATGTGCAGCGCAGGAAAAGGGCATAGCGGTGTGCTCTCTATTTTGGCACAAGCCCCAGTTATTCACACACGCACAAAGGATTTCAGGCTCCTCTGTGTTTTTCAGAGCGCTGCTGATGTAAGGACCAAAATTCATCCGGACAGACGATTCCCCCATCAAGCTGCTCACACACAACATGGGGGGAGGGGAGCAGGCTCCTCCTGCAAACAGGCAACATGCACCCCCCTTCCTCCCCGCTTAACCTAAGCCCAATATTTCCCCCTTCCATAGCCCCTTCAATGTATGTAGAGCATAGTGTACCACACCTGACCCCGTCCTCCTGTTATTCCGCTTGATGGGAAGTAAAACATTCTTAACCTAAGTGTATGTTAGTATAACATAAGATTTAACAAGATTCAGGCACATTTAGTGTTCAAGCCTCATGTTTGAAATAGAAATCAAACACCACAAAATAATACAAGTTGATAACTATATTGCAATTAGATATTTCCTCCAAATCGTTCAGCTCTACTATTGACAATAAACAGTGACAGCGACTTTATACGATCGATAGATAGATAGATAGATAGATAGATAGATAGATAGATAGATAGATACAGATATATATAGCTGCACCCAGACAGAATCAACCAACTGGAATGAAACTTGGTGGGTAAGTGTGACATCAAGAGACATGCAAAGCTCGGCTTGTGCTTGTACATGTGACGTAAGCAAGTACTGGCCTTATAGATGTACCTGACTGACTATATAAGGTCGTCCTGCTGTACGTGCTGTCCATTCTGACCTTGTGCTGTTGTGTTGGTAGCATCCTTTGCAAGCAAAGTTTGTCTCAGAGAAGAGTTCTAAAGCAATGTGAGCAGTTGGAAGATTTTGAGAGGGGTCATATCGTAGGGCTCTGGGAAGGTCTTATACTGGTCATGCGGATACTAAGCATGCTGTTGGCGGCAGTGGATAGAATGCACCAGCAACATGAAGGATCTGGGAGAGCTACACAAACCACAGAGAGGGAGAACCAACAGATTGTCCGACATGCACAGAGTGACTAAGTAGCCACGATTGCGGACATTCAAAGGTGTTTCTCCATGAGTCCTCCACTCCAAACAGCTGGACTACGCAGGACTACATGCATGCAGACCGTTACGACGACTGCCCTTAACACCACGTCAACATCGCCAAAGACTGCGATGGGGACGTACCAGACTGTCATGGGGTGACACAGAATGGCAGCAGATCATCCTCAGTGACGAGTTCCTCTATTGTCTCGGTGGAGACGATCAACGAATCCATGTGTGGAGAAACTACTTCTGTATGTGTAGTTCAATAAATATTCCCCATATCAGTCTAAATGTATCATCATTTACTGTTCCTCGTAACCTTTATCATTCTTCTGAAAAGCATTGCAATCCCACCCATTCCTTCTGGGTGTAGCTATTCTTTTGATGATGAGTGTGTGGAAACACTGAGCACAGAGCAGTGAGAACAACAGAAACAAGGACAGATGGTAAAGTGTGTGATGACACGTGTGTGCTGTGCTCCCTTGCAAGACCCCCTCACACCCCCAAACACAACTCCATGACCCTGAGGCAGTAATGGTGTGTTTGTATTGTTTGTGTGTGTGTGCAATACTTTGCACACACAAATTCAAAGACCACCCCTTCATTCATTCAATTTATGATCAAACTGACATCATTCTGATCAGCTTCTTTGTTTGATTTGCAAATTTGTTGACCTCCATTTCTCTGTGAGGAGCTTCTTGACTGTTACACATCCTTTCAGACCCATAGCATTGAGTGGTCTTCTCACAGCGGAAGGATTGACAGAAACGGATTGTTTCAGATCTGATGCAAGAGTGAAGCTTGAGTTTCTTCTCTCTCTCAAAGATGAAAGCTTTCAGAGCTGTCGACGGGGACAGTTTTGGTGGTCTACCAGGTCTTGCTACCAGGTCTTGCATGGTTGCTTGGGGTCCCATTTCCTCTGCTTTTAATCCTTTTTGGAGCTCCAGTTTTGGAAACTCCTGTTTTTCACTTTCCGTTCCTTTAACTTCCTCCTCCTTCATATATAATGCCCTCAGAAATATCTTGTATATTTATTGTTTTGATTGGAAATTAAATACACTAAGGGTCTCTGACTTCTACACAGTACTGTATGTGTGTATGGGGTGTTTATGTGTATGTGTGTGTGTGTGTGTGTGTGTGTGTCCCAGTTCTTTGAGCAGATGGGTCTCCCTCTCTCTTGCGGTGTGACACCTCTCTCAGGCGGCTCCTCAGAACAGATGGGCCCTGAAGGGTCCTGTGTGTGTGTGTGTGTGTGTGTATAATCTGCACCACCCTGCCGCTAGCAGACAGCACCGCCCCCCACAATACACCGCATATCCACATATGCCATGTCTGATGCATCAGTTGTGACCTTTCTGGTTCACACTATGAACAGGCAGAATGGAAAACTGGCCTATGCACTGATAAATGAACATGTCTAATTGTAAGTGATGTATTACACTGAAGGTCAGGGCACTGCCATTCATATTTATGTCTTGTCGTTGTCAGGAAGTAATGAAGTTGTAAAGCTTAGGTTTTGCCACAATACAATTTCAGCATTTAAGGCAACGGCTCGATATCTGGCAATAGGGTGCTTCAGATAATTTTCTGATATGATGTCATAGGAGTCCTGCCAATAAATTATCATCAGTGCACTGAAGAAAGTAATTTACTGATTTTTGACACATAACTGAATATAGTACATCAGCACAGCTTTGTGGTTTTAGTTTGCCTGCATGACCATTCAAAGTTTGTATTCACTGTTTTCAATAATAAAGGTTTCAATTGGTGAAGCTGTTAAAGTTCTGATGTTTTTGATGAACAGAGCTGTAGGTGTTTCAGTAATAATATTCCATAATGCTTTAAATTTAAAAAACACTTTTATCTTACATTGTTTAAGTACACAATTATTATTATTATTATTATTATATATTATTATTATGTATTATTATATATTATTATTATTATTATTATTATTATTTTACACTTTCGGACAGCACAGGCTGTTTATGATACTCTCTGCTGACTGGCTGTCATAAATTGTGCCTCATTCAAAACACAGCCCAGGCTAAAACTCCTTATACCTTTGGTGGAAATGGGCGGGGCTAAACAGTTTTAATCTAAACAGTTGGCTATGTGTAAATGTGTTGGTTTTAGCAGGTTAGTTCCCACACTGGACTGTATGGACTGAGAAGTGAACCAGACATCTTATACACTATATCCAACTCTTTTATTTCAAAAAAGCAAGAAAATTATATTTTTCATGAAATGGAGCCTTTAAGACTGAATGATTCAAAACTGAAATCATGCAATCAGAGAAATCACAGAGGTTTAAAACAAACTCGGCATAATAACTGCACTAACTTTTTTATATTGTAAAATTACTAATACAAATCAAGTAAAACACAAACTACTTTTGCCTAATCCTTCGTTATTTAGATAAATCCAAAGAAGAAGATCAGTTAATTCGGAAACGCCCAACAGACTGAAGAAAATTTTGCCCAAATGCCTCCCCAGCATTCTTAGTGGTTTTGTTGGTTTCTGTTAATTAACTTGGTTTGTTCTGATTCACTTTGCAAAATGTTATTGTGTGTCGTATAGTGTGCTCATGATAAATGTGAAGATGCTAACAGAACAGCACACATTGATAATTCTAGTTGTATCTAAACCATTTGTTAGTTACAGAGCCAAACAGTATAACTGTAGTTTTAATTGATGCAGTATGTAACATAAGTATAAGTAATAAAGAAATATTTCATTCATGTTAACCAAGCTAATTAAGGAGTTAGAAGGACTGCCAGCTCAGTGGACACCCTGGAAAATGTCTGGGCTGTTTGAGTTAACCTTACCTGCTGCACTAGTGTGTATTACTGAAAATTCCAACGTATTTAGAACTTGTATATAAAGTCAGTTATGCATGAACCGGCTATGTAACCATGTAATCTAAATAACAGTGTAAATTGTTAAAATCCATGACTGGCCAGCATCACAATAAGGGCTGTGTGATACATTGTTGGTTCATCCAGTTCAGTATTGGATTTTTTTGTTTGCAGAAAACCATAATATAAAATCATGACTGTTTGGTCATATCTCAAAAACTTCAGTGTGATTAGTGCTCTGTAGGTTTTCTGATGAATCAAGGGACTAAATCACTTACGAACGACATCTTTAACCATGTTTCATGCAGTATTTTCAAGTTTCCGTCGTGGGTATAACACACATCAAGTGAGCACCAGTGCCATTTCTATCAATCAATCAATCAATCAATATTTATTTGTATAGCGCTTTTTACAACTAATGTTATCTCAAAGCAGCTTTACAGAAAAGCAGTTTATTTCCAAGTCCACAATCCAATTGTGTGAAGAGATGATATGAATGTTCTTTAACAGGACTCCACAGACTTGGGATATGCTCACCATCAATATCAGACAGATCATAAAAAGAGTTTCACTACGACAAAATTTGACGAACCTTATATAGAGGTTATTGTGGTATTGCTGTTTTTAATTCATTGATTGTTGTCGTTGTTGCTATACCCTTTTAAGGTTTAAGTTTTTAGTGTAGGCTATTATTGTGTACTGTTGCATTGGTTGAGTATGTGGCTTATTTTACAGTTTTGCGTGTTCTGTTGTTGTTTTTGGAACAGAACGATTTTAAAGATGGATTGTGGTAACACTTTACATTACGTACAGACTAACTAACATGAAGCAATGCATTAGCAATGGTTAACTAATGTTAGGTAAACACGTAACAACTGTACTAAATATTAGTTAAGCACTGTAACCATTGTTAATGTATTACTTCATATTAACTAATGCATTACTTAACGTAAAGTGTTACTTGGATTGTTTTATTCTTGATTGCAATTGTGCTTCTCGGTGGTCCCCAAGAAGACCAGCAACCACTTTGTAGAAGGACTTTGTGGAAGCTAATATAATTTTTTTTATAGCTTCTTATATTAAATAAAGAATGATCTAGTTTTCACCAGTGTTGCAATGCAAATACTCTGTGTATACATTCTAATATAAACACAGATAATACAAATATTAACATAGCCAATTTTGCTTACATAATTTAGACCTTGTGCACACTTCATTTACCATCACGTAACCAACAGGCACTTTTCATAATTCAGTTTTAACTAAGTAGCACGTGCTTCAGTGGTTACCTATTAGATGTATTAGTACACTTGAGTATATAAACAGTATAATATTACAGTAGTGCACTATTTGCAGTATTTCCTATTAATTATAATGTTACTAAACGAATAATGTTATTTTTTCAACCGCATTCAACATTAATTAACCAATGTGCGCATTTGATGTATTTTTCACCACGTGGTTCAGCGATTAACACTTAATTATTCCTATATTTCAGGGTTATTTACCGCACAGCGCTGTTTGCATACATTCAGTGATACGTTCAATGAGGTAAAGCGTTAAAGTGTAACTAAAGCCCATTACGTGTAACTCGACTTAACTGGACTTCTTGCATTTAAAATACAATAAATTATAGTATTTAATTCCTGTAACAGTGTGGCGCTTCAACTAGGACAACAAAGTCGTCTGGAAGTTTCTAGCCTTGTTTTAAACGTCTTGGCGCTCAGAAATCGCACTGAGGTGACAAACGAAGCGCCTCACAAAAAGCGTAATCAGAGCAGGATCCTATCAAACCCGAGCACACTTCCCATCTCTCCTTATTTACATCCTCCCATCTTTCCTTATTTCACACATACAGATAAACCGCCGTTACATTGCTGTTAGCGAAAACACAGTCTTGCCACACATGACACATGCAGTCTGCATGATCAGTACCAGAGCGCTGCAAAAAAGACCTCAGAGAGAAAAAACCACAGAAAATATTCAGGTAAGCCATCCTGCAAGTTAGAGCACAGAGCAAGAGCCCAGACCCGCAAATCACCATCCAGCACAGAGATACCGACTCAGCAAGCAACTCCACAAACACAAAGGCTGAACTAACGCTGCACAAGTACATATAGAACAGAACCTCAGCCTGCAGAAGCTCGGATCAAACCCCGGATCAAACCCCGCACAGTCTCTGCGTTCAATCGCTCCTTCCAAACCTGCTCCATAACCCGCCCCCACCCCGATATGCACACCTTTACAAAATTACAGCATTCATTTTTCTGTTACTACTTACGCTTTTAGTGGATTCTGAATGACAGTCGCCATTTTGCCACACTGTAACCCAATATTCAAAATCTCAGACTTCTTTGGGACCCTTATGAAAAACAACAACCAATACGGACCTCAGTGTCCAGCAGTTTGGCCAATACAATAGCAGGATTTAAAACAGGGGCGTGGCCTAGAAAACCTGTCAAAACCCTATCACGAAACATATAGAAATCTATACATTTATATTTATATATTTTATATATTCCCACTTAATCTGCGTGGATTTGGAGATAAACGGACGAATATGTCTTCACATAAAAAAACAATATTCTATTTTTAGCATAAATGTAACAGTGATTAATCAAAATATGCGAATATGTTCAAACCTCCCTAGTTTCTAGACCCTTCCGACCTAAATGTGAACCTCCTGTCTACTTTCACTAAGCTTTAATCCATTTACTGTAAATAAATAAAATAAATCTGTCTGTACTGCCCGCTATACGGCGTCTGCAACGTAAAAAAGCTGTGCGTGTTATTGTCGCTGTGATTGACATCATTAACATCCAGTCACGTGCAGGAGTGATACATATTTTTGCTAAACCGACCAATGAGCGACTAGTAGGCGGGACTTCAGCTCAGCCACATGAGGAAACAACGCTAGCCGAGGCAAAACAGGATGATTCCTGTGTGAATGCGGATGTTCAGAACGTCTTTCGAAGCAAGCCGAATTAAATAGAGTTAACGCGTCAAAGGGAGAGTTCAGTTATCTGAAATTTGTCGAACCATTAAGAAAAACATGTCCAGAGAACATGGTTTGCCGCGTGTACGTTAGCGTGGTAATATTTTGCTAGCTGGCTAGCTAGCTAGCTTACTTAGCTAGCTAACGCTCAAACGTGCCTTAGCTACTTCTCCCTCTTGCGCCGTTGCATTGGGTGGGTGACTGTAGCTGTTTTTATTTATTGCAGTGCCTCTCATTGTATGTGAACAAGAGAAATGAAGAGAAGTTGGCGTGGGAGGGGCAAACGCTACATTCACCATCATCGGGCTGACTGGAGAAGGAGAGATCATTCCACTGGCAGAAATCAAGAGTATGGGTAAACCACAGACTACACCCTCACTGAAATAGCAGTCCTTGTCCATTAGGTCTTGAGGTCAGGTATTGGTGTTGGATGAGTTCTAGATCACAAACTAAACTCCAACTGATCCTAAAGCTATTGGATGGAGTGCCATACCTCCTCCAGAGAGCGCACTCCTGGAAAACACTTTGGGTTAGCTCCTGTTTTAAAGGAGCGATGTGTAATATTCAGGGGGGGGGGGATTTATCAGCAGAGAAAGAATCTAGTGTACAAAGGCATGTTGTCATTAGTGTGTAATCACCTGTAACTACAAATCATTGTGTTTTTGTTAGCTTAGAATAACATGTCGTGCCAGTATGTTTCTGCAGTAGGCCAGAATGGGAAAACTTCACAGTGCCTGTAGAGAGTGCCTTTTGCGTTTTTTACTTTAAAGCTGCAGCTTGTATTTGGTGCTGCTGTACCACTGGCTGACTGAGCTGGCTAAGAAGTTATTTGTCTTGTAAGAAGTTAGAGAACTCAACTTTTGACAAGTGGAGGATCACATTTATGATGAACTTAAATAATAGGGAAGCTTTTGACTCCTTGTCGTCAGAGCAAAAAACCTGACGGCCGCTGTAGGTTCTGCTACATGCTTGCCAAGGGAGGAGTATTCAGTTAATAACAGTCTACAACCTCGCCTCTAGATGCCACTAAATCTCTTCTAAAATCTTACACACTGTTCCTTTAAATGTGCTATACAAATAAAGGCAATTTGATTTGACTACTCCACAGCCTAATCCTTTAAAACCTTCTAGCTGATGCTTGGCATTGTGCATTGTGATCTTGGGCTCATGTGCAGCTTCTTCAGAGCATCTCATTTTATTGGCAAAGCCTTATGATGTGTGAGCATTGGAACAGTTGTATTAGCAATAGGTAATTACATACTTTTTGACACACAGGGCACTACAGACTTCCTTTTTGTTTTTTATTTCAGACTAGCAAAACGTCATGCTTCTGTCTCGGTGTAGTGTGAGAAATGGAACATGTGGATCACATCATTAACTGTCTCTTGTTTTGTTGTTTTCAGCTGGAACGATCCAACAGCCGGACCCTCTTCCAGGGCAGCAGAAAACAGCTCAGACCACGACACAGAGCCTTCCTCATCAAGAGCCACTACAGCTGCTCCAGGTTAGCCCTCATTACTGAGAACCACAAATGGAGTACTATTAAGTGTTTCAACTGATTATCCATCTGCTGCATCTGTAGTGTTACATACCATGGATTGTTAATTTCAATACGTAAAGGAAAACTCGTTCATCACGCTTGCAAGAGAAGCTAAAAGGGTGGTTCCTGTTCAGCAACAGGTTTTCTGGCTCTTGTCTTTGTTCAATCTAAACTTGGATTTTTTATCTTTCAAAGGCTGGGTAACTATTTACTGTACTGTACTACCATGGCAACTTATTCTGCTTGCCTAACCTGCTCTGTGTCAAGTTAAGTTCAGGTTACAGATCAAAAAAGCACTTTGAAGCAATCATGGCCAAACGTCTGATGGAGGAGGACCCTCGGGTTATTTGTGGAAGATCGCTGCATCTTCAGCATCTACAGTACATATGCAGTTCAGATACTGAAATAAACATGTCACCGCACCATTTAGCTGCCTGTGCGTGGATGGTGTGGCTCAGTGGTTAACACCACTATCCACCAGAGAGCTGCCACCCCATGTGGGAGACGGGGGTTTGAATCCCAGTCTAGGTAGCAAATGCTGAGCTACACCACTAAGAGTCCTTGGGCAAGACTCCTAACACTGCAGTGGCCTACCTGTAAAACGAACAACCTTGTAAGTGGCTCTGGATAAGAGTGTCAGCAAAATGTAAATGTAAATACCATATTTGGACCAAACAGCCAAACATGAAAAATATCATCTTTTAGCCCAGGAATAACAAATCATCCATAAAAATGGAAGAACAAAAACGAATCAGTTATAATAATTTCAGAACCAACTAACAGCAGCAACTATGTTGCTTTTTGTTAATTGCTTTATATTCTACATATTTATGTGCTAAAATAGCTTTTTCTTGAAAAGTAGCTACTGTTGTCCTCTGTATGGTCTCCTCGGTGAGACATGTCAAATATTGTGCTTTTCAATGTCATGAAATGAGTTCATGAGAGCTACAGTTTTATTTGTTAGGTGTTATTCTGAAACTGAAGTCAACTAAAAGCATGTTATAGACAGATAGTTAGAGAGAGAGTGCTTCTTCCAGCATGTCAATTAAATGTTATATAAAATAAGTAGTAGTGATTTGCAGCTGGTATCTTATCCGCTTTTCAAAGCCTTCTTGTTTGTTGTTGCTACAGGCACCATATTTTTATGGATGTGGTAGACCACCATACTTTCCAAGGCAAACCGCCACTCCACCACCTCTTCTGTTTACCGCTGTGTGTTGATGAAATCTGGTAAAATATCACACTGATGGTGGTGAATAATGAGGAGACAGAGCTGAACATGAGTTTGTTTATTAGAAGGGAAAAAAAACGGAGCACGGCTAACGCGGCGGCTAAAGGTTTGGAAAAAGAAAATGAAACTAAGGAACAGCGATGCTCTGATAAGCAGCCGCATGTTCGATCACAATATTGTTGCCCAGTTCAAATCACTGTTTGTTTTGGCTTTTTAAAATCAGTAACGGCAGCTGTAAGTTGCATTTAAAAAATTTGGATTACATTGTAGTGTTTGTTTCAGCTGTACATGTGTTACCAGTTGCTTTGTAACTCATCAGACATAACAATTAGCTATCAACCTCAATCGAGTCGTTTAGGCTTTCCTAACTGGAGATAAGATGCTGTAAGAGAAACTAAAATTCCTAAAAATAAGATTTGCTTCTGTATTATGAATTTGTGAAAAATCTTATCTTAGCATTACAGATTGGAAGTTATTGTTATACGGCCCCAGGCCGACAGTGTAAGAGTGGTGATGAGTCGATTTCTCGACTCCAGCACATCTTGGCCAATGACTTTAAGGGTTAAAATGTTAGTGTTTTTTCACCGTAACCAGCTTGTGGGACGAGTGTGAAGCAGGAAAAAGTGGCAAGAGTAGTGAGAGTTGGATTAATTATCAGCTTTAAGCAACATCATCTCTGCTCACCAGCCAATGTGAGGCCAAACTCTGCTCACAGAAATAGTTTCTGAACATCCTGCAGTTCAGATCTTCATTTCCAACTGAGAAATATTAGAAATGGAATGAGGAACGAAAAGCAAAAACAGAATTTTCACACAAGGCTGTGGAAAACATTCTTGTTTAGGATTGCAGAATAGGAATTAGGTTGGGAAATGGGTTTTAAAAAAAAAATTAAAAAATCAGTCTTAATTGTTGCACCAAATTGTTTCTTTCACAGAGTTGCCAGGCTTCTACTTTGATCCAGAGAAGAACCGCTACTTCCGGCTTCTACCTGGTCACAACAACTGCAATCCGTTAACAAAGGAGATGCTGGAGATGAAGGAACAAGAGAAAAAAAGGACAAAGCTGCTTGTGGAGGATGAGCATCCAAGCAAGGTGAGCTTTGAACTGCTAAGGTGTGTTTTAGCACTGGAGTGTTTGCTAGTGTTCATGGATTCCTTACATGTGATAGAGGCAGTATTAATGGAAAGTGCCTTTTTGGATCTCGTGTTTTCCTGAATAGAAAGCTCCACGGACTGGACTTAACTCTGCATTGCTGTTGCAGAGGAGACATCTGGGCATGCTGCCCCCAAGCTCCTATAGTAGGTAGAGTATCTGAGGAAGCTTCTATGCACCATGCATACATTTTCACCACCATAAATTGTCTGAAAAAGGTCACTAACAAAAAAGTGAGGTAATGTCTAAAGAGCGTTTGGCCTTTTCAAGTGGTGTTAAAACAACCAAATCGGAATGGAGATGTGTACACTGAGCTTGGGCTGTTTTTTTTGTTTTCTTTATCAGGTTGGTCCATGAGGTAAAGGTCAGTGAGATGAAACGTCACAAACTGGAGGTGCAGAGCTCCGACTCCAGCAGCCCAAACACGGACAACTTCCGCCTCATTGTGGTGAGCTCTTGCCTCAATAAGCAAACTAAAGCCTAACAGACCACGTTGAATATTTTGTCCATGTCGCAGCTCAGGCAGAATTGGCCTTTCTTTCAACAGAGGAATGCAGAACTTTCATCTGCGTTCTCTGCGTGTCATCCTCTTCGTAAAGGAATCACTTGGCAGAGAGGGAGAGAGTGATGGGGGGTGGGGGCTGACGGCTGACGGCACCCGCAGGTGTCTTTCCGTTATCTAAGACAGACTTTCTCCAAGCAGTTATACCATTATGCAAACGATATGTAAATTAGGTAGTCTACATGTGCAGTTGCTGATTCATAGGCACAGATAAAAAACTTGTATTGTAATGTATACCTGGATTGGTTTAGAAACATAACTGATCACAGTGTTATTGGTGCGACTCTGTCAACAAAGGCAGTGTCCTCATGCGCATCTTAATAACATCAGCAAGGGGCACCCAAGGTCTTAAAGGTGTCCAAATGGTTGCCTTTCACCCAGTTCTACAATGAAGGACATAACAGGTTCCAGTTCCTGTAACACAGGCTGCCTCCATATCTGGTAGGATAGATCAGAGATGGACACAAACAAAGTCCTTATCTTGTGTGAGTGTCCTTCTTGAGGAACATAAAACAAGCTTCACAGAGGCACAAAAGCTAAAGAGTTGTATTCCTAGGTGTAAGACATGTATTCTTAAGCAAAATATTCTGTTTTAAAAGATGAAAATATGATTGATATGACAGAAGATAATCTAGCTCTTTAGCTTCCCTTTATCTTCATTAACTTTTAGACCCAGAAACAACTTTGCTGCAGAAAAATAGTCTAATCCAGCTGACCATCAACATAAATAGTAAAAGTTGATCTAATAATAACGACTACTAGAGAGCTGTGTATAGATAGCTTCTGCTTTATGATGCAGCAAGGAGTAAGTACTGTGTAACTATAATAATAATAATAATAATAATAACAATAACAGCTTTTATTTTAAGAAAAAACGAATCAGTTAAAAAAGATTCATGTACGCTCATCAATAAATTGTTGCACCTAGAAGAGAGGGTCAGATTGCACTGCTATTGGGAAGCAAGATAAAGGTTACCAGGAACAATAAATGATGATAAATTTGGACTTATTTTTATTGAGAAGAAGTAGTCGTGTCTCTCAGACCGGGCAAGTTGGCGAGAAAGTTCAGGTTGTCTCATCCCAAGATCTGCATTGTTTGTAGTGATCAATGGTAAGATATCGACATGGCTGATAGAAAGTAGGTTAAAATGTTTGAGTCTTCCTGTAACTTGTTCACAGCTCTTTGCTATGTCTTCTGGCTAATACTTCTGTCTAGGCCGACTCAGCTTGTGAACAGGTGTTTACAGTGAACGACGTGTCACATGGAGGCTGCAAGTACGGCATCATGAACTTCCGCGGCTGCAGGAAAGGCTCTCTGTCTGTAGAGATGTGTGATAACCTGTACTTCACTAACCGTAAGGTGAGCTGGAGGATTTATTAATGGTAATAACAGCAACAACAACAACAAGGATTCGAAGAACACTACACAGGTCGATACAACATTAAACCGATCTGACAGTGCTGTTATTAGGTTGTGGCTAACAGCAGCTTATGCCTTCTTGATAATGCTGATAGTAGACTGAAAATGGACACACTTACATATTAAAGCAGATTTTCAGACTGATTAGAAACCCTGCTGCAGTGAATTGAATTTTATGAATCATTAAATCCTTAAACGACTTGTAAGCGATCCTAGGGATTTGCTTAAAGCCTGCTTCATCTGAGGTAAATGGGCTATAAACAGAATATGTATTAGATACTGTTTTTAATGAGAGATCCAAAAAAAAATTTTTCATTAGACTATTTTCATTTGTTTCAGGTGAACTCTGTGTGTTGGGCATCTGTGACTCATTCAGACTCTCATGTCCTGTATCCTTTGTGTTGTTAAGTCAGTCTTTAAATAATTCTCATTCATTTCTCTACTGCTCTGTGTCATATTAGTAGAGAACATAGCCGATGAAAGGAATCTTTATTTTCCTGATGCGCCTCCTCAGCTTATGTTTGGTGGGTATATCTCAGACTCCAGGCTGTGTCAGTTTACTGCCTGCTTCTCTGTTCAGTAACTCCAATCCTGGTGAGACATGCTCATTAGCTTCCACTACCCTACACACTTTACTACAGTGCACTACTGTTTGAACTGCTGTCATCAAAATAAAGCAAGTCATCTGTTCATGTGTCAGAGTTCACTACAGCTGGTTCCTCTTTTTCTGTAATCAGACCAGCCTGGTATGCTTTGCAGTTTTAAGATCTCTACAGCCTGGTCTTGTGCCTGGTGTCTGAATCCACAGGCTGATAAAACCTTCAGTACGGGTGAGTTTTCTTTCTCTGTGTGGTTTCGCTTGGACCAAAAATCAAATATCTGGATTTTTAGTCAGAATGACGACGCATAATATCTATCTTAGTATTTTCTGCAAAGTATATATGAATGTTCAGTTGTGGGGTGATGTTACTTTTGGTGTTAATATAAATGGTGTTGTTTCATTCTGTACCTCATTTGGAAAATACACTGCCTGGCCAAAACAAAGGTCACATACTCTAATATTTCGATGGACCGCCTTTAGCTTTGATCGCGGCGCACATTCGCTGTGGCATCGTTTCCACGAGCTACTGCAATGTCACAACATTTATTTCTGTTTGAGTTGCATTCATTTTTCGTCAAGATCTTGTACTGATGATGGGAGATTTGGGCCCTGCACATCTTCTCCAGCACATCCCAAAGATTCTCAATGGGGTTCAGGTCTGGACTCTGTGGTGGCCAATCCATGTGTGAAAATGATGTCTCATGCTCCCTGAACCACTCTTTCACAATTTGAGCCCGATGAATCCTGGCATTGTCGTCTTGGAATATGCCCGTGCCATCAGGGAAGAAAAAAATCCATTGATAGAATAACCAGGTGGTTCAGTATATGGAGGTAGTCAGCTGACCTCCTTCTTTGGGCACATAACGTTGCTGAAACTAGACCTGACCAACTGCAGCAACCCCAGATCATAGCACAGCCCCCACAGGCTTGCACGGTAGGCAATAGGCATGATGGGTGCATCACTTCAGCTGCCTCTCTTCTTACCCTGATGTGCCCATCACTCTGGAACAGGGTAAATCTGGACTCATCAGACCACATGACCTTCTTCCATTGCTCCAATCCAGTCTTTATGCTCCCTAGCAAACTGAAGCTGTTTTTGCCGGTTAGCCTCACTGACAAGTGGTTTTCTTAAGGCTACACAGCTGTTTAGTCCCAATGCCTCGAGTTCCCTTCGCATTGTGCATGTGGAAATGCTCTTACTTTCACTATTAAACATTTCCTGAGTTCTACTGTCGTTTTTCTATGATTTGATTTCACCAAACGTTTAACTGATCGCCGATCATCATCATCGTTCCGAATTTTTTTCCAACCACATTCCTTCCTCGAAGATGATGTATCCCCACTGTCCTTCCAGTGGACAGTTCTTAACCTGATTTTAGTAGTTTCAGCAATCTCTTTCGATGTTTTCTCTGCTTGATGCATGCCAATAATTTGACCCTTCTGAAACAGATTAACATCTTTTCCACAACCACAGGATGTGTCTTTTGACATTGTTGTTTAACAAATGAGAAGCTACTCGATGCATCAGTTAGGGTTAAATAGCTTGTTGCCAGCTGAAACATAATCACCCATGCAGTAATTATCCGATGGGAGGCTCTTACCTATTTGTTTAGTTAAATCCAGGAGGTGACCGTTTTTTTTTTTTTTTTGGCCAGGCAGTGTATTATCTATATACCTCATAATATTGACCTACTGCACAGCCCTACTTTCGCATACGTGTTCTCTGCTTATGTGCTGAGGAGTGCTATATCTAATCCTGCATATTCAGGTCTTTCACGGCATGTCATCGTGACTGATGCAGTGACGGGACGAAGACAGATGTACAGCACTGGCAGTGATGTCTTGGCCCAAGAGTTTGCACTCAGAGTGAGTAGAAACCACCTAAAGGCTGCCTTGTCTCACTGTGCAGCGTCTCAGACCATTGTTTGAATGCCTAAATATGACCAGGCAGTTTCTCTCAGTGCCAAAGTGCATCATTCAGCATTCTGCTGTTAGCAAGTACAATTGTCATACTGGACTTCTCCATATACTCCAAGCCTAAATTTGAGCCTTGTGTTACAGCGTTTAGCTTTTAAAGTGTGTAAGTTTGCATCTACGTGGTACATTGTTACGATTAATAATCAGAATACTCTCTGCGTAAGGCTCCAGTGCTGTTTAACGGCTGCCGTTCAGGGGAAATCTTCAGCATTGACCTGAGGCAGCGAGGCCGAGGACGGGACCACAGCTGGAAAACCTGTCGCTTCTATCAGGACTCTGCTGTCACCTCCGTCCGACTCCTGCAGGATGAAAACTACCTCCTTGCTGCTGACATGCTGGGAAAGGTCAGTCTCTCAGGGATTTCTTGGTATTGGACACACATCCAGTGAACCAGATAATATTAACTTATGAAAAATATTAGTTCATATTTATTTCTGCATGCTTTCTTGTTTTATCTCATCAGATTAAGCTCTGGGATGTTCGCGTTAAGCGGTCAGTAAAGCAGTATGAAGGTCATCACAATGAGTATGCCTATTTGCCTCTTCACCTGAGTGAGCAAGAAGGACTGCTGCTAGCAGGTATTCTTTTTGTTTCTCTTTATTTTACTTATTATTAAAATGATCAAATTATTGCAAATATTAGTAACAGTATATAGTCATTTGATGAACAGGCTTCAAAAAGGTATCCCAGCAGCCCTGATTACTAGAGTTATTCTCACTTCTCATTTTGATTGGATTATACTTCTTTATTGAACTTCACAATTTTGTGAATTTGTGTATTTTGTTACCATTCAGATTTATTTGTAAAACTAAAATTACAGACTGTAGCCCATCTGTTTCTCTGCAGCCTTTGTTAGCCCCCTCCATCACCTTTTTTTCAATGGTCAGGATTCCACAGGACCATTGTTTTGGATCATTTTCACCATTGCAGTGACACTGATGTGGTGGTGGTGGTGGTGGTGGTGTGTTAGTGTTTGTTGTGCTGGTGTGAGTGGATCAGACACAGCAGTGCTGCTGGAGTGGTTAAACAGCTCAGTGTCACTGCTAGACTGAGAATAGTCCAAAACTGTCCGACCAACAGCGTCCTGTGGGCAGCGTCCTCTGTGACCACTGATGAAGGACTAGAGGACGACCAACACAAACTGTGCAGCAGCAGATGAGCTGTCATCTCTGACTTTACATCTACAAGGTGGACCAGCAAGGTCAGTGTGTCTAATAGAGTGGACAGTGAGTGGACACAGTGTTTAAACTCTCCAGCAGCATGGCTGTGTCTGATCCACTAACACACCATCACCATGTCAGTGCAGTGTCACTGCAGTGTTGAGAATGATCCACCACCCACATAATACCTGCTTGTAGAACTATAAAGCGCTCCTATATAGTAAGTGTAGGAAGAAAGTGGTTTTAATGTCTTAATGTAATGGCTGATAGGGGGGTGTGTGTGTGTGTGTGTATGTATGTATGTATGTATGTATGTATGTATGTGTATGTGTATGTATGTATGTATATATGTATATGTATGTAT
>CM067481.1:29318753-29343144 GCA_034552555.1 Semaprochilodus insignis | reverse complement strand
ACACACACACACACACACACACACACACACACACACACACACACACACACACACACACACTTGAATATTCTCTTGTGTTTGCAGTGGGTCAGGATTGCTATACACGTCTCTGGAGCCTTAGAGATGGACATCTCCTCAGGACCATCCCCTCTCCACACCCTGCAGGGAAAGACTCCATCCCCAATGTGGTTTTCTCGTCTCAGCTGGGAGGCCGCAGAGGTCTGCCTGGCCTTCTAATGGCTGTCAGGCATGATCTTTATTACTACCCATATAACAGTGACTACCAAGATAGAACAGCACCAGAAGGACAAGGTTAGCTGGTGACCATACACTCAGTAGTGCTTCAGCGACTTACAGCAAAACTTGGATGGTAGACCGTTGTAATAAACAACAAAAAGATAATGTCCACTTGAATATGCACCATGATAGAGAGATGTGTTTCTCTTTGTTTAGGTTTTGGTGTGCTTGTTTGGGGTCTTTAATGAAAGAACAAAATGGATTACCAGATTTCTTTCCATATTAATACTGTACACATGGAAGCTACTTGAATTTTGACCTCCATAAGTGCAATTGCAGATTGACGGGTGTGAGGACTATACATTAGAGATGAACATTTCCTTTAACTTTCTTTGTATATCCTTTTTAAAACAAGACTCGATCTATTTCAGTGTAATTTGCAAAACCGTGTCCATGAACTCCATAATAACAATAAACATTTATCCAAGACAGAGACAAAGATTTCATAATGAATAAAAACTAGTGCTCACAAACCTTTTAGTAAGTGGAGGCGACCTTTTCAGCACCAAGTGCCTTTAATTAGATAGTGGGCAAAGAAGATGGGGCGAGGGAAGAGCGTTTTACCAAAACTCCACACTTTCTGTATGGCATTTGAAATGGAGCTACAGCACCACCTGCTGGATGCAAACAGATGTTCTCAGATGTGCTGTAATGATACCTCATCTCAATGTTTCCCCGGTATGTAAGGGTATTTCACAAGGCAGGATTTCACATTTAGCTAGATTAGTTCATTTAAACCCAAAATTATGGACAGTCCAATAGGAATGTTCCTCAAGGCTTTTCATATTTTACAGGCTTGAATTTGGACTTAAGATGTCTGACTAAGTTAAAAAAAAAATCTGCTTTGTGAAATACCCACCTCTGGAGTAACTGCACAGCATGTAGTAAGTGTAATTTCTAATAGTGTTTTATAATTGTTATTTTAAGCACATTAAAAATCATGCAGGACCTCCCTGCGTCAGGACCGCTCTACAAGGTTTCAAAAAAGAACATGCAACTTGAAAGATGCACCACTACATCCCATTAGAGAGGTACTCAAGTTTAATTCAATCAGCATAGGTGCATAAAACATGACACGTTACCAATATTCATGTTACTTAAGTCTGTTTCAGTCACGTCCATTCAGTCCTAATATTACACTTCAAATAAAACAAACTCAATTAGACAAGCTTTACTTTTTTTTTTTTTTTTGGCAGAGAACCCTTTATATGAATCTATCAACCCGTCCCAGGGGCTAGATGACAACAGCTACTGTACCAATGATTGAAATATGAATATTAACATTGCAATAGATGACAGTATGAATGTGTAATCGAGTGGATTGGTATCCTAGTGTATAATCCACCTACACAATGCCACATCTTACACTTTCTTTGTGCGGTTTCTAGATGGCTTAGTGTTAAAAGCAGTATGTACTTGAGCAATAGTGGTTGTGGCTTACTGAAAAACGTTGCTTTAAAAAATCCCGATATAATCCCATTATAAAATAAGAACTGAGTTATGGAGGTCATCCTAAGATCAAGGAGATGAGCTCCTCAATAGGAGGCAATACATTGGGTTAAAATGAAATGGCCCTACAGTACTACATTAAGGGTACGCTTCAAGATAAGTGGATAAAAACAGTTACTCCTTGGGGTAAGAACTCAAAAGCTAAATAATGCCTGAAAACGTCTGAAGCTCAAGAATGGTAAAATAGCCTGTTCTGCAAGTTTCCTGTAGTGGCCATTCAGCTGCCTTTGCTTACAGTACAGGCCTTCCCTGGATTCATGCAGACCGTAATTGTGACGGGATGCAGATTTGCTGATCCTCAGGACATATCCACCACTTGCTGGAAACATTTTTTTTCAGCCAGATATGATTCAGCATGATACGCAATGGATTGTCAAAAATAATTTCAAGTTTTCACCAATTGATTTTAGCTGCAAATTAAAGATGACACTTGAGTCTTTGCTTCTCTTTCGTTCTGAGCTGGACTTCAGTGAAGCTGGAGTCCACCGAACGCTAGAGCAGTGCAGACGAGCTTGTGAAAGAACCAAATGGTGGGACGAAAAGGCAGAGCTGCTCCTCTCACTTTACAGGACAGACAGCTTTATAGCACGGTGCTTCGCTCCCAGCATGGGCTGAACCAATGCAACTTGTGTGCGAGGGTGGGTGGCGGAGTGAATGTTGTGACATCCAGTCCCTGCTAAAGGTCTCCAGGTTTCTGGTTACATGCAATGCACACCCGCACGGGATGGTCCCAGCCCCGTGAGGGTACAGCACGACGGTGAGGGGAGCAGCTATCACACACACCCTGTCCACAAGCCCGGCAGTGATGGATGGAGAGACGGGCACTGAACTCGCGTTGGCACTGGTGGCAGCAACGAATGTCCTGGTCAGGTACCCAGTAGGCCGGGCGAGCGGCATCTTTAACCAAACCTGGCGGTGGAAGGAGTAAACATGTTGACTTAGTCTTTTGATAGCATGCTTCAAAATCACTTGAGGAAACTTGATAAACTCAGGAAACCCAAAAACTGAGCAGATATAGAAAATAACAATTATATAACACAGCCCATTTTCCAATTTCACTTAACTATTGAGTCACTATAACGTCATTACAATTATTGTTTCATCATTTTAACTTCAACACATTATGCCAAGGAAGTTATAACATGAATATTACATTATAAATATAGTTAGCAATATAGCAAATACACATGATAAGTTCATCTTGACTTCAGATTGACTTTAACCTTAATATTGTAACAACCTCACATGACGTCCAGTATTATTCCATTTATAACCACCAGGCAGCACAGTATGATTACATGTCCAAACTTAGAATTATCAATAACCTGGTCAGGTATACATGTGTACATTTCCCATCAAAAACATAAGCAGTAGTTTTCTAGCCTGAGTGGTCACATACATTTTGTAGCAACAATGATAAAACTCCCAAGACAGCCATACGGGCAAGCTAGTTTGTATAAACAGGTGGTCATATGTCTCCAAGGCCACCACATGGCATTTCTATGATGATTGTGTCTTAACAGTCAGTGGTCTGCACCATTTATAGCTCCACCCATATGCTCTGGTGCAGCATGCTTGGTACCCCAGTGAGAAGGGAAACTATTCTCACTGATGTTCAGGCAAGGTATGGTTCACTAAGCGGTCGAAATGATGATAAAATGCTAGATCACAGATTTGTAACTATACCATGCCACCTCACGGAAAAATTGCATTATTTTTGCTATAATAATTTACTATGATCATTATAGAGACCAGGATATCCAAGTAAAGAGGGTAATACAAACCTAGAGGGATGTCTATGGCAGTGACCACAGCTCCTAAAGTATTCTGTACAGCTTCTCCTACTTTTCTAGCTATCAAAGTCCCACTCTCCTCCTCTGCCAGTGCAGCATCCAACAGCTCTGAAAGCGCGAACACAGTAATACATAAGCAATTAAAACTTGAGCCACATTCAGCAGCAGAGTCATAAATACTTTTGTGGAGAACAAAACTGAAATCTATCTCTAATAAAGAAGAGCACAGACACAGTATAGCCTTTTACAAACACTCCGTGAGGTCTATAAACATTGATCTCTGGCTTGCTTAGATATCTACACAGTTCTTCATCAAATTCTTCACACATTGCCCAAAGCTTGTCTAGTACAGCTTACCCTCTGGTATGCCCCTGTTCTGAAAACAGGCATCGCAGACCCTTACAGGTGCCAGCCCCCAGCCTCTCTCAGGTACAGGCCTGGCCTTGGAGGAGCAGCTATCACAGAAGCCCTCTCCACAGGCCCGGCAATGGTGCTTTGTATCATTATCCTTGAAGGACTCACCACATTTGTAGCAGTTCTAAAACACAGCCAAAAGACATCCATTTACTAAGTAAGGCAGAATGCTCATAGTGACTCACTTCAAGATGAAGGCAACTAGTTGTACTAGACAACTACACAATGAATGGAATGTATGGAATGCATGACCTGACCCTACACTTGCCCTGTCTTTACTCATTCATGCACGGTACAGAACTCTATCATTACACATACCTCTAACCTTAACTAGCTATTTCCTAAAAGAGATGACATAGCATCATCATTTGAGTTTTATATTCTACACTGACAAAGAAAAGAAATGCCATTTACAAATATGAGAGAGTTGGGTTTCCAGTAAGCAGGGGCAATCTGGTCTGTGAGCCATGAAGTGACAGCCTTGGCAGGTTTCACACTCAGCTCTGACACTGACTGAGCCATGTAGTTCACCCCGTCCAGAAGCCTTTGGGCAGCATTGTTGTTGTCCTTCAAGAATCCATCAGACTTTTTAAAAAAAGGGGAAAATAGTGTCAGGGTAATTCAGAGGAAGTAGGAAAAACAGAGCAGTGGCTGGCCACTCGTGTTGTTCACACCGACAGCTATCGCGTAATAGGGGTGACCTAGATAGCTGGTTGGTATCTGCAACAACTAGCACTGTGAACAACATTTCAGACACTTCATTGATTATAACCCACCTTTCATCTACACTCTTCATCCATTGTGTCTGGTTCACTTGCCATTTAGGTGCACTTTGTAGTTCTACAATTAAAAACTGTAGCTTCTCTTTACACTGTTCTTTGAAAGTCAGGATACCAGAGGACCACCACAGAGCAGGTATTATATGAGTGGTGGATCATTCTCAGCACTGCAGTGACAGTGACGTGGTGGTGGTGTGTTAGTGTGTGTCGTGCTGGTGTGAGTGGATCAGACACAGCAGTGTTGCTGGAGTCTTTAAACACCTCAGTGTCACTGCTGGACTGAGGATAGTTCACCAACCAAGACTATGTAGTCAACAGTGTCCCATGGGCAGCATCCTGATGAAGGACTAGAGGATGACCAACACAAACTGTGCAGCAATAGATGAACTACAATTATCTAATCTTACACCTACAAGACCAATAAGGTAGGAGTGTCTAACAGAGTGGACAGTGAGTAGACACACTGTTTACCACGTCAGTGTCACAGCAGTGCTGAGAATGATCCAAATAAAACTGCCCATGGTTTTCCTGTGGAGGTCCTGACCATTAAAGAATGGTCTAAAAGAGGACTCACAGAGTTTGCAAAGAAACAAGACTACTGTCTACACATTCATCATTGTGTGCACAAGTTAAAAACAGAGCTCCATATTATCAAAAGTAATTATTGTCTGTAGCTTCAACGTGCAAAGGACCATACAACTCCAGCAAATAATGTATCAGCACCCAGCATTTGCATCCTTAATACACCATAACACCATATACTTACAGACACATTTGGTATTAATTCATTATTACTCACGCCTGGCCAAACGTGCTGGATCTCAGTACGGACCACTGTATCCACAGGGTCCTGATTCCCATACCAGTACTGCCTGCTTCTGTAGATCACTGAGCAGTTTGGACATTCAATCACATACCTGCAAAATGAAATACAATTTCATCATCCAGACATGGCTCAACAAACTGAGCTAAATGCTCCACTGCATGGCCAACAGCAGGACTTACCCAGACCAGGCATAAATGGCCAGGCCAAACCAGGGTGAGTCAGAGGACGCTGTTGTCTTGGGAACCACAATTACCTCTTTACCGCTCTCATAACATGCCTACCAAATAAGCACACCAAATATCATCAAAAAGAACCTAAACGTTTGACCATAGAGTTCGTATTATAAGCTGAAAGGTGCAACAGACCTTGCATGTATAAATGCGGTTGTCATAGTGAGGGGAATAGCGGCAGCGCTGCTTGGCTTCATGGCTCACTCCCTCCCGCAGGTGGTTCATGCTGTTCTTGCAGCCCGAGCTGAAAGTCACACATTCGGTAGGTTTTAGCTTAAACAAACTGAACACCGTGGCAGTACTGTTATCTACCTCAACGCACTAACATGCAAACTCACCCGCAGCTGAGACAGATGCTGGAGCATGTGAAGTACTCATCAGGGAAGAAGGAGTTGCTGGTCAGATGCTCATCGGGGATCTCTCCACTGAACCGCTCACTCAAAGCCTAAGATCACATATTTATTACCACTCTGTCCATGTACAGAACCTTAAAGCCAAGGCTGTTTTTTTGGACAAACTGTCCTTAATTAAGGGGACCAGAAAACTTAATTTTCCTCCCTTTTTTTGAAGTGAACAAGATTGTTATGCTATGTAAACATAGTCTTCACCCCACACAGATTCCACCTAGTCTATATAAGCAAAATTACCTATTTTAAACTGTGATATCCCAATAAATTAAATTAAAATTAATAAATGAACTGTTCTTTGCACATAGGTTACAACCAGACTTATGGACATATTTTATATTATTTTAACTGTATATATTTGCAGCACTTAACATAATGTGCATAAAATGATCTAAGGACACCCTTTCAAGAACATTATCCCCATAGCTGTGTAAAGAAGTACGCTCACTTGCAGAGCCTTGTAGATCACACTAGCTGATCGTGGAGATCGTGTGGTGGTATTGTCCAGCTGCAACTCCACACTGTGCAACAGGCCGCTAAAATCGGTAGGAGGGTTATAGGTGCGTGTGCCTCGATACTGGACAGAGCTGAAAGCCTCTGGGAAGAGCCCAAGTTTTCTGAAGCGCTCCTGGAGAAGACGCTCTGCAGACTCAGATGGCTTATCTGGGAAGCATTGAATAAAGCAAAAATCAATGGTGTACAGTAGTGACAAAATTCAACGTTGCAATGTTTACCAAATATGTCACAGTATTAGATTATATTTAGGTTTGCATTAATAATAAAGTTAACGATTCACACTGAAGGAATGTTCTACAGACATTGCATGTTTTGACTGGACTTTGTTTTGTTTTGTTATCTTAAAATGCACAGACGCTTAAACACAGAACTCGAAAAAGCCGGAAAATGTATAAAATCTATTGATATTTTATGGAACAGGATGTTATCATCAATATAAACCTAATCTTTTAGGATAGGTTAATTTAACTAAAATTTCAACTAACAATCAGTACTGCTTTTTAGTTGAAGAACATTTGAAGAACAGTAGCAGCAGAGTTCCAGCTCACTGACCTGAGCCTAGTAACTTTGTGTGGACGGTCTCGTGAAAGATAATAACAGCGGGGCCCAGAGTGGAAAGCGGCACATCCAGACCACAGCGGGCAGTGGTGGCTTTCAGCTCCTTTGTGAAATGCTTTAAATAAGCATCCGAGGCGTCACCCAGGAACTTGAACAGATCGTCGTGAAGACGGTCAGCATGTGTGCGGTAGATGACCAGGTCAGACACGGCCAGCACCTTCAGCAGGAGACGGGTCCGCTGGCCCTGGTTTGTTCCTGCACCCAAGAGACCCTCTGTATCCACCACCACCACTCTATGGACGGGGTCTAGTGCTGCCCATACGCCGACCGTACACGACTCCTGAGTGGGCGAGGTCTTGAACACCTCGCGGCCCTTGAAAAAGGTGTGGTTCAGTGTGTGCGATTTGCCTTCCCCAGTATTGCCAAAGATGGACACCACTTTCAGCAGCTCATCTGGTGCACAGCCAAGTTTTCTCACAAAGTCATCTGTGACCTTCACCTGTTCACAGTTGGAGCGTTAATAAGAAAATTAATAATAGCAAAAGCAAGATGCATTTTTGGTATTCCATTTTTTATCTCTGTATCGGAAAATGTAGCATACTTTGCTGCAAAAAACACAATACATTATTGCGAAATCATTACATTTAGGGACGCACTGATTTGGGATTTGTCGACAATCAATATTTTTGGCCACAACACAATTTGATAATGTTGTTGCGTAAACATTCATAAAAAATATAGCCACTGGGCCATTACATTTTCTTGGGCAGTTCACAGGGTTAAAACATGCTTTCTTAACAGCTGAAGTTTCTCAATCTCAGACCTGAAGGATCACTGTACTTCACATTTTGGAGGCCTTCCTACAAAAAGATCCATATTAAACTGAAGTAGTTTTTAATTTTTCGTCATTCCCCAGACACAGTCGATCAACCAAGACTCTAAAGCTACTAATATTAATGTAGTTAAGCAATAATGGAAGACTTTTCTGAGCATAATGTGGATATTCTACTACTTCAAGAACACTCTGACTTAGGGTGCATAGTTAGTCCTGTTTACTTGTGCAGTACAGTATGTGAAATCCTGAACATAAACCACTGTCTCTAGATGTTTGATGCCATGTTTTTGCTTAAAAATGTGGTGAAAAAGGTTTAAAGTGTAATGATATGTTTTGCCATATCACCCCACCCAAATCATGTTAACAGCAGTGAGAGACGAAAGAAGTAAACTTTGGACATCAAACGTGTTGGGTCAACGAAACACATTTGGTGATAGAGGGAAATTTTGCAGATTGAGATTAAAGCTCCATAACGTGCACTGTAGGTAATACCGTAAGATCAAGACTGGTAAACACTCACTGAGCTACATAAAAAACAGGCATTTAACACCAAAAGGATCATCCAAAGTCAGGCCTAGTCAGACCCTCTTCTCTGTACATTTGTGTGTGTCCCCACTACCGTAACACACCTGAACCAGCACTTGAGGGAATGCACAAAACAGTGCATAGGGCGGGGTCCAAGAGGACTAACTTTGGGATCCTCTGTCTTAAATGTGTGGTGTATAAGATGTAGGAGGGCCAATAAGCAGAAATGGAATACAGTATACAAAACTATGTCTTGTGTATAATCACATGTATTGTTTTGTTTCGTTAGCTTGAAATGAGTTCTTATCTACACAGGAGCAGATGATCTTCCAACAGGGACCCCATGTTGCACTGTCATGTTTCTATACTATCCTAGATAGATAAACCAAACACTGGCACAACAGAGGGCACTTTTAATGTGAATTTGGTGGTGCTATAACACTTATTGGAAGAGGCAGAACGAAGAAGAACTGACATTTTGACAAATGGAGGATCATACTTATTACATGCCAAAAAAAGCAAGTAATGGTGAGTCATTGTCGTCAAAGAGGTGGGTTCAACTGCAAGCTTGGAAAGGGAGGGCTGAGAGAGGGGTACTCCGTTGCAATCCCGCCGCTAGATGCCTCTAAATTTTACACACTGCACCTTTAATGTGACTCCATCACCTACCTGCATTTCCTCCTTCTCGTCCACCAACAGAAAGCTGCAGACCTTGTCCAGCTGAGCCTTCACACCATCTAACTCCACACCAGCAGAGTTCATGTTGGCCTCCGGAGGCTTGCAGGGTGGGTAAGGAGAAAGAGGGTGCTTTCTTTTACTCACACCGCTGTGAGTGCGCTTCTGGCAGTCCAGGCACAGGTTTATTTTGCAGCCTTGACACCTGACCACCGCCCTGAGGCGAGAACCATTGGCCGGAGACCCGCCGTCCCCTTTGCACGAGTCGCAGAAGGGCACATGGCCCGGAGAGATACGAACCCTGTCGTGGTTCCGCATGCGCTCCTGCCGGTGCAGCTCCAGCTCGCAGCGTGAGCACTGCAGGCTGCCGCACTCGTCGCACTCGTAGGCGGCTTCGTCCGAACCGCCGCACGCGTAGCTCTCCTGGCAGACCAAAGCGCCGGTCACACCCTGTCCGCTCATCCTGGGCCACAACTGAGGTAGCTCGCTGAATTTCAAGCAACTGGCTCAGACTCCCTGACCAGCGTTCATTCGAATCATTGAACGAATTTATTTATTGCTAAGACAAGAAATGCAGCTTATTCCATCCAGAAGTTTTTGTCGACCATAAAATCAGTACACCTAAAAATAAGACCACCACACATCCGCCACTGCTTTAACGCCCAGTTAGGACTAACTAAACAAATTATTGCACTGGTTCAAAAGTTAAAACCCAGTTAAAACAGCCTACACAGATACTAACATAACACCAGTCGAGCAAAGTGGATATAATTAACTTAGCTTACAATAAAATACAATGTAACTCACTGCGCAAAAAGCAATGTACAGTCCCAAATGTCATGTCAGTTTAACTAAATACTCATTAACTGAATATTTATTTATACTCAATCTGCTTATTAGGCTCTTAAAACAGATCAGCTATCTCACACACACACACTGGCCTTACTACTGTACTGTACATTTAGCTAGCTAGCTAGCATACTGCCCCAAAAGATAACGCTACTGAAACGACCGTTCTTGGTCACCAATCGCTTAAATTAACAATATCATAGATATAAGTCCGTTATCAGACCGTACATATGCCAAAATCAAATTGCTGGTCACCGTCAGCTACGAGCACCGTGGACGTGTTGAGCTTTTGTTTTGTTCAGCAAGCTAGCAGCATTAGCATTTTCGTTCGTTGACGCTGTGAAAAAAGGGATACTGCCCTCTAGCTAACATTCAATGACAACAAATATTAGATTTGCTTTTATATATGTACACATATATACATATATACGACAGGCCTGGCTCGCTTCTTATGTCAAACTGCATTTAAATCATTATCTGGGGTACGTTTACCCAAAAATAACAGCGGTGGAGTCTGCGGTCGGCAGCCTTCCTGACTTAGCAAAACAGCAGCAAAACAAATCTTTTTCGAGCGAGACAGCGTTAATGTTCTCCACCAAACAAGCGGCAGGAGGTCACAAAACTGCGCTGTGGTTACTTCTGGACAAACTCAGAGAAAGATGTCAGTTACTGGACAGGAAGGCTGGGTTGTTTTTTTTCTTAGCAGCTGGTTAAAATAATTCCGCTGCCCGGTTGGTTTCGGAGACTGTTGTTGCCAAGTCACATCAGCTGATCGACTTTGTTTTCAGCCTAAAGGTCGGAGGGGAAAATCTTCTCGCAAGGCTTGTTGGGAAATGTAGTGCCTGGCGGGAACCACACCAGATGCTTTTTTTCTATGGTGATATGAAACAGGCTTCACAAATACATTTCGCAAAGAAAGCTCATCAGACAGAGCAGCAATCACTGCGGTTATTAACAAAAGAAATGTAATTAATCAAAGGAGATAAAGGGGCAATAAATATAAACATAGCATTAATGTAGCTGGTGCTAGCTAACATCTCTGTATTCTGTACATACAGACACATAACACAACAGCACTGAGTGTGTTTGTCAGTATTCCATTCATTGTGTTTACACTGGGTAATCCGATAATGGGAAACTCCCAGTCTGTGTGAGTCAGACAGTGATCAGATTTCAACTGTATAACCTGTCAATCCGTTTGTTAAAGCAGGATGTATCAAGCTTTACACCCAGGCCCTAGCCATTACTATGCTAGCTGAGGCTCTCCTTGTTTAAATAGAGTCCAAAAAAAAGAACGTTACTAAGTTATCATACTACCACTTTCCCTGATGAGAAAAAGAAGAGGAAATGACTGCAGATGATAAGGTGAGATACGAATCTACATTAGATCCGGTGCTAACATTAGAGCCCAGTGGCACCAAACTTATTTTTTCAGTCATTTAAGAAGCCTCAACAGGTCATGCTGCATTCGACGGTTGTCGGAAACTGTGAAATACTGATTGTCCGACTTGTAATTTGTGCTTGAACAGCTGACAAAATTGTATTCGCAACAGGTAAACTCGGAATAATAAATAGCAGACAAGTATCAAGATGTGACAGATAACATGACCTTTAACCTTTTACACAGAAAAACATATACCTAACTTTTTTAAACTAGTAATTTTACCCGAAAACACGAACATCCTGAGGATGAAGAATATTGAAATCCTTCATTTCGTTAAGCATGTAGTCTCAGCATCGCTACAGAAGTGTTTTGTTGCCATCTTGTGGTTGGTGTGTGGTATTTTTAACTAACTAGAGCTGCATCACTGGTCTGCCTCAGGATGGTGCTGTAGCAAACTGATTCACTCAGTTGTTCTTTCATGACCTAGCAACTGTAAATATTCCCAGGACACCTCTGAAAAAACTTTACTATATGCTGTAACGTATTTGTAAATCTGAATCTTGCCAAATTTCCCAAGAGACTGTGTACAGAGAGTAAATTAACTGTTATGGTGAGTAAGTTAGCCACCAGCCAATGCTGGAGTAGCCAGCTAGCATATGATGCCCCAAATACCAAGGGGCATTTTGTAAGTAAGAGTATACATGGATTGAAAAACCTGACCACTGTACTAAAATCCAGCTCTCTATCTGATTTCTTAGTCGGATTTCTAGGCCTTAATCTGATTTTAGAAGTCAGAGTAAACTGTTTACATGACCACTTTAATAATCAGGTAACTGCAGAAATCCTATTTTGATTGGATTATTAAGTGTATGTTAATGCATTTGAATACCCAGGGCTCTACATATTAAATTCAAATAAAAAAATAAATACATTTATGACAAAATGAATGTCCCATTAAGATGTAGCACCAATGACTGAGTAAGTCTGTTTATGTTTATCACACTGTGTATATTGAGTTGAATTCAGCACTTTATAGTATTTCTATTGTTTCACATTGTACCATGGTCCTTAATGAATGTCACTTCATTTCACTGTGCACTTGTGTATAGCGGAAATGACAATAAAGCCACATGGACTCTTGATAAATTGACAAGAACTGCATTATACAGTAAAGTAAGCTCCCCAGACAAAAAAATGACACCTTGCATGTTTAAGGTGGTAGTAACTTCAGGCTCCTGTAGGATGATCGGGCTAAAATATTAATAGATGGAGAAGAGGTGGTACAGTGCAGTGAATGTCTCGTTCCATGTGTTGAAAATGGGTCACAAAGCAGATGTTAATGATTGGCTAAAGGAGTGATTGCATTTGGACGTGCCAAAGACTATAATGTGAAGAAAGTAGCTGAATTTGCAGGTGTATGGAAGCATACGGTCATACGGGTCTACCAGCAGTGGCTAAAATCCCAGTCTACAGGAAATTCTTCTCAGAATTGGGCCAGGGAAGGCTTACACCAAATCTGAACCATCTGCGCAATTCTTCGATGCAAGAGTGTCTGAACATTGATGTGGCTTACATCCAGAAACCTGTCCAGTCCATGCCAAATAAAATCACAGGTGTGACTGTGGAGATATTACACGCTGTTAGGTACGTTTCAATCACAGGTGACTAATGTTTTGTCCGGTGAACTTGTATTCAAATAATCAAATTTTAAAAAACATTTAATATAACCTGATTTTGAACAAGATACAGAGAATGTGAAAGCCGGACAGGGGACAGATGATTAGATCTGACCGATGTTTCTTGTTGTCTGTTCTCCAGAACAGCATGTTTTTGTATTAGCAGTGTCAACACAAACCTCACCTTTAAGGCCTTTACAGTGCTGTAGTACTCCAAGCTGGTGAAACTCCGTTTCCCACAATGCACCGCGTGTCGTCCGAGGTTGTCGCTTACTGATGTGAACTGAATCTCAACAAGCCGGTGGAAATATTCATAAACATAACCAAGTGCAGTTTAATTTAATTTAAGTTGTATTGTGTCGGAGTTAAAACAGTGATTATTAAAGACACTTCGCTGTTGATGGGACGACTTTTTGACGGTTTATAACATCCATTTCTGACCGCTGGGCTAACGTTAGCTAGAGCTGCTATCGCCGACATGGCTGAAGAGGCAGAGTACACAGACATCCACGGGCAGCCGATTTCACTAGACTGCCAGAACCACTCTCCCTTCTGCAGTGAGTTCACTGTCAGCTCTCCGAAGATGTCTCTACGCAAGGTGATGGTGTACACCTGCTCCGTGTGGTTAGTCGCCTATGCTGTGTTTTTTGTGACGGAGGTGAGTAGATTCTCAGTCCTGTGGTTTCTGATCAGGATAGTTAGATGTGAATTAAACTAGACTGTGATATCGAGAATTACATCCGTCTGTTTTGATTTGGATGCAGCAGCAGGGATGTGTCGTTTTGCACGTTGCTCTTCTTACACTGTTGTAATCCTGTGTACAGCTCCTGTATAGACTTCGGATCGGATCGATACTGAATAATCGATCTTTTCGATCCTGACGAGCTGATCCTATTATGAAAATATGTACAAGCAGCACAAAACACCCTAACACACCACCACCACCACGTCAGTGTCACTGCAGTGCTAAGAATGATCCACCACCCACATAATACCTGCTCTGTGGTGGTGCTGTGGGGGTCCTGACCATTGAAGAACAGGTTGCAAGGGGATTAACGAAGTATGCAGAGGGACAGATGGACTACTGTCTGTAACTACGACATATATATTTGGTCATTTCAGAATATTAAACCCACCTCCTCGTGTGTGTATGTGTATATATGTGTGTGTGTGTGTGTGTATGTGTGTATATATATATATATGTATGTGTGTGTGCAAAATAGTAAACAGATCTTTTCACATTTACTACTATTTTCCTTTCATCAACATTACATATAAAATATAGTAAATAAATTGTTTGTCTTTGTGTTGTTGGCTTTGAGACCCACTGGTTCCCATTACCACCACTGTACAGAAATATAGGTTTCATGAACTTCACAATGAGTTCAGTGTTCTTTAGTGGCCTTCCCAGTGATTGACTGCCGTATATTGAGCTGAAACACTGCTGGAAACCTCAACATGGAGCTAAAATGTTGAAGGCTGAAGGGCTGTTGTGTGTAAATATGTTTTGTTTTGTAGGCTATTTTCACAACAGAATTTCCAGCAACAGACTTTATGGACTGACAAAGAAATGATATTGCTGATAATGATTTTAAAACTGTAACAGTGCACACCTATAACCTATATGGAGAACAATATATGCACTGTTTTCTCATATTACAATATACAGTGGAGTCCAAATGTCTGAGACCGGATTGAAAGTGGGATACGTTTTCATATTAAACCTGGAAATAAAAGCAGAGTTTTAGACTGAATTTGTTTTTAAACTTGAAAGATTTAAAAGAAAAGATACGACCAGTAAAATAAAGAAGAACTATTCAAAATTATGCACTGTTTCTAGGTCAGTATTGAATTTGCAGGAAGCTTTTGAAATGTTAATGTTGTTTTGTACAAAGAGGTCTTTTTTCTTAGAGCCTTCCATTAAAACCGCATGTTCAGATAATCCTCAGATGGATTGGAAAGAAAACGTTCCATCACTGATCATTGTATCAGCTTATCAGGTAGTATCACCCATTCTGACATGCTGTGTCCTGTTGTGTGCTATCGTTATAGAGGATCAGTTGACTTCATTAGTGATTCCAGGAATTGGATGCTCAGTTCTTTGAAATATATAGTTAGGAAGATGTGATTTGCGCAAGAGAGTCTGTGAACGTAGAAGGCCAGAGATCTTGTGGGCTTTGTGTGTGTTTGGTACAGACTTATGTGACTTGTAGGCTCTGCTTGTGCTATATCTAGCACTACAGCATCTGTAATCTAGTACTTCCATGCTCCAGCATGCACAACCTCAATTACCAGGCTTAGTTGCTGTGCAGCCAGGTCACACTGTCAAACTGGTTATAATAACAATAATAATAATAATAATAATAATAATAATAATACCAGGACATAATTGTTCTTATTTTATTTCTTGTGTTTGAAGCCGATAATATGCACTGTCCAGCTGCTTTCATGTGTTTACAACAAGAGCACCTAGTTGACCTGGCTTGCAACTCACAAGTTAGTAGGCTAGAGGTTCTCAACAAAGGGGAGCTATTAGTACCCAGGTATCTTATGTGCATCATTACAATGGAGGACCTTGCATCAGTAACAGTTATGGAAACAATAAAGGTTGTGATATATGTTTTATTAGGTAGGTTGTGAGTAATAGACCAAGGCAGAAGAGCCTGGGATCAGACTATGCCGACTGTATTAGTGATGAGTAACTGCACCACCCCCCTACGCCACTCCACGCCACTTTCTAGAACACTAAAAGCTATATCCACCAGGGGGCATGACAGGGTTGACACATCTTTGGCATTGGATTGTCTCCCTGAAATACTTTTGATCTCATGTTAACAATGACACGACACTGCCTGACACTTCATAGTACACATAGTACACTAATCATAGAGTACATATCTTAAACATGCCTTCTTGTCATAAAAGTGGTGGTGATTCCAGACATGTGTTTGTGTTTGCGTCTCTTCAAAACATTCCACCATTGCCTTGGAATGTTGTTGATATCACGTCACCTACAATTTACTTTGCTGCTCCATTCTGTGGAGGAGTAGCGTTTGTTTCTGAGGACGTGCTCAACTAGCGTTCTGAATGATTGCAAGATATGGGGGCAGACGTCTTGTGTACATGCATGCATAGATAAGTATAACTCTGGTTTTACTGACCAGCGTGAGCCTAAGTTCATCATACCCAGTGCCTAGTGTCTGCTACATCCAGCACCTTTGGGATGAGATGGAGCATCATTTGTGACGGAGAACTAATCATCCAACATCAGTACCTGACCTCAATACAGCTGTTGTGTGGTTCAGCAGGCAATCAAATCCTCACAGCAATCGTCCAGCATCTTAATATAAACCCTTCCCGCAAGAACAGAAGTTGTTTTTACAACAAAAGGGCAGGGCAATACCTTCCTGAAGAAATGCTGCGTGGGACGATGTCCACAAACTTTTGGACATGTAATGTACGTCTCCTATTAAGACTAACTGTTGTGTAATGTCTGTTGTAGAACACCACTGTCCTGTCGAGTGCCATAATCGTGACGTTGACTGGAATGATGCTGCACATCCACTTTGTGAAAGTGGACCAAGAGACCCTTCTCATAATTGGCTCACTGGGTGTCCAGCTGTCCTCTTCATACGCCTCAGGACGGGAGAGCACAACATTCATTGAAATGAACAAGATCAAAGACATTGTTATTAATGAGGCAATTTACATGGTAAGGACACCCCTTGTTTATGGTGATCAATCCAGGAATGTACCTGTGTGCAGTGTGTGTTGACTGTGTGTCCCCGTACAGACCTGTCAGTGTTTCTTTTTCAGCATACTATCATATACTACCTCTGCATTCTGATAAAGGACTCATCAGAGCCCAATGGAGTCGCCAGCGTCGTCCCTCTTTTCCAGGTATGTATTTGTATACTTTAAATAGTAAATAAGCTGCATATCCAAACGTCTCCAGACACCCCTTTTAATCAGTGCTTTAATTGTATACATGCAGCTTCTACAGTATAAGATCTATAGAAAAGCAAACTCTCACTATTAATACCCCTGATTTCACAATATGATGAATGAGCAGGTGTCTTCAGACTTTTGGACACTTAGTGTTGATATAAGGGCCATATCCTTTTTCATGCATTCATTTTCCTTCTGAGGTCCATTTATATTTGTGTGAACTTTATGTACTATTAACTGCCATAGGTCATTTTACATGGTCATTTTCAGCCCTTTTTATCTCAGACTAAACAGGCTGTTTTTGTTACTATGCCAATATATGTGCAAATGAGCTTTGTTCTGATTGGCTGCGCTGTATTGAACCTAATTCAAAAGGCAGTTGATACTCACATGCCGCTTCCCAACTTAAGCGTGAATGGGTGCAGCTGATCTTGGTTTTTCATTGGCGCTTGAATGATTTTTAGACCACGATTCCGAATCTAACTGTATGACAACTGACAACAGCAACATGTAGTTAAGACTGAGTAATTAAATCCTTTACTAGAGTATGTCACCTGGAAAGATTCTTTTGACTATATTATTTTGCATTCTCCCCTCAGAGTTCAAAGCCGAGACTCAATTGTCTGGTTCACGTGTACAGAAGCTGTCAGGAGATAATTGCACAGACCCGGTGACATAAAGGTAAAGGCGTGATGCCAGCACGTCTAGTCTTTCCGCATGCTCAGAATATCTTTTGGTTTACGTCGTATTGTCCATGTATGTATTCATAGAGCTTTCTTTTCCTTTTTGCAGTGCTTCCTCTTCAGCTGTATGCAGCGAAAACACTTCACTGCACTCTAGAAACTCCCTGTGAACAGTGCCAAGCTTGCCTACCCATCCTGCACCACTCCGTTTTTTGTGTAACAGCTTCACAATACAATATGGAATCCCCCTGTGAGTCTTTTTAAAATATTAAAAAAAGATCATGTGTGGCCCATTCTGACATAAAATGACCAATACTACCACCACTACTACTATTACTACTACTACTACTACTACTACTACTACTATTATTAAAAAAAAAATAATAATAATAATACGAAGAAGAAGATGATAAAGAAGAATCATTACTTAACAGATTTCACATAAATTGTAAAAGTACCTGATTTATCAGTAGCGACTGATTGGTTAAGTTAGCCCCCACATAATCCCCCCTCTTATTAGCCTGATCTTTTGGTCCTCTCACTATAATTTCAATCCGAATCATTTTTTGTGTTAGTTTGTTTGTAAGGTTGGTTGTTTTTGTAGGGAAACCAATTATATGTAATAACGTCATTTTTAGGTTTATTAAAATTAATTTTGTACATTTTCATGTGTTTTTGTAAACAAAGCTGTAAATAAAAACTTTTGGTATTACAGTCAGTACTTTTCCTGAGGTAACACCTGCTATCCACTAGGGGGAAACCATGTGCCTCTTTTATGTTGGCTAACTGAAAGCTCAGCAGTCTTACTACTGGGGCATAATAACATTTGTATTTCACTGTACAGCACAGATTGTGAGCCGGTGCTTAATACACCAGGTCATTTTATACTCCTGTAAATTGTCAGTGCAAACGGTTTCTGTGTGACTTCAGATGGAGGCAACAGGGTTTAGGCAATCCGTCACTAGTGCCATCCCTGTAGTTTACAATTAAACAGTGTATAGAAACTGACTGTAGTCCCCACAGCCTTCTCCCCAGTCTCCAGCATGGTCACTATTGTTGTTGGATTATGCTAATCCACCTCCCCTGCTCCTTGGTGGGTCAGCAGTAATTAATTGTGCAAGCTCTTTTGTAAGAAAGTGTTTTCCAGTGCAGAGGGGTTTTAGAGTTTGCATACGTGCTGCTGTTTATCTAATCAAACTATACTGGACAGAGCAGATTTGGTTGAGGCTTGTTTCGTAACTGCACCCCCAGAACCTGTACTGGGTTTGTGTATCTTGTTTCTTTGCACAGATTGTTTTTCATAAGGCTTATGGAACTTTAGTATTCTGGCCATCATGTCACTGGTAGTGTATGAAAATACTAATACACTTCAATATTGCAAAACACAGTATTGATTTTTAACTAATAGTTTACATGCAAAGCTTGGTGGCAGACAGTGGTTCGTGTTGTGTTGTGTTGAGACCCCCCACTGCAAGATAGCAGTGTTGTATTGTAATGTGTCTTCAGCCATTATACTCTTCCACTCTTCCACAGCAAGCCTATGCATATGGTGGTGTGTTTGTTTTTTAAAATGAAGTTTTTCTAAATGAAGATTAAAAAAATCATAATACTGTATATTTCCTTGCTGACAGTTTAACAACATATTGTAATATACTGAATCGTAATGCCTGTATCTTATATCGTACCACCAGGTTCCTGCCAAAATGCAGCCCTACAAGTCATGTACACTAACTGTCAAAAGTTTGGGCACATTGTAGAAGTGGTTTCTACTGTTTTCCTCATTGTAGCATGAGGGTGAAGACAAGTATGAGCTATTCACTTCTTATTGTCGCGGGGGGAAAAGGCAGAAAACATGTTTAAACCGAACATTATATGAAGCCTATTTAGTGTGTCCACCCTTTATCTGAATCACAGCTTTCATTCTTTTCCATAGCCTCAGTTTTTCAAGGAAATCTACAGGGAAATTTTTCCACACCTTCAAAGTTCAATCTTAGAAGAAGTTGGGTTGCATTTTCTGCTTCTCACTTCTCTGTTTGATTTGCACTTTTTCTTAATCCAGCAAGGGCTTTGTGACAGCAACATCTTTTCAGACTCATAACGTTCAGTTGTCCTCTCCCGGTGGAAGGATGGAGAGAAACACCTTCTTTGACTTTTCCCTTACGTCATGCCAGTGAATCGTCTTATTTCAAATTCTCCCCAGATAAAAAAAAACTTCTGTAAAGTGAATAACTTGTATTTGATGGCCATTTTGAGTGGAAATTAAAGAAATGAAGAGTGATTAAGACTTTTCCCTATATTTAGATCCAGTGTCTCTTACTGGTGTTAGGTGTGTCCAAGTATTTGACGAGCAGTGTACATGTATTTACAGCCTGCTTGGTTTCTTTTTGACTGTACATTTGTCTTTGAAAGTGAAATGACTGAAGGCGAATGACGTTTTGCCACTGTATCGATTTCTCACGATTTCTGAGGAACAGCTGTTCAGCTTATGGTGTCTGCTGCGTGGACAAAAGGACACTTAGTCATCGAGCCATTACTGATTCATATTAATGACTGCAGCATTACACCAGCTCTGCTCAACAAACTCCTAAACTACAACACAGCTATAAAGGCGGCTTTAGGTTCTGCCCTGTTTGGAACAACAGTACAAAGGGATCTGGTATATCTGTTGGTAGCATTATCTACTCAGGAGAAAGAGTGGTCATACAGGTTTGCCATTAAAAAGAAAAGAGAAACTACACAGTATTTGGCACTTGCACTGTATTGTGTGTGTACTTCCACCACAGCCTTTGTTTTCTCTGGTCGGTGTCTTATCGACAGTGATTAAGCACTCACACTGCTGCTCCTCGTGCTGGGCCTCGAATCATGCCTGGACAAGAATAGCCTTGAAGGTCAGAGTTCATAGACCCTGAGTTTTCAAATACTGGTTCCCATGTGCCTTTGCCTCACTCCTCCTGACCATTTGGAGCGGTCTGCTTATGAACCCCTCTCTGAGAAGCCGTGAAAATGACCGCAGGGTAGAAATTTCACAGGGCGGTGTGTTCGCCTGCTGTGAAGACCCTTCCAGCAGGATAATCATCCCTACTGGAGGTGTGAACTGCCCAGGAACTGGCCGAAGGGAGGAGGGGGGCGTCAGATTGCGACACCTTCTAGATCCCTCAGAACACACACACAAACATCATCCTGTCACTTGACTTGGACTTTCCCAAAGTAATCATTGCGTCATGAGTTTTAGGCATTAGCTTATTTAGCATCCTGCTAACATCTCTTGTTTACACACTGGGCACCTGATCCCGATGGATGGACAGGAGCACTGTTGACTCTTCTGTGTATACGTAAACACTGGATGCAGCGGGCTGTTCAGTGTTTGTGTACATTGACATGTTTGTGTATGCTGAAGTGTTTTCAGGTAACAAGCGTTTCCACTTGACATTAGGAGGAAGAGGCTTTCAGAGGAAAGATGTGATAAAAGTGACCATGATGAATAGGGGTGTAATGCATCATGACATTGTGACAAAGAAACAATACAATGAGAGTTCCTGGAGAGGGAACGTTTTGTTGTTATGGCAGTGAACGCAGCACGATTGTTTAAGGACAAAATTTAGCCAACGTCCAGCAACATGCGGTCAACCACACCAGCATGTTCATCAGTAAGCTGGGCAACAACATGGATACAGTTAGCATTTTATTTCATTGAACTTTTGTTCATATTTTGTTCAAAATATCGGGCGAATATCAAATCTTACATGAATATGAAGAGTAGGTTCTTAAAGTGAGGGCACAACAACTATGGATCCCCTAATACATAAAGCCTAAATTAATACTTGGTTTCAAAGGTGCTAATGTAGCTAAAAACAAGTGGCACACAGTTGGCAATACATGGACTGGCTAGCCACCTCATCCCCACTTGTTTTCATCTGTTCATAACCCTGCTAGAGGTTCAAGTCCTTTTTACAATAGATTTTTGGTGAGGAAGCAGGTTGTGCTAAACTAAAATTAGCAGTGTAAGCAGTTAAAACAGGTTTACATGTGAAAAACATGATAAAAGTATTGACCATTAGGAAGCTGCTAGCTTTGTGTGCGGTGATAAACTAGTAAAAGAAAGTGTTTTGTCGAAAATGCTAATGTTGCTAATAATAAATGATGCTAACTGATATAAAGCAATAATGTAACTGCTTAGTGGTTTTGAGCAAACACTTCTTTTGATGTTAGCCTTAGATGAAGACGTGGGATGTGCTAAACTAAGCAGGCTATGCTAAAGTATGTTTTCATTTCCAGTTGATATTAGCAGGGAATACGGTGAAAAGCAGGTTTTCATATGAAAAATAAAAGTGATGATGATATGGAACCTGCCAGCTTTGGATGCTTAGTAGTAAACTGTTTGTTAATAGAAGTGTTAATGCTGTTAATAATGAAAGACATATAGTTACATAGATTGAATAGGTAGCCATGCTAACTGATATAAAGGAAAAATGTAGCCACTTAGCAGGGTTGAGCAAACAGTTCTTTTGACGTTAGACTTAAACAAAGAAGTGAGATATGCTAAATTAAGCAGGCTACGTTAAAGCATGTTTCATTTCCAGTTGACATTAGTGAGGAAAGTACCCTTACGAGGAGGAAAAGGTTTTCAGAAGAAATAAAGATGAAGATGAATAAAGATAATGCACAGTAGATCCCATTTAGCATTGTAGTCATTGTCATTGATTCATGTTAGACATTTTGCCTGAATTGGTAATAATTTTGGGTTATTTTGCAGGGCAATAAGGCAGGTTAGGGTAAACTGTGATTTCTTTTCCAGTTGAAATTAGCAAGGAAAGAGACCATCCTTAGGGAAAAAAACATTTCAGAGGAAAAACATGATAAAAGTGATGACGAAGAAGAAGTCCCCAGCTTTGGAGTAAATATGGAATATAATTAAACAGTCAAGAAATAATATGCAGTGCCTCCAAGTTAGAATGGATTAATCATATTAACAAGCCCCTAGTCACTTTCATTAATACATAAACTTGTCAAAAGGCAATAAGGTATATATATATATATATATATATATATATATATATATATATTTTTTTTTTTTTTTTTTTTTTATTTATTTTTGGACTTCAGATACATGAGAAGGATGTGATAAACTATCCTAAACTTTACCCTTAACATGAAGAAAGGTTTTCAGATTTTTTTTTTAATTGAAATGAAGGAAAGTGGTGCCGGTGAGGGAGCCGGCAACTTCATAACCATATTAGATGTTTTGAAAAACATGTATTGCCACTTTTGTTCATTTTTTTTACTTTTATGCGTTATTTGAACGCAGCAGCTGCTGTTTACATTGTGTGAAAATTTCATGATGAATAGACCAACAGAAATGGCCCAAAATTGCTTGGTTCCATTGACGTACATTCAAATTAAATCAGGGTTTTGTCCTCTCCTGTAAAGCTGCCATTTTCAAGATACTGTATTTTCTTTGGACAGCGACAATATTTTGATGTTAGAAGTAAGGAAGGAAGTTTTCAGGTGCTGACATTAAGACTATAGATAAAGAAGAATTGGTATATGTTACACTATGGTAAAGAAAGTATTCTGTTTACAGAAGGTTGCTAATGATGATTGACATGTAACAGATCCCAGTTAGGATTATGTAGAGTAGTCATGCTAACAGGAAGCCAATGGTATTCATTAATTTATAGCCAGAGTTTTGAATGTTGTTCCTTTGGTATTACACTTTAGACAAAGGAGGGAGATCTTGATCAGCTTAGCTGTGTGCCTGAAGGCTGGAGTGTTTTGGAGGGAAACCCCACAGTGTGGGAAGGGTGCTAGAACCCCGCTGAGCTGGGAGTTTCCCTCTCTTTGCTTGTAGAGACAGTTTGTCACTCCCACCCTTGTGTCCCTTAACTGACAAAGTATAAACTGCTAATCAAAACAACACAACCGTTTCAGTTCCTGCACTGAATCTGGCTTGCAGTTTGTGAAACAGAAACAAAGTAGACTATTTATAGGCCTTAGAGTGCATTTGTAGGCCTATAGGCACACTGGGAGAGGCATTGCATTAAATTTGCTTGCTTCAAACTGATTGACCAAAAACATAATATCTTTAAGTTCCAGTATTTTTTATGCAGCACATTTGAGTCCATCTTGTTATTGCGTTATGTTATTAAGTGTTCACACGTCTATAGCTTACAGTCTTGTTTATCTTGTACTGTGTGCTGCATATTCTCTGTAACCGCTTATAAAAAACTCAGACCTGTTTCTGTATTCAGTAAATCACATTACACTTCTGAATGTCTGCAGGCAAAGCATATCTTCTGCAAAGCCCATAGGGGAGCTCTTAAATAAGGAGCAGCTTCTCAAATGTCCACCTCATGTTTCTGATTCAGCTGCTGGACCTCAGGAGGTAACTGTATTTAAAAGGCTCACTGCTGTGCTTTTCAAACAGCGCCCTCCATCCCCCGCGCCTCTCTCAGAACTGTTTCTGAACTCACCCCCCCCCCCCCCCCCC
>CM067481.1:29281434-29316175 GCA_034552555.1 Semaprochilodus insignis | reverse complement strand
TTTTCTGTCCCTCTCTTTCCTTTTTTCTTTGTCTCTATCTCTCTATAACTATTATCTCTCTGTCATTTTCCCCCTCTGGCTCTTTTTTCAGTGTTCTGTCTCCCTCTTTTTTCATCCCTCTGTCTCTTTTTCTTACTGAATTTGTGATGAAATGAACCTACTTTTTTTTCCTTTTCTCATTCTGTTGTACTGCTTCTGGACCATTTTAGCTGTTGCTAACACTTCTCAGTTTGGAGTTTCAGCGTTTAAGAGAAGAAAGAACTTAAAACATTGAGTTCCTGAGAACTGTACCGCAGTTCTACAGGGAAGTCAGTACTTCATCATTTCAGTGTAGCAGTGTAGTAGTCTTATTCCTGAGTATGGGTTTAGGCTACTCGAGGCACGTCTGATTCCGAAGTATTTGAGTACGTGCATGATGTGATCAAGCGGGCAGTTTCTGATATGAGCTGAGCAACACTTTCAGACAGCTGTGTTTGAGGAAGCGGATGCCGGTGGGGTCAGACTGTGCTCTGTGCCATGTCGGCTGTGTGTGCACAGACAAATGGAGTAACTGTTCTTCTGGTTAGACCGGCTCCTTGAGCTCAGTGGACTCAGGAAATGCTGGGAAAGGGCCTGTCGAGCCGGTTAGGTGAGCGCAGACTTTCAGAAAGGCTCCGCAGCAGGTGTTTTTCATCATCACTAACACACACGTGTACATGTGCCTTGAGGTTAAGAAGGAGCAATCTCACCTCACTCGTTCTGGAATAATACATTTCTGTACGTGCAGTGAGAAGGTTTACTTCCGCAACACTGTTTCTGGAACAGCGCTGGTGGAGCTGCCATTGTTGTTCTAAGAGGCTTTGAATGAATGTTTATATTTATATGGTTTATAATGAATTAATTCAATGAATACATAAAAATCTGTATCTACTGTATATAACACTTTCATTGTATCTGTTTATATTTATGTAATTAATCAGTGATCACAGAGCATTGTGGTCCGACTGGTCCCATTCCTCCTGCCATAGTTAAACAGCAGGGTGTCATTTAACCCGAAAAATATAACAGCAGACGTCATCTTTGCTGAATGAATGTATGCAGCTGTCCCACATGTTAGTCTCAGATATGTGACAGTAGTCACAGATGGTGCAGACCCCTGGCTAGCTGAAGATAAAGGCCTTGAACTAAGACTTGTGCCTTCTTTAGAGGGTGTAGGACAGATCACGACCATTTTCAGACATACTTTTAGCTGAAAAGAAGTCCATAGCCAGCTGTGTGTTGTTCCCTGATCATTCCACTTACAAGTTAAGCTGATAGAAGGTCTAGAAGTTGGTTCCATTTGGAATCAATTGCTGTTAACTTAATATGAAGTACAAAGACCTCATATCAGCAGGTGAAGCAAGCCATCACTAGGCTGACAAATCAAAACAAACCAGATCAGGGAGAGAGCAAGAGTGTGCCGTGTTTGGGGCATTCTTGAAAAGAAAGAACACACTGGTGAGCTCTGGCCTGGAAAACCGCTGAAAGCAACTATGGTGTATGTCAGAAGAATTCTTTTCCTTGTGCAAAAAAAACACCTCCAGGAGGTAGATGCATATATCTCAAAGTCAACATACCAGACGAGACTTCACCAGAGTAAAAAACAATAAGAGTAAAAAAAATCAATAAGCCTTAAGACCAGATTTAGTCTGCCAAAAAAAAAACTTTAAAAAATGTCTGAGTTCTTCTAGAACAGCATATTATGGGTAGATAAGACACAGCTCAATTTGTACCAGAATGGCTGGAAGAAGAGAGTATGTAGATGGGAGGAAACTGCTCATAATCTAGAGTAAACCACCCTTTCTGTCAAGCATGGTGGAGGTAGTTTTATTCACAAATGTATTGATGATGAGAAGCACTGAAGGTAAAACTGAAGGTAAAATGCCTCAAGAACAACTAAGGAATAAAGACATCTGCAGTAAATACCTAGAACAGCATCACCAGGGAAGGACCCCTGCGTCTGACTGTAATAACTACTATGAAGTTAATATTTATTTGATGTAATGATAAGAATTAGGAATTGACATATTGTCCCACATACAGAGTTCTGGGGCATAACCAAGGGGTAAAATCCTCATCCTCAAAAGGTCTCATATGTTGATCCACATTATAGTTCCTTACTTAACTCCATAACTTTTAGTTTCATTGTAAGTTATAGAATAATAAGCCAAAGTCATCCTACCGTGACCAAATTCTAGTTTCCGTGTATTCTTTGGTTGAAGTGTAGGTGTTTTTGCCTGCATTGAAAATGTATTTTGAGTTTTGATTACATCACTGTGCACTACTGGGAGGGCAAAACATAACCAAAAATACCACATGTCAGTATTTAGCTAGCTCATAGATCCTCCCTGAAACTTTGTTTCTCTTAGAAATGACGCATCTGAACGAAAATGTGCTACAAATTATTATCATTAAGTCAATTAATATCATTTTTTTTTTATTGGGAATTCCACAAATTTGTCAACATTCCTGCATAATTCTGTCATTTTGATGTAAACAGTCATTCAGAGTAGTTTGATGTGGAAACTACTCATTTTATTAAGTGAACCTACATGTGTCTTCTGAGTTTCCATATGCAATGTCTTTGATGGTAAAATAATTTGGAAAAAGAAAGTTTTCTTTGGGAACTATTTTGCCTCACAATACCCTACATGTACCACTCCACCGTGAATGGATTGGAATAAATGATTTACAAGACTTTTTAGACCAAAACATCATCATAAAACAATGTCCCAGATTTCAGGCTGTGTATTCACAACCAGTTCATGTAATAACCTTCTGTGAGGGAGCTTTTAGATGTCTGGTTCCTATCACCACCACTGTGAACAATTCTGACACTCTCTTCTGTTTCTCTAAAATGAAGTATGACTTTGTTTACATCTTAACCATTTAATTATGTAGACATTCTAAAGACAATGGTGGTGTTAACCAAGTCCGAAATGCTGCCTTTAATATCTTACAGTCTGTATGGACTGTCTAGCTGTTTCCCACCTCTGTTCTTATCTTAGTGGCTAGCACTAGTCTGGCATTTAGGAGAGTTGTGAAGAGGCTGTTAAAAGCATTATAGAAACCCCATAAAACAGAACTACCACCCTGCTGACTAGGCTGCCTGCCATATAGATACTGCTAGACTGTTAACTCTGCATCCTAAAAAAGCTTCTTGTCTTAAGGTTTTTTTGGTGGTTCAGTGGCGTTGAATTGGTATTCATTGTCAAACTTTAAGGGGGAAACACTTTTCTGGCTGCACTGTATTTCCAAATGTTTCTAGACACCTGCTCATCACGCATTTCCTCTGAAATCAATAACAGCCTCTGCTCTTCTGGGATATCACATGTTGCAAGGAGATGATCGCATTCAGCCACAAAAGCATTAATGAGGTCATGTACTGATGTTGGATGATTAGAGTTCTGGATCACAAACTCCATTCCAGATCATCCCACAGGTATTGGATGGAGTTCAATCACTCCAGAGAACACAGTTCCAGTGCTCCACAGCCTATTGCTAGGGGGTCTTTGCAGTGGGCCTGATGACCTTAGGCTCGTCCCCAACTGCTCCAGCGTGCCCCATCCAATCTGCAATGCTTTCTATGGAGATGATAGAAGCTGCGTATTAGCAATTGAACGCCTGTCAGTAGCAACCGAATTTGCTTATTAGAAAGGCTGCCTAAATATACATATACCATATATAATATGGACATATTTTGTAGATTGTGATATGTTGAGTGTTGCTTCAGTGTTTGTGCAAGGTCTCAAGAGCTGGGGGCTGGTCATAAGCAAGATATACATGGGGCACATGTAGCTGATTGTCTAATAGCTATATGAAACAATAAATAAATAAATTAATTAATAAATGAAGACACTTGTTGTAACTGGCTAGCAGGTGAAGCAATTGCATATTGATGAGCACCTCACTCACTGCCAGCTCATCCAGACTCCTATGGCTGAGACCATTCACCAAGGGGTAAACAAACCCTGATGTCACTTTCTCTTCCCTTCAGCTCCAGTGGATGTGGAAGTGTGGGATTCTGCTGGTTACTGTTAGCGTCTTGTCCCCACTTGTCGTTAAACTATTGAGCCAAAGTCACCATGAGTCACATCACCCCCTCCCCTAAACAAGAAGAGTGTGAGAATGGCAACACCCATTAATTCCCAGACTAGGACACACCTACGCCGTGCCGTGATCCGACCTATCACAATATTTTCATGCAAATTATGCCATGTTTTGCTGCGCTGTGTGAAACGTTTATGATTTGCGAAACTACCTGAAAGACAGCTTGCGTTTCTACTGACACGGTTCAGTGTTTCTATGTTTTATGGATATCAGGTTGCTGTTATGTGCAACTTTTGTTATTATCTGGATTTCTGCCTTACTGATATGTGAAATCAAAGAGGATGACTTACCAAATGACAGACACTATTTTATTGATCAACTGGTTCAAGCAATTAAGGAAGATGATACAAGGGAGCACAGTCATATGCAAATGTTTTGGTGCCTTTGGTCAAATCACATGTTTTTTAAGTGACAATAAGTTGGCACATCCTCTGCAGAGAACACACCTCTGCACTATTTAGACTCTGAATTAATGTCTATTTGCTGAATTTAATATATTGGGGAAGAAAAGTTTAAAGGTTTTTGTCCCCCCAACAGGTGAAGCTCAGCACTAAAATTTTGGTCAGCACCTCTACACAACAGAGCTTCTCTCAGACACAGCAGGGTGGGCTAATTTTTAAAGAGATTTCTGAGGGTCTTTTCTGGGTTTTTTTGTGGGGGTTTTTGGGCTTCATTAAACTACCAAGATCAAGGCACGGGCTCAGTACACAATTCTCATGATAAAAAACCCACGGCTCTCTCGCAGGATCCGCAGGTGTTTCTGACACTTGATCATGTCTGTGTTTTTGAGTCTACCATTCTGGTGCACTTGGTATGGTGTGTATTAGTAGCCTGGTTTCCTTCGTTTGGACAAAAAATTGGATTTTAGATCTGATTTGCTTTTTGTTCACAATGGTGAAAGAAGATGTAAACTCAAGTCATACAGAGAAAAACAGAGATCAACTTTTGGGATAATAACTGGGATGATATGCAATGAACATTCTGAACCATGCTGTTCTAGGTTTTGGTTTAAAGCCATTGGTATAAGCCATGTGTTATCATGGCTTTTCTCACACAGACAAATGTCACTGGAACACACAACCTCAAGGACCTCACCGGGTTCCCATGGGTCATGGAATTTCTAGAATATCAGGGAACATGGAAAGTCAGGAGAGTTGTCCATTTTGGGCCAAATCTTTAAAAAATCAGTGAAGTTTGTTTGTAGCATCTTTGCAATTTTAGCTAATATATCAAAACATTATATTTTCATATTGTCGCTATCCAAAGAAAAACAAATATCTCCAAAATGGAAACTTTACAGGAGAGGGCAAAAACCTGATTTAATTCTAATGTAAGTCAATGGAAACAGACGTTTTTTCAAGCAATTTTGGGCCATTTCTGTTGGTCCATTCATCATGAAATTTTCACACAATGTGTTCAAATGATGCACAAAAATAAAAATCACCAAAAATGGAGATTCATGTTTTTCTTTGTAAGGCGATGATATGTTTCCCGTATTGTGTTAGTGGTTGTTATGGTTACTTGATTTTTCACCCCATTTATCTCCCTCCTGCTTGTCAACAGCCAGCAATCACTTTAGTCAACATATGCAGTCTCCTGCACCCGCTAACAAATGCCAGGAAATAGTATATTTCAATAATGATTGTGCATTATGTTTATGCAGCAAAACTGGTTGAGAACAACCTTCTAATGTCTTAACCTGAGAAGACCAAGCTCAACTTTCTCAGAGAGTCTTAGTCTACTTATTCAGTGCACCAGGGATTTGAATGTCAGCATTCACACTTGTTCACACTGCAATAACAGTGCAATCATGCCAGGAGCTGTGGATTGTGGATGTAAAAGGTAAAAAAAAAAATGCAGCCGATCTCAAGTTTGCTTTCAAGCTGCTGTTCTTTGGGCAAATGGGGGACCAGGTTAATGTAATAAATGAATGTTCACAACTTTATATTTGGAGAAAACACCCAAAACGTGAAACATGGTGGAGGTAGTGTAATACAGTGTGGTTGTTTTGCTTCCTCTGGGACCAGATAGATTACAGTTATTGGAGACCATGCACAATACACAATATCAGACCACCTGTCTCTTATCTAAGAAGAAGTTAGGTGAAAACACAATAATGCTCTAAAATAAAGGTGTAAATCAGCAGCAAAGCAGCTCAAACTAAATAAACTCTGTATTTCAGAATGGCAGTGCAAGACTCCTAAAACCCAATCCCTGAAAACCGTGATCTGAAGCAGGTCATTAAAGCAAAATATCTCAAAAATACACTCATCTTCACCCAGAAGCCACCCAGAAGGAATCCACCGACAGGAATGAAACTTGGTGGGTAAGTTTGACATCGTGAGACAGGCGAATGATTCAAGTGTCGCGCTTGGCCATGCATGTGACGTAAGCAAGGACGGGCCTTACTGCTGTATCTGACTGACCCAACAGTCATGATTGCGTACATTCAGCGAGCAGTGATGCCCTCCATGAGGCATCCTGTTAGTGCCAGCACCATTGGCAGACGGCTGTACGACATAGGACTACATGCAAACAGGCCATTATTTTATCTTCCTTCCCAATGGCACTGCAATCCGACACTTCTTTCTGGGTGTAAATAGAACTGAAAAAAAAGAACTGAAACAGGAATACAGGAATGGCGTCAAAACACCTCATAACCAGTGCACAAGACTGATCAGCAGGTTGAGGCTATTGACAGTAGAGAAAGCTCCAATATTTACTGAATATGAGGTTTCTCACTCCTTATACATCAGTGTCCTTGAATAATTATGGCAGGTTAAAGCATGTGTTCAATAAGGTTATGTAAAATATATGTAACGTGGTGTAAAATGTGGTGTGTTTGCAGTTTGTTATGTAATAAATCAATTATCACAAGATAACAGTCAAATCATGATTTGGGTGGCATCAGTGCAGAAATCCATGGACCTTTCCTAGAACCCTCTAACTGCTGCATGGCACTAATAGTTCTCAAATGGTGGTAGTGATGCATCGCAAATGATCACAAAGGAAATGAGCCAGGAGCAAAAGCTCAATTTAATGCTGCTCCACAAAAACAGATTACAGCGTGGGATGTGATAAAGCTGCATCTCGGCCGTGCTGACTAAGCCAGGCCTTCAGTTGTTCAATGCGCTGTTGCCCAACACGAGGCAGGCTTAGAGTAACAAATCAAGACACTTGGTTCAATGGTCACTCTGATACCCTCACACCAGCCAATTCAATCAAGCCATGATGAGACTGGAAAGATAATGGCACAAATCCAGCACCGTCAATGGCCGCAACAAGGCTGATATTGGGGCTTTGAAGTGATTATCAGCTCATCAGGTTTCTGGAAAACCTGCTGTTTGACGGTCAGTAATTATGCTTTGATGTAGAACTGTAATGACAAACCTATCAGATATGTGCTTACATACATACATACATAGGTGCTTGTTCGCTCCAGAGATGTGTTCAAAACTGTTCATGCATTCGTTTATCACAATCTTATGGGTTCTTCTGGGCTGCTGTGCTTGTTTCAAGGTACTGCAGATGTCTTGGGCTGCTGTAGTGTGGTGCAGCACCTCTGTGTGAAATGAAAACAGAACAGTTCATAAGCTGCACACCGAAACTGGGGAGAACTCTATGAAGCATGGCCGTTGGGGCAGGAGTGAGTAACGTTATTGCCTGCAGGCTAATCCTCAGACAACAGCTGTGAGACATGAGCACATGTCGAAACTGTCAGTTTACAGTGCAGATTTGTTGATCAGAATCTCTTCCTATTTATGAAACTGTCTCTACACGAGTGCTTTACATTTGCTACTTTTACTATGGGTCTTTTAAAAGAAACATGAGTTAAACCAAAAAGGCAAAACACTTTTCTCCATCTTGGTCCTGGAGGTGTTTTATGTTTTCCCTAACACGGATTGTAAAGAGGTGTTAAAAAAGAGCAACATGTTTTATTATCACAATATTATGTTTTGTGATACTGTATACTGATTTTCTGATTAATAGTCAACATGCAAAATTGGTAGCAGACAGTGACTTATTTACCTCTAGATTGCATATATGGATATCTATCTTCAGCCATTAGACTCTTTTTCTGTTCTAGTTTCCTCTGATAATGTCCACCTATAATGTTTTAAGGTTTCATGTACAAAAACATCATAAGACATTTTTACATGGCCATTTTCCAACCTCTCTTTATCCCTCAGAATTAAACAGGCAGTTTGCAAGTTTGGACTGTACTTTCAACATGATGAACGACTAATTGAGGGAGAGAAGAGAACTCTGAGTTCTTGGTGGTTTCTGCCTGGGGCTAGAAGGCCGGACCCAATCCCCCACACCCCCCCATTTTTTTTATAAACTTTGGTAGGACAGTCATATGACTGAAGAACAGGGAGTAGATGGGGTGGTTGTGGGAACTGCAGAACTTCACGGGAAACTGAACACAAGGTGGGAATTTATAGGGCATAAGTTAGAAGAAGGAGGAGCTTCATGCATGGTCCCCTGCCCGTATTTCATTGATTTCATAACTCTGTTTTTGTTACTGTGCCTTTAAGACTGCACTCCACTGCGCCTCATTCAAAAAGCAGTTTGGGCTGAAATACAGTTTATAACTTTAAAGGCTTGAATGACTGCAGGTAGCAGACAGTGATTTTATTTCGACCACTAGTTTGCGTATATCATCTATCTTCAGCCATTAGACTCTTCCACTCCAACGTAAATAAGTATCGGGCGCACTGCTAACATTAGCATTAGCAAATCTATGCATATGGTGCTGTGCACCGTTTACAGTATTGCAATATATTGCAACACACTGAATCGTAACCCCTGTATAATGATACATATCATATCCATATCCGTGGAAATATTCCATGTACATCTGTGAGAAAAATGACTCAGTGTCTGCCGTAGTGACATGACAGGACTAGGCCCAGCCAGAGTGCAGCACCTTGTGCTGCAGTTTTAACACTTAATGACATCAGTGAAACTCGGAGACTCTGAAACTGGCACCATGCCAAGGAAGGCGCTGCTCTGTTTAGCCTGAGCCCTGGGAAAGGGGGCGGGAAGAGAGCCGAACAAAGAGGTGAGTAACCGTCCCTCAACCACAAAGCCAGAGGAACACCTCAGAGCTCCTGGGAACATGAACCTGTCAGACACGGTTCTGGTTGCACAATATGAAGAAGTAGTAGTATCAGTACAGGTGTATTGAAAGTGTATATGTATGTGTCAGAAAGAGAGAGAGAGATCATTATCTCATTAGACTAAGCCTTTTGGTTTCTGACACATGACAACAATTAATGCTGAAAATTAATGTTGCTCATATATAACAGCAGAGGTATAAGAGAAAAAACACTTTTTTCATCCCTCTAATAAAAGGGGTATTCATCCTGATACAGCACAGATATGTGTATCAGCCCGTCCCAACAATGTGTATCATGGGAAAAACAGGAAAATCATTATATTTATAACTCTTTGTATTCAAATTAGAACACTGAGTTAACATTTTAGGGGGGAAAAACATTATATACAAATAATGATTTAATTTTAATGTAAAGTCAGTGGAACCAGACTTTTTTCCAAGCTATTCTGAGCCATTTCTGTTGGTCCGTTCATCATGAAATTTCACACAGTGTAAGCAACAGCTGCTGTGTTCAAATGATGCATAAAAGTAAAAAACAACAAAAATGGAGATGTATGTTTTTCCATTGGACAGTGATGATGGTGTGAGAATTCCTTGATGAATTGACCAGTAGAAATTATACATATATATATACACACAGTATATTGGTACAACACACTTCTGCATATTTTAATTACTGAATTTATTGTGGGAAAAATATGTGTATGTATATTTTAGTTTAGTCTTTTTAGATTATATTTGTTACATTGTTTTTTACCTTTAGATCACTATTTATTTCAGTAAACAAAGACAAAGAGGAAATGGATCAAAAACATGATTCACTAAGGTGCTTTCAACATAAGATGTGGTCATCTGCAAAGATTTGTTCTGCCAGTGAGTCACCTGATCTGCCAGATGAATGAAAGTACCCTGATGATGAGTCCTGTTTTACCTGAATGACACAATAGCCATTCAGCCACTCAGACTGTGCAGTGTGTTTGAACAGGATATTCTGTGTGTACTCTTTATCAGCTAGTGAAGTGCTGCTCTGTAGAAGGCATTACGATCTGTAACAGGAAGAAATCGTCACTGGAGGCTTGACCTGAAAGTTTCTACCGATCACTCTATTCACAACAGCTCAATGGATACTTTACTTCCTGTAAATATCTGATTTCCCAAAAGTTCACAAGGAATGACTTTCATGCTGTGTTCAGTTCCATATAGTACAAAGAATGGTGACAAGTTGTTTGGCCTGTTTTCAGATTCAGACTGGGCATCATATTCCACCTTAACTCAAGTCTTTCCCAGCAGAGTGTACATCCAAGTTCAGTCTAATTTCTCGCCTGTAATATTCGGACAGGCTCGAAGTTTTTGCTCAGCTGGATCATGCACTAGGGCTGCCAAGAGGCCCCCTTACGTGGGGGTCACTTTATAATTAAATTGCTAGACCAGATTTTTTTCTATTCTAGTGTCCTCTGATAATGTCAACCTATAATGTTTTATAAGGTTTCATGTACAAAAACATCATAATACATTTTACATGACCATTTTCCAACCTCTGTTTATCCCTCAGAATTAAACAGGCAGTTTGCAATTTTGTAAAATTTGGATTGTACTTTCAACATGAGGGAAGACTAATTGAGGGAGAGAAGAGAACTCTGAGTTCTGGACGGCATCATTTCCCATATTTCAGTGAGTTCATAAATCTGTTTTTGTTGCTGTGCCTTTAAGACGCGCCTCATTTTAAAAATTTGGGATGAAATACTGTTTATAACTTTAAACTGGCTAAATAGGCGTAAATAATTAAACATCGGTTTTTGTGACATCTGGAGAACAGTGGCTTTAAAACAGCTTAGTGTTTGCCGATTATGGACTGTGGATCGAATTTTACAATTCAAAGCTTTAACAGAGTTTACATACTAGATCAAACACTGTCATTAAAACAGAGGGAGATTCAGTTTTCCATGATGTGCATAAAAACAAACTGAAAGTTTGTAATAAGACATTTATGAGCAGTGTGTCATTGATGAAAGTGCACAATTTAGGGAGTCCTATTGAAGTCCTACTTCAGTTATTTATCGAACTTTCAGTATAGGATGTTTGATGGGTCGCCATTTTGCTAACACATGTTTGCTAATGCAACATGCCAGACATCGCGGCATGGAGTTGTAGAGGTTCCTAATGGTGTCCTGTGATAATCCATCACCGAGTTAAAACAATGTTCAATGCAGAAGAATTGTTCTAGCAAACTTTATGAAACAAAATGAAGAATTGTATGTGCAAGATAGAACATTCCATTTGAACTGGGAAGTCGGAATAGTTCCTAGTAGGAAGTTTCAACTGGAATGCCCCCAAAACTCAGATTTCGTACTTGGAAACTTGGGAGAGCCTCACCAACACTGACCTCAAAATCCAAGATGGCTGCACTGTGTATCAACAGTAGTAGAGGAGTATGGGGTTAGATAAGCCAGTGGGTAAGAGTTGACCCTTCACCCTATATCTTGACAATCATGCACTTTTATCATCATGACATGTGACCATACATTCTGGAACCATCCATCAGTTTTGCCAGTCTGTGAAACATGGGAGGGGTGGTAAGCACCAGTTTACTTAAAACCTGTTTTTGCGGCTTGTCAAAGTAACATTTTGGCTACATCAAAGCAAATTTATCCAGATCGCAAATTATTTATGATGAATGTTGGTAATTTACCAATGTATACAACCATGCAAATCAAAGCTAAATATTCTTCATGAGCTAGCTAGTTTTCTTTTTCCCAAAATGGTGCCTATGAGGCAAAGTGAGACGAATACTGTGAGGTTAGTTGAGCCAGCAGTTCAACTTACCCCACCATAAGGCACTGAAGTTAAGTTACATATCTGAAGTTGATTCTAGTATTTCAGTGTAATTATACTCAATTGGTTTTAGTTTATCATGAATTCATTTTAGTTCTACTTGATAGGGACAGTTTAACTATGAGTACACCAAATCCAGCAGGAAAGCTATCATGCCAAGAAGCTACAAAAGGTAAACATACTAGTGCCCAACACCCAATGAAGAGATGGAGAGAGCAGCCATTGATGTCATTGGCAGAAAATCCATAAAATAAAACAATTGACAGGTCAGCCCTTCAGAGGTACATTAAAAAGAGGCAGGTAAAGGAAGTAAAAGTGCAGTGAAACATTGGAAGCTGTTTTTCAGAAGGTGTTCAAAACAAATTGTTTCAAAACTGCAAAAAATTGAAAATACTGAAATTTGAACATAATTTGCTTGGTTTGATGTTGTTTAACTTGGCTGATGAAACATGACTATTTGTAGAAGGGAACGGATTATTAAATTAGTTTTTTAAAAGAGATAAATTAGCTTTAACAATTCACATGGTTTGATTCACATTCTGTTAGATGGTCAGATGGTGCAACTTACTCACTGACCATCCTAACATGAGGCAAATTGAGCCACAAGAATACTTTTTTAAAATAAGCCATAATTTTAGCACCCTTTGTCATAGATGTGGTCTAATAATTGACAGGATCATCCTGACATCCTGAAATTAGGTTAGAGTCACTAACTAACCTAATTTACCCTTATCTTGAGGACCATGGTTCATCTTACCCGACGCTCCCCTAAATGCTGTGGTATTATACTGTTTATTAGAACTATTTAGGTATAATTAAATCAGTACTAAAAAACTAACACACACAGTACTAACCTATGTCTGTTGATATGTTGCTACAGGGTTTGGATTCACAACATACAGTACTATGTAATGCACAGTTAACTGCAGTTATAGATGCATTTTGAGTGCTATGTTACAGTAAACAAACTGTCATCGGTTATAATGTCTTATTGACCTCTCTGCAGCCTTTGACATGGTAGACCACAGGATTCTCCTTTCGGTCCTGTTCAACCTTGGAATCTCTCTGGTTCTGCATGAAAGTAGTTTCAGTCCTATCTGGAGGAGTGCTTTTACCAGGTAACTTGGGAAACGTCCACTTTTGCTCCATGCAGGTTTTCGGCTGGAGTCCCTCAAGGCTCTGTGTTGGGCCCACTTCTCTTTTCACTCTACACTCATTCCCTTGATGATGTCATTATCTCTTATGGCTTATCTTACCACTGTTAGTGCTGACGACACTAACAAATACTTTCATTGCCACCATCTGATACTCAGGTTTGCATCCACATCTCAGCATATCTGGCTGACTTCTATTCCTGATTGACAGCTCACCATCTGAAGCTCAATCCTAGACTAGACTGAGCTGCTGTTCATGCCTGGAACTACAGGTCCACGCGATGATCTCATTTGAGAATTCCTTGATCATTCAGTCTAAAGATGTAAGAAGCCTGTGTGTAATTCTGGATGACCGGTTATCGTTCTTAGCACATACTGCAAACCTGACTCAGCCATACAGATTTCTCTTCTACAACATCAGGTGGATCCAACTCTATCTCTCTCAGGAGGCTATACCCAGGTGCTGTTCCAGTCTCTTTTCATTTCAAGGCCTGACTACGGCAACTCACTCCCGGCTGGTCCTTCTCGGCGGGCCGTCAGGCACTTGCAAATTGACCCAGAATGCAGCAGCACGGCTTCAGTCTTTCCAGGTTCACTCATGTCACTCCACTGCTGCGCTCCCTTCACTGTAGCTCCCCTCATCTGATTTAAAACTCTCATGCTTGCCTACAAAGTCAACTAGACCACCTCATGGTAGTATTCATGAGTCAATCTGTACCTCGATCTCTTCAGCTTGAAGTACAGCTCAACTGGACCCGCCATCCTTCAAGATTCATGGAAGACAAAAATCAGGTTCTCTGTCCTGTCACCCAGATGGTGGAATGAACTTCCACTTGCTGTCTGAACAGGAGACTCTCTCTGTCTTCAAACGCAGAGTGAAGACCATCTCTTTGTGTAACACTTAAGTGAGCACTAATCTAAGTAAACATCCAAATGCACTGTATTGCACCTATGCTGTACTTAACTCTAAATTTGTCTTCTAGGTATTAGCCCTGGCCCTTGTTCTGACAGTGTTTAAACTCAAGGGCAGTTTGGATTCCAACCTATTTGTACTAGCTAGGATATATCCTCTGACTGAACACTAAGCACTTTTGTAAGTCACTCTGGATAAGAGAGTCTGCAAAATGCTGATATTTACATGAATATCAGCATTTAGCAGTTTACATAAATGTAGATGTAAACTAGCCAGGTTAGCCATTAGCCAGTGCTGGCACTATGACAACTTTACATGTATGTTTTAATCACAAATGTGAGTGCTGTCTTGTATCTGACTAATGTTTCAAAGTGAATTGTGATTTTTTTCTGTCACATTATCATTATGCATCATAATGTATGTGTAAATTTGCCTGTAATTAGTTTTGCCACTGAGCTGTAAGTGTTGTCCTTCAATTGTTCAATGGCTCCTATATTCACAAATGTCTCAAGAACTCAACATTTACAGGAATGCTAAACTTTAACTTTAAGTTAAGCACAAAAATGTACAATGTACGCAATGTTCCTCTTACCCCAAGTGTGACCTGCTGTCCTAAAACGGATCTAAAACTGCTGTCCATTATGGATGATGATGGGCACCCACTGCACACCATCATTATAGACAAAAGGAGCTTGGCAAGTTCAGTGGCAGGTTACTGTCACAGAGTTGCTCTACAGACAGACTCAGGAGATCCTTTGTCCTGAGAGCTATCAGGCTCTACAACTCTTCCCAGTGGGGCTGGAAGAGGGAAGAGGACAGATGAGGACTGAATCTCTTAGGTTAAATCAGAGGTTTATTTATCTGCACTATTGACACTTTACTGTATATCCTGTATATCTAAACTCCTGGACACTCTAGACACTTTACCTAAATACCAATATATGCACATGTTTATTATATTTATTCAGTATTGTCATTTCCTGCTGAGACCTGCGCCCCTTGCACATTTCATAAGTTTTTTTCTACTTGTGATCTACAGTGATATTTGTATTTTTGTATATAGATTTTCTTGTATATATTCTTGCCTTGTGGTAATAAGTGAGATGTATTTATCTATGGCAATAGTTTTTATTTCTAGGTTATAGTTAATATAGTTATCTATTTACCTATCTAGTTATATACTATATAGTTGGTATAGTTATCTGTTTACCTATCTATCTATCTATCTATCTATTTACCTATCTATCTATCTATCTATATAACCTATCAGTCAAGATGTGTGGTGTCTGAACTTTACTATTTGAGCTACAAGGCTAAAGTAGCTCAGCTTTATGTTTGCTAGTAAGCATTGTACAAGTTGGAGCCCTAAAACTTGACAATTCACGATGGCTGCTGCTGCTGTTTTCAGCTAGGCTATGCCCAGTACTTTGCTCTGGTGCAAAACTGAAGACCCAGATAGCGGACATACAGTATAACAGTACAGCTGGCTCCCTGCTAAATGCGAATGCCACTGCTGGTCCTTCCTCTGACAACCCAGATTCTTCTTCTAAGTACACAAACTAGGTTTTAATCTACACAGTCAGATTTTAGATGCACACTTTTAGCCTGATATGAAGCAATTGTTCTGAAAATGTTGTTGCTGACACTGTGCTAGATAAAAAGCTTATATACAAGGCATAAGGAAAGAAAGAATTAATAAATTGGACTTTGAGTGGAAAATGATTGTTAAAAAGTGCCATTTTGTTTAATACTCTGCTTAACCACTGGTGGACTGCCAAAAAAAAAAAAATGCTGATGCCAGTGGACCATGAGCTCTGTTTCAGCGGGTCAAAAGTTCATTGTCATATGCACAGACAAAGAAGCAGTTCCACTGTATAAAGAAATTCTTACTCTCAGTACCTCCTGGACTAACAATGTCCTAACAAAGTGTTAAATAAAGAAGCACAAAAAGAAGAATATATACATATCGTCGCAGTCCAAAGAAAAACATGTATCTTTACATGTGTAATTTTTGTTGATTTTTACTTTTATGCCTCATTTGATCACATGAGCTGCTATTTACACTGTGTGGAAATTTCATGAAGAATGGACCAACAGAAATGGTCCAAAACTGCTTGGAAAGACGCCTGGTTCCATTGACTTCCATTCAAATGAAATGAGGTTTTTGGCCTCTCCTGTAAAGTTGCCATTTTGGAGATACCTGTTTTACTTTGGACAGTGACGATATATACATGCACATCTATCTATCTATTTATATAAATCAAGAAATGTACAATATAAATGGTTTATACAATATCGTCTGTATCTAATGCAAGTTTGAAAGGACAGGAGCAGAACATACGTAACAGTATACATACAGTATATTAGGGCAAATGACAGTAAATGCCAGTACTGTGCAATAGCAGCCAAAAGACTCAAGTATCCTTATTAAGTATACATGTATCGTACACACAGTGTACATAATGCAGTCTAATAATGCTGGTCCTTATATAGAAGTGATACAATGAATCACCAGTGTATTGTGCAAAATGTGCAGTCTGTGCAATTAAGCAGTCTGTAATGTTATAGTGGTCATCTCGTAGGACATTACTGGTCAGATGCTTGTGGCACAGAAGCATGAAGTGAAACTGTGGTTGGAGGGAATGAGGTGTTCAGAGCCCTGATGGCCTGAGGGCAGAATCTGTTCTATAATCTGGTGGTCCTTTGGGGTAAGTTATTGGTAGAAATGGGTAGAAATTGATTTTACTTTAAATCAAATTGCCATTTTAAATGAATTTCATGCATTTTGAGTCCTTTGTTAGAGTAAACAGTGATGCTAGATTCATGGTTTCCATTTCAGTGGTGTAACTAGAGCTTTAGGAAGTCCTGTGCCAAAAAAATGCAAAAAGAGACAAACACGTCGATGCTCTCAAGGCGCATCCCCCCACCTGGTAGCATCTAACATAAACCTAAATGCTTGTTATACTGCCTATTAAGATTCAGATTTATAGATACAGAATATATCATGTTGCAGGGTGTTATGGATGTGTTTGAAAATGGTTTCCACGGATGAGCTGCATTATGAATAAGAGGGAGATAAACTGACCTCAGGGCTGTCTGTGTAGTGTTGATGGAAGCTCAGTGGTGAGGTGGTTAAGATCTTTTATGTGAGTCATGAGTGTACAGACTTAAAGGTGTAAAGACTTAGGGGGCCCAGTCGAAATGGGCCCCCCTGCGCTTGCCCCTCCAAAGAGGTCACACCACTGCTCCATGCTCCCTTTAGATAAGCTTAGCATAACCCAGTTTTCCTCAGTCCTGCTCCTAGAGTTGCCCTGCCCTGCCAAACACAAGTGTTTCTTGCTCCATCTGACCCATTTCGAGTCAGAAAGGCCTTGCTAAGTACCTCATTAGATGAATTAGTGAAAAGTGTTTAAATGTGTAGCAGAGTTTCTAGGTACCTTGTATTGGTTTAACTTCCACCGTTTGCATGTTGATATCTGCTAAATGAATAATTGTACATGAACTGTAACTAGTGAGGTTCTTTCGCAACATTGACACCTTCTCTATGAACTATCGTACAGAATGCACAAGCCGTTTTAATGTCATTATTACCCCTCTATACAACTCAAAAGGCCAAATAAGTGTGAAATTGCACCAAGGCAAAACTGTTTCACTAAAACCAGGTAAGTTTTGCTCAATGGCGAATTCCACCAATATTTCAAATTTTATTCAGATTTCAATCACGCAGGCGTTAACATTCAGACAGGTCTGATGCAAAATGGTGTCATGTATTGATTTCTTTATAATGGTGGTGATAGGAACCAGCCTATGTCTGCACCATAAATATTGACTATACAAAATCTATAATCTATACTATAATCTAGAATGGCAAAATAGTAGAATTGTATCTAATATCTATCTATCTACCTTTTCTCTCTGAACACATTGTGAAACCTACAATTAAGGCCAAAAACCTGACCTAAAACCGATACCGTAAACAGTGTTTCAGCAATCAGGCAGCATATATACAATAAAGTCACAATAAGGGAGTCAGTAAGGGAGCTTTTAGAGGTGTTAAATGCTTCTGGCTCCCATCAGTGCCATTGTGAACAATCCTGAGATGGTTTGTTTTCCACATCAAACCACTCTGAATGGCATAGTTTACATCAATAATGCAAATTTTTAAAAACTGGTAGAATTCCCCTTTAACATACTACCATTAAACTGGAAAACATTACTAAACTAATGGTTCCTATACCTAACGCAGAATAAAACCCACTGGGCATTTGCAGCATGAAAGAAGCACAAAGTGCAAAGGATCTTTTTCAATTTCTGTTTATTGTCACATTATAACACAAAACACTGCTCAGATGTTCATCTCCAATGTGATCAAAAAGGGAAAAAAAAGTTGCTGCCCATGGCATCAAATCAAAACAGTTAAAGCTGCTAAAACAGCATTCAGAATATCTTCCACAAGAAGAATAAAGACGTAGTGTTTTAGTAAAAACAGCACTTTGTCACTCTACCATGTGTACACATTGTTATCAATGAATCCTCCCCAAGATAAAGACTGGAATAATCATAAACAAGCCGCAGCTCCAAAGCAAATCATTGTGGGCTGGGGGTCTATAGTTTCCAAAACATACATTCATGTTCCTTTACTGACACGTAAGTAACAGAGGAGGTGAACTGAAAATGCTGACTGGGAGGGAAAGGAAGGGAAAGTAGGATACTGATCCACAAGCATTAGCAAAGTCCTGATGGAGATGACTCGAACAAAATAAACCTCAATGGGTAATAACGATTTGCAAGACAATGGCCGACCAAGAGATGTCGCTTGGCTGAATAAACTGAATCCTGTAGTCGCGAATTTGTCTCTTTAAGTGTTCAAAAGGAAGACATCAAGCATACAAGTCACACTGTGGCTGGAGCTTGAGCTGTTGCATATGAAAAGTCCTGTCTGACAAGATATCACCCAAGACAAAGGCAGAGAACAGACAACCATTCTGGTCCCCACCAGCTTCTCACAGACACCTACATGCGGGAAGCTCTACCCAGCTTTGAATGGGCACCCGTCCAGATAATGCAAATTGAGAGCATTTACATGTGGCGGAGCGCTCTTTATAGAGTGATTTAAGTCAAGATGTTGAATCCCATAGGGCAGTTGTCGCTGGGTGATTATGATGGATAAAACATTAATAGCGATTTAATTCTCTACGTGAACTTTTCTGTGGTCTGGAGCTTCTGGCATTGTTCAGCTTATACTTGTGCGCCCCTGTCATTAGTACATATGTGCAACCAATAAGTCATGGAATGAGTCAGGGATTGCAGTGCGGTGAGATGTTCCTCAATCCAAAAAGTTGAGGTCATCCCAGTACGCTGGTTGCTCCCCCTGCGAAGGTCCTCACAGGTTGATCAACCCTGCATCGCAAACGTCCAAAATAAATATTAAATTACATCAAGAGAAGAGTTTTTGTTTGTTCAGGCTTTTTTTTGGTGACCCACAGGGTCAGATGAAGCAGAAGAACTTTTTCCAGCTGCACTTGGAAAAGGCTTTGGCACGTCTGTCCGACAGTTTCATCTTTTTGGCCTTCCTGGCCTTGTGTTTGATGGCTGCGAATATGGCGGCGTCAAAGGCCTCCTTCAGGTTTTTTTGCGTCAAGGCTGAACACTCCACGTACTCCGCGGCCCGGATCTTCTCGGCCAGGCTCCGCGCCCGTGAGCTGAGGACAGGCTTGACCTTATAGCGGTCCAGGTTTATAAGAACGTTGACGTCCAACAGCAGGTCCGACTGAGTTCCTACTAAGATTATAGGGGAGCTCGGGTTGCAGGCACGGATCTCCGGGATCCATTTCTTGGTGATGTTCTGGAAAGACGTGGGGTTGACCACGCTGAAGCACAGGAGGAACACATCCGTATGAGCATAGGACAGTGAGCGGATGCCGTCAAACTCCTCCTGAAATGCCGAAAGAAAGACAGATAAGGCCAAGCTGCATTCATATCCGTTGAGGTAAACATGCAGTTTGACATTCTTAACCCTTTGAACCGCCAAAGGGCCACAGCTGAGTTTCACAGTTGCCTCAAAACAAATTACTGGCAACGTGACATCAGTGACTGCATCAGTTGTAATTCAAGAGGTTAGGTGATCCGGACAACCCACATAATCTAAATTTGGGCTACATATTCTGATTATCTGTAAGGTGACAACTCCAATCAAACCCAAAGTTTACTAGAGTTGTCATGAAACCAGCTGTCCTGTCCAAAGTTCCTGTTTATTGGTCTCTTTAATTCAGTCTATATCCCAAACTCTTCAAAAGTAGGCCAAGTACAAAGCCAGCCTGGAGCTACCTTGTTTACAGGGGAACTCCACAGAACTTTCAAAACTTCTGCCTAATGAAATGATAATATGTAAACAGAGTCTTTCTGGGCAGTATGCTGTGAAATGCGCCGATCTAGAGAAACTTGTTGAGTCAGAACAGTTCACAGTGGTGGTGATAGGAACCAATCGTCTACCTCTAAAAACTCCCTCACAGAAAGTTATTTCACGAAATGGTTCTGAATTCTCAGCACGTTGTCTGAGAAATTGTTGTACGATAGCTTTGTGATATAAAGTAGTGGCCCAAAACTTATGGAGGAGGGTGTTCTAAGACAAAGTAGTCCCCAAAGAAAATGTATTTTTTTTAGATTCAAGACTATTTTACCACCATAAACATTACATATATATCGTCACTGTCCAGAGAAAAACATGTATCTCCAAAATGGCAGCTTTACAGGAGAAGGCAAAAACCTACTTTAATTCTAATGTAAGTCAATGGAACCAGACTTTTTTCCCCAAGTGAATTTGGGCCATTTCTGTTGGGCCATTCATTATGAAATTTTCACACAATGTAAATGTCAGCTCATGTGACCAAATAATGCATAAAAGTAAATATCAACAAAAATGGAGATACATGTTTTTCATTGGACAGTGACGATATATAAAATTTATACTATATTTGTGCTGTAGGTGCCGGGACCACTGGTTTCCATCTCTACCACTGTAAAGAAATCTGAGTTTGTAAGGTGAACCATTTCACATCAAAGCAGTCTGAATGACTAAATTATGCTGACATTCTGAAAGTGGTGGAGCTCCGCTTTCTTTAAGTTTGCATATATAATTCAAAGTGTTGAAGATCTGTGTACTAAACTGTTTGCTAGACTGCAGTATTTGAACATCCAATAAAATTCAGTATATCCAATACAGTCTAAATGTTTACTCTGTCAGTCTACGACTCTTACCTGTCCAGCTGTGTCCATCAGTTGAATCCGTACAGGTGTGCCATCTACCTGGACTTGTCCTGTTTAAAAAAGTTAGAAATTAAGTTAATACGCTGATATATGCAGTTATAATCAGGCTCTGTGTTCAACAGGACCTCATACAGAAAGGCAGATATGGTTGTTTTACCTGAGAAGACGTCGAAGGCAGTCTGCTTGTAGTCTGTAGGGTAGCCATTGGAGGTGTAGCTCACGATCATACTAGTCTTGCCAACAGCTCCGTCTCCAACCAGCATACAGCTCACAGCAGGCTCCAGTCCGTCGTCCTGGTCCAAGCACACCGACGGCACTCTTGACTCTTGGTAGAAATAATCCATTTGAGGTGGCATGTCCAACTACTGGAGGCTGAAAAGTTATACCCCTAAAAACGACCACCGGGACTCGTGTAACGTGTAACCACAGCACTGGAAGAGCTCTGCGCGTGATCAGGGTGAACTAACCACCACCTCAATCACTCACAGCCATCATCCTTATCATCAAATCTCCTGCCTGCCTTGGAGTTTTCAACTCGGCCAGAGTTTGAAAAGGGGCTGATTTACATAGCTCCGCCCCGCGCCCCCGCCCACCGAGTAAGCCCCGTATTTACAAAACACTGACACATTTCTGTAAATAATGTGAACACATTAAAGGTTTCTTGTAAGTTAATGTTCGTGATTTTATGTTTTATGTCATTTTTGCCTTTGAGGTTCAAAGTGCAGCGTTTATGGTGGGTCGACGGCCAAAAAGACCACTCTATACAAATAAAGGAGGCAGGTAGGTTTTAAATAAGGTAGGTTTTTGTTTGTTTGTTTTTTTAATGTATTTTATAACATAATACCACATTTTGCTACTAAAACAAGTTAAAATGTTATTATTATTATTATTATTATTATTATTAAGTTGAAATTACGTATAAAAATGTGTTTTTCCCCCCTCGCTGGGTAAGTAATAATAATAATAATAATAATAATAATTTAATACGTTAAAATTACGTATAAAAATTAGCTTTTTCCCCCTCACTGGGTAAGGGGGCGAGGCCTGGGTATCTAACTTTCTGATAGGCCAAATCAAATGCTTACAGGCCAACTCCGATATACATTCTTTAAAATCGCCAAACACACACACACACACACACACACACACACACACAACAATATCGAGTTTCTCAACTTGTGTATGCAGAAACACAACAATAAATATCACAATCAATATAAATGCAATAATAAATACGTGAATGAAACAATAAATATAGCTGTTTTGTTAAGCACACCGCCACATACAATCAAAGGAAATTAATGGATAGTATTTTAGACACATTAAACGTAACTAAACGGCGCCATCCTGTGGGGAGACGCAGCGTTGCACTCTATCAACCACACAGTCACATGATTTCGATCACCTGACAGAGAGGCACTTCGCACAACATTAGCCGGGGCTCTCCAGGAGAAAGCAGTTGGATTCGTCATTTATCGATTTTTCAGCACAGTTCTCAGTTTTGACTCGCTTTGTTGTGACATTAGGAACTCTTTATGTCCGTGCTTATCGCTTACAAGAGTCTAAAAAGTCAAATACGGGCACAGCTAGCTAGCTAGCTAGTATCGGCTAGCTGTCCGTTAACTAACACTGACAGTGGCTAATGAGGCTGTAGCTCGGTTGGTTTAGCCTGTTCAGTTTACCAAGCGTGGTGCAAATGTAGGTTCTTTCTTCTTATTAGGACGCAAACTCTGCATTGACTTACCGGGAGAGATACAATGGCCTCCATTCTTGATGAATACGAAGACTCGCAAATCATCCGTCACCCTGCTCACCCATCCCGTATGGCGGCGGCCAACATGATTGGGATCACTCACTCAGGTAAAAGACTACCAGGCCTGACTTTAACGTCACCAGACATGGACTAGTGTGCCGCTATCATCCTTGTCACATATTCCAGTCGCTTGTAAATAAGTAAAGACCTTGGGAAAGTGGGATGACATCCATAGAACCGGTTCTGATGCTGCTCCGTGTTTGTTGATTGCAGGGTTTGTGAATGTGCGGCTGGAGGAAGAAAAGCCCATATTTAACAAGCAACGGATCGATTTCTCACCTCCTGAAAGGATCAATCACTTGTCAGTGTGCAACAACCAGTTATGCATGAGTCTCGGGAAGGACACCCTCTTAAGGTAAAGGGTCGTATTAGCATATATATACAAAGACGTTTGGTGCCCATTGATATCTCTTGAGATTAATGGGGCTAATAGTGATGGTTGTTCTTGTAATAGTGATTAGATTATATGCATATTTCTCATAATTAGCCTTTGGAGATGACCATCCTGCCCGATCTGATTAGTGCAGTGTCTTAAAGAGCTGTAAAGAGCTCTAGCTGGTCTTACCTGTACTGAATATAAAGATATGATATCTATCTAGCTGTTCACCTAAATGTAAAAGCATGCACTGCTGTGTTCTAGGATTGATCTTGGAAAACCGGATCAGCCGAACCAGATTGAACTGGGGAGAAAAGATGACAGCAAAGTACACAGATTGTTCCTGGACCCAACAGGTGAATATGTCTAAACTTCATACCCTGATAGGAGAGATAAGGGCTGATGAAGATCAGAGGGCATCATTAGATCTAGTATGCCAATTATATGTCCTCTGTAATGTGGGTAGTGTTAGCAATGTCAGTGTTCTGGTGAATGTTTTATTCTGTACTACCTGCGTACATCCATTTTATTCTGTTCTTCAGTTCAGGATTATTCCAGCTAGTGACACAGATGACACAGTCCAGATTGTTTAATGCATTTGAAACTTGGCATGATTGCTTTTCCTGGACCTTGTTGCCTCACTGTGTTAAGAAAAGAGAGAGAGTACCAGCTTATTAATGTGCTCTTACCTTTAATAGTGTAATTAGGCAAATACATACAAGAAGAGCAAAATGTAAGTCTGCAGCAAATCTAATTGGATGAAAATAAGTGTCAGACACAACTGGAAATTAAACCTGCCCTAAACTGCACTGATAAGTACCATACATGTTTTAAACCTGTTGCAGAAGTTTGCAGGATTAGGAACATGTGTGTGTTGTCTATGCATGTTTTATGTTGAAAAATCATCTGTGAAGATGTGAGGCAAAACTCAGAGCTGGAATCTTTGTATTCCACATGCCTTGCAATGATTGGGTATATAGTAGAGGGCTGTGCAGGAGTGACCCACCAAAAATCTTCAATGCGTGTCCTGCTCCCGGCAGCAGTTCAGATGTTAGATGTACAGTCTGTACATCAATGGTAAATGACATCCAATATTTGACCTACTCTGTTTTTAATCAAATCATTTTTCCTGAAATCCTCATGGCTGATGTCAAACATGTCTGTAGATGTCTTAATTGTAGCCTATAGGCCTTTCTTTAGTGCGCTTACCACAACTGTGTCTGACTGACCATCTAAAGTTTCTGGCGTTTCTGTAGCACAGTAATGCAGCTGATGTGTTGTTTATGTGATTGGTTGCTGTACAGCTGTTTGAGTGAGTTTATCACCTGCTTTTTAGGTTAATTATGCATGCTAATAATCATCTGACTATTTTAATTTTATATGGAATTTTTCTACATGTATTTTCACATGTATTCACACACGCACTGGATTGGTTAACTGCCAGCTCCTTTGCATGACACTAAAGTTTAGTCTTGTGCCACAAGATTTTGTGGTGGTACCTGTAAGTCCCTTGGAGTCACACAGAAATGCAGACCTCTAGGATATAGCCACCAGAAATCATGATCTGTTCCATTTTAACTTTGACTATTTATTCTATCTTATGCAATACACCACATAGCGTAAACAAATAATGTGTATTTGGTGTTTTGAACACCAGATAATAAACATCTGTGTTTGTGTGTTGCAGGGTCTCACTTGTTGATTAGTCTGACCACAAACGAGTGTGTCTACTTGAACAGAAACACCCAAAAGGTTCGCAGTCTTTCCCGGTGGAGGGGCCACCTAATAGAAAGCATAGGCTGGAACAAGGTGCTAGGTTCTGAGACTAATACCGGCCCAATTCTTGTAGGAACCAGCCAAGGCATCATCTTTGAAGCAGAGATCTCTGCATCAGAGGGTAGTCTTTTCAACAATAACCCTGACCAGTACTTCAGACAGGTTCATTCCTTAGAGGAGGATGGCAAACCAGCACCGGTCTGTTGCCTTGAGGTGGAACGAGGGATAGAATCAAAGTGCTTCATCATTGCCACCACTCGTAAACGTCTCTTTCAGTTTGTAGGCAAGTTGGCAGAAGGTTCTGAGCAACAAGGGTTCAGTTCCATCTTTGCTCAGAATCAGGAACTCCTTCCCAGCTTTCAGGAGTTTCCTGTTAATATGGGCTACAGTGAGATTGCCTTTTACACCTCCAAGCTGCGATCATGCCCCAAGTCCTTTGCCTGGATGATGGGCAATGGGGTTTTGTATGGCCAGTTGGACTATGTGAGGCCCGACTCTCTCCTCAGTGATGTACAGGTGTGGGAATACACACCAGACATTGACTTCAGCTTCAACAAGCCTATCTCCATTGTACTTACCCAGTTCCACTTCCTCCTCCTGCTTCCTGATCGTGTTAAGGCTATTTGTACTTTGAATGGGCAAGTGGTCTATGAAGATGTGTTCCCAGACAAGTTCGGCATGCTCAAAAAAATGATCAAAGATCCCGCAGGTGGGCTGGTATGGATCTACACTGAGAAAGCTGTCTTTCGCTATCATATTCAGAGAGAGTCCAGAGATGTATGGCAGATGTACATGAGCATGAACAAGTTTGACCTGGCCAAAGAGTATTGCAGGGATCGACCTGAGTGCATGGATATGGTGTTGGCCAAGGAGGCAGAGCACTGCTTTCAGAACAAACGCTATCTCGAGAGTGCTAAGTGCTATGCTCTCACGCAGAAATACTTTGAGGAGATTGCCTTAAAGTTTATTGAAGCCAAGCAAGAGGAGGCCCTAAAGGAATTTCTGCTTAAGAAGTTGGGTAATCTTAAACCCACTGAGAAGACCCAGATCACCCTCTTGGTCACCTGGTTAACTGAGCTGTATCTGAATCGGCTCGGACAACTAGAGGCAGTCGACTCTAAAGGTGCCGCATTTGTGGAAACCCGGGAGGAGTTCCGTCGTTTTCTCTGCAACCACAAGTACAAGGAATTCTTCTACAACAACCGCAGCACCATCTATGATCTTTTGGCGAGTCATGGCAATGTGGATGACATGGTGTACTTCTCCGTTATAATGCAGGACTACGAGAGGGTCATCTCTCACCATTGCCAGCATGATGACTACTCCGCAGCCTTAGACGTGCTGTCCAAGCACTGCGATGAAAAACTTTTTTACAAGTTCTCCCCAGTTCTCATGCAGCACATTCCCAAACAAGTGGTGGATGCATGGATTCAAATGGGAAAACGACTGGATCCTAAGAAACTTATCCCAGCTCTGGTGAACTACAGTCAGGTAGGCAGCACCCAGCAGATCAATGAGACAATCCGCTACATGGAGTTCTGCGTGTATCAGCTGGATGTGAAGGAGGAAGCCATCCATAATTACCTGCTGTCACTTTATGCCAAATACAAGCCAGATTCTTTGTTGTGGTACCTTGAGCAGGCGGGCACTCATGCCTCGGAAATCAAGTATGACTTGAAATATGCCTTACGCCTTTGTGCTGAACATGGGTATCTCCAGGCTTGTGTCTTGGTTTACAAGATAATGGAGCTGTATGAGGAAGCTGTGGATCTAGCCTTACAAGTAAGTATTCATTCAGTTATTTATAATTATTCAGTTAGTTATATATTTGCATGGCACTGTAAATTCAATGTGCATCTCTCACAGTATATGTACAGTATCTAAAGAGCTTGTTTGTTTCCCCTTTAAGGTTGATGTTGATTTGGCCAAGTCATGTGCTGATCTTCCTGAGGATGATGAGGAGCTGAGGAAGAAGCTGTGGCTGAAAATCGCCCGTCATGTGGTTCAGGAGGAGAAGGACGTGAAAAAAGCAATGAACTGTTTGTCTAGTTGCAACCTGCTGAAGATTGAGGACATCTTGCCTTTCTTTCCAGACTTTGTCACAATTGACCACTTCAAGGAAGCAATTTGCAGCTCTTTGGAAGAGTACAACCAGCACATTGAGGAGCTGAAACAAGAGATGGAGGAGGCCACAGAGAGTGCCAGGCGCATACGTGAGGACATCCAGGAAATGAGGAACAAATATGGGGTGGTGGAGTCTCAAGAGAAATGTGCTACCTGCGACTTCCCCTTACTCAACAGACCCTTCTATCTCTTCTTGTGTGGGCACATGTTCCATTATGACTGTCTTTTTCAGGAAGTCACCCCTCACCTTACTACCTTCAAGCTGAACAAGCTGGAGGAGCTCCAGAAAAAGCTTGCTGCAACTACGCAGACCACCAAGTCCCGCCACAGGCCCAAAGAGGAAGATACTGTCAGCCTAGGGAAAGGGCAGGGTAGCAGAGACCAGATCAAGTCAGATATTGATGACATCATTGCTTCTGAGTGTGCCTACTGTGGTGAGCTGATGATCAAATCGATTGATAAACCTTTTATTGATCCACAGAGGTTTAAGGAAGAGATGTCTAGCTGGCTCTAAAACTTTAATACTTACGTTCAATGAAAGCACTAGCTGGACTATGGTCAAGGACAACTCTGCTACAGTGTAGTAGCTGCAAGTACATGCCTGAAGTATAGCACTCATGAAACAGCTGTATTGCAAACATTAATCTCCTTGTAAATGTAACCACGCATACATCAAGATTTCACTCCTTAAAATGTTTCTGGATGCATTGCTGAATGAATGGGTGTCAGTATTTCTAAATGTGTTGCATTTATTGTCTCACCAAGTGCAAGGACTTTTCAACTAGCTTGAAAACTGTGTACAGATGTTCATCACTGTAACGCTAAGCCTTTGTATGCATGATTGCTTTATATTCATCAAGCATCCTTGAAAAAATAAACTGTACAACATTGTGTTTTCTTTGTATACATTTGTAATCAGGGCTAACGGGAACACCCTTTGTGCTGTATGCAGTACTAAAAAATAAATAACTTGGATCAGTTTGGGCTTACTTTATTAATTTGGTGCTAGTGAGGAGATCAAACTGCAATGGGTAAATATCAACAATTTGGGCACATCATTTATGCAGGCTAAGGTCTTTTTTCAAGGTCTTTAGCGTTCACAAGTGTACGTTACTAAGTGTTGACATAATTATGAGAACTGTGATTACATACAACAAGTCACGATTAATATTTTGACAACTGAAGGGAGAGAAACAACTCCCCAGCCATGTGTGTTGACAGTAGGAAGAAATTGTAGTCTCGCGATAATTTTCCGTGAGTCCTTCGAAACTTATTCCATCTTGGTCTCGCGATACTTTACAGATGACGACGCCGGCAACGTCACGAACGTCACAGACATCTTCACGATCTCCAGGCATCACTAATCAATGCCGGATTAGTATGCGTCTTAGTATAATCCACTTCTTCGACGCTAAATAACACATGCACCGTCCATTTTAACTTAAGAGCGAAACCTCTTATGCACGACTAGTTAATGTATTGCAATTATGTCAGCAAAGCGTGTTGTAGTGCCATCCCATACGCTCGGGTGTTGATTATTATGGCTGCTCCCTGCTCCGTCCTCGCCATGGCGCCGTGGTCGCCGCTCTCCCGGCCGCTGAAAGTGGCCGCCTCTCTGCTGCTGCCGACTCGGCGCCTCAGTCCCTCTCCCTTCTCTCACACCCGCCATTTTGGAGACAGAGAGCTGAGAGTCGGCAGCAACGGAGACGGAGCGAAAAAAAGGGGCAACACAACCGGGGTGGGGGGACTAAGGTGAGCCGATGTTTATGGAGGGAGGGGAGCGGGAGCGTTGGGGTAAGATGGCCGGGAGGGAGAAAGAATTAGAAAACGGGGGATTGGAAGGAGCGGCTCTGCCCTTCTTCGGGGCAGAGGGGGCATTTAGGGGAGATTGGCGAGGAGGCAGATACGGATTGCCTGCCTCGCCGTTGGCGGTGGAAAAGCACGAGGCCTTCATGTAAACGTATTTCTCCAACTAGCTAAGTTAGCTGAGGTTAGTTATATCGTTTGGTCCCGGTCGGATGTGGCCTTAAAGGGACAGGGCCCGTCTGAATTATTCAAAATTGCCGAGTGGAAAATGTGAAAAACCGTCACCAGGCGACAGAGAAGACCTATCCAGAAAACAAATCGCAAACCTCGAATAAGCGACGGCCTTGGAAACATGCCCAGCAGTCTGTAAATAAGCGACAGTACAGAAACTCATGATAATGCTAACATTATCAGTTCAAGGTTAATACACTGTGTGTAGCATAAGCTAACTGTACGGTGATGCTGTTAAGCTACTGGAAGTTTGTTGCCTTCGCTTTTAGCTAGCTTAGCTTACTAGCAGTGTCACAGTTAACGCTATTTAACGCTACAGTTAGACCGTCCTGGCTAAAATAGCTAGCCGCTGTATTGTGTGCAAGCTAACGGCTAGTACATATATATACAGTATGCTAGCTCGTGTAGCTCGCTAACGTCAGCCTCTGCTTATTAACAGTTAACCAGCGTTACTTGCAGTCATATGTATTTATGTCCCCGGATTCCGATTAAACACTGTATGTGGTAATTCACCTGTACATCCCTGACAAATTACTGGATTTTATATGTAATTTAGTCACAGACATTAGATTTGATTCCGTGTCCCTGAGGTTGGTTTAGTATGGTAACGTTAGATTAGATTAGCTTGATTTAGTTGAGAGTAATAATAAATATGTTTCATCTGTGCAGCTGGAGGTTCATGTAAAGAGCTGGAGGTAAACTACAGTTGCCAGCTGTAGCAGTTAACAAATGGGCTTAAACATGGTCACGTGTTACATGACATGAATACTGTACACACTATAGGCAGGTTTCCTGGAAAGAAATAAAGCCTAGTTTTCTTTGCAGTGGAAAATCTCCCTAGTTAAGGTCTAGACCTTATTTCCGTGTGGGAAGCTGTGTCTTTATGTCCAGAAGTTTGTAATCACCTGCTCATCCAGCATTTCTTCTGAAATTAAGAGTCTTAATAGGGAGTTTCGCTTTTTTTGCTGCAGTAACCGCGTCTACTCTTCTAAGAACACTTCATACTATTTGTTCCATTGTTTTTAGGATTTGATTGGATTCAGCCACAAAAGCATTAGTGAGGTCAGGTACTGATGACTAGATCTTGATCACTAATACCATTTCAGCTCATCCCAGTACTACTGGATGGAGCTCCATCACTCCAGAGAATGCCAGCTGGATGCTTGGCATACCGTATGGTGGCTAGTGTCCAGAGAGGTTTATTACGGGAGGTTATACCAGCTGTGTGTGTGCCAATGAACAGCTGTATCAGCAATGGGTGTCCCCAAAAGTAATTAGAAGGACTGTTTGGATACTTACGTAGTTTCTTTTTCAGTGTCCCCATGCAATGGGAACCAAAGGCAAAATGACATTGTTACAGTAGATACAGTAGTTTGGGCACCACTGGTCAAAATTTCAGTTACTGTGACTAGCTAAGCGAGTGAAAGAAGACCTGATTTCCAAAAGGCATAAAGTTAAAGATGACGTTTTTGGCAAGCTAGCTAAGTGTCTTTGAATTCTTGTTTGGGGAATTTTTGAGGACCTTCAGCTTACGCCCCTTTAGGTAGTAATGTTATGGATTTTGAGGTGTGTTTAGCATCATTATCCTCTTGTAAAAGCTGTCCTCTTTTTATATTCAGCTTTTTTATAGACAGTGTGATGTTTGCTTCCAGAGTTTGTTGGTACTTAATTAAATAAATTCTTCCCTCTACCAGTGAAATGACCCCTATGCCCCTGGCTGCAACTCAAGCCCAAGGCATTATGGATCTACTGTTGCGCTTAACAGTTTGCGAGGCATTCTTTTCATGAAATTCGGAACCCTTGTTTTTCCAAACATGCCTTCGTTCATTACAACCTTTGATTCTTTTGAAAGGTTTTCTTGGTCCTCCAGACCTCAATTTGACCCCCCACCATTCCTCCTAACTGCTATTCTCAATTGAATTACAAACTGAGAAAGCAGCTACTGGAAAGCACATGGCTACATTATATGGACAAAAGTGTTGGGATGCCACACATTACGTCTATGAGAGCTTTTATGACATCCTGTTCTAAATCCATAGGCATTAATAAGGAGGTGGTCCCCTTTGCAGCTATATAGTTTCCACTCTGCTGGAAAGGCTTTCTGGAAGATTTTGGAGTGTGTCTGGGAATTTTTGCCAGTTCATTCAGAAGTGAGGTCAGACACTGATGTTGGGCGAAAGGGTCTGGCTCACACTCTCCGTTCTAGTTCATCCCAAAGGTGTTAGATGGGGTTGTGGTCAAGGCTCTGTGCAGGCGAGTCAGGTTCTTCCACACCAAACTCACCCAACCATGCCATTTTAGACCTTGCTGTGTACCCTAGGGTACAGTCATGCTGGAACAGAAAAGGGCTTTTCCCAAAATGTTCCCACATAATTGGAAGCATTGTCCAAAATGTCTTGGTATGGTGAAACCTTAAGATTTCCTTTCACTGGAACTAAGGGGCCGAACCCAACCCCTAAAACACCCTATAGCATTATCTTTTCATCACCAAACTTTACAGTTGGCACAGTGTAGTCAGGTGTACAGCTGTTTGGTCATGGAAACCCATGCCTTTAATGTCCTGCACAGTGTTTGTACTGATGTTAATGCCAGAGGAGGTGTGGAAATCTGAGTCAGCAGAGCGTTGGTGATTTTTACGCACTATGCGCCCCAGCACTCGGCAACCCTGCTTTGTAACTTTACGTGGTCTGCCACTTTGTGGATGAGTCGCTTCCACTTTTCATTAATACCATTCACGGTTGACAGTGCAATATCCAGAAGTGAAGAAAGAAATAGATTTGTTGCAATGTTGCAACCATTGCCATACGATGCTTGACTTCAGTGAGCTCTTAGTATGACCGGTTCTTTGTTTTTAAAGGTAGACTACATGGCTAGGTGCTTGATGGTTTACATCTGCGTCAGTGAGACTGAATGAAATGCCTGAATCCAGGTGTCCCAATACTTTTGTCCATATGGTGTATCTTCATATAGCATCCTCCTGCTTCAGTTGATTCAATGTTTAGAATGGCTGGCAGCTGCTTAGAGTAACACACGGCTGCTGGTTGTTGATACAATGTTTGAGGAGTCAAGAGTGTTTATAAAGCTTTGAAATTAGCATCACATGGCCTAATTAATATATGAGACCTTAGTAAAATATATCTGATGCCTCAAATCTCTTGGTGTGCCCAAATTTTTGCATGGTGCTTCTTTCTTTTTTTTCACTCCACAATTTTACAAAACAAAAATAATGTGCCAGTCTTGCTTAAATGTTGAAAATAATGTTTCATCTTTAACTTTATGCCGGATCTGTTTATTTTCTGTCCACTTAACTCTTTACAGTAACAGTCATTTTGACCAGTGTTGGCCAGCAACCAGAGCCAGAGGAAATGAATCCAGTTTTGGGGACTATATATTCACAAATTAAAATTGAAATATAAAAAAATGATCATATTATATGCATACTACTTATGGTTACACACGTGGATAGCAAATGAATGGTTTTCCAATTCAGAGTATAGCTTAAAAGCTATTTTAACAGTCAGCAGCACCAGCTGCTTGAGAATTCCATGCCAAAATGAATGAATGGCAACGTATAGATATTAAACTGTTCAAAGGTTTTGAGAAAGTGTTTTTAAAAATAACCAGTACAATGGCACAAATATGTATAAAAGAATGGGGAAAAAGTAACCAAAGAAAAACAACAACAACAACAACAAAAAGATGTATCCAAAATGGTAAACAGAGTTGAAGATGCTTCTAAAGTTACTGCATTCAGATGCCTTGTATTTCAGAATTGACAGTCGCATCTAAAGGCTGGTGATTTGCCAAAATTCCCCATAAATACATAATTTAAATTTCATCCTGTTGTTCACAAAATACTTATTGCCAAGTGTAAAGCTGTATTGTAAAAGCTGTTAATGTGCTCTTAAGGTATAAAAATGTAAATGCAAAATCACAAATTATTAATTTAAAAATGATAACAAATAGTAATGCATATAGATCAGTTATTAAACGCTGTCCTTTTTACTTCTCTTCACTTAAACACAATACTGGCATGTTACTTATTTAAGAAATCACATCATGGCTGAGTTGGAGAAATGGGGCCAATCATATTTCCTTGACGGCGTCCACTCCTGTGCATTCGTTTCATTGTCATCATTAAAGTTATGGACTGAATGCTTCTGTCAGGTGATTTAAATCCATATACAGTCCATCCGGATTGCTTTCATTACACTACTACCTGCCCAGGAGACATCACTGTAAAACTGCATTGCATCTAAGCATTGCATCAAACTCACGAGTTCCACATGAGTCTATAAAGCCTAGATTACATCACCTCAGTCACCTGAGTTAACAGGAGGCACCACTGTATGCATTTATCTGATGGACAGTTGGTTTGTCTTCCAGTACATGATGAGGTAATTAGTTCTCTACAACAACTATACATTTAAATGTAAATAACAGCATTGATTCTCTTTTTAGTCATTCAGTCTTCTCAGTTATCTGTCCCCAAGACCCTAACAGCACTGTCGACTTTAACTTAAATATATATATCCTAAGTGATGTCTGTAGACTGCTTTTCTGTATGGTTCCCATTCCAGTAAACATTTTCTGTTCATTCTTAATAGGACGTTACCGTCATCATTGGTTTTAGATGTGGCCGTTCTTTTGCGCCGTGTTGTCAGATGCCAACAGATGAAGGAAATTCTCTCTGATGCAATTTTCATGTTATCTTCTCTTCCAGCCTCGCGTCTTTTCCAGTCTCGCAATTTCATGAAATCTGGGTGTTGGAAGTAGAAATGACGAAATCAGATTTTCCCAAGGTATTTGAAGAGTCATGGTCAGGGTTTTGAGAACCTGTAGATTTTTTTGTTTTTCAGGGGTGCATGTTTTTTTTTTTTTTTTTGGTATTATAGGGCTAAAGTGACAAAACTGTATCATTGTGTCAAGTTTGTAATTATATATATATATATATATATATATATATATATATATATATATATATATATATATATATATATATATAAAACACAGAGGTGTGTCATATGACCAGCTAATATCCAGAGTAAACGTGGTGTGCCTTGCTGCCAGCAGCTAGATGGGCTGGGAGTGACTCAGTAAGGTCCTGGTAGGGTGTCACAGGTATCTGGAGCCATGCTGACTGCAGTACACCCCACAGCTGCTGGGAGGATCCATAGAGCGAACACAATGATCGAGGTGG
>CM067481.1:29252695-29280195 GCA_034552555.1 Semaprochilodus insignis | reverse complement strand
TTTAAAATACATGTTAAAAATGACCTCCTGAAATGATGGAAATGTATCTATTGTATAATGTAATGGTGAAGTCATTTATATGAATCTTACAGTGGTGTGGTATGCAGTAGTGGAATGCATTTTATTGTGTTCTCTACATATGTGTATTTCAGTGATGACAGTGATGATGGTTTGGGTGAGGGACCTTCTCTACCCGCCTCCAACCCACATGCTCCTGTGCTGGCTGTGAAGGAGGAGCCCCTTGACTCTGAGGAAGGAACCAAGGGGTCTGGCGGAGGAGGAACAGAATGTGGAACTCTCAACGGAGTGCTGCTTCAGGGTACAGAACGTGACTTATAATCTGTCGTAGAAACACATTTTTCTGTAATTTGTTCATTTATTTTGGATGCATTACTCACTATATTATCTCCTCTTCAGAGCACAAGGCTGACAGAGCCAGTCTGTATAACTTCTCCAAGCTGAGGAAGAGCCGGAAATGGCTAAAGGTATTTGCTTTCCAGTTACTGCTCCATAACCTTGTTCCCAAAGCCAAAGACTTTTGAAGCATCCATTTTGAATTTGCCTTTGTGGTTATCAGATTCAATTATTTAATTTTCAGTCCAAACTGCCCTTAAATGCCATTACAGAGCGGTAGATATAAGGTAATTTACTTGTATAAAGATGGATAAAGTCAAAGGACAATAGGTGGAGTCTTCAAAAGTAGAGTTCAAAATTGATTTAAAGATACAAAGACAATTAATCTTGCAAGAAGTTGTAGATCACCAAAACCGTCACCATCAGATAAACAGTACCACATATAAACCAAGATTTCATAAAACGACTTTGAGATAGAGGAGAAATTTAAACTCCACTCTTGCTTTAGATCTGAAAACATCCACACCCATCCTTCCACTGTGAGAAGGAAACTCAGTGTTGTAGGTCTGAAAGGTTGTGTATCTATAAAGAAACCCTTATTGATGAAAGAAAATAGACAAAAAAGAAAGTTTGAATGTCAAAAAAAGAAAACAAAGGAATATGTGCTCAGTTCTGTGTTTTATCAGCTTTTGTAGATCATATGTAATTCAGCTGCAAAACTAAAGAAGCAAATTTCAGTCAGCAAAATTGTTTGAAATCTGAGATTAGGGAATGAACTTTATGACCGCAAAGTCGCTGGTTCGATCCCCTGAACCGACAGAGCATGACCGAATACCCTTGAGTAAGGCGTCTCTACCCCTGCTTCTTTGGTGCCGTGTATAGGGCTGCCCTTTGCTCCAGGCAAGTGTGCTTACTGCCCTCTAGTGTATGTTCCCTATTATGTGTGTATGTGGGTGTTTCACTGCACAGATGGGTAAAATGCAGAGGTGAAACTCCTCTGTGTGTAAGCACAATTGGTCAGTGGTTCTAAATTCTAATTTTGAATTCTATTTCTTTTAATGATTAAATCCTGCAGTAATTGCATGACCCAAGTCAGTGTCAGAGCTGTATTTGTACCCTCCCTATAGCTCGAGAGTGGTTTGATGTATGTCTGGTCTCTTGTGATCCTCAGGGCATCTTGTTAAGTGATGACACTACAGATTCAGACACAGACTCCGACGACTCTGATTTCTCAATGACCCGAGAGGAGCTGCACGACATGCTGCGATTGCATAAGTTTACCAGGTTGCACCAGAGCAAGTTTCAGGCTGACCGTGAGGTATAGAAACACGCATGCATGCATACATGTATGGAGAACCAGCTCTTATTGTTATGGTGTCAACAATGTAAAATGTTTCATGTTGATGATGCGTGTTCCCAGCTGCAGCAGTATCAGTACTACAGCACAGGCCTTCTGTCCACCCAAGACCCGTTCTATGAGCAACAGCGCCATCTATTGGGGCCCAAGAAAAAGAAGATTAAGGAGGAGAAGAAATTTAAGGGTAAGGGAGAAGGAACAGTGTTGAATCTGTGCTTATGCTTGCCGTTTGTGTAATATAGCCAAGTTTAATGCTTCTTTGTTTTTTCACAGCCAAGTTAAAGAAAATGAAAAAGAAGAAGAAACGAGCCGAAGATTTATCCATGGAAGGACGGCCGTACGTCACCAAAATATTTGCCAAGTTCTCTCATGATGCACCGCCGCCCATAACAAAGAAGAAGCACTTAACGATTGAGCAGCTGAATGCTCGCAGGCGGAAAGTCTGGCTTACTATTGCCAAAAAAGAAAATCCAAAGGTATGGTCAAATCTGAGGGACAGCTCTCAACTGCCCTTATCTGCAAGTTCTGTTGCCATCATCATTTGTTTATACCTTCATTTCATTTGTTCTGTTGTTTTGTAGGCTTTTAAACAGAAAGCGTCTGCGAAGAACTTTGTTTTAACCAATGCCAAAAAGGTAAGAATGGAACCGAAATAGATTTCGAGTTTACAAAATGTAATGTTCCTGCTGCCGAGGATGGTGGAATTGTGTTGATTTGTTGTTTGTGTGCTTGTTTAGCTGGCCCATCAGTGCATGCGTGAGGTTCGCAGAGCTGCTATTCAGGCTCAGAAGAACTGCAAGGAGACACTACCGCGCGCACGCCGCCTCACTAAAGAAATGCTGCTCTACTGGAAGAAATACGAGAAGGTAGAAAAGGAGCACCGCAAGCGCGCCGAGAAAGAGGCGCTAGAGCAGCGCAAACTGGACGAGGAGATGAGAGAGGTACATGACCCATCCTCCATTATATGTGAGAATAATATAATAGCCAGGGGAGCCTATATGATTGAGTACTGTGTGGATTTATAGTGGTGCTTGAACATTTGTGAACCCTTTAGAATATCGATAAATGTCATAAATCTTCATTAGATCTTTACACAAAAGTAAATCTTCTGAAAGTAGATAAGGAAAACCACAATAAACAAATGAGACTAAAGTATTAGACCTGGTCATTAATTGAGGACAGTGATCCAGTATTATATATCTGTGGGTGGCAAAAGTATGTGAACCTTTACCAGATAATTTGAAGGTGAAATTAAAGTCAGTTGATGAGATGACAAACAGGACGTTTTAGGTCCATTTCATGCAGATGTAGGGAATTTTACGGGGTTTGCAAACTTTCAAGCACCACTGTAAATATCACAGACTATTTGCTAAATAGGCTTTATTTATTTATTTATTTATTTATTAAAGCCTAATGCATTCAGCTTTTCTTGTTTAGACTGCCTATCTGTAATGAGAATATTCTAAGCCTTGCAATTAACTTAACATGAGTAACAAAAAATAAACACTTTTTCTCAGTTAGAAAAGAATAAAACATAAAGCTTTTGTAAAAAAAAAAAAAAAAAACAATTTACAAAGGTCGGTTAGTTGCTTCGTTGGTTTTCTCTGGTTTTACTTTGAGGTGTAGACATTTTTGTTTAGAAACTGTACAAGTACAGACATCCACACACCCACACTGTGCCTTCTGACCTCCGTCCTGTGTCCGATCAGGCCAAAAGACAGCAGAGGAAGCTGAACTTCCTCATCACGCAGACTGAGTTGTATGCCCACTTCATGGGAGGCAAGCAGAACGCGGCAGGAGGAGACAGTGCTCAGGAGGAGATCCTCCGGAAGCTGGATGAGAACACAGCCCAGCGGCAGATAGACATCGGTGGGGGAGTGATGGTCAACGTGGGTCAGGAGGATTATGGTAAGCCTCTACAGTCCACTCTGATCTCTGTCATTGAAGAAAGCCATAATATGATTCTGTGTTCAGTGCTTTTGTTTGTGCCGCGTGTGAAAGTATGAATGATCTTATCGCTTTCTAACATGGTGGAAAATCTCCTCACATGTTTTTTCCTCCAGTGGTTAAAACACTCATCTGTCTAATTATCATCCTTTCCTACAGACAGCGAATACTACAAGTCTCAGGCCCTGCGGAATGCAAAAGAAGCGTACCATATTCACCAGGCCAGAGTGAGTATATGAATGTTTCCACTAATTTACTGGCCAAGATAAAATTCTTGCCATTTTCAAATAAAAAAAAAAATACTGTTATTGTCTATAAATGTTGAATAAAGTGTAGAAAGCTGATGCTCTTTTTGATGCTCTGACCCTTTTCCTAAAGACCTGCAGTCAATCTGGATGTTTGTGATGTCACTTCCTGGCTTTCAGTGATGCATTCTTGATGTTGAGCGTGTTTCTCCCACTGTGTGTTGCAGACGAGGCAGTTTGACGAGGAGGCAAAGGACAGCCGCTGCGCCTCTCTGCACGTGGCCAGTGTTTCCGGCTCTGGTTTTGGGGAAAGTTACAGCCTCTCCAACCCTTCCATCCAGGCCGGTGAGGACATTCCTCAGCCCACCATTTTCAATGGCAAGCTTAAGGGCTACCAGCTCAAAGGCATGAACTGGCTGGCCAACCTTTATGAACAGGTGAGACACATGCTCTTGATGTGTGGAGAAAGTGGTTAGTGGTTGGTGTAGCTCAGCAGGTAACACCACTACCCACCAGGGAGCCACAGGGTTCGAATCCCCGTCTGGGTGACTGTGCTGTGCTACACCAATAAGAGTCCTTGGGCAAGACTCCTAACGCTACATTGGCCTACCTGTAATATGATTAACCTTGTAAGTCGCTCTGGATAAGAGCGTCAGCTAAATGCCGTAAATGTAAATGTAATGTAAATGAGAAGGTGTACAGAGAAAAGTATATGCTGCTTAGGGCCGGGCCATATGACAGTATGGTTATCATAATAAGTTACTTAACAGAATCTCACTTTAAGCTTTTCACAGCTTGATGTGGAGATCATCATTGATTCCAAACTGCTTGGTTGATTACAAAGAGAGCATATTTAGTCCTATTTAACTAATTTAGTGCACGGCACGTGAAATGTTGGTTCAAGTAATTGAATTTTTTTTTTTTTTTGATAGTAATTTTTAAGTGTGGCACTACTAGTCATCAAAAAAAACCATATCGTGTCATATTGTGTATTGCTAAAACTTTTTGAAGTGCTGTAACTTTCTATTTCAAACAGTGCGCCCAGATCTAATACTTTCTTTATCTCAGGGCATTAATGGCATCCTGGCAGATGAAATGGGGTTGGGCAAGACTGTCCAAAGCATCGCCTTGCTTGCCCACCTGGCTGAGGTAAGCACCTTTCAGAGTAACCTGAGACCCATCAGCACCACGTGCCAGTATGATGACGTTCTCAACCCCAGTCTTAGAAAGCCTAAACGGCTTCAGATGTCTCTTGCCTAGACGACTAGTACAAAAAATTGAGTTATGAGTCGAGTTTGGGCCAGTTTTTCATATGCAGCTACGTGTTCTGTTGATTGTCTTATCAAATAGAAAATAAGCGAACAGAGGGATCACACTTCAGCATGTAATAAATGTATAATTACTGTCACAACATTAATGAGTAATAAAGCATTATACAGGCGTATCTGCGACAATCCATTTTTGTTTGGGTTGACTTCAAATTTCAAATTGAGCAGTATGGGTCGAGCCTGTTGGAGTCAGGCCTCAAGGTTAGGGGTTGGCTAGGGGTTGGGTTTAGACTTCAGTTTATGCTGGTGCAGACCTCCGGCCCCTAGCACTTGAACCAACTTGCTGATGAAGTACGAGGGTCAGGTATGTTGGGACAGAAAAAAAGATTGAAACTGTGCAGGGCAATGGGTCACATGACTGGATTTGAAAGCCACTGTCTTTGCACACCAACTCAGAGCCAGACAGCTGTGCTTATGTTTTGCTTTCTTTGGGGAAACCTGATAGATATATCTATTTACGACCCAAAAGAAATAAGAGTAGCAGTACTTCAGCTCCACCCGTTCCATTTTCCTGTGCTCAATTCTGTTCAGTCACATACACATTTCTCTAGAAGGCACGCTTCTGTTTTTTGGTGTCGGTGGGAACTCTCCAGCTGCCTCCGCTGTGTCGCTCAACCCTTGGGGCCTTCAAAGCAGGGAGGAAATGGAATTTGGGGAGTTTTGGAATTCGATATGAAAGAGTTGTGCCTCAGGGTCCATAGGAAACTGTGCTTGCATGTTGTCTCCTCCTTGGTTGCATCCTGTTTTCACCCCTCTCTCCTCTCCATGTCTTTCCCACCATCTCGCCGTCCCTCCCTCCCCCCACGCACCTGTGTGTCCGCCTTATTTTCGGTGCGCGCGCATGTGCGTGTGTCCATGTGTGTCCTGTTCTGCAGAGAGACAACATTTGGGGACCCTTCTTGATCATCTCCCCAGCCTCCACACTCAACAACTGGCATCAAGAGTTCACCCGCTTTGTGCCAAAATTCAAGGTGAGCGTCGCAGCTGCGCAGGAAGACACCTGCAGCTGCAGAATCCTTTAAATATATCTCGCACTTCTTTTACTGTTTCCTCTTTCATAAACCCACTGAACCTATTTTCAGAACAATAACACTTCAGCAAGGCTGCCGAGCCCTATTTTTGACATTCTACTGTAAGGAAACGCATGGCAGCTCTCTCCAGCAAAAATGGGATTTGAGAAATACGTTGATCTGCAGGGGGCAGTGTTGTATCACTGCTGTTCCTGTTTTTTAAGCTTAAGCCTCGGCCCTACAAGAAAACTGAAATACTTTCATGACTGATATTATGGTAACAGTTAAAACGAAAGCTACAGCTGAGTGAAATATTTCACACATGAAGATTAATTACTGTAAACATGGGAGGTAAATGCTGTGGCTTTTCTGTTTGCTCCTTCTTTGGATCTTGCTTGTGGTTGCTAAGGCTGTAGAATATGGCCTGAGGGCTTGTTGTGTATTATGCACAATTTTCCGTACAGTCATACGGATTTCTTACAGTGATGATTAATAGAGCTACTGACACTTTGTGCAGACAGCCTCACACCTGCCCATCAGTCTGTCATCTCTTTATTTTTCTGGTCCACAGGTGCTGCCGTACTGGGGGAACCCCCATGACCGCAAAGTGATTAGAAAGTTTTGGAGCCAGGTAAGCTTTTTGTGCACTCTAGTCCACTTGCTACGAGAATGCTGGGCTTTACGGAACTTCTGAAAGAACATGTGTTTTGTCCCTTCGTGGCTCCTACAGAAAACTCTGTACACCCAGAACGCTCCCTTCCATGTAGTGATCACTAGTTACCAGCTGGTGGTGCAGGATGTGAAGTACTTCCAGCGTGTGAAGTGGCAGTACATGGTTCTGGATGAGGCTCAGGCCCTGAAGAGCAGCACCAGGTAATGAACCAGAACTTCTATGTGGCTGTCTATTGAAAACCTTCTTACTTTTAGTATTTGTTTTGCATGATTTAAGAACAGTAGTTGCCCCTTACATTGTTTGAACATTTCATGATGAATGAACCAATTGTGTTGCATTAAAGTTTGACATGGCGTATTGGTATCGACAAGTTTGGGTGTCAGGCTGATGTCAGAAAATGGTGGATTAGATATTGATGGGAAGAATGAATCATATTTAACCATGTAGCAAATCTGTCCTAAACCTGTGATGTCATGTTGCTACTTCTTCATGTAGGTTAGTAGAGTTTTTGAGTATTTCAAGCATGCATGTCCATGTTTAGTTTCTTAGCAACAGTATTAGCACTATGGCTAAACGAATTGGGGAAAATGTTTAATAGTGATATTTCTGGCCAATATTTGCAATTTAAATTCATTAATTTATTGTGAATTAATTTGCCAGGCCTGTTTTTAGGCCAGGAGGACCCGATTGTCACTTTTTCCTAGCATGTTTCAGATGACCTGTTAGTCCTGATGGCTGTGATGTCGCATATACACAAAATAAGTCTTTTGTTGCTTCTGACTGGGTCTTACCTACAGGCAATTTACAAGGCTGTGTTATTAGGTTAAATTTTCTGTATTTAAAACTTCAGACAACAATGTTGATAATGTATTATATAATAAATTGTAGCTCTTGCCATTTAAAAAATGCACTTTTTCAAATTTATATACTTATAAAAACGCTATAAAAATGATTTTTTTAGCCCCAGTTGGCGGTATTGGCCAATACGGGTGTTTTCAGTATCTGTATTGGTAGTAAGTGGTGTCATGCTATCTCTAATAATTAAGTTAATGTATTTTTTCCTTCTTCTGTGAAGTTGTTGTTTTGGAGATTTGGTTTTCTAAAACTGTGAAGATCTGTAAACATTACTGCCAACTGCATTTCTAATGAATTCGCCATGTTGATATGAGATTCAGTTTTAAAGTACTTGTTTTTGTCAGAAAATGTTTCTCATTTGTGGTTGTGCCACAGCACTGATAACCAAAAGATGTTTTATATATGGTTATAGTTATTATAGTTTAGTGAAATTAAATACCACTTTATAAACCAGTAACTATAATAAATCTTTACACAGTAATATAAAGGCAAGTGGCTTTCTTCCCTTTTCAAACTCAAATGATCTTCTCCATAATATCCACACATTTCTCTCCTTATCTGACTAGTACTTCCAAAACAGTCAACTAATATGAATTTCAAATGATCCCCGACGTTAGCTGGATGACGACTGTTTTTAAAGCATTGTGGTATATGGGTAGAGTTTCTAAGAGACAGTCTGCAGCACCGAGGCGTCTCAGATGTTTGCCTTTCCTCTTCTTTGGGCCTGTGCTAACACCAGGCCTGGGCTGGAACCCATCTACCAAATGCGACGTGTGAGGTTGTACCCGACTGGGGCTGCGAGCCCGTGCGCCAGCAACTTCTGTTGTGGTGAAAGATGATTTATGACCATGCCGAGAGCCTCTCGCGGCCGTCAGAGCAGCTTCAGCAAGCTTTTAATTCCCCCAAGACCTCCAGTCAGGCAGAGGCTTAGTTTCAGATCGTGACACAGTTCTGTGTCTGTTTCGGCCTGGGCCTCACTGCCGTTTCCATGCTGATAGGTCTTGTTAGATCTTTCACTAAGCCCAGTGAGTGTTAGCTATTTGATGGGGTTGTGTGGTGTTTGGTTCTGCTCGACAGCGTGCGGTGGAAGATCCTACTTCAGTTCCAGTGCCGAAACCGGCTGCTGCTAACAGGAACACCCATCCAGAACACGATGGCCGAGGTGAGCTCACACGAGAAGTTTTTCTTTTGTACGTTTTAAGGACAAAAGAACCCAGCAGGGTTAATTTAAAAAATAGTAGACATACAAGAAAACAAATCAACAGTTCATAAAACACACACTCACACCTCACAACCATTCCTCCCTCCGCTGGTGAGAAAAAGCTCCTCGTTTTGTCTCGTTAGCTCATTGGAAGCTGAGAGAAAATTCCTTATATTCACTTTGCATAACAGTTAAATCTAACATTTTATGTCTATAGGGTTTTTAATGCGGGGCCTTACAGTAACTCAGTGTTTTGCACTTCTGGAAATTAACTGCTGATACCGATAATGATTTGCATTCCCATATTAGGAGCTTCGGATCCAACAAAATTTTCTCTATGTCAAATATAAACGCCATTTCCAGAGTCGCCTCCATCACACCTTGTGGTAAATAAAAATGTTCCAAACTCTTTTTTTGTCCTTTGTACATCTACAAATGTGTCACTGGATCCTCTGAATTGCAAGGATGCTTAGCAGTCAAAATTATGCTACATTTGTGCTACAAGCAAGCTTCTGCACACTGATGTGACATTTGCTAAAACCACTATAAAAACTAAAACACTATTATATACCAAGGAGAGCTACTCAAACTCTAGACTGATAGTGATAAAGCAACTGAACTACCACATTTGGCAGAGCTTGCAGATTAATGTGGGGTGTTTTGGTGAGGTTGCCAGCGTTATGACATCAGTAGCTTGCAAATAGCTATAGTCATATTTCAGCTCCCTAACAGCCTCATAATTCAGAGGATACAGCAACATTTGGAGGAAGAATGTCGGTACACTAAAACATTTGGAAAATTTGCATTGACTTTGGAACATTTCTGTTTATCGCAGGGTGCAATAGAAATGATTTTTGCCGTTCAATTTCCCCATAGAGAAATAAGCATGTGTCTGGAGTTCCTAATATGGCATGACATCGTTAGAGATCATCACAGGACTCTAGTGAGGCCTCCCAACAGTACACTGAGCAGCTATTATTTGATGGTAGATCATTCTCAGCACTGCAACAACACTGGTGTGGTGGCGTGAGGCTTCAGACACAGCAGTGCTGCTGGAGTTTGTAAACCACTCACTAGACTGAGAACCAAAAATATCCAGCCAATGACATCCTGTGGCCAGAAACGAAGGGATAGAAGGTGCCTAATTGGGCCATTGTCTCTGACTTTATAGTCACAAGGTTGAGCAACTAGGTGGGTGTGCCGAATAGAGCTGACATTGAGCCTGATCCACTCTTAGCAGCGTAAAACACACTGCCATACCACTATCATATGAGTGAGTGCATACAGAGAGTGCACACAGACTGATGAAAGATCCTATATCCAAGGTGTGCAATACAAGGGGTCCTGGGGTCTCTGGATTCTCGTAATTACTATTTTGGACCCCCTTAATGTCTAAAGATTCTGGGGGGGTCATTGAAAGTAAACTTATTATGGGGCTATGCTGTTTGTTAAGGGCCAAAAAGATGCTTGAATACAAATGAATGGAAAGCTCATTGTTTGGACTGCTTTACCCACAATCAGCTGGCCTCTGTCTTTGGTGTTCTTAACTAACTGGAGAGGCACCACTGGTCTGCATCAGTGGGATGCTGTAGGAAAACGGTTCGGTTGGTCTAAGTTTTAAACTTACCGAGTTACACGAGATAAGTGAAGAGAACATCGATACTAATTTCTTCTCAAACCAAAGACAAAAGAAGGGAAGTGCAAGGTCTTTGTCATTGAAGCTAGCATCAGCACCACGATCCCAGACATCAGGGGGTATTTGGCACACAGCCTATGTCCTGATATTCTACAGAGAGGATCCCATTTTTGAGAGAGAGATATAGATTTGGGGGATTTTCTAAATGAAAATATTCTGTTTTTCTCCTCAGTTGTGGGCCTTGCTTCACTTCATCATGCCAACTCTCTTTGACTCTCATGAGGAGTTCAACGAATGGTTCTCCAAGGACATAGAAAGCCACGCTGAAAACAAATCTGCCATCGATGAGAGTGAGTAGCGTTGTTTTTATTGAAGTGGTGTAGCTAGGCCTCTGAAGCCATATTCATGAAAAACCAATATAAATTGCTTAATGTGCAGCATCTGTTGCAATGAATGATCCATGACTTGGAGTAGGTTTTCAATCAAAGACGGTATTTGTCCTATTCTTGAACGGCAGATCAGCTATCCAGACTCCATATGATCCTGAAACCTTTCATGCTTCGCAGAATAAAGAAGGATGTGGAGAACGAACTCTCTGACAAGGTACTGCTCATGCCTTGCACCACTGACAAGAAAACCCTTTATAGTCCAGACCTGCTCATTTATTTGTGTGATGGTCACTCCCTGCCTTCTCTCTTCACTAGATCGAGATCTTGACGTATTGCCAACTAACAAGCAGGCAGAGGCTTCTGTACCAGGCCCTGAAGAACAAGATCTCCATCGAGGACCTGCTGCAGTCGTCCATGGGCACGGCTCAGCAAGCCCACAGCACCACCAGCAGCCTCATGAATCTCGTCATGCAGTTCAGAAAGGTAGGGGACGTGACATTGCTGTAATGGCCAGACCTTTTTTAATTTGATTCCATTGCATAGGATTTGACAGCTGTTCTGGACTGGACATTGCATCATATGTTATGTGCATATAGGTGTGCAACCACCCGGACCTTTTTGAGAGGCAGGAGACGCGTTCGCCCTTTCACATGTCTCTGAAGCCCTTCATTATGTCCAAGTTCCTCTTTCGCCAAGGCCTCCTCAACACCTGCAGCCAGGGGAGGGCCAAGTGAGTTCATAAATACAGTTAACCACGGCTACCGTGCACCTCCAGAAGTGTTTATGTTGTGTTTTCAAATGCCGTGTTTTCTAATGAAGCCTTATGTGGCTGAAATAGACAGGCAAATTGCAACATACCAGGATTTGTTAAAACATCTGTTTTCTCTGCCTTGCAGGGTGATGCAGGTTCTGCTCTCGCCTTTCTCCCCTCAACACATCCAGCAGTCATTATTTCACAGGAAAAGTGAGTCTGCCTCTCTCGGCTTCTCCTTTTTCTCTTCTCCCTCTCTTGCGCACACACTATCTCTCTTCCCCTTGCTGATTCTGTTCTTTCTCATTCTCTCACATACTTTTTTTACTAAATGCCTCATTTTTTCTCCTCCCTTTCTCTTTTTCTGTTATTCTTCCTCACTATCTCATATTCATTCTCACTCTCTCAATCTTACTTTCCGTCTTTCTCATTATTTCTCTATATCTCTATATCTCTATATCACTGTCTTTGTCTCTATCGTTCCCTCTCTCTTTTCTTCTTTCATTCCCATCCCGAACCTTTATCACTCTGTCTTTCTCTCATGTACATGATGCATAATATCTGTTTTCTAATAAAATACCCCCTACCTATTTTTCAAAACTCGTTTCAGGTGATGACGAAGGCAGCTGCTTCTCCTTTCTCCGCTTCATTGATGTGTCACCAGCAGAGATGTTCAACGTCATGCTGCAGGGCACACTGACCAGGTCATTTTGTTCACACCACTGTTTGCAAAGCTCAATTAACTTTTTGGGGTCACTTTTATGCAAGTTTTCACCAAAATGGCATACAAAAAGCAGGAACGACTTAAGGCTGAGTCACTGCTCCTGCTTTAGCCTTCAATGTTGAGCCAGCAGTTGGGTGTAAACAGTGTTAAAGATTGAAAATATATAATCCAGTCCATGTAGTCCATATGTTGAAAGTAAGCTGCAAGTACTGCTTACAGCAATTCCCTACTCCAGCCTAAGTAGTGGCCTGGTTTGGGATCAAATGCAAAAGTAATAGAAGTGTTGGAACCATGCTGTTCCTAAAATGCTTCCTCTTCTCTCTGCTGTGTTCAGATGGCTAGCACTTTACCTGTCCTTTAAATCTGCCCACCGGCTCCATCATCAGCGCCTGTGGACTGAAGAGGAGAGTTGTGAGAGGCGCTCTGGAGGTCATTGCCTCTCTAACAGAGATCTTGTCCTGTGGCCAGACAGGCCAACATCATTCCTCAACACGCACAACAGCACTGTCCTGCAGGTGAGTCCCTCTGACTGCCATAGAGACCACAGCTTCAACCCACTCTCATAAGTACTTCACAGAGTTGCCTTAAAGTAGTCAGAGCAGGAGATAAGAGCTTTTATCATGCATATGCATATACCTAGGCCTGTTCATTTGCAAATGACTGGGTCACTAGGTTCTGTTTCACTGGGGCTTATGACCAGCAGGTAAACTGGACAGCAGCATATTATATAGCCTGCAGGTTACATTTCCCTCTGATTAATTCTGTCCAGTATAAGAGCACTGCTAGCGTAGTTGACTTTTAAACCAAATCTCTGCTGTATCACTGCAGTGTTGTTGTTAAACCCTTAGTACAGCTCAATTATAATTTATAGTTCTACAATTAAAATGCCACAAGCCTCTTCTCTGGGAATAACAGCACCCCCAAAAGGGTTGACTTTTTCCAAAATGCTTACTGTATTCTTGGATAGGAGAATCGTCAGCTGTGCTGCACTGGAAACAGGACACTGTTTGGGTTGAGGTGTGTGTGTGTGTGTGTGTGCGTGTGTGCGTGCGCACGCGCGCAAGAGAGAGAGAGTGTGAGTGTGTGAGAGCAGAGCTGTTAGAGGCCGAGTGTGACAGCAGGTCTGCTCCCTCATTAGGTTATTACACAGAGCGGGACTGAGTGGTCCTCATCAGTCATTAGCTGCTATATTTCGCTGCATATGCACTGAAAGCTTCTCGTCCGTCCTATTGTGCTCAGTTTAAATGAAATAAAAATATACTTAAATTTAGTAGTTTGGGAAGAAATCACTCCTACTTTTCATCTTAGTCCAAATGCAGTTCACCTACTAAGAAACGTTTTGTGTCCAGAATTTGCTTTTTAGTTTTGTACTGGAGTTACCAATCAAATGTAACTTACAAGTAATACAGCCAGTCTAAATCTCTAGACTTCTCTGGACTTGTGTGTTGATGTGCAAGAAGGGATGTCTCTTCTATGCCAGTGGTCATGACACTGCTCTTGGAGACTTGGGTTCCGGCAGAATTCTGCTCCAACCCAAATCTATCACCACTGATCCAGCTAACTGGGTGGACTGATCACTTAGATTTTCAAAGAAAAACAATACATTTTAAACCTGGATTTTAAATTTTAACTGTAGGTCCATGGTGAGTGGAGGCTTATTTCACCAGTTAGCCTTGTGTAAACTCCAAATCATCACTTGCCTCAAATTAGATATTTACTTTTTGTTCATTTTCATAGATGTTTTAGATAACTTGAGATAACCTGAGGTAAGATAATTAAATGATAAACATTTTATTGGATTTGAGGCAAGTATATGATGACTAAGGCAGTTTGCACAGTGCTCTTAGCATCTCCAGTGTTGTTTGACAGCATCAGATTTTTGGCCAAACAGCTCCTTTCAGAGCACTGTGGTGGACGACATAGTAGAGGTCAAGAAATCATGGAAATGAATCCCCAGCATCCGGACTCTCTGTAGTGGAGCTGCTGGAGCAGCAGGAAGACTTGCTATGTGTTGGAGTTGCGTGTTGGGCTGGCGGAAAGCTGATGGCAGGGAAAGCTCCGTTCCTCAGGTGCTGACAGATGCGTAATCCTACTCTGCTCCTCCGTGGCCTCTTGCACTGCACGGCGTCTCCCAGCTCCACTGGGGCATGGACAGGAACCTGACACCACAGCAAACACTAACTTTACCCTCCCTACAGGCTTGTGCTAAGCCTCCGCTGGCCTACAAGGCCACGCTCGGAGTAGAGCTCCTCAGTACGAACAATGCCGAAAAATATTGCATTGCAAATATGGGCTGTTAAATAAAGAATAGTATGGGGATTTCTATTGTATTTAAAGTAAATTAGGGCTAGGTGTTGTCAGGAACTGCATGACGCGTGATGATACAAGCATCATAATACATTTGAGACACAATGATAAAACCAGACATACAACAAACATTTTTGGTCAATGTTTACTTTAAAATTACTTGGAAAGAGTGATGACACAAGTTCTGTCGGGAAAAAAAGTAATGAATAAATATCAGTGAACAACAAAACAACAATAACAGCAAAACATGACACGGATCACCCCGAACACAGTATCCTCAGCCAGTTAGTTTTTAACTATGCTACAAGCTTATTACTCACTGCAACCTGATACTAATTATTAGAGCATGCCTGCCACATGTGTGATGTTGTGTAGGCCACAACTTGAATGCAGTGTCCATTTCACTTGCAAATGCAGGTGGCGTGTAAGGGTAAAATGATCAATATCAATACCATCAGCCATCAGTTGACTGATATGCATGTTGTCTAGGGCTGCGCACTACATATCGTTTCAGCATCGTCATCGCAATGTGCCCACAAGCAGTACTCACATCGCAGGCCGTGCAAGGTTTACTAAGACAAATGAGATGAAACGTGTAAGGCTACAACTTTTTTGCTGCTTGATACAAAACACTTGCACGGTTCCTGGGCTCTGATATGAATATACACAATACATATTGCAGGGAAAACGATCGCAATGTCCCAAGTGTCCCAGTGTCCCGAGCTTATCCATATTCAAATGCTGTATCAACATTTTGAACACTCAGTATTGTAAAATTAGGGGCAGTCGTGGGCTGGAGCGTTGTGGCCGGAGCATTGCCGGTTCCATTCACTGAACCGACAGCAACAACTGAAGTGCCCTTGAGCAAGGCACCTAACCCCCAACAGCTCCCCGGACGCTGTGGATAGGGCTGCCCACCGCTCCAGGCAAGTATGCTCACTGCCCCCTAGTGTGTGTTCACTAGTGTGTGTGTATGTGGGTGTTTCACGTGGATGGGTTAAATGCGGAAGACACATTCCTCTATGTGTAAACACAAATGGCACAAAATGGCTCAAAAACTCTCTACTCAGAGAATGATTGACCCCACTGAAAAATTATGTAAGCTTGTTCCAAAACCTAGACCACCTAGGCTACTTGGTTGTCTGAATTGGAGTCTGTATAAAGGTTATTTGTTCTTCAGGCCATTATAAGCAGTAAATGCAACACTGCTGGTAAAATGGCATGTTTTGCTGACTTTTCTGCAAAACAGCTGCTTAGATGCCTCTAATTATGAAAACCCCTGCAGAACTCGCATCTGGAACGTCTAAGATTAATCAGGATACTAACGCCACATAATAAAACCTTTTGGACTTTCTTAGAAGGCTAATTTGCATACTGCACTCAGTGTTGTAAAAGCCAGTTTTATGATAATGATTAACAAACAGTACAGCCAAAGCTCCGAGCCTGGGGAACTTTGACCCTCAGCTGCTGGCTCTGCTCCGGATGAAAGAGGAAGCAGCTGCCCCGTACTTAGTTTTTCAAGCCTTACATCAAGTCCGTCTTGTGTTCCAGGTTGGAGTTGAACCCATCTCGTTTTTCTGTATTTATTCAGAAAGTTGTGCCGTGCCATGGCTGATGGAGAACGTGGAGCACAGTCTTGTCTGGATTCTGATGTACAGTTACGGAAATCTGGGTGTTGTAAACTATGTGCTTTGTACTTGTGTTGGAAGCTTTTATTGCTTACATGAGGCTAAACTAATGACGTTGGTTCCCTGCGTCTCCGAGGCTTGATTGGTGAGGAGAGATTTGTAGATACAATCAAAACGTCAACACCTAGGAGCGAAAGGGCATTCAGAGCCAAGGCGCTGCCGTTGTTGAGGCACTCCATCATCGTATTATTTAGCTAGGGATTTTGTTGTTTCTTCTTGTTTGTTGTAGGAGGGCGAGTATCGTGGAAAAACGAAGATGGCATATATCAGGGTTGAAGGCACAACAGCATGTTGGAGTATAAGGGATAAAGAGAGGTTGTAAAAATAAATCAGGGTCTTGTAAAAATGAATCATGGCTGTTAAACCCACGCAAACATCATAAGTGAACCCCAGAGATGAAAAATAAATTACAAGGAAAGTGTAGGATATGCTCTGATTTTATGATTTTTTTGATCCTGTAGCCACAAAAAAACATGAGAGTCTTTGCGATCTGGATGCTCCTGCCTCTCCACCACCTCATTTTCCAACCGTGTTCGTCTTGGTGAGAGTTTCCAGGCGGATCTTCCCTCTCTGCTTGTGGTTGGGAACACAGCCCAGACAGTGGGTCTCCAGACACAACCACTCCTGCTGACACTCTCTCTCTCTCTCTCTCTCTCTCTCTCTCTCTCTCTCTCTCTGTCTTTCTCTCTTATAGACACTTATTCTCCCTTGCTCTCTCTCTCATAGACACTCTCTCTCATCCTCTTTCACTCTGTCTCTGACTCACACGCTCTCTCTCTCGCTTGCCCCCTTTGTCTCTGTCTCTGGCGCTGTCTTTTTTATCTCTGTTTATCTTTTCTTTTACTGTCTTGCACTGTCTGAGTCTCTCTCTCTCTCTCTGTCTCACTCTCTTTTGCTTTTGCTGTCTTTTGCTCTTGTCTCTTACGGTCTCACACTGTCTGGTTTCTCTTTCTCTTGCTCTGTCTGTCTTCTTTGTCTCCCATTTTCTCTCTTTTTATGTTTATCTCTGTCTTTCTCATTGTTTCTCACCTTTTCTTCATCCGTCTCTTCATACTGTCTCACACCGTGTCTGAGTTTCTCACTTGCTCTCTCTTGCTTGCTCTCTCTCTCATCGCTCTGTCTTTCTCTACTTCTCTCTCTCTGTCTTGCTTGTCTCCCATTTTCTCTTTTTCATTCCCTTTCTTTCATTCATTGCATTCTCTCTTCCTTTCTCCCTGTTTCTCTCCTTCTCTCTTATTGTTTCTCAGTATTCACTCTCTTGCCTTCTCCTCTCCTTTCGCTCCCTCTCTTTTTCTCTCCTTCCCTTTTTCTCTCCTTCCCTTCTGCTCTCAACACTCTTCCCTCACACCTTCTCAGTCAGCATTCGGGTGAGGAACACAGCCTTGTTTATGACAGCCACTTTTGTGCATTCTTCATGGAAACTCAGTCTTATATTGGTCATTTGGCTTCATATGAGTCGCAAGTGTCTGGTGGTCTGCAGTGTCTCTGAGGGTGTTGTAAGCAGAGATGAGCCCTGTGTTTGTGGAAAATGTAGTTTGGAATCCAATTATGTCCTGGCTGCAATGTTGAGAGGTGACACTAGGGAGTGCTGTGTAACCATTTACTCTTTGTTTACAGTGAAGCCACAGATCGTCCTTATCTCTCTTTCACACACAGGCATCAGATCAGATAGACTCCCGCTGACAATATGTTATGAAGTGACTGGAGATGCGACTTGTCGTGTTAATCTGAGTTTTGATTTTCTGCAGGACCTGGTCTTCACAGCGCAGCATCCTTGGCTCCTCACACACGCAGACGTAATTGTCCACAGTAGGCGCTCTTCCACCACCTCCTCCCTCAGACCCTGCCAACCCACCCAGCCACCCAAGTTCATACTCACAGCTACACCCAGGGTAAGGGAGCTCCTAAGTATACTTGGTATTTATTTGTATGGTTTAGTTACTCTTTGTAATTTCTGTCTTGTCCTTTTCTGACTGTTCTACTTCCATCAAGACTTTCTACCATCAAGAGTTTCTGGTACATGTAAATATACTTGGCCAATAAAGCTGTTTCTGCTTCTGACACCTTCAGCACAGCAATGACCGAGAGAAAGAGTGAACCACAAAGCCAGAACTCTCCTATTATATTTAGATATGTTTTTGTTTCTGATGTGTTGTGTTACACCTCCACCAAAATGGATGAACAGAAACACATTTTGTAGGGTACTGTCTGTAAGAGTTAATGAACAGGTAGTGTAACACTCTTTCTGGGCCTAGCAGACAAAAGCTAGGGTAGTTGGCCTGCCTTTGTGATACAGCCATGAAACTCACCACATGGTATAGTACTTATACAGCAGTTCATATCTTTGTAAGGGCTTTTTGTGGTTGAAGCCTGGAGCAATTTGAAATGATGCACAAACTTGACGTTCCCACTGTAGATATCCTGAAAGCCTTAGGTGCGATTCAGTAAAGTGTAAATGAGACACTCACTCACTTACAGTTTTTGTAGCAGCATATAATTTACAGGACTTTCATTGATTGTGTCAGGTCCACATAAACAGTCACACGCAAACGTTGGGGCACTCTGGGGGAAAATGGCATGTTGCTTTTCTGAGCGAAAATAGGTGAACACATCTTTTACAGAGAACACACTTCTGTGCAGTTTAAAGCACAATTACTGTTGGTCTGCTGTATTTATCGTAGTGGGGAAATAATGAAATGATACGTAAAATAGTCCCTGGGCAAATAGTACAACACATTTTAGATTTCATGTTTAAATTTCACGTTTTTCACAGTATGTTAAAGAACGTTATGTAGACCAGCCTGGGTGGCCAAAGCAAATAAATAAAAAGTGTGAACTGAAGTTTTATGAGAACATATTTAAGTGTGTCCTCTATAGGGGATGTCTTATTTTCATCTACAATTGAGCATCAATTAAACATATAAAGGCGGCCCAGTGCTTTTAGCTTCACTGGTCATTAAACTGATAAGCTTTCTGTGTATAGTGGCTACAGCAGACTAGCAGCTCTGCTGTACATATTCTGGTGTTGTCTCTGATTGAATACACCTGTTCGGACTAATCAGCTAGAGACCAAGCCCTGCCTTATTGACTAGCTGACTGACTATCGGTTGACTTGCTTTACAGCAACAATTAACACCTTTCTCTAGATACTTCAGCTGTGATTTATGGTAAAAAAAGAGCAGTGCTGTTAACACTGGCACTGGGTTGGTGCTTGTTTGAGAAGTTGCTTTATTTTCCTGCTATTTATGCAGTATGATTTGCTGCTGAAAAGTGAAAAATGTGACTTGAGTGAAATGAGTCACAAACGGGGGAAAAAGAGACCCAAAACATACTGTATAGGTTCCCCAAGCTTAACCTGCACTGGAGCAGGTTAGATGTGCAGCATAAGCCATTACGGTGGCGAGGTAGCATTGTAAAAAGTGATTCGTGGTCATGAGAGAAAATCCAGGGTTGGAACAAACTATGCTTACGTTTAGCTGGCTGAGCAAGATGTCCTGCTTCGTGAGACAAGCCCCTGCACCAGAACTCCACGCAGCGCAGATTCTGAAACATGCAGAGGAGCACGCTGGTGGCCGCCCCTTAGAGTGATCTCCTGCGGTATCAGAAACAAACTCTTCATCCAAAATAAAACCTCAAAAGCAGTGGCTTGCCCTGACTGCAGGAGCGGTTTATTTATCCACCCCGAGTGCCTCACAGGTCAGCTGCTCAGCCGGGCCTGACCTTGGTGCAGTACAACTAAACAACGCGAGCCCACCACTGTGAAACAAGAGCAGTCTGTGAGAGCTACCTCTCTAAACTCACAAACAGACTGGGGCATAATCAGCAAAGTGCATGCATCCCGGAATAATCAGCTTTTAAGGCATCTAAAGTGGCTTTAATTGGGGGAAAAGGAGTAATGAGCAAATTTTCTGGAAATTTTCATCTTGTATCTAAAATGAGATTAAATCTAATTGCACTAACTTGTTTCTGATTAACATTAGATTAAATCATGCTTAATGCTTTTCTACAGTGCACCACTCAAAACAGTTGATGCCCGGGGCAATTGTTCCAAAATGCGTCACCATAACTCTTTTGCGTCATGTGTTGGTGTTCAGTGTCAATATGAAGCTTTGCAGCATAGCCCGCTTTACAGGCTAACGCATACATTTGTTTAACTATGATGAGAATCTTGTGTTTGCGCCTGCAGCGTCCCTGCTTTAAGGCAGGCGCGAGTGCTGGGATCCTGCCTGGCCTCATGACTCCGCTGCGTGTCCGTGGGAGTTGGCACGGTGTTGGCACCAGCCCGCAGGCGCCAGGGGCATATGGGCACTGTGGGAAAGTGATAAGATAGATTAGCACTTTTTTTTCTCTCTCTCTCTTTGTTCACAAGGGGCTCTTGACCTTATTGGCTTTTAAGGCCACATCTGCGTGTACATTCTCCCATTGGTCAGCTGTCCGCGCCAAAGCCAGAAGCCAGGCCAAGCTGAGCTGTTTTTCAGCGGTGATAAGAATGAAAGGAAGATAATATCATCCGCTTGTCAGCAAGCCATAAAACCCTCGGCAAGAGCTGAAAGAGAGAGCGAGAAAGAGAGAGATGTGAAGGAGAAAAGAAAGAGAGAATGGAATGACGGGGAGTGAGGGTGGCGTGAATCACTACAGGAAATGGTCATCTGTTACCCGAAGGCCTGTTAGCGCTGTTAGCACTAGAGACCTCTGCCACGCTTTCCTGTCAGAGCTGCGGGGTTCGGCCGAAATATCGGAAACGCGGGTGTATGTGTGTGCGTGTGGATGTGTTACGGTGGGAAATTCTACTCTCTCTTTCGTGCAGTTTGTACATTGTTGCTCACCCTTAGGGGAAGAACAGCAAAATGAGGTCTATGGGCTTGCAGGTAACAGTTGAAAGTTGAAGTGATGAACGTTTTACTTTCAATTATTATTATTTTATGTTTTTTTCATCAAAATAGTCCAGGTGTCTTTTATTCCCAGCCTTTGTTGCTGACAGGTCTGTTCCTCCAGGATAACGTATGCAGAGCATTCATATCTTTCACGAATTATTCCCCACTTCATCACTGCACTACTGGAGACCTGACTTAATCATTAATGACACTCCACAAAGGAGAGAAAGCGATGAGCTCTTGTGTCCTATGCCTCCCCCATACGGTACGTTTCCTAAAGACTTCTGGCTGCGGGCGACACATGGCAAAGCTGGGATTAAATTTCAGCTGGAGAACACATCCCTGCATGACGTATGGTGCCTTTATGGTGCATCTCATGACCAAATGTCAACACCTAAAACGGCATGTTTTTTTGGCTTTGTTTTCCAGGTGACAGCAGTTCCTATAGAGAGATACTGTCCGGATCGGAGTGCTGAGTATGAGTGGCGGCAGGTCCGGGACGGGGGGAGCTTGGCTGCTAAGCAGTGCTTCCTATATGGCTCACCAGAGCTGGCCCATGCCTGGGCCACCCGCTCCCACTCTTTCAATCCTCAGAGCCCCGGTGGGATGATGGCCCTCCAGCCCAGACATGGCTGGTCCTTCATCAGGATTCCAGGTATGCTTGTGGTGATGTGTGTATTAGGGCTGCATAAACTGACTGTGATGACAAGTCATTCGATTATGTCCGTTATGAAGGAAAGTCTATGCGGTGTTTCCCTTGCCTTAATGTTTAGATAATACACGCGGTCATATTGACAGACTGCAACACACTACAGGAAACTTATGGGGTCATGTGGTTTCTGTTGGTTCATGGCCCATGTAGGAGGTCACTTGTCAGACTTGGTGTGACACATGCACATTCATAGAAAATGGCAATGGCAGAAGTCGTCATGGTTCAATTAGTCATTTAAACAAATAATGCTTGATAGATTATGGGATTTAGTGTGTGTGTGTGTGTGTGTGTGTGTGTGTGTGTGTGTATATAAAGAAGTACAGTCCTGTGGAAAAGCCTTCAGCATTTAGACACATTGTTTAAAGACATTTATCTTGGTGATAAGTGTGTTTTTACCACTAAAAAGACCATATATCATTGGAGTAGACGTAGAAACATAAGTAGAGTAAAAAGTAATGAGAATTTTGTGTTTTTTAAAAACATGGTTAAGATCTTGAGAGCTAGTTTGAAGAAAGTTTAGTTCTAGAATTTGGAAGCCTCCGACCGTCATGTAGACTTGTTAATTTCCATCACCAACTCACCTGATTTAACCTCATAATGAAGCATCGATTTAGAAGGTGTGGGATGATAACTACAGTTAATACTGTAATAGTTAAACAGAAGAATTGGCATATAAATTTGCTACTTATAATATTAATATTATTCCAATAGTAAATTAGACAATATTATAGAGCAAATAAATGCTTTGAAGAAGACTTTTGTTACTGTTAAGACTTTTGTCTTAAACCTTCACCTAGAACTGGGTGTGTTGATGCATATTTGATTATCAAACTACTGGCCAGCAGCACTAAGTCATTCGCCCGAGTGGTATTTCATTTCTCTGTATCCGACCATTGTTCTTGCGTTGACTGTTTTATTTAAGACTAGAAACTTTCTCACAGTTGGTTCGTTTTGATTTTAAGCGTCTCGAAAGGAAGCGCAGAGCTCCTAAAAGCACCACACAAATCTTGGTAAGGGCTGCGGCGGCTCCGTAAAAAGGCAACACCCCCAGAAACTCCCCTACCTTCAGACTCTCAGCTGACCCCCTGGCTCTTCTCTTAGCCCATGCCTCCATTGGCTGGCCTCATCCGATAGGTTGGGCTGAGTGGGCCCCTCGGTGCAGCTGCGTCCCAGAGGCCATTGTGCGTGTGAGCTGGAGGAAACGCACCAGAAGGAGCTGGAGAGGCTGCCAGCTCGGGCCCCCTGAACGGCCCAGGGAGGGAGGGATACCCGTGGGAGAGTCGCACAGGTCACGGTGGCCACCGGCCCTGGTTGGTCTGGGGTCAGGGCCTGGGCCTGTTGTACCTCTCCGTCACTGTCACCGTTTGGCTCAACACACTGCCATTTGTCACATGTTAGCACTGTACGGCTGTCAAAAGTGGGAGCGAAAGCAGAAAAGCTAGGCAGACTTCTGTTTTCTTAAGCAAGTGGTTCCCAACCCTGGTCCCGCACTGCATATTTTTGGGGTCTTCCTTGCTGAGCTAATTAATTAGCTAATTAACAAGTGTATGCATTGGAACAGAAGTGATGTACGGAGCAGGGGTATTCTAGGACCACTCGCCTAGTTACAACCTTGGTGCACACATACATGCAAGGCCAAAGTAACTGCTGGGAGCGGAGTTTGTGAGATGGAGGCCCGTGAGCTCTTGTTAAGTTGGGAGGGGGGACAAAGCAAGGAAGTTCGACTATTGGACATTGTTTCAGCACATTGTTAGGTAAGCGCTGTGTGTGTGAGTGTGTATGTGTGTGAGTGAGCGCGAACGCTCATTCACAGACTCAAGGTGTTTCGGCTCGCTCCTTTCCCATTTTCTCAGAGTCATACTGTACCCAAGGAAGGAAATGACACAACATAGAGCCAAGCTCATTGAAGTCCTGGGGCAGCGCGATTGCCTACTCCCACAATCTAGCTGGACGGAACCTATGAGCCCATACCTCTGAAGATGGTGGAAGAGGGCTTGAATGCCCTTTGTGATGCTGGCTAATCAGCAATATCAACACATTAGCTAAGCTACAGAAGTATTTCAAATAATCAAAGCACAAACCAGACACGCACATTGGGCGGTATGACTCTGTTTGGCCAGTTGACTCATTAAGCCAAAATACGGGAAGTACGTTGTCTCACCTGAGCCATTTTACGGAATGTGGCTGCATGTTAAGTATTTTTTCGGCTCCAGCTTGACTTAACACAAATACATATTTTGAGGTGAACTTCTGACATGGCGAAGCGGCCTACTGGATGTTTTGTAAACAGGCTGGCTATAATAGTATGTTGCGGAGGTGGATTCTGTGTGACACTTGTTAATTAGAGGGCAGGGCATCGTAGCATGAAGGCCTTTTCTCACAATAGCTTTGGCGCAGTGACTTTTTGTTTTTCCTTTATTGGAACTGCACTGCTGCAGACTGTTGTTGAGATGAAGGAGGAGCGGCAATTGGTCTTAGCTCGTAGACAGCCTGTGGGAAACTCTGCTTTCCCTTCCTGTTCCTTCAAAGAATCCCTGTGCTCCAGCAAAATGGGCGGAAATATTCTTGGCCTTTTTTGATTTTTGGCCCAAACATCGGCAGCTACGTAATTGTTTGTGATACGAACCTTGATTGTGCCATCTTGATGAAGAAGAGAGGCCAGAATTCGCCAGGGATTCACGTGTGGAGGTGTTTCTTCAAACCAGTTCATACTGGACTGTCCGGAGGACTGTTTCCCCTGTTCCATGTATAGTTGTATTCTATAGGTTGGCACGTGTCTGAACTTGATTGTTCCCCACTGTATTGACCCTCCTATTTCTTTGTGACCTACAGGGGGAGCTCTTTGCTCTGTTTTGCATGCCTCACTCTACTGTGAGGAGAAACTCTGGTCCTGTTCATCTCCTGCCATCTCTAGACCAGCCAAACCGTGTGTAATACATATGTAACGGCTTACTGACAGCTTTCATAACTCACTGGTCTCGCATCCCACCCTCTTAAGCCCTGGGTTGACGTCATCAAATTCAAGCCCACTAAACCCCCGAACTGTGTCACAGACTTGTCCTATGACCTGACCTGTCCTTGCCCTTTTACCTCTTAGGCCTGGTCATGTGACTTGAGCAGAATGTCCCACCTGGCTGTTAGTTTGTGGCTTGACGTTGCCCCAGCCCACTAGTGCAAAGCTGTCTCTCTGAGCACATTTCGTTTATTCCCCCCCAAACTGGTAATTATCTTTGACAAGGCAATGTTACTATTCTGTGATTTTCAGACACGTCACATTCCTCCAGAGGTTGACATTTCTTACAGTTATTACACAGTCTAACCGTATAGGCAATCACTTTTAAAACCTCTTTTGTAAATGATTTTTTGCGTGAGTAATCGGAAATTACTTTACATAAACCTCTGATAAATTTAAAGTTCTTTGTGTTTGTTTGTTGTTGTTGTTGTTGTTGTTGTGTGTGTGTGTGTGTGTGTGTGTGTGTGTGTGTGTGTGTGTGTTCACTGTTTACTTGGAGCGAGGTCACCCACAGGGGGCAGTGCTCAGTTCTGTGCATGTGATGATTAGTATTTTATCTCTACAGAGTCTCAGTAGGTCTAACTAACTACGCCCCCCCCCCCCCCAGCTTCTCAGCAGCAGATCTCTGAATGGCCTTGTTAATGACTTTTACCTACTTATTAATTGCAGTCCCCCGACTGTGGCTCTGTGCCCGTGTTGACGGTGTTGCTATCCGCTCAGCTCGGCCTTCGTAAACAAGCGAGATGATCTCATGGCGGCGAGGTCTAGAGAGTAGCAGCCAGCTCTGCCCTCCAATCGGTCCCCTCGCCAGAGGAGCAGTGGGAAAACCAAGATCACTTTAATGAAATTAACAAGCAGCGCAAAAGCATTTACGTGGCCGGCAGTGGGGTTAATTGGCCCAACCAGGGCTCTGTGGCGACTTTCTTTTTCTTTTTTTTCTTTTTTTTTTTAGACGAGGTCACCCCAGGGTCAGACCCCAGTGCTGTCCGGTAGGGATTGGATTACGTTGTGAGGGGTTTGGAAAGGGTCCTCAGGGGTGGGGGAGGGAGAGCCACCAGCAGGTGCCTGGGCTTGATAACTGTAACCATGGCAATGGCTATGCGGGACAACATTGGCCACCTTTGGGCTCCTCCCTTTTTGGAAGCCAGGCATTGAACAGTGCACTGTGCAATTAAAAGAAATCATTTCCCTCTAAATGGGCTGACGGTTAATGGACTGATTCATTTTTGGGTGACATTTCCATTTTCCATTGACATTTTTCCATTCGTGCTTAATTAATCCTCTGACAGAAAATCACATTGCATATTCAAATCAGCTTATGTAGTATTACCCCATCTCTTCAAAGTTGCATAGTTAAGACAATTTTGGTACTTTGTGTGGTGTATTTCCATGAGGCACTTGGAACAGTCTCTGGTGTAGAAAGCAAGCTCTTTCTGAACACTCTGTGGTGTTTGGGGTTTGCTCGGAGATGGCACTGTAGCACAGTGCTGTGAAGTCAGCATCGACCCACATCTCCCTCTCCCTTCCTACAGAGCTTAATAAAGCCAGGGTCTGGCAACCCTGTGCCTTTCCTTGTCCCCTGACGCCAGACCCATTAGATTAGGGCTCTTTGATGGAGGAGTGTTTGACATGGGTCTGTTCTCTTCATCAAACCACTCTGGGTTCAAAGCAGGAGCAAAGACTGCAGATCAACAGTGATTGATGGACTCATCAAATAGATGTATGATCTTCAAAATACAGATTTTGGTCTGCCCAGCTTTTCTTTTGACAGATTCTTTTATACTGACCCAGCAGTTTAGGCCCTGGTTACAGTAGTGGAACACCACTTAGGTTAACCATAAATGCGTTATGTGTTATTAGAAAATTGATCTGGCTAGAAGGCTTAACCACAGACTCACTCCAGTGAACCTTTTGTGACCGATTAAATTTTTTTTTAAAAAGGGGCTCAGATTACAGTAACCTCTATTCTTTCCAAGTCAAAATTTTACTTTTTCTATTAAGATTGTAGATTTATTTACATGATGCTTGCCAAACATAAATGTCATATTTCCTAAACCCAGAAACAAGAGGCTTAATTCTTGGGTCCCGCTGGTATGAAAATTCTACCATTTTATACCGTTTTAAGGAGCAAAATATAATATATATAATAATACTGGCCAATTAGATTTACTGTTTTATATAATTTCTATTTACAGTTTTAATTATGTAGTATAGTTATAATATGAACGATATGATAACTTGATGTAAAAACAACAACAAAAAATGAAGGCAAAAACTTAGCAAAGAAGTGTAAATGTTGTAGTTCAGCAGGGTGATGCTTCCCAGAATTCATTGCAGTTTTGGTTTATGTTAATGCAGGTCTTTGTAATAATTTGCTAATGAAGATTTTTTGGGGGGTCGGGGGGTGGGGTTTGTTTGTGGGGTTTTTTTTTTTTG
>CM067481.1:29239408-29252320 GCA_034552555.1 Semaprochilodus insignis | reverse complement strand
ATTATTATTATTATTATTATTATTATTATTATTATTTATTATTATTACATTAGTTAAGTCTTTGTATGAGGATGCCTATTTTAAGTGTGTAGTGTGATGTAGAAGTCTGGTTAATAGCCTGTGTCATAGCTATTAGTTTCTCTTTAGCACCTTAAGAAAATGACCTTTTGCCCTTTTTTGGGTTATGAGGTGATGGGTCAGGGTTCATCTTTGGTTCACATTAGCATGGCCAGTGGGCACTGTTGCTGGGTCGTACCTTTCTGCTGTATGGGTTTGGCCATTTCCCAGGCTGTCTCTCTCTGCAGACCTCAGTGACCCCCCCCCTTCCACAGGCTTGATCCCTCTCTGTTCTATCATGACTTCCAAAGGCCCCATGACCAGAAAGGTCACCTACCCCCTGTCACATCTCATGTTTGGGGGTCAGGGGGTTGAGTGAGGCCACTGGGGAAAGTTCACCTCTCTTCTTTTGAGTTGTTTGTTCGCCTATGTGCATGCAATCAAAAGAAGCTTTTGGAATGGATGTGCACATGATGCAAACAGAGGAAGCAAAGAGAGATGTTTTGACATGACACGATGTATCTTAAATTATCGATTTAATCCTTTACAGCCTAGATCGTGTCTTAGATTAGCTAACCCTACAATTTAGCCTAATGTGGGATGATGTAATAGAGCTGTTTGATGTACTTTTTGTTATGGTTAGGCACGGCCTGGTGGGATCACAGAGTGCAGTACAGATGTCCTTGATATGGAACATTGTTCGATTCCGAGTTCTCTTTGTTCTTTTGTGTTTCAGACAAAGAAAGTCTGATCACGGACAGCGGCAAGCTTCATACTCTGGACCTGCTGCTGACTCGACTGAAGTCTCAGGGCCATCGTGTCCTCATTTACTCTCAGATGACTCGCATGATCGACTTGCTGGAGGTGAGCACCAAAATAAAAAACTTCTCTTGGTCTCTGGAACGATGGCACAGTCATTTTGGGGAAAGCATTAATAAATTCCCATCAGGCTCTTGAATGGATCCATTTAGTCATATACCATCATGTGGCCTTCAGTAGTTTCTGCTGTAATTACACCACAGTTGCAGAAAATGATGAAAAAGGAGGGGAGGGATTGAAAACCTGGCATGAAAATCATGCAGGTGGTGGGAGAAAGGCAGAGTTAAAAAAGAGAAAAAAAAAGAAGCCAGAAAAGGTTGATTGTTTTTTGTTTTTTTGTTTTTTTCCCCTTATTGAGCTTCAAACCAGACCTGAAACTAGACCTTTCATTAACATTCCCAACAGAACCAGCCTTTAGTCTCATACAACTATTGTTCTTTCTTACCGACTATTATGCATAATACCATTTGTAGTTTGCAAGCACCTCCATGAGAATTCCTTCCTATCCGTTTGGTTAAAAGTTCTTTTTTTTTTCTAGACTTTTGAAGGTTGAAAGAAGCTTCCCAGGTGGTTACACATGCTTTGCTTCCTTTGTTTATGGAGTAGTTAGTCCATGGGAAAGGTTAATTATGGGAAAAAACAGGACGGCACCCCTTGACTTTGACTGACCATTAGCTGTGACATGGGAATTTTTTCCCTTTTCGTTTTCCCTTTTTCTTCTAATCACTCAATCAAGATTATAGTATATCACTCGGTTATAATAAGTGCAGTGATAAACCCCGGTTCATGGCCAGTGGGCACAATGGTGGGAGTGTGGAGAGTTTTTAGGACTGTGACAAATGGAGAAGTCTGCAGTGTGTTCGGTGAATTAAGTCATGGCTTGACCAATTTTCCACGATTCAGTTGACTTGGCCTGTGTTTAAAAGGCCCAGCTGCAGTCAATTTCAGGTCTGTATATTGTCTCTGGGGAAAAGTCTTGCTGATTGTAATCTTTGCCATTAGCTTCATTGTTTTTGTTGGTGGTTTTTTTTTCCCTAATCTGACACTGCCTAGTTTGGCATTTCATCAGCAATGGTTAAGTTTGGGTGCGGGCACTGATGTCACTATCAGTCATCTGTGTAAGAGCAAACAACTCTATGACTACCTTCTTAAGATGTAAAGTCCTGCAACAAAATCCACTCTTTTCCAGTTAAAACAGATATTCACTTTAGCATTTTTCAGCATCAGGAAAGAAAGCAGACCTTATATTGTTGCTGTCACACCAAGTATCTCCAAAATGAAAAAAGGCAACTAATATTCAAATAGCAAAAAAAAAAGAAAAAACAAAGATACACAACTTTTTTTGCTCGTTGATGATCCATTTAACAAGAAATTACACAGAAGTGTCAATAACTGAATAGTGTAATATCAATGTTTTTCAGTTTCCATTCTTTTTAGCACATCCAAAGTTCAGTCTTAGAAGTTGCATTTTTGGCTTTTCATGACCCAAGTAATACGAGACACATTCTGTGATGTTGAGGTCTGGACTCTGGGGTGGTCAGTCCATTGTTCTAAGAACACCAACAGCTTCTCTACTTTTCAGTGAAGTCTTCTTGATGCCTACACATCCTTTTAAGACCCATAGCATTAAGCTGTCCTCTCACAGTGGACAGAAACACCTGTGGAGGTATTTAGGTCTGAAGCAAGAGTAGAGGGTGATGTTCTCCTGCCTTTCAGTAATTAAATTTTTAAGTACTTGATGCGGACAGCTGGTGATTTACCAGGTCTTCTACAGGTGTCCCATCATTTGATCACTTTTGAACCCCCATAATGGAAACTCCTGACTCTTTGGCTTTCCCATTTCTATTTAGTCTTCCCAGGAATTTGTTCTGAAAGCTGGCACGTCATTGCCATTTTGACTGGACGGTAAATAAATGAAAGGTGGGCTGCGTTCTTGCTTTTGACACACGCTCTTGTCGATAGGGACTCCTTGATTCCAATTTTACTTAGTGGGCTTCTCAGATTTTACTTATTTATTACTTTACTCAAATCCCACTCGAGCTGGCTCCAAATATGTTTTGGGCAGAATTCCCAAAGAATTAAATCATGTTATGTTTGGCGCCGCTCTGCTGGCCAGGAGGTAGAGTCTCAGCGGTGTAGTACATTGTCTGACGGTCCCATCGGCACCTCGAGTTGAATTGCAAAGGCAGTTGGGTTTTTTTTTGCCTCTATGTCATTTTGGCCAGAGCTGGAGACCTGATCAAAGAACGTTCATGTCAACACAAGTGCTAATGTGCATTTCACATAGTCCAGATGTGCTTTTTGCGAGGGAGGCCAGAGAAGCCCCAAGGCCTGATGGAGTGGAGGTTTCACTTTGGGTGGCGTGGGAGGGTAGGAGGTCACCATTCAAGACTGGTTGGGGATTTGCTTGAAATTGTTTCACCCAGGAAAATAGGCTTATGGTGCTAATGAGACTTATGCTGCCAGCTATAGGGGTTAAAGAGGACACTTGTGAGGCATATGACAAGTTCCAGTTATTTTATTGCATGCATTTTAAGAGATGTTTGTGCTATCGTTTCACTTCGCTGACTAATGTTCTTCATTTCTGATAAGACTGTACTGTACGTGCTGAATATGCTGTATTTAGTGCGTTAACTTTTCCATCATTATCTCATTGTTCCTCAGGAATACATGGTGTACAGGAAACATACCTACATGAGACTGGACGGTTCATCCAAGATCTCAGAGCGTCGGGACATGGTGGCAGACTTCCAGAGCCGGTGAGCTGTCAGTCAAAGTGGAGTTTGGGGGAAGGGAGCGTGGGACAGGACAAGAAGCTCAAGTTTCTGACCTGTCCAGCAGCACAGACTGGGATGCAGATGTTAACGTTTGTCTCTGTTTAGACTGATTGTTGTTTTCCAAATGTCTAAAACCCTCTTCCCTGATAGCGTCTTCTGCCTGAGAGCAGATCTGGTTTTGGTTCTCTCTCTCTGTCTGTCTGTCTCTCTGTCTCTCTTTCTTTTTCTGCTGTCTCTTTCTTGTTCATATGCTCTCTCTCTCTCTCTCTCTTTCTCTCTCTTTGTCTGTCTCTCTTTCTTTCTCTGTCTGCTGTCTTCCTTATTCTTGTTCTCTCTTTCTTTCTCTGTATGCTGTCTTCCTTATTCTTGTTCTCTCTTTCTTTCTCTGCTATCTCTTTCTCATTGTTGTTCACTCTATTTCTCTCTCTCTCTTTCTGTCTCTTCCTTTCTCGGCTGTCTCTTCCTCATTCTTGTTCTCTCTCTCCTTTTCTCTTTCCTTTCTCCTGTATTTTTCTTTCTGTTTCTCTGTCTCTTTTTCTCATACTTCTTTCTTTCTTGCTCATTAATTGCTTTATTTGTCTTTTTCTTTTACTTTGTTTCTCTGTTGTTTTCCTCTCATTCTTTCTCTCTTTTGCCTTCTCTCTCCCTTTCTCTTCCCTATTATCTCTCTGTCTCCCTCTTGATCTCGTTCTCTTTATTATTTTCGTTTTCTGTTTTTGTCTTTATCCTTCTGTTATCTTTCTCTCTTTGTCTCTTCATTCTCTTATTCTGTCTTTCTCTCTCCTTCTTTCTCTTTCATTCTTACTCTCTCTCTATTTCCTCTTCTTTGTTTTTCACCGCGCCCCAGGCTCTGGTTTGCATTATCTCTGTTTTGGTGGGCTCTGTGGGGTCTGCTTTCCATTTTGCAGAAGGATGTGTGGTATATTGAAATGTCTCTTGCTGTAAATCCTGGCGGGCCGGATGCAGGCACAGTCTGCCTCTTCTTTGTTTTCTCTATCTCACTCTTTCTCTCTTCCTTGACTTGCAGGACGGATATTTTTGTCTTCCTCCTCAGCACAAGAGCGGGTGGCCTTGGCATAAACCTAACTGCTGCAGACACGGTGAGGCTGTGTAACGGCACTGGCCTTTACAGCGTAATGGATGACAAATGAGTTGCTTGATCAAGAGCCTTTAGTCGGAACTCATCAAACTGCAACCAAAGTTTGAACCGACACGAAGCAGTTGTGGATAAAATTGAATGTCAACAAACAGTATGTTGCAAACAGTGTCCCCATATTTGTTTAAAAATTGGTAAAAGCTCAACATTCCCAATTTCCACATTTGCTGGCTTTCCTCAGCTTACACATGGTTTACGCTTTTCAGTGTACTTCCTATTTTTCCTCTGGTAGAACAATAGTAAACCGTGGACTAAGGAAAGGAAGTTTATATAAGCTGTGCGTCTGTGAGGTGATTTGTCAGAGGATGTGACGTTTGGAGTAAAGTTATTCCTGTGTGTCCTTGCAGGTGATTTTCTATGACAGTGACTGGAACCCTACAGTAGATCAGCAGGCCATGGACAGAGCTCACAGACTGGGTCAAACTAAGCAGGTCACCGTCTACCGCCTCATATGTAAGGGCACTATTGAGGAGCGCATCTTGCAAAGGGCCAAGGAGAAGAGTGAGGTACTCCAATGCAAATTTTCCCTCAACAGATCCTTTTAATGCATTCCATGTTGCGTATAATATATCCGTATCCACATATCCGTATTTAACTAATAAAACCTAGTCAGACACAATGTCTAGTGAACAAAATCAGAATCAGAATAAATATAATCCTGTGGTGATGCCCTGCAGACAACAAACCTTCACTTAGGGTCAGGTAGCCTGAACTTTGCTACCCTGCTTCCTGAGATATTAAACGCAAAGATTTTTTTTTTTTTTTTTTTTTTTTTTTTTTTTTTTTTTTTTTTTTTTCTCCCCCTTTCAGTTCTTATTGTTCAAGAAGAATTGTGGCACGTTCAGCACCAATTTTATCCCTTTACTCGCCAAAAGCGTCTCCAGCGAAAATCACTTCTTTTGATTGCTGCTGAACAGGGTTTCTTGACGGGAGCAGCAGCGGTGGTCACAATAATGGGCCCTTGCCAAGAGTTTCAGCCTTCCTTACATTGGCTAGCTGTCCCCAAGTGATCTAACCAAGACCAGCACCTTTAACATAGAGGTTGAAATACGCCCTCAGAGCAGCCACGCCCTCATTAAACTTGACGTTATAGTGACTCACTATCACCTCCTGAAGTACATTGGTATTAAGTGGATTTAATGAGACGGGGTGGGCGGGGCTAGCTGTTTAGCTTGTTAACTAGATATCTGCAACACGACACATGGATCTCTCAACATACTGTCAAAACTGTTATTAGTTCATTTTTGAATTGTTTTAAACTGAAATTATAACTTGATTTAAATCAACAGCTAGGCGGGCATAGTAAGTTATGGACCTAGAAAGCTAGCCTGTGTTAGATTCTGAGATATTCTCTGGTTTAATACTGCCTTTAGGAGTGCTGAAACATCTGTCAGACAAACTGAATTATTACCACACACAGGGACCAGCACACACTGGCTGGCAGAAACTCCCATTACATCGCAATTACACCATCGTTGTACAGTCACTTGTAAAACTAATCATTCTTCTGTCTTCTGTGTCTCAGATTCAGAGGATGGTGATTTCGGGAGGAAATTTCAAACCCGATACTCTTAAGCCCAAGGAGGTGGTCAGCCTTCTGCTGGACGACGAGGAGCTGGAGAAAAAATGTGAGTTGATGTTTTCATCTAGGACTCTTTGGGAAGAGCTGCTAGGACTCTTTGGGAAAAGCCATGTGGGTCCTGCTAAAGGCCTGTTTTCAATTTATTTGTTTAACGCACGTTTTGACCTGTGCACTCTCAGCCTTCTAAGAAATAGTCCACACCCACCATGTCTAATACAAATAACACACTGAATCACAAAAGGGCTCCCTTAAAGCTCCAGCTCGTTTTATTCGGCCTCAGGCTTACAACTACTATTAGTGTCTTTAACAGCATGTGTCTATAGGATCACACTGGCAGGCTGACTGGTTTATTGAGGAGTAGGTTTGACCCTTCATGAATCCTAAGCATGCACTCTTGTTGTTTATGTTTATGGACAGTGCGCTTAAGGCAGGAAGAGAAGAGGCAGCAAGAAGAGAGCAGCAAGGTGAAGGACCGCAAGAGGAAGAGGGAAAAATATGCAGAGAAGGTAACTGTGATTTGAGAAATAATTTATTTTCATCCCAAATTCCGTTGTGCTTTTATATAGTATATATTTATATAGTATATATTTTATATATATAAGTATATGCCTTCAGAGATGGGGAGAGGAAAATCATTTCTGTCTCAATCTCTCCGCAGAGGAAAAAGGAGGATGATGTAGAAGCAAAGAAGAAGAAGGAAGGTGTGAACTTGGTCATCCCATACGCTCCCTCTGCTGACAATTCCAACCTGTCGGCAGACGGGGAGGACTCCTTCATCAGTGTGGACATGGACTCGGCCATGCCCAGCCCCTTCAGTGAGGTGAGCCATGACAAATTGTAACAAAAAATTAATTTGCATTTGTATGCACTCCAGCCGGTTTCTCCATGTGTGTAATCTGCCAAGAGAAACTGTCCATCACCAAAAAGTCAAACGTTTTACAAGACATTACAAGAAACAGTTCAACTTTTATAGGAAAGTGTTCTGTGTCACGTGCTGGAGATATGAGAAAAGTGGCTATAGCTGAGCTAAGGCTAAAGCAGGGGAAAGTAAGTCTGCATTTCAGTTTATGTTGCAGTGTTATATATTACTGCTAATACATCTTCTGCACCAACCTTAGACTTTATTAAAGGCTGTGTCTGACTCCAGCCTCACTTCACACCTGGAAGGGATATGCTAACACAGGTGAAGACACATGCTGCTGTCCCTGAACTCAGCAAAACAGTAAAAGAAGGCTTCAAAATATGTCCTTGAGGAAAATAACTGCTGCAGAACAAAGAAATATTTTCTGAACTCGTTATTATGTTATACACCCACCGATCACTTTACACCTCCTTGTATCTACACTCATTGTACATTTTATGAGCTCTACTTACCATATAGGAGCACGTTGTAGTTCTGCAATTACACTGCCATGTCATAGCGCTAGCAAGGTCAAATTTGACTAGCAAAGCTTTTGAAACCAGATTTTCTTTAAGAAGGTGCTGAAATACTACAAATGATATTCAAGGGCAGGAACAGTGAAGCCAGAGATACTATAGAAATGTCAGGAATATGATGTGGCCGTATACAGCTAGATAGCAGAAGAAAGGCCTACTGATGGAGCTGAGAGAAGTGGTCACACACCTGTACATATAAACAATGGAGGCTTCAATTGACTTTTATAATCATAAAGTCGTTGGTAGATTGGATTTTTTATTTAAATTTTGTTCCATATATTTTTTTGTAAATATCATAGTTTTATGCATTAAGTATATTAATGCATTTAATATTAAGTATTAAAAAAATGTTAATTAGTATATACTGAAAATCTGACGTATAGATACCTTGATAATAGTATACTGTATGTTTGAGTTATCAGTTCATTGAGTTACCACGTTTACATGCTGTGAATGTAATGATCAGACTTATGTGGAGTATATTGACTTTCATTCTTAAACAGGCTCTCAGCCATTTCTAACCTTAAAAAAAGAGCTTTAATCTTTGACACTCTTCCTTTCCTTCCTCCCTTCCATTTAACGGCCCTGTCGCCTATCCACCGTGGTGCTATCCCTCTGTCCCTGTCTCACCCTTAGAGCTGTGTCTCTCTGCAGATTTCTCTGAGCAGCGAGCTGCAGCCTGGCTCTCTGCCGGCCGACGAGAGCAGCAGCGATATGCTAGTGATCGTGGATGAGCCCGTGTCGTCCGCCCCGCAGTCCCGCGCTACCAACTCCCCTGCCTCCGGGACCGGCTCTGTGTCAGACAACATGAATGGTGGGTAGAGCTCTTACAAGCTCAAAGCTTCTGATACTGGAAAACAGCACAGCGCCTAGTTTTGTGCTTGTCCTGCAAGTGGTATAGAATTAAAGGAGTCATTTTGTGAACAGTGAAATTTGGCTTTTTGGTTGGTGTCCAAAGTAAGTTTGCTTATTTACTTTTGGGCTGGATCTGTCTAATCAAACACCTGTCTTAATTACATTTTTAATAATCTTAAAAATTACTTGTTACTTGTTACTTGTTGAGCAATCTCAAAAGCACTTGCTTATGCGGTGATACTGCATAACTGTCATCTACAAAACTGGACAAAGGTATTCAAAATTCAGGATGCAAAATGTACATGTACACTATGGTTCAGACTACATATTCCTTTAAATTCAGACTCTCCATTCAAAATGCTGTGTGGGCCAGGATAAAAGCTTGTGTGGGGAAACACTATCTGTCCAAAAGTGTTTCTATCTGGAATCAAGGGTAATAATAGTGGGTTAGTATTTTGCTGCAGTAACAACTTGTACTCTTTTCGGAAGGCTTCGCTCAGTGTTGCAACATTGCTGTAAGGATTTAATTGCATTCTGCCACAAGTGAGGTCAGAAAATGTTAAAGGATTAGTTCTGGATCACAAATACCACAACTCATCCTGAAGGTACCGGATGTAGCTCCGTCACCCCCAGAGAATGCAGACCCGCAGAACCACCGCACATTGCTATGGGCTTTTAGCTAAAGCTCGGCATTGGGCATGGTGGCCTTTCCTCAGGCTCATGCGTGGATACTCCAAAGCATCCCAAAATGATTTTCTATGGAGATTTTAGGGATTTCTGGATGGTTTTGGACATATACAGTTTGTTAGAAACCACATAAGCAATTCTCATTGAGGTAAGTTTGTGGTGATTTAGTCATGCAGTGTAATATTTGGCATTAAGGGTAAACGGTGTAAATGTAACTTTTCACCATCTGTTTCTAAGTGTCTGCCAAGCTCCATATGCAAGAATGAATGGTCAAACAATTAAGAGCCAAGAAAGCCTGGAAAAGCACATTTTCAATAATGAATTACATGCAGAATGAAACATATGAACGGCTTGCCACAGCAGGGCTATAACTGACTGTAGAGTAATCTTAAATAAACACACCGCTTGTCAAAGCAGTCGTTGCATGTGCAGGGATGTGAATGGCGCTCTGTTGATTCTTCAAGGTAAAGTATATTCGCTACTGTGGCTTTTAAAGGAAATCCTGCATTGAGTAGTATATGCAGTCTGTCATCATTTGAGCTATTCTTTTCACAGACCTTGCTGAGTCTGCCCTTTTTTCAGTTTGATTTGTTTTGTCTGACACCGTGCCTCGAGTACAAAGAATAATTGGCCAGCCGAGCCACTGATTTATTCTGTTTCACACTGCTGGAAGGGTGCTCGTGTGGGCCTTGGCTCAGCGTTTGCAAGCAGTCTGGGCTGCAGCTCCTTTCTCCTCTTTGTCTTCCTCTCTCGTTTTTGAAAGCGCTGCATAGCTGCAATCATATCCCACATAAACAAAATGGCTCCGAGCGGGATATGCCTTTAGCATGGATCTGGCTCTTTGCCTGCCTCTTGAGTGAAGGGCGATGCTAATAAGCAGTGTTGCTGTCTAGATTTTGCAGTTTAAAACGCTGAGAGCTGCAGGATTGGAGCTCTCTGAGGAAACATGAGCGGGAGAGTGGCCGTGAGGGAGACAGGACTTAGGGAAGGCAGCCCTGTCTGGCCCGCAGTGGCTGTATCCTGGCTTGTGCTCAAGAGCAGAGGCTGCCTTGGCATCCAGCTTCATCCGCAAGCATGCTTTAGAAGACGAGGGAATAAAAGTGTGAGAAAAAAGGGAGGTTAGAAAAGTCTGCCTGTGAAAATATTAAGCCCCGGAAGTCAGGAAACGGACTTTCAAAGAACTGTTACACAATTTTCCTTTCATTCCAAATGTGGTCAGCCAGCCAAGGCATATGTTTGGTGTCTAAAGTTTGCTTCTTGAGTGTTTCACTGGTGCTGAAAGTCTAATATAGATTACAAATACTGGAAGTTTTTACCTCTACAGCTGGCACCGTGATAACTCATTACACAGTGGACTAAAGTAATAGAAGTCAGTTTTTACAGAGAACATTATATCATACAGTGTAAGAAAAAGCAGCTAACCTAACTTCGTTTGGCTGTGTTCAGACTGCCGGCCCATGGCATATCCAGAGTGTATCCAGATTGATTTTTAGAAGTCTGGACAGCAAAAAAAAAACAAAACGCAGGAAATCTGGAAGTGCTGGGATTCAGGAAGAGTGCCAGAGAGCTGTGTACTTGAGTGACTGTTTGGAAAGCAGTATGATGCACCTCCATCTCTGCTACTTCCTCGTATGAGAGCCTATGTCATTTAACTAAAAAAAAAAAAGCTGCAGACAGGCTGTTTCCAGACTACCATTTAGATCAGACATTTAAAGACCTAATTTACAGTTGCGATGGAAATTATCAGCGATTAATGATCCCATCGCCAGTTTGCTCAGACCTAGTTTAAACTAAGTGTTTAAACAGTGTATTTATTGCATAGGCTGACAAATTTAGTATTAAGAGTCTTGCCTATGGACCCTTACTGGTGTAGCATGGTGTGTAGCATCTGGCCATGTAGTATTACCCACTGTACTATACCAACCAAAATTCGGTCAGCATGTTGTTCAATTATACATTACCATTACTTGCTAGCTGTACTGGCCTTGAAGTTCCTGTACAGCAGTAGGAAGCGAACTACACAAAATATGTCTTGGCCGAGACAATAAATTTGGAAAAAGAGGACAACAGTTTAAAAAAAGGCAAGATTGCCTTGTGGTTGCTGGGTTTGGCAGGTGCACGTTAATGTATTTTGGTCTCTGCAAGGTCATATCCTCCAGGCGGATAGTTGGGGTTAAGTTTGCTGCCAGATGTTCCAGCTGAACTCGTCCTCTGTTCCTCCTGTAGGTGTCTCTTCTCAAGACACATCCAGTCCGGGCAGAGGAAGGTCCGGTAGGAGCCGAGGTCGGCCCAAAGGCTCCGGAGGGGCCGGGAAGTGCTCCAGCAGGAAGGGTAGAGGAAGGAAGTCAACGGCAGGCAGCGCAGCAGCCATGGCCGGGGCAATGGCAGGAGCAGCAGCCGCCTCAGCTGCCGCTTATGCTGCTTACGGCTACAGTGTGTCCAAAGGTGAGTTTTGATTGTGCACACAACTCGAACCAGTAACCTTCGCTATAACCATGCTATAAATACCCACGGGGTGTGTGACAGGATTCATAGATTGAAAAGAGGGAGTACAGTGCAGTGAATGTCTCGTCTGATGTGTGAAGAATTGGGTTGCAAAGCAGATGTTAATGATCGGCTAAAAGGAGTGATTGCATTTGGGTGTGCCAAAGGGAAGTGTACAGTCATACGGGTCTACCAGCAGTGGCAAAAATCACAGTCTACATGAAACTCCCCTCAGAATTGTGCCAGGGAAGGCATCCATCAAATCTGGCCCAACTGCTCAATTCTTTGAGGCGTGCATCTATGGCATATTTTACAATAGCTTTGAATGTAGCTCAGCCAATCAGCTTTTAGATTTGTAAGTTAATTGACAACTAGTAATAGCCATTTATCGGTCAGTTACTCTTAAAACTGTGATTCCTCCTAAATATGGATGTCTAGACATGTGTTACTAAAGGTATTAAATGGGAATCTCGTTGCATATTAACTTCTTAGCTGTATGTGACTTTATAAGTGATTTACACATATTTATATTAGGCAGTGTAACATCCTCACCTTTCCTAAAAAAGAGCTTTGCTCTCACTATAAAGGACCTAGAAGTTGTATCAGTTGGGTCAGAGACTGTGATCCCAGTTATTTAGAATTGATGGCCATGGAACAGCTTTTACAGGGTCCATACTATGGAACAACAAAATGTCCATGCTTTTGTTTAAAGTACCCCTAAAGTCATCATTTAAAACACAAATGTGCTTCTATGTTGAACAACAATTTGTTTAATATCTCTGTATATTATAGCCCAAGAAACATGTCAATACAACGTCAAGATCTTTGAATAAGCTTCATTATGCAATCTGGAAACGCTCCCTTGTCACCCGCTTTGTAAACGCTGCTTTCCAAAAACTGTTTCAGATTTAGATTTTTTGAGCCACAGGACACTTTTCCACTTCACCTTAAATGAGCTCAGGTCCAGAAAAGGCAGTGCCATTTCTAGATCCTGTTTATACTTTATATGATTTCTACTTTATATGGTTTCAATTTGCATATGTGGATGCAGCAACAAA
>CM067481.1:29211017-29229459 GCA_034552555.1 Semaprochilodus insignis | reverse complement strand
AGCTCAGGGTCCTCTTTAGTTAAAATAGGATTATCTATAAATAGAGGTATTAGCTGGCATCATAAGATACAGGCACATGTAAGCTCCTTAAAAGCCTGCATGATGCATAGGCTTTCTCTGCCTGGCTGGGTGGTGGAGTTCCAGTGGTCGAAACCTTTCAAGGAACACCCTGTTTACTCTATGCAGCGGTAACCTTAGGCGCTGGCATGTGTGGGTGACCTTGTGTCCTGTGTACAGCATGGTAAACATAGCACGGAAAAAGCGACCTTGGGAATTTCGCTTACTCTATGTTCGGGCCTTTTTATTTGTACGAGGCATATAAATATTTTGCTATCTATCTGTTTACTTAATGGCAGCAATATTGACCCAATCAACCTATTGACGTCGTTGTTTGGTCGTTTCAGATCAGACTCTGGAAAAAGATTCAGACTGTCCGCAAAACATTGTGACTTTTCCTAATTTAGTCATAAGCCAGATAAACCTGTTTTAGGGCTACGGCAGGCACATGATGACCTAGTTTTGAATTAGCTGACGCAGTTTTACAATGAACATACCTGTCAAAAATCTAAGAAACTCTAGCACACGCCCCTGAAGAAGGGCTGCCTACTGTGACTAAATAAAAGAACGTGAATAGAAGCAGTGCACTAGCCAAACACCTCATTCAACTCTTAAGATAATCAGCAGGTTGTAATTAGCAGTAGGTATGTTTATGCAGGGAATCAACACACTGAGCTGGACTCTGACAGTCCTGGACTGAAAATAATGACATCATAGTTGCCCAACCCTATTCCTGAGTGTATGCCACCCAGCTTAGCTCTACCACAGTTGGATGCAATATTCAAATACTACTGAAGGCCTTGGCTAACTAAATCAGCTGTGTTAGATTATGGTTGGGCGTAGACTTCACAAAGCTGTGTATCTCCAGAAACAGTCGAGTTGGGCAGCCATGATCTACATCAGACATCTGAGAGTATATAAGGAATTTTGTGACAAAACAATCTGCTGTTTAAATTAACCTATACATGTCCAATGACCACCATTGGCCCACTAACGGCAAAGCTGGCAGTCCACTCGTGTTTAGCTCAGCAGTGTTTGGGTGCCCTGCCAGCAGTTAAGCAGAGTCTTAGACAAAATGCCACTTTGCATTGCTTATTTTTCACTCACAGTTCAGTTTACTGATTTTTCCTTCTTTCTTATGTTTGTTATCATTTATAAAATTGTTTAGTAATAATATTTAGTGTAAGCAACATTTTCAACCAAATCGTTTAATCATTTTCTATCAGGCCTTGTCCTTATTTGTTCCCCTCTAAGGCTTTTGTAGTATGTGTCTGTTTATTTTCCAAAATAAAAGTCTGTGTGAATTTCGAATCAGTTTGAAGAGGTTAAAAACTAGTTAGATCTCGTGAGTAGGGCAGTTATCTGGGTGGTTAGAGGGTGGACCAACAGTGGCAAACAGAAAAAAACAGTCGGTGGGGTACCTAATCAAGCCAGTGGACCGATATACACTTGCTATCTGGAAACTGGGGTGGGTAGTACAGAATACATGCAATGGCACTCACATGTAATCATAACACAAAAAATACAATGGTATTTGTTTACAGTAAAAGACAGTAATCAGATATTGCCAGCAGAATTAAATTTAAACCACAAACTTGTCAATTCACTATTTTAATATTTACACTCATCATCAAAAGAATACTTGCACCCGGAAGGAAGTGTGGGTTTACAGTGCTATTGGGAAGGAAGATAAAGGTTACTAGGAACAATAAATGATGATAAATTTAGACTGATATGGGCAATATTTATTGAGCTACACATACAGAAGTAGTGTCTCTCACCATGGAGTTGTAGCGGTTCCTAATGGTGTCCTGTGATAATCCATCCCATGCAGTTTGAATATTCTCACACAGTTCCTGCAGATATTACGGTAGGGGTGGAGGTGGAGGGACACCAGGCCTTCTGGACGTGGTCTTCTCCACCAAGACAAAAGTGAGACTTGTCACTGAAGATGACCCGCTGCCATTGACAGTCTGGCACGACACCATTGCGTGCGAACTGCACGAACCACAGAGAGGGAGAGCCAGCGAACAACATAGATGACTGCCCTTAACACCACGTCAACATTGTCCAGATCCTTCATGTCGCTGATGTGTGCCTTCTATTCACTGCCACCAACCAAGTGCTATGGTAGTATCTGCACTGGTATGGCACGCAATACGTTAATAAGACCACCCTGCTTTCCGGAGCCCTAATATGCAACCCCTCTCCAACTCTTCCAACTGCTTGAATTGCTTTTGAGCTGTTTTCCAAGGCGTATTTTGCTTGCAAAAGATTCTACTGACACAACAACATGAAACATAATGGAAAGCACGTGCAACAGGATGACCTTATATAGTCAGTTAGGTACAGCAATAAGGCCCATCGTTGCTTATGTCACATGCACAACCATGAAACCTACCCAACAAGTTTCATTCCTGTCGATTCCTTCTGGGAACTATTTTTCGATGGTGAGTGTAGTATGTCAAAATCTGGGGAGGGTCCTGCTGCTAGGAGAGAACAGAAGTTCATGCTATTCAGACAATCTATGAAATTTTAGAAAGCATTTTATTTTTATTGAGAAAGCAAAGATCTGCAGCATTTTCCTGAATATATTGTAGCGTATGGTATCCCTCTGATAAACTCACAAGTCCATAAACTATTATTGCACCATATTGTGGTTACGTGGCTGCCTAAGCAACACTACATTGTAGTTATGAGGCTGCCTGGACTGGTGGTGTTCAGCTGGATATAATGCTACCCCCATTTCTGGCTTTCAAGGCTTCTCAGGCTGGTCGCCTGTGTGACACATGGTATTCGCGGAGTGAGACTTTTCCCGCAGTAAGGACTCTCTTGGACTTGCTAAGTGACTCTATAGCGTGATCTAAGGAATCCCGCTAGCTGTAGGAGCTATGGATTGTGTGTGTGAGTTGTGTGTTGGACTGTAAAGCTGTCGTTGCATCACTGTTCCGAGAAGCTCCTTTCTTTCCGTGTTCCATTGGATTGTGAGACAGTAGGGTCCATCATTATCGTACCCAACAATTCGCTGGTTCTACTTGTGCATTGTGGATTTTTGAGTAACTACACTACATACAACATACTTAAAAACTAGTTAGTATTAATTGATACTCCCTATATCTGAATCAGTCGTTTACCCTGATTTTCCGCATTAGCAGATTCTACTGCAGCCAACTGGTCTGATCTGACAGTAAACTCTCTTACCATCCCTTGCTGCTTTGTAAGATTCTACATTTGAATTGACATAGATCAGTCTTCTGCCAGGGTTTAATGCTAAAGTGAGCTAACATTAACAAACGTAAACAGAAAGCACAGTTTCATAAGCTGCGTAGTAATATTTCCGTTTATCACTGAAGTCCAAGCACGATGTACCAGTGTGAAACCTAATGAACCAGTACAGTCTTTTAGCAGATAAGACAGGCAAGATAACACACATGATGGCCAGTTAGAGATTTTAGATTGACTTCTATTTCTAAAGTTTGTTGATGAGGACCTCAAAATATAATTTACCAGTTTAACACATTTTTAACAAATGAGTCCAAATCCCAAGAGAGCAGTATGCTTGTAACAATATTGCATGAACTGGATCATTCTACAGCGATTGCTTGTTTGTCTGTGTTTACGTCTAAATCCTGTTAGTCTCAGTGAACCAGAATTTTTTTATTTTCCCGTTAAAATAATAAACTAAAATAAAAAAAAAAAATCTTGGCGAGCCATGCTTTGATTACTGAACCTTTTTCACAACTCATGAGTAAACTTACACAATACTATACTGTACAAATTTGTCAGTAGTTAGTTTGAATTATTTGAATTATTGTTGCTCGACTTTCTTGATTTGGCCTTTTGATAAATATATAAATATGATATCAGTGACCGTTTATGCAGTGTTCTTATTGCAAGTTCTTATTGATAAAGTATTGTTCTTTTTCTCTTTATTATTATAAAACTTAAAAAACAGAGGTGTGTTCCAACCATAACAGAAATGAATCATATTACTTCAAAATAGTTATCGTTTGGATTAGATTACAATTACATTTGAACAGGTACTCAGTAATCTGTAATGGAATACATTTTTAAAGTAATCCTACAGATTAATTTAGTGCTGTGGCATCCTGCCAATGGTTGCACTGCGTTATGAGCGCAGGAGATGTGGTTATGCAAAGAGGCCATGCTGGGCTGTGGTGCTAGTTGGTGGAATTTATGCTGCATAGAGAGGAATCTAGTCTATGGCTAAAGGTGACCTTCCCTGCTGTCCTGCCGTGTTGGTCAGCACTGGGCAGTGGTTCTCTTTGCTGCATGTTCAGTAAGAGAATATTTGCCCTTAAGCACAACGGTTCCCCCGATTTCTTATTTGTTGATATTACAGATTATTGTTCAGGGCCCAGTATCCTAAACACATCCTAGTGTTGAGATATTAACCGGTAGAGTGAGCTGTTCACTGTGATACTGTATATGAACTGTATATGAATCATCTCTGTGTGAAGGTGCTGTTGGGAAACCCGGCTCAGAAGCCTTAAATGAGACTTAACAAATAAAAATATCTCTCACGGTGCCATAAAGCAAAAAAACTGTTTACATTGTCATAGCTCAAACACTCAACACCTCAAAAGCTGTTGCTCCCGCATTTATAAAATGGGGCAGTAAAATGATCCATTTCCAAAATCCGAAACTGTTACGTAGCAGTCCTGAGTCATTAATATTAATCTAACTTCACCCCCCACCCAAAGCTTACATATAGCAACAACAGAGCAACAAAAATCCAACAAAAGTTGGATTATGTGCAGAAACCTACCATTCCCGGCTATGAAGCCAGTGTTGGTGTATTTAATACCCCCTTTAAACTCTTTAAAATGCTCTGTTCCACCTTAAATGCCATAGCTTGTTCAGGCACCAGAATGTAACTGTGGCACCATTTAAGGTAGAACAGAAAATCAAAACAAGCTGGCGAATATGTAGCCAACTTCAGCTCCCACATCTTTAACAAGATCCTGGACAACTTTAATTCAGAGTTGTTAGTTTACTCTGCAGAGTTCACTCTGGACAGTTTCTCAAACCCTGGACAATATGGAGCAGCTTCACTCAGCGCTTCACACTGAAGAGACTGAAGTGAGGAGCAGTTCCACCTTTATTAGCATCACAACCCCAGCAGTAACCTGTAAGTAGCAGCCATGCTGTATGACTCTGACGATTAAGACATACACTCATAATCAAAAAAAAGAAGCTACATACAGAAGGAATCACCCTACAGGAATGAAACTTGCTGGGTAAGTTTGACATTGTGACACATGCGAATGATTTAAGTTTCACGCTCGGCTGCCCATGTGACGTAAGCAAAGATGGGCCTTATCGCTGCACCCGACTGACCCAACAGCCATGATTGCAGACATTCAGCGAGCCGTGGTATCCTCCATGGGTCATCTTGTTAGTGCCAGCACCATTGACAGACGGCTGCATGACACAGGACTACATGAACGCAGACTGTTACGACGACTGCCCTCTACACCACCTCAACATCACCAAAGACTACAATGGAGTCGTGCCAGACTGTCATGGAGTGACTCCTGGAATGGCAGCAGGTCATTTTCAGTGTCTCGCTTTTGTCCTGGTGGAGACGACTAATGAATCTGTGTCTGGAGGCACCATGGGCAGCACCAAGATGAACGGTTTGTTGTCCCATGTCCAGAAGGCCTGGTGTCACTCCACTTCCACCCCTACCGCACAATCTGAACGAACTGTGTGAGAATATTCAAGCTGCATGGGATGGATTTTTGCAGGACACCATTAGGAACCTCTGCAACTCCATGCCATCTGGCATGTTGTGTTAGCAAACATAGCAGCTCGATGCCATACTGAGAGACACTACTTCTGTATGTGTCGCTCAATTATTACTTCCCATATCAGTCTAAATGTATCATCATTTATTGTTCCTGGTTATCTTCCTTCCCAGTAGCACTGCAATCCCACACTTTCTTCTGGGTGTAACTCTTCTTTTGATGATGAGTGTATATGGTGTACACGTCAAATACCATTCAAATATGTTATATAAACCAAGCAAACTTAATAAATACTGTATTTACATTGTTAAAAATCGGCAAAATCCCCAGTAGGCGGACATTTACAGTTGGCTGCTCTGTCTCATCCCCTGAGCGAGGAACAGCGAGCTAAATATCTCATTTAGCTCTAATATATCATTCAGCCTGTGCAGCTTTAGCTAGAATGTGTCATCACTTAAGAGAACAACCTTTTAGAGTGTCTTATTGTCCATAGGACTGATTATCATAATATCACAATTTCCATTTGGTTGATATGGTTTATATAACTTGACCTGTACACTTTTAAGGCATTACAAGCCTTAAGAGTCAGGGTTCCCTTTAAGGTGCATCTTCCACCTAAAGCTGTAATAAGTCCCTCAGTGAGCGTCTTACTGACCCCTAGTGTTAATTAATGCAAACTGCACATGAGAATGTGTCAGGCTTTGGAACCCTGCTGAGACTGGTTGAGATGTTGAACAGTAGCATATTTGACTGGAAGGGAATAAAAAGCTCCTGATTGAAGTTACCTGGAGGTCCACTTTGAGGCTGATTCGTTTTCATTCTTGTTGCTGTTTCTTGGTTTGGGAAAAACTGTTAAGTTCAACTGTGAAGCGTTAAACTGGTCTCTGCCTGCTGCGGCGCTGATTTCAAAATATGTAGGAACTGGAAATGAAATAACAATAATAATATTCTTATTTTCGTTCACCCCTCCTTTTTGTTTGTTTCCTGAAATCTAAGGTATCCACACGAACGTGGAGCACAGAGGGGGGGAAAAAAAGATGCGTGAGAAAAGCGTTTGGCCAGTGCCGGCATGTTCTGCATTTTTTAATCAGAAAGGAAGCAGGAAATGATGTCACTAGGTCACAAACAGGATGCTGTGATTATAACACAATGAGAATGCCTGGCCATGTGATGGAGACTCAGAGGCCAAAGAGTGGGGCACACACACATACATGTACACACACACGATCTCTCTCTCTCTCTCTTTCTCTCTCACTCCCTCCCTCTCTCTCTCTCTGGGGGTGAGGGAGCAGGTTGCAGTTCGAAGGCTTTAGCAGATGACTTATTGCTGCGATAACAAGTGTGTTTAACACCCCGGCCTGTGCTCCCCTAACCTTGTGAAATGTGTTGTTTCTCACCGAGCATCCTTTTCATGCAGGCACACACGTAAAACACGACTGGCGGACTCTGATTAACAGCATGCATGTGTACAGCATGTGTGTGAGAGAGAGAGTGATGTCATTGGCTCATGATCATTAGAAATTAGGGAAGCACGGATATGGGAATTGTGGGCCTGTGCTGATATCCGATTTTTTTTTTTTTGTGCGTATCTGCCAGTGCTGATGCCAATGAATGGAAATGTATAAAGCTGGGAGGTCTGAATGATAGAGAGGTATAATAAATGTTTATAGAGGGTTACACATCTCCAGACGGTCAAATCAAACATCTGTCTGATGGCAATTCTTTAAGCAATGGTTTGCTGATATCTGCTATGATTCTGATATCGTTTTACTGTTCTAGAGATGTTATTGATGTTAATTGATTGCTTAATTTGTTGATGATTACTTCAGCTGTCATCGTTTAATGATTACTGGAGAGATCATGGGTAGATTACTACTTTAGGAGTTGGGCGATATGACAGTATTTTATTGTTATCTAGATCAATTATGTCACATTACGCTTTTCTGAGCATGTCTTGGATATCATCAGTACTTGAAGAACACTGACTAACTACACGTTTCATTACAAAGTGAGCATATTTAGCCTGTTTAACTAGATTTAGTGCCGTTTGTAAGACACTGTTCGAAGATCACTGTGGTTGTAAGTTTATTATTATTCTTGTAGTAGTGTTTATATGTGGCACTACAGGTTCTATTTTGTCTGTTCCAAAACAAAATATTTTGATATCATGAAAATGTCCTAAAGTATCGTGAAATATTGTTTTTGTCCTGTTGCCCGCCCCATACTAGTTAGGTATTGGAAGACTATTTGATATGTTATTAGTTGATGGCTGTTACTGAAGATGACATTTATTATGTTGTTTATCATGTTATTACCACTAGATATACTGCTGACTGAAGATCAATAAAGATGTCATTGACTAATCACTGGACACGTTACTGGTTTATGATCTTCCAATCACACCTCAAAGATATCACAATAAATTAAGACTTGCTTTCCACTATAGTCCTTGATGTAACAGCACATACTGCATTTACACAAATACGCACGTAACTGTTTAATAAAGTAGTACACTCTTTTATGAGTATGGGACTTTTTAATGGTGCCATAGGATGCATTTGTTCAGTATTCCAGTTCATAAGATGTAATAGGTTTATGAGAACTAGAGATGTTATCGGCTTATGATTACTAGAGATTGGTTGATAACTGCTAGAGATGTTGTTGGTTGATGATTACTACACTAGATATCGTCACTGCCCAAAGGCATCATTGGAACACTGGAAAATGTCATGGTGAATGGACAAAGAGAAGTGGCCCAGAATTGCCTGGAAAAATGTCTGGTTCCATTGACCTACATTAGAATGAATCAGGCTTTTGCCCAAAGTTGCCATTTTGGAGATATTTGTTTTCTTTGGACAGCAACAATATGTTATTGGGTTACATACAGTGTTATTACTAGTCATTGGTTTATGATCAGTAGAACAGTATCTGTATAGTTGGCAAGAGTCAAAATCAGCTTGGCCCTGAATAATAATAATGAATATATAAATACTGTATAAATATTTTTATTTGCCAGAAATGCTATTAGTTGACAAATTGCTAGATATGTCATTGGTTGGCCATTACAAGGTATGTCATTGGTTGATTACTAGAACTGTCATGGATTTATGACTACAGATACTATTGCTAGATATGTTTTTGGTTTATTTCTAGTGATGGTTTTGGTTGACCTTTACCAGAGATGTCCATGTATATGATTACCAGAGATAGGGGTAGGTAATATGGCAAAATATTGATGATAAATGATATCAGAGATATTATCGGTTCATGATTACTAGAGATGTTATTGGCTCATGGTCATTAGAGATGTCATTGGTTGAGTACTATGTTGTTGGTTTATGGTTACTTGAGATGTTGTTGGATGGTGAATACTAGAGATGACAATGGCTGATGATTGCTAGATATGTAGGTGATTATTAGAGATGTTATTCCTACTGTTGTAGGCCACATGTTAATAGGGCAGCCTGATAGCTGAACAACAGCTTTTGTGGAAGGTGCTTTACACACTATAGTACTTTTGGGTTTGTGAATTTCCTTCACTTGCATTCTGCATTCTGACCTCTCCGACTTTGCATGTGGTCTGTGGAGGTTGACATTGGCCAGAGTGGTGAATTATTTGGAGTAAATGGACGTTCTTTCACAGATCTGGGCAGGGGAGGCGAGTTTGTCATTGGTTTGACACGGCGCCTAAACATGGAAGAGCTGTCCAAATGGGGGGGATTATTTTTAGCGGTTTCTCAATATCGTATTTATGTCTCCTTAAGTCTCTGCTCAGGCCAAGGCCAGACTTGGCTGGGCGCATTAATGACCAGCATAAATTCCCTACCATCTCCAGGCTAGCTAACAGGAAACCTTTTGACCTTTCCTCCCCTAAGTGGAGGCCCAGGTGACCTTGTGGCAGCCAGATTGAAAGGCGGCAATAAATAATTCCTGCTCAGACGGGTCAATTAAAGTTTTGGAGAGCCTGTAGGCCTTTTTTTCTCGTCCAGAGAACACGATGCCAGTGGGCTTTGCCCTGAAACCCATCTGTGCGGGCCATGGCCACATGCGTGGCTCTCCCTACATCTTTTGTTACGGTTTATTGGGGATGTGGGGGGTAGAGGTAGAAGCAGACATTTCTCCTTTAACCCTGAAGGCGAGGCTGAGGCTCTTGGCGCCAGGGCATGCGAGTACGCGAGCGCTTTATAGTTGCCACGTGGAGCTGCCGGGCGAGAGGGGTGGCATATGCCGCTGTTTTTATGGCGGGGAGCAGGGTCGCACCCTGGGGCATCTGTTTCAGCTTTCTGAGGAGGGGCCGCTCCCGTGCCGCTCCTATGCGCCCTTCGCCCGTCTTTGTTTCAGAATTTCCAGCTCAAGGGGCCTGTATCCGAGGCAACGGATTTGAATTTCAAGCCAATTTACAACTGTGCTCGGCTGTGGGGGGGGGTGAGGGTGGTGGGCTTATTTTCGTGATTGAGAGGAAATAGTAGATGGAGAGAAAACTAGACAACTGCAAAACTGGAACGCTCCCATTTTCACTTCTGTACCATGATGTTTCTCAAAGCAAGCAAAAACGATAAGAATGTACGGAAGGAATTAATGTTTTTATTCTTCAGATGTTTGGTTCTTATAAATATGCATTATATACAAAATAATAGTATAAAACATATAAAGAGCAGTGTGTCATAATTAAATTAACTCTGGAAATAATCACTTTTTTAAAAAAATTACATTATTGGTCTCAAAAACTAATTATAGGCAGTCAGTGGTGTGCAGTCACTTCTTCTTCTTCTTCCTCTTCTTCTTATTTTTTCTTCTTCATTTTTTCACCCTTTTTACTGGTCCTTTTTGTACTTGTTGGGCCGCGTTGCATAAAAGACGTCAATTACACTTCCTCTTGGATCCCGCTGGTGCATCCTGATGTATTGCGGTCCTGCTTTGTCTGCTGTTGTCAAAATCCCTGTTGATTAAGAAGGAATTTGTCCCTTGATTCCGGCAAATCCAAGAAGACCCGGGGCACAAAAACGATCATCCCATTCTTTTTTTAAGGCTTTCTTGTGAAATTTGGGCTGCATACAATCTTAGCATGGAGAGCAACAGTCATTTTTGATATGATTGACATTTGTACATCTTTTCTTTCTTTTTCTTCTTCCTTCGACATTCATATCTTGTCTCGTGATTGGGACGGGTGGGGTCGGGGCTCTGATTGGTTCCCCCCCCTTCCGTTCTTGCATAGCTGGCAATGCTGGCTGAAGGTTTGGAAGTCCCTGGCACCTTCTTAGTGATTGGTTGGCAGATGATGTGTCCGTGATTACCACAAGAGAGTGAGAGGCAGACAGAGAGAGAGATAGAGAGAGTAAAGAAGAGAGAGAAAGAAACGCTCACTCTGTGTGGGGGGAGACCACTTCTTTCTGCCAAAGACATATTTTTTTCCTCTTGCAGTGTAAGTCCTTTTTTCCTTACAGTTTGTGAGGGAAAAAAACCCATACCGTAGCAGAAGGGGTAGAAAAAAACCACAACGTCCAGGACTGTACACGTTTGTACACAAACACTCCTTCGTCAGAAACTAATCTATTGCGTTCGGCGAGAGTTCCGCTCTCTCCAGTTCCTCAAGTTTCTCAGAGCAGCAGTGGACATCACAAATAATCATCTCCAGTCTCTCAGTTTTTGTAAACAATCCAGAAAAGTCTGCTTTGATTGTGTTCTCCCCCTCTCTTCATAGGCATCCTCCCATCGTTTATACCTGAGAAGGAGAAAGCACATAATAAAACATGCTGTCCTTCATTTCTATTAACGCTCATATGTATAGGGAAATATGTAATTTATGTACCAAAACGGCAAAAACAACCAAAACAGGGTCATGTTTATCCCTTACAGTTAAACCAGCTCTTTGTCTTAATTTGCCATTCATAGTGATATGTGTAAATGAGCTGTGTGTGGGTTGATTGGCTGCCTTGTATTGTGCCTCACTCAGAACGCAATCCAGCCTGAAACACTCCTTATCAGTGTAAATGGGCGGGGCTAAAGGCTGAATAGGTGGATATACAGTATGTAAATGGTCTGCTTAGTGTCCATAGATGCACTGTACTATCTGGACAGTGAACTGTACGTTTTGAAACTTTAACAACATCCTTCATCAGCATTAATAAATGTTCTGTATTCGTCCTTACCTCAGTTGCTATGACGCATTCACTCCTTTCCTCTGCTATTACAAACACAGACTGGTACATGGAGTCTCTCGGGGAACATATCGTTGATATCCTACACTCCGGCTTTTCACTGCACACACAAATCACAACGGGTGTTAACGTAAAGTAAAAGCACATGGAGCAGCTACTCATTGTACTCAGCTGGGGAGGAAACGTTAGGAGGAGAGGGAGGGATAGAAAAAGGGGTCAAGAGACAAAGGGGTCCCGCAAGCAACTGTAAACTCTATGTAAATGTGAGTGCTTATTGTTTGTCTTTGAGACTTTGTGAACCTTACGAGACGTATTTAAGTCTGGTTTCATTTTTCTTTAGGCATTGTTGATGGGAGCCCCCCTTTTTGTGGGAGTAGGTATACAAAAAGACACCTTGTCTAAAGAACGAACAAGCACTTTCTGTTTACATATAGGGATTTAAATGTAAATGTATGGTTGTTGAAATGCTGGGCAGGTTCTTTGAGCTTACATGAGGCTGATAGGTCTAGAAAATAAGAACGACTATTGAGACTGAACCCATAAACATAGCATACCATAGTTCCCAATCATGGATTAAGCCCAATCAACAATACCAATAAACAATAAAAAACCTCTAAAGACCATTTTTGGTCCAAGCTTAGGCTTAATCAAGCCTGTACGTAACAAATGAGGCAGTGATGGGTGAATTAAGCTCATATCTCACCTGTACATTCTACTCAAAGGTATTTTGTCTTCTAAACACTTTTCGTAGTTGTGACTTTTATCCTCTTGCGAAGGGGCCTCTTTGAAGTCTTTTGAGTTGTAGTCCAAGTGGTAGTTCTTGTGTATGTAATTAGACTTCTCTGGCCCACAGTCCACCTCCAGGCCCACCTTTTTATTGGTGTTCTTAAGCTGAGACGTTGGTATCAAGTTGTCCCGCTGTGTATCAGACAGGTTGTTCATGGCATCTGCATGAGTCCTCTCGGCATTGGCCTGTCTGTGGATGTGGCGCAGAGCAATGACCACCATGCAGAGGAGGACCAGAAGGGCCACAAGTCCTACAGCCAGGGATACAGCAGCCCATTGGAAGCCTTCCTGGGCCTCGGCGGGTGGGACAACGGGCAAGGTGAAGTACTCGCAGCGGGATCCTGTGAAGCCGCTGGGGCAAAAGCAGGCTGGGGGGCCACCAGGGCCAGTGGCGCACGAGCCCCCATTGAGGCATAGCTGAGGAGGGCAGGCGCCGGTCAGCTGGTTGCAGTTGCGGCCTCCGTACCCTGGTGGACAGGAGCAGACATAGTCGCCAATTCGGTCGTGGCAGGTGCCCCCATTGACGCAGGGGTTGGACGCGCACTCGTTGATGTTGATCTCACATCGCTGGCCTGTGAAGCCAGGACGGCAGCTGCACATGCGGACGCCTCCCAGAACCACACACGTGCCACCTGCACAATGGCAAGACGAGGTATTTGATTACATGTAGGGTAAACATGCACAGAAATACACAAACATACCCCTAAATCCACATGGTTCGGATTACATTTCAAGTCATAAACATACCGAAATGTATTTTCACTAACCTTCACAAGTCAACCATAACGTGCACACATTAAAATGCTTTTCTACTCAGCTCAGTAAAGCCCACAGAAAAACTGTGCTGAAACTACAGGGTCTACACTTTCAAGCAAACCATAACTTCAGTGCCATTTAAATTACATAAAATTTTAATGTCATGCTTTGCAGAGAGAAAAAACTTCTTTTTCATTTTTGCCATGTTTTGCCATTTGTGACATTAAATCAAATGGCAAAGGTACAGATGCAAACCTGTCAATGCAAAATTCCAATGTAATTATTATGTAACTACAATGTAATTACATAGTTACACTTAAATAGCTATGTGACATGACTAGAATGCATAGCAAAATAGAGAATAGTGCAAAACTTTTCCTACTTGACTTTATAGTGAGTAATGAAACAAAACCTTTCTCTCACTTCTGAAAGCCCCCCTGGCTATTCCTAAACTCTTGTCTGATGCTGCGTTCAACTGAGCAGGATGGTAAGCCGGGACATACCATTGGCACATGGCAGGGTCGTGCATTTGTCCACCCTCTTCTCACAGTTGAGACCAGTGTAGCCTCTGGGGCAGTCGCATGAGTAACTGCGGCCGTTGTCCTTCTCGTGGCACTTGCCTCCTTGGAAGCATGGCATATCCGCACAGGTGAGAAGGCTGTGTTCACAGTGAGTGCCCTCGAAGCCGGGCAGGCACGTGCACATGTAACCGTTATCCAGCTCCTGAACAGAAACAAAGGAAACAGGCCTTTAGAGCACTATTCTATTACTTTCTGGTCTTGCCTTAAATGACATTTACACATTGCTGTAATTATATCATCCTTTTCTTAAAGAATGTCTTGTGTCATGATGAATGCAACAATCGAAACGCTTCAGAGTTACTTGGAAGATAATCTTGTTCCATTAACGCTAAAGTGAAGTCTTTCTTGCAAAGTTATAGGCATGATATGAAACATATAAGTAGCACAGATAGATAGATAGATAGATAGATAGATAGATGTATAGATAGATAGATAGATGTATAGATAGATAGATAGATAGATAGATAGATAGATAGATGGATGGATACATAGACAAAACTCACAGTGCAGTGGCCTCTGTTCCTGCAGGGGTTGCTGTCACACTGCCGCACCTCCTGCTCACAGTTGACCCCAGTGTAGCCTGGCATGCATGTGCATGTATAGCTGCCCTGGCCTGTGTTCATGCACGTGGCTCCATTCTTACACGGCTTGTGGTGGGTGCAGAAGTTCAGATCTGGTGTCAAATGTGAATGATACTTGAATCACAACCTACAGTCACCTTTTCAGTTCAGGCCATGTATTTTCACAAGCTGAAATGCTCTACTTGGCAAATGCAACTCTGCAATGGCATTTATAGCCTAGTCAAGTTCACATATCACCTATATATTCATGAGTATAACTGTTACCTTAACATTATTCAGGCTCACCTTGGTCACAGAAGAGTCCACCCCAGCCTTCCTTGCAGTTGCACTGCCAAGGCTGTTGGCAGGTCCCATGCTTGCACACTGGGTGTTTCTTGCACTCTGTACAGAACGTGCCCTGCCAGCCTTCTCTGCAGCTGCAATAGGGAACAGTTCACACATCAGGACATAGGGACTTTAAATAAGCAGACCTAAGACACTAAATATAGCTATGTCTAATAGCCAAAAGCCGATATTTGCCGAGCTACGATTATGCCGGATTAATCTCACTTTCACCCAAATAGGGGTTTAAATAAGTGGTGTAACTAGCACAATGAGATAATCTTGGCTAAACTCTGGTAGTAGGGATTTATCTTTAATATAGGTCAGAAATGGCCAGCGGAGTGACTGTATAAACAAATAATATGCATGGAGATTCAGCGGAATCTGGGGCAAAGCAGTCATTACTTTAGGGGACTAGTACAAAAAGATGAATGGCTCTTATTTAATGTGCTGGCCTGACACTAGATATTGAACATTACAGCAATACTGCTCCTTTCAATGTCACACACCCATTTTCCCAGCTCATGTACTTACACACACTCTCCTGGCTTGGAGCAATTGCCATTGGCCTCGCTGCACCCTTTAAGGCAGATAGCTGCAAGAGAAAATGAAAAACTCCTATTAGTAAAGCAGGTGGTGCTGCCCTGGCTGAGCTCAGTGTACTGTTCTTTAAATGGATGACTTCAAGCACAATGCGTGAGCAAAATGAATGGTTTTTATTACCAGCTATGAAAGATCAGTCTAACTGAAGCCAGATATCTCTCATAATGAATTAATCAGGCATAGCATCGCCTATTCAGCAGAGATTTTCTTGGACTCGAGATTTAGAGCACATCGGGGTAGGAATACATCAAACCGATACATAATACGAAATCTGATGATCTAACTTTTCAAGGTTTTCAGTGTCGCTCTGCATCCGTTGTTCTGTTGTTTTAATGTGATTTAGAAGAACATATTGGTGTTTTTTTAAAGGGTTTGGTTTCATGAACTCTGAAAGTGTGGGAATGCATGCAGCTATTGTTTGCTGTTGATCTTAGGCAGTTGTATAGGCTTTGTTATGCCTGCTGTATGTGTTGGTTTATTGATTTTTAATGCTTTAAATAGCCATGGTTAGTTAACACTGTCTACCTATCTGTCCATCTGTACCTACCTGCCTACCTACCTGTCTGTCTGTTTGCCTACCTACCTATCTACCTGTCTGTGTGTCTGTCTATCTATCTATCTATCTATCTATCTATCTATCGAATACATATATTTTAGAGCATTGAATATTATAAAAGTACAATATTAAGCTAATATATGCTGACAATGAGCGCCCATTTCCTTTATTGATTTAGGGTAAAGATGAAGAGATGTCGCCCTCGTTACACCACTTTCAGACGTATTTGAAAATGCCTCTTGCCTTTTACATTGTGTGTAACTTTCATAATCAACAGCCTAAAAATCAACAGCCTAAAAAAGTCGTCTTGTTCCATTAGCTTCCATTAAAAGTAAAGTGTTTTCCTTCTCCTGTAAACTTATGATTTTGGGAGATATGAGATATTGGTATCTGTTGTCGACAAGAGCAAGGCCCCACGGGCCATTCGGGTCTGCCCTCCGCGCAGTGTCCTCACACTGCCCTGTCATTACGCACAGTTAAACGCAACCTGTTAAACTGGCCAACCGCAACGGAAGCAGGTTCAATCGACTGTTGTTTTGCGTCGGGCTGTTACGCGACGTTGATGTGGAGCTGAGCTGCGCTGAGCTGCTGGTTAGGCCAGAACAGATGCTCCGTCTCAATAACGGCCAGCTGCCCCTATTGTTGTTCGTAGTCTGCGCGAGCCATATTTGCAGCTGCTCCGCTGCAGCGCGACAATGGGGCACTCGGCAATTTCGTGGCGCGTGGCGGATAATAATGCCGCGATTAACCCGGCGCGTGCTCGCCCCTCCCCCCTGCGCCGTGACGCGCTCGCGCGGGGATTAAATTACCACGCACGCGCTTGGAGTAGCCTACTGAAACCTCACACACGACGAGGGTTCCTGCGCGCTCAATAATTCCACCTCTGCTCGCAGAGTAAAGTTTCAGAGGAAATAAACTGGTCATATATATGCAGAAGTATCTATCCATCTACCCATCTGTCTATCTATCCATCTATCCATCTATCTATCTATCTATAGCAAGCTCAATGCTGAAATGCGGAGTGGGCTGAACATGGACTGGCATGCCACAACAACATGACTAACTACTGGACATACACCACTGATCTTAGACTTTGTCCACTCTGCATCATAGCTCACACATGTGCTAAAAGACTCCTCAACTCTTGCAGCCACACATGCATGGTTTGATATGTCAGAAAGTGAATAAATGAACACAGCACGCTATGTTGTAACTTAGCAGCCTGGATAGGTGCCTGGAGGACTGCACAGCAAAACCCCAAGGGCTGAATTTATTCTCACAGTGATGAATTAACACTTGACAATTCAAGTATGGAGATGATTCTCACAGTGTTAATTGGATCCAGCTGCCTTATATGACTTCAGCAATATGGAAGTTCATTCATGTAAGTCTTCAGAGCTAATTCAATACTGTATATTCTTAGCAGAGGCTGTACCTGTCAGGGTTCAACACTGTCACTGGGGTGGTCCCCTCAGTACCTTCCCTTACTTGCAGTGATATATATATATATAATATATATATATGCTGCATTCGCTCTGGCCTGACGTTCACTTTCCTTGTCTACTTGACAAGAGTTCTAAAAAGACATAAATACACCCATTGAAAGTAACTGCACTGCACCACTTCTCCCGCCCACCGACAGTAATTGTGAATTCCACACTGTATGTGTTAATTCAGCACTGATGATTTTGCTGTGTTGACCCCCAAACCACCCTTTTTTTCCACCAGGCAAAAGAAAAAAAAGGCACTAGAGGAGGCCATCAAACGCCACCCTGCGTGCACTTGAGAAAGCACTCTTTTTTTTCTGTTTGATGAAAGGTCAAAGTACTAAAGCAAATCCCTCCATCGCCTAAAGGCCAGTGGATGGTGATCTCTTGATTGCTTACGTTCTTCGCAGTATTCCCCCTTCCAGCCAGGGAGACAGGACAACTGCCCATCTGGATTGCAGGTGTAGTGGCCAAAACGGTCGTCCCTGGGCGTGCATATTTTGGAACAACTGTCGCCGTAGTAATTTTCATTGCAGATGAACCGGTAAGAATACCTTAGCTCCGTCTGCTGCCCGCTTTGAACATCCTGAGACCACGCAGCCCCTACTTCCAACTGCCTTTGGATGGCAAAAGAGCTAATCTTTAAGTCGGGGTTGTTTGAGTCTGCGGAGGGGTGGGGTGGGGGAATAAGAGAGAGAAAGAGAGAAAAGAGATAAAGGTCATATAGGCTTGTTGTGGTCACCGAATTGTATAGCCGTAAGCAAGAAAAAAGCGGGCTGTAATTT
>CM067481.1:29091835-29210945 GCA_034552555.1 Semaprochilodus insignis | reverse complement strand
ACAAAACTCAATGCCCGGTCAACTCAAAAATTTGAAGCCGTGTGATAATTCACTTTTTTTTTTTTTTGATTATTTAAAGTTAAATCTGCAATTTTTTTTAAACTTTGCATATCAAAATAGACAAAGATTAGACTTGTTTTTTTCATTCTCCCAGTTTTTTTCAAACTTGGCTGTTCCGTAGTCTGATTGATCGGCTCTCTCGTTTCGGGGGCCGCCTGAAATGTATAACGGCAAAACGAATTTCCTTTTCCTTTAAGTCAAGCAAAACATTCCCATGCTGTTATCCCACTCCAAAGGGCGGGGACACAGAAAGGTGTAAAATACAGGAAAATGCAGTCGGATGGTTTTGGCAAGCGCTGAGTATTCTCACCAAAGCCCACTGAGCTTTCCCACGCCAAAAATAAACTAAAGGAAGTTTCAATTGTGTTCGGGTATGAGAATGTGGAGGTGTTTTGAAGCGAGAAACAAAGTGGAGTTCCACCGTGGAACGTGCTGTTTGAAAGGCACTTAGTGCTACCTATCCATACATACACACTTCCTCAGACACTAAAAAGCATAACATAACTGAATGCATAAACAATACTATAAAAAACATAGTAATAAATAGATGATTTTAGTTCAGTGCAGGATATATACAGTGGTGTCGCCCTCTAGTGGCTGGAAATTGAACCACTTACCTACAGGTGAATACCAGGCCTCAATAATCAAGGAAAATGATCCCTAAGGGAAAAAAGAGAAATCTGCATTTGTAATGGCATCTACAGAGGAATTGCTCAAACACCCAAGAAGAAGGGTAGAACTACTTTAAAGTGAAGTAGGCTACAGTATAATAATGAGTTATAGCATGCTAAAAAGGGTAATAATATGGTAATAATGTTGTAATAACACTTACAATGGTTAAAATCACTGGATTCCAACTTTTAAATAACTGAATAATAGCTGACTAATACGTTTGTATTGTTCCTTTATTATCTTATCATTTAGGACTGAAAACAATAAGTAGACAGACAGTGGGCTACGTCTATATTTCACTAGGTTTAGAGTACTGTAATAGTTGTTGTACAACTCGAGCACGACAACAGACTTTTGCACCTTTCTAGGGAAAACAAAAGCCCCCCATCGCATCTTACCGGCCATGCAAAGTTGAAGGGCAGGCGAACTGGTGTGCTGAGAGGTCCACCCCCAATCCTGAAGGTGTTGGTGCCCAGCACTGGGGTGACGGCGGTGCCGAAGATGCAGTCTCCCGGAGACACAACCGCCTGGTAGTTTTTGAGGCAAACGCGAAAGAAAGTCCTGCATTCTGGCCTGCACTGCTCGCCGTTTGCCAGCAGACCCTTGAAATTTTTGAACTCGTGAAGGTCCAGTTCGAAAACGCCGGATCCGAACATCTAAAGGGGGAGAAAAGGGGGAGACATGCAGTTTACAACACGCATCATCTCACAAACAACACTTGGCTGGCTCTGCAGACGCTTTTTGCACAGAACGGTGCTGATGTTGGTGATGGTGGTGGAAGCGGGGTTAAAAGCCTGGCTACTGTGGGGGGTTTATGGGTGGAGGGGGGTGAGGGGGAGCAAAGCTTTGCCTGGCTCTTGCTATCCCTCCTGCGCGCGCTGCCGGGGTATTTACCTGCGTTATGAGCGAGGAGAGCATTGCGAGGAGGAAGGTGAGCCGAGCTGCCATGCTGCTGCTCAGTGCTCCCGGGGAGAGGAGGGGGGCAGCTGCTTCACCCGCGGCTTCAGTAGCCTATTCCCTACGAGCTCCTACTCCGAAAGCGTGGCAGGTTGCAGTGGCAATAATAATACTTAAAAAAAGAAAAAAAGAAAAAGAAGAACGCAGGGGGAGAACGAGAACCAAAAGGTGTATATTCCTCAGCGCACGAGCTCCTCTGGTCCTCGCCTGTGTGCGCGTGTCCGTGGCAAAAGCGCAAAACAAAACAAGACGGGAGCGCGTGGAAATTTCCTCAGCTTTATCCCAAAAGGTGAAGGTTAGCCAGCAGACGAGTATCCACTCTTATCCCGCCACCGTGCATGGTCACTATTCCACTGCGGTCACCTCGATGCGCCCCAGGCTGTCGCTTCATGCACGAGGGGTTCCAGTGTGTGTGCGTGCGCGTGCGTGCGTGTTTATGTGTGTGAGTGAGTGAGTGAGTGTGTGTGTGTGTTTTGGGGTGGGGGTGTTTCTCCTAACGCNCAATAATGATGTTCACATCTGAACACCCACCAGCTCAGCGCAGGGCGTTAGTACCTTTATCAAGACTGACACCTCTCAGACACTTTTGGAGGGCCAGCACTATCACGCAAACAGAGGGGCAGAGTACATTTTGGGTCACCTGAGTGAGAAAGAGGGAAAAAGAGATGTGGTCAGCTTCAGGTTGGACTTAATGTTGGGGGCCTTATATATATATATATAACAATTTAACTGTTTAGCTAATAATAAACAACACATATGATATACGTATAAATGTATATAGTATATATACAGACATATAATGTATGTCTATGTACATATTATATATATGTGTATATATATATTAGCTGATTAGCTGTATATCTGCATATGTGTAGCTGTGTAGGTACAATTTAGCTGTATAGAAAGAAATTACACAAATTATAATATACTAATATATATTATATATACATATTATATATTCAATATAATGTCCAAATGGTGTCGTTTCTAAATAGCTAAATTGTTTAATTAGTACTATATATATATTATTGTATCATAATATATATATATATTATTGTATATATATACAATATATATATATATATATATATATATATACAATGTATATATAAACGCATGCTTTATCACAATATCACTATATATATATATAGATACTGCGAAATAACCATTTGACTGCCACCCTGAATGCCCTTTGAACTAAGGTATTTTTGCCAGTTCATATTTAAACATGAATATATATTACTTGTTACATTTTTACAACCTATATATACATATATAATATATGTATAAATGTATCCAACCAAAATACAATACATACAAACGAAACATTGTAAGGGTTAGAGTAGGTGCTAATGCAGATGTTCATTTACACCTGTAAGTGTGGCTGTGCCTTAAAATATCTTGTCCTCGCCTCTCAGGTGAATTAGAAATACCCATTCATTTTCACCTCCACTGCCTTGGCGGTGAGTAATGGATGTCCTGCACATCCAGCCGGGCTCATCTCTCAGTGTCAGGAGCCTTACCGGAGCTCAGGGAGGTGTGAGTACAGCGCAGTGCTTCATTATCATACAGCTGAAAGGCTTATCGCCCCCATCGCCCCTGCGGGACCCGGGAGCGCGCGCGGATAACAGGGGCGCGCGACCCGCGACGCGCTAAGGAAAACAGCTCAGAGACACGCGCCACTCCACGCGCAGCTCCAGCTCACTTGAACTTTTATTTTCAGGACTGTTTTCATGGCAAGAAATATTTTCTCGGTGAAATCTTTAGGGTCAAAGTGGGACTCAAACAGTGTTGAATCGAATCTTTCTGTATTTAATGAAGTGTTGAGTTCACTCTTTCAGCGCTCATTCGAGCGGAGGGTAGGTGTCCACTCAGCACGGTGGATTTGCCTGTGCAGTGTTAGGCTGAAATATATCAGGTTTAGCTGCCCCTGGTTACCTACACAGTGAGCAGTGTTATGATATGACATCACTCAATCACTCTCCACTGTATTCACCAATTCGGTTTTCTAGTCTGAACCAAGACACAGCCTATCTTGAGATTTCATCACAGGGAAATTCAATCATATACGACTGGTTTTACTGAGTGGACTAATGTGCCCCAACTGAACAGAACTGAGAAGGCCAGTCTCATAACTCAGCCCTGTTTTGCATATGTGTGAAAATGGTAAGTAGTGATGTATTTCTTCACTTCATTGCTTTCCAGCACAGGAAACTTCAGCTAACACTGAAAGATGACTACACTCTTAAAAAAGATGGTTCTTCAAGGGTTCTTAACTATTTTATATATTTAGGGAAAACTTACCATTTGCATGCTTCACTGGTTCTTTGCATGGTTTACTGGTTCTTGTTGTATACGGTTCCATATAAGCACGAAAAAGGTTCTTCTATTATTACAATTTAAAGCTTTTCAAAATCAACCCAGAAGGAATCAGCTGACAGGAATGAAACTTGGTGGGTAGGTTTGACATTGTGAGAGATACGAATGATTCACTGTCGAAGCTAACAGTCTGTCTGTTCTCTTTGCCTGAGCTGAACTGCTGCCCATCCTGTGTGGTCTGATGCTCTGCTCTGACTGGGTGCCACTGCTTGCCTCTAACCACCACGGAGCTCCTGGCTGTCCTGCACTGTGGAAGCCTGGCCTGCGTCCTGCTGACCCATCCGATGACCCAACTACTTAATTACAGACTAATCAGACTTTTATTTCTCTATCTTCACTCCTTTCCTTTGCTTGTCCTGCTATCTGGTGTTGACCCGAGGAGGATGGGTTCCCCTTTCGAGTCTTGGTTCCTCTTGAGGTTTCTTCCTTTGAACTGAGGGAGTTTTTCCTTGCCTCTGTCGCCCTGGGCTTGCTCACTGGGGGCTCGGACACCAGATTCTTTGTAAAGCTGCTTTGTGACAACATCTGTTGTAAAAAGCGCTATATAAATGAATGTTGACTTGACTTGACCTGACTTTCACGCTCGGCCACACATGTGACGTAAGCAAAGACAGGCCTTATCGTTGTACCTGACTGACCCAACAGCCATGATTGCAGACAATCAGTGAGCAGTGATACCCTCCATGAGTCATCCTGTTAGTGCCAGCACCATTGGCAGATGCTGCACAATGCAGGACTACATGCACCGAGAACGTTATGATGACTGCCCTTAGTGTCATGCCAGTTGTCATGGAGTGACCCAGAATGGCAGCAAGTTATCTTCAGTGACGAGTCCCGCTTTCGTCTTGGTGGAAATGACCAATGAATCCATGTGTGGAAGCACCATGGTCAGTGCCAAGATGAACGGCTTGTTATCACATGTCCAGAAGGCCTGGTGCCACTCCACCTCCACCCCTACTCCAGGAAGAATAAAAGCAACGATGGCTGAAGCTCTTGGCAACCACCTCCACCCACTCTCATTAAGAAGCCACATACAAAATAAATAGAAACAAAATAAGAGTTGACATTGGAGTTGCTGAACTTGATTCTATATAAAACCATTTTCTTTACTAAAGGGCTCCTGAAGAATGATCTTTTTCATGAGTGTAGTGATCTGGCTACACAGTAAATAGTGAGTTTATGCTACACATTTCTTTTCATACAGTATCAGTCAAAAGTTTAGACACACCCAACTAAATGGATGTTTTTGGTGATCTTAAAGACTCTACAGGCTTATGCTTAACAGTTCCAACTGATGAGATGTCTGAATAATAAATATCCTGATATTATATATATATATATAATCTTAATGTATCACAGTGTTATATCTTTGCCATATTGCCATCTCTAATATATACTTTGTTGCATAAAAAATGTTTATCTCTTTATCACAGTTTAAAAGCTCTAGTTACCTTTTCAGCTGACTGAATTTTCATGATGGACAGACCAATAACATTTGTCCAAAACTGCTTTCCAAAAATCTTGTTATATCAACCCCAATTGCGAGTTAAGAAAGCTGTTTTACCCTCCTGTAAAGTTCCATTTTGGTGGACTGCATAATTCCGTGAGTGCCATTTTATAGTCTGATGTCACTTTTATTCTAAAGTAAAACATCAAGCTAAAAACCAGGAAATCTTCTATGAGTAGCCGTGTCTAAATTTCTGACTGGTACTGTAAGTTGTTAGATATAGGACATAGGATGTAGTGTTTTAATCAGTTTTATTTTTTGTTGTTGTATAAAATACAATTTTGAGTTTCTGAGAATTTTCAGTAACTGAATGCAGTTATACAGCCCTGTAAGTTTAAAAGATCGTATGTAAAAGTTTGGTCATGCCTGGTACAAATGTCATGTATTTTGTTAATTTTCAAAGTGTAAATAAGTTAACACATCCTCTACAGAGAACACACTTCTGCAAACATTAATACACAATTACTGCTTATTTGCTGAATTTAACAAAAAAAATTATTTTTTATTATTTTTTGCTAATATTCTAAACTCAGCAAATAAATAGAAACTAAAATGTACAGAGAAAGGCCACATACAGGTTTGTTCTTTGAGGCCCTCTTTCTGGAAATCTACCTTCTCCAGGTGGAAATCTAACACGTCTCATTCAGCTAATCGTGGAAATCTGAAGACAGTGATTAGATGGATCAGCTGTGGTCGACTAGGGCTGGAGATAAGAGCTGCAGGATGGTAAATCTAGAGGAGCAGGTTTGGGGATGTGTTCATCTATTAGAAAATCAACAGAAACGTTTTTAATGAAACACATTTTACATATAAGTGTAAAGATGTAGAAGCACACATATATTTTACACAGCCAATAAAAACAAAACAAAAAAACAAGCAAACAAGTTAATGTGTAATCCTGCTTTATGTTTTTGAGCTTTGACTGGAGTTCTGCTTCTGCTGACAAACTATAAGCCTGTCCATTTTTTCTCAGCTAAACTCTGTATAAATTCCATGATTGCTATTTTATAGTTTTGCGTCTTCACTTTTATTCTAAAGTAAAGGTAAAATTAAGGTAAAATAAGGAAAATCTTCTATGAGTAGCCGTGTCTAAACTTCTGACTGGTACCATATTTCATTAGACAAAGGACATAGAATGTAGTGTTTTAATCTGTTTTTATTTTTTGTTGTATAAAATACCATTTAGAACCAGTAACTGAATGCAGTTCTATAATCCTGTGAGTTTAAACGATCGTATACAATAGAAATCTGAAGACAGTGATTAGATGGAACTGCTGTGGTCAATTAGGGTTTAAGATAAAAGCTGCAGGATGGTAGATCTACAGGAGAAGGGCTGGTGGTCCCTGCTGTAGGGCATTTAGGGTGTTAATCTATTAGAAAATTAACCAAAACGTGTTTTGAAAAGCATTTTACATACAACTGTATAATGATGTAGACGCACACACACATTTTACACAAGAAAAGCCAATAAAAACAAAACAAAAACACAGCAAACAAGTAAATGTGTAATTCTACATTGTATTTTTGAGCTCTGACTGGTGGATTGCTGCTGCTAACTCACTAAAAGTCAGTTCAGGGGGCTGTATATTTTTGTACTAGTGTGAAACAAAGCCCCCTCTATTTATTTTCTGTTTATTTTATCGTGTCTAAACTTCTGAATGGTACTGTATTTGATTAGATACAGAATGTAGTGTTTTAATCTGTTTTTATTTTTGTTGTTGTATAAAATACCATTTAGAACCAGTAACTGCATGCAGTTCTATAGTCCTGTGAGTTTAAACGATCGTATACAAAAGAAAGCTGAAGACAGTGATTAGATGGATCAGCTGTAGTCGATTGGAGATAAGAGCTGCAGGATGGTAGATCTACAGGAGCAGGGTTGGTGGTCTTTGCTGTAGGGAATTTAGGGTTTTAATCTAGTAGAAAATCAACAAAAACATGTTTTATGCATTTTACATACAACTGTATAACGATGCTGCAACATACACACATTTTACACAAGAAATACCAGAAAAAACAAAACAAAAACAAGCAAACATGTAAACGTGTAATTCTGCATTGTATTTTTGAGCTCTGGCTGGTGGACTGCTTCTGCTAACGAACCATAAGCCTTTCCAAGTGGGCGTATCCTTTTGTACTAGTGTGAAAAAAAGCCCCCTCTATCTATTTTCTGTTTATTTTGCTCAGCCAAAGCTGGTGGGCTGCTAAAAGGTGGTCTGCATTTAAACTTCCTTTTGGCCTTGGTTGTTTTCTGGACAGAATGTGAACACAAGCACATTAATTGTAACATAATGATGCAGAATGATGAATAATCACAGCACGCAGTGCTTCCATTCTGCAGTATGACAGTCAGCAGATAAAACCCTGATGCAGGCCCAGGTGGGCAGAGCTTATGAAAGAAGCTTTAATTGCTTTGTGGTGAGCTCTGTCATTTGAGCTCTTTTCACCCTTCTAATCTGTCGCCCTGTTTCCTTGGTGACACAAAAGACAATCACTTTTGATTTTGGCTTTGAATCCGAGTTGAAGACGAAACGGTGACTTCTAATTTCTCGAATTAAGACAAATACACAGCACAACATACGGGACACAACATACAGGCTACAATGACCGTTAAGATGCGTTCTAGCCTAATTAGCTATACACATTAATTAATCTAATTGGAAGCTTTGCCAGCTGAAATCTGTGCTTATGTATTACTAACTGCTGGCTTATCACTTGTTGACAGGCTTTCTGAAATGTAACACTCTCCCAGGTGATTCTGGCCTATGGATGATGGGCAAACGCTGCATAAATTAGTCTTCCAGTTTGAACTTTCCATAAATTTCTGCTACTAAAACTGAGCTGGATAGCACAGCTGCTTGCAGACATTTCCCTTGCCATTGTCACTTTTATCACACACATCCAGAGGCTGCAATCTAAAGCTTGTGTAAGCACACTCAGACACACACACACACACACACACACACACACACACAAACCCAGACATGCACAAACACACACGTAGACACTTAGGAAACGGGGAGAAGGAAACAGTCCCCAGCTCACAGTAGTTCAGAGAGAGCATATGGAGGAGCCTAAGCAGTCCAACACCGTACTGAATGTCTTCTTCTCCTGAATACATGCTCATTATGTTTGATTATGTACACTAATGACGTTTAGGCATTGAGATGAAAAAGGCTATTAATCTGACAATCTCTCATAGCTTCAGTGATGATGTAGTTCCTCAGGGGTAGATAATGGGTGAAGGGCACATTTCCTACATTGCAAAACAATATGCTGTAAATTTATACTCAGAAGAGTTGCCAAACAGTTACTGTATTTCATATTCACAGCACTTATACAGTGATGTTTATGTGTAATGTCTATATATTTAAACATATATCGTCCCTGTCCAATCTCCATCTCCAAAATGCAAACTTTTATTCAGAAAAGGCCACAAACTTTTAATTTCATTGTAAGTTAATGTAGGGAGATTTTATTCAAACCTATTTTCAGAGCATTTCTATTGGCCCAATCATAATACAATATAAAGAACAGCTGCTGATCTAAATTTATACAGAAAGCTATGAAATTGCAATAATGAAGTATGTATATATAGGTAAACATACACTTATCTTACAAACTCCAAAAGTCAGTCCCTAACATCAGCTCTCCAAGCATCCAATTCAAACTGGAAAAGTGAATGTAGCTCTGTTAGTGTTAGCTTTGCGCTAACATGACAATAGAATTTCCCTAGAAACCATAGCTTGTCAAAATTAGAAATAGCATAACAGTGATATCTAGATATTTACAACAATATATTTTTCTAGATTTGATTTTGCTTCTATAACAGGATAATGATCCTAAACACACATGACTACTTGACTACTTCAAGAGGTATAAGTTGATGGTTTTGCCTTGGTCCTCACAGTTCTTGACCTAAACATTATGATTATACCCTCATTTACATGTGGGAATTCATATATTAAGAACGCCATTTCCAGAATCTGGAAATCTGGAATCTGGAATGTTCAAAAAACATTATCTGAGTTCTTCTTGATTGGACTTCCTCCTAAATTGCGATGAGGGGCCATTAGTATCATCTCTGAGTCTCTGTAAATAGATGTCTCCATAGGAATACAAAGACTCAGATGTATAGACACATGTACATAACAAAGCAATCACAAAATCCATTCTTATGATACCCTATTAGGCTTAAACTGAATTTCCCAGGACAAAAGGACGCATTAGCAAGAGCAAGCTGGGCTGAATGTTACCTCTTATTGTTCTGCACCTGTTTACAGAACATTACCCTGAGAGTCTTTTCGGTATTGGGTTTGTCCTCAATAAATATGTCTTTGTACAGCGACGGCAATCAAAAGTCATGGCGTGTGGCTGCTAAACGAGCTCCAGTCAGATGGTATCGTATTTTATTATTTGCACTTCGGAGCTTGTGCAGAGCTCCTGCTGGATTATGGCTCCTACTGGCAAATGTTACCTATCTTATCTACTGTCCCACCATATGTCCCCACTATAAGAGCCTTGTCATAAACTGAGTGACAGTTGCACTGATGCTTTATAACTGTGTTTTTTATTACGCATGGATGCCTCTGATAAAAATGCTAAATGGGACAGTCAGACAGCTAAATAAATTTGTGCAAGCAGTGAAAACAAACTTTGAATGATTAGAGGTGATTTAAATCTAAAAAGCTATGTAAGTTTTACCGTATTATTGTATTAACTTTATCTCTCTCTCTCTCTCTCTCTCTCTCTCTATATATATATATATGAAATGATAAACTGTGATTCTGGCTGCACAGTTTCCTCAGTAACATAGATGTAGTGACTGATTTATAGTATAATTGTATTTTATTTCTTTCTATACTTTCTAAAATAGAACATTGTATTTCTAAAATGGTAAATTAAAAGATAAAACATCATTATTTGTCTTAATGGGACGTATTTGTTAAATAATTTTGGACCCTTTCTGTTGGTTTATTAATCATGAGCCTTCACAGAATGTGATGGCCAGCTGGAGGTTTCAAAATATAAAAAACAAAACACTAAAAATGTCAAGAACGGATGACAACAACAACAAAGACATTTGGAAATATGTTTTATATATTGCAGCTGGTGAGACAAAACCACCGTTTTCTTTTTCTTTTTTTCATAATTTCATCCATGATCCATGGACTAATAGAAATGCTCAAAAATGACTTAGAATAAATTAGAATAAATAGAGAATACATTTCCAATGCATTTCAAGTTTTTCCTTCTCCTGTGAACCTACATTATTTTCAGAGTTACAAAGTCTTATGTATTTTATACATATATAAAATACATATATTTTTTTATACATATAGTTTATACAATTCTGCAGTATAGTCTCAAGAATTAGGTTTCTGAACTGCATGAAGGTGTACAGAATCAAGTTTTTTTCAGTATAAATATATATAGATGTACAGAATATGTTTTTTTTTGCCTATGTAAAAGCATATTGATGTAAACAGATTTGTATAAGTAGAGATGTATTTTTGCAGTATAGTATAAACTGCATAATGATACACAAAATCATACTTTACAGCGTAAGTGCCAAAAGATGTATAACATGAAGAATAACTGTATATAAATGTATATAACTTTATAATGGTATGCAGTTATAATTTGTGTAATTGTAGATAGAGGTACAGAACCAGGTTTTTCACAGAATTTTCAGTGCATTCAGTGCATGTAGCTGTATAGATACAAGCCGTCCAGTATATTTGATATTATTAGATTTTAGTTCTCTGTTCTCTCTTTTAGCTAAATCCACATTTTATTTCCACAATTATTACAAAGACAATGCTCTACTATGTCTGTGTGCTGAAATGAAAGAAGCATGCTGTCTTGCAACACAAGCAAGCAACTGAAACCAACCTTAAAACCTTTGTAGCCAAGAATACTTGTTGGCTTGACCAAACCACAAAACAGAGCCATCCAAGCCTTTGTACAGGCCCGAACTGATCCATACTCCTTTGTGTTGGAGGGGTAAGTGCAGTTTCGACTAAACTTCCTGTGATCCTCCATCACCCCACAGCGAGCGGGGAAGATAGGATCAGTAACTGTTTTTCCTCCTGTGTCTACTCCACTTCCCTTCAATCCAACCACGGTCGCATGAAGAAAGAAAGCCTTCTGCGGCTGCGGGATGCAAAATTCTGCCCAACCCCGGTGCCCTGCTCAGTATAGAGTCCTTTCTCACAGCCGCACTGTTGTTTTTCAACATCACTGTGTAACTGCTGTTAACCAAACGTTGAACACATGAATTCCTATTGTTGGGAATGGAATGAGAATTATGCAGCAACAAAGTGCCAGCATGTGTGTGTATATGTGTAAGTGTGCGTGTGTGTGTGTTTGTCCCCACGCGTGTTGTTTTTGGACGTACATTTGTTGATCTAAACTAGCGAAGATGAAGTCTGTTATACAATGTATTTGTTTTACAGTTTCTTATTGAACCCTTTCCTACAATGGGCTGCATTCACAGCTAAAATGGATGGAGATCTCATCTGAAATCTGCAGCCAGCGCACCACAGAGCAGCTGCTGCAGGCTCAGTCGTCCGAAAGCAAACAGAAAAACAATATTCCGTTGCTGTTGCCCTCAATGCATATTTATTTGCCAATCAAACAGTAATATCTTGGGAACTGGTGTGAATATGACCTGATAAAATGAACAAAAGGATATTGCCGTAGCATAGCAACAACCATTGTTTATTGTCCGTGCACAAATTTGAATGAGTCTGTGGTTTCCACAACTCAGATTCTACCCTGAAAAAGTAATGCACTGAATTCACCTTGTTCAAATGTGTCAATTACACATCAATAATGCACATCACATTCATGCAAATACATCACTTTAATGCAAATACACCACATTCATGCAAATACATCACATTCAACACAGACACCACATTCATGCAAATACATCACATTCAACACAGACATCACATTCAACAGACATCACATTCCTGCAAATACATCACATTCAAGCTAATATATCACATTCAACAAAGACATCACATTCAAGCTAATACATCACATTCAAGCTAATACATCACATTCAAGCAAATACATCACATTCAATAAAGACATCACATCCAACAAATGCATCACATTCATGCAAATAAATCACATTCAAGCAAATACATCACATTTAAGCTAATACATCACATTCAACAAAGACATTATATTCAAACAAATACATCACATTCATGCAAATACACCACATTCATGCAAATACATCACATTCAACACAGACATCACATTCAAGCAAATACATCACATTCAACAAAGACATCACATCCAACAAATGCATCACATTCATGCAAATAAATCACATTCAAGCAAATACATCACATTCAAGCTAATACATCACATTCAACAAAGACATCACATTCATGCAGATACATCACATTCAAGCAAATACATCACATTCAAACAAATACATCACATTGAAGCGGATACATCACATTCAAGCAAATACATCACATTCAACAAAGACATCACATCCAACAAATGCATCACATTAATGCAAATAAATCACATTAATGCAAATAAATCACATTCAAGCTAATACATCACATTCAACAAAGACATCACATCCAACAAATGCATCACATTCATGCAAATACATCACATTCAAGCAAATACATCACATTCAGCAAAGACATCACATTCCTGCAGATACATCACATTCAAGCAAATACATCACCTTCAAACAAATACATCAGATTCATGGAGATACATCATATTCAAGCAAATACATCACATTCAACAAAGACATCACATTCATGCAGATACATCACATTCAAGCAAATACATCACATTCAAACAAATACATCACATTAATGCAAATAAATCACATTCAAGCTAATACATCACATTCAACAAAGACATCACATCCAACAAATGCATCACATTCATGCAAATACATCACATTCAAGCTAATACATCACATTCAGCAAAGACATCACATTCATGCAGATACATCACATTCAAGCAAATACACCACATTCATGGAGATACATCATATTCAAGCAAATACATCACATTCAAACAAATACATCACATTCAAGCTAATACATCACATTCAAACAAATACATAACATTCATGCAAATACATCACATTCATGCAGATACATCACATTCAAGCAAATAAATCACATTCATGGAGATACATCATATTCAAGCAGATACATCACATTCAAACAAATACATCACATTCATGCAAATACATCACATTCACGCAGGTACATCACATTCAAGCAAATGCATCACATTCATGCAAATACATCACATTCAAGCAAATGCATCACATTCATGCAAATGCATCACATTCATGCAAATGCATCACATTCAAGCTAATACATCACATTCAGCAAAGACATCACATCCATGCAGATACATCACATTCATGCAAATACATCACATTCAAGCAAATGCATCACATTCATGCAAATACATCACATTCAACACAGACATCACATTCAACAAATGCATCACATTCATGCAAATACATCACATTCAAGCTAATACATCACATTCAGCAAAGACATCACATTCATGCAGATACATCACATTCATGCAGATACATCACATTCATGCAGATACATCACATTCAAGCTAATACATCACATTCAAATAAATACATCACATTCAAACAAATAAATCACATTCATGGAGATACATCATATTCAAGCAAATACATCACATTCATGCAAATGCATCACATTCATGCAGATACATCACATTCACGCAGGTACATCACATTCAAGCAAATATATCACATCCAACAAATACATCAAATGCATGCAAATACATCACATTCAACAAATACGTCACATTCATGCAGATACATCACATTCACGCAGGTACATCACATTTACGCAGGTACATCGCGTTCAAACAAATGCATCACATTCATACGAATGCGGTTATGAGCTTCTCCTCCATGCTTACCACCACACTGCTGGGAATAGGAACAAAATGCTGGTAGGAACAAAACATTCAGAGTCTGCATTACGTCTTATAAAGCCAGTTTATGTTGTAAGACTAATATGCAGTATTAGTTCTACACTTTCCTTTCTGCAGCAGAAGTTTTAGTCTGTTAGCACAGATATTACAGATGCTACCAGGTAGCCTATGTTAAAAATATGACAGGCGTAGCAAAAGTAAGTCAACTGAAAAAGAGAACTCTATAGATGGAATATATGTAATTCATATGGAAATGATCATGGAAATTCAGTGTACTGGTTGCCAACTCCAGATCAGCAGGAACAATATCTGTCGCCAATTTTTTATAGCCAGACCTGGCAGCACAGACAGATGGCCCTGGTCCACCTGAATTACACCCCTATTAAAAACATGCTAGTTGGCACTGCTTATTGCTACATAGCCAGGTCTGTGCACTGTATCTGCTGAGGTACTGTACATGACAGCAATATAAGCCACCTGTTAGACGATTATACTTCCCCACCATATTAACTATGTGCACAGTGTTTGACGTAAGCCTGTGCCCCGTTGTAAAACACTCCAGCTCTTGATTTGAAAGCCACTGTGCCACAGCAGAAGCACAATGCCATATAGACACCAAATGTGTCAGGAAGTGTCTTCTTGTCTAGGTGAAATCATAAACACCAGTAACAATGCAGCGATCATTATGCAAAGTCAGAGACCACCCTTCATGTACATAATTTCTAGTCAAAATGGATGTTAAGTACAAATTATTCATTTTCAGCATCAGCAACAAACAGACTGTACGCATTTAACAGAAAATGATGCCTCGACAGGTAAATGTAACCTCATCCTTTCTTCAGTGCTTAGTGTGCCAGCTTTTTATTGCAGCTTCCATTCTTTCCAGGACACTTGCTTTTATTTTTCCAAAGAAATCTGCAAGAATATTTTTCCTGTATGAGTTCAGTCTTAGAAATTGGCTGCAGTGGTCTGTCCAGTGTTCTGGGAACACCAGCAGCTTCTTCTGTTTGATTTGCATATTGCTGCTAACAGACACAAAACCTTGTATCTCCAGAATGACAACTGCACAGGAGGAAGAAAAGAGTACTTTACTTTTAACGTAAGTCGGGGTAACCAGACCTAACTTTGAGGCATCTTCCTGAAAGTTACACACAGTATCAAGGCCAACCTGGTCCTTTAAATTTAGTCAACACTGAAAAAACACACAAATGGACATAAAATGTCTTGTTCATACAGCAGCAAAATTTTCTTTTTTGTCTTTTTCCTTTTCTCATAATAACTTCTTGACAGCCTGTTGTGCTGTTCTCTCACACTGGAAAGATGTATTTGTTCAGATCTGAAGCAAGAGCTGAGCTTGGTTTTCTCTTAGAGGTGAAAGATTATAGTTAAAGTGCTGTTTATCTGATGGGGCCAGTTTTGGTGGTCTTGCATGGTTAAGAGTCCTGAATTTCTTTGAATGATTTTTGAACTCCAGTGTTGGAAATTGCTGTTATTTTCCTTTGATCTCGCCAAGCAAATGGGTATATCTAATCTCCTCAGAAACACAGTGTATCCTGAAAAGGAATAACTTCATGGATGTTTTCATGTTTAGCATAACAAAAGTCACAGTCACAATTTTTATGAGTAATATTTGACTGTAATAGTTTCCTTCTTATACTTTTGTTAGAACCTTGCTCCAAAGGTGGGTTAAACACCCGACCTGGGATAAAAAAACATGTGGGTTTGATCTTATTTCAGAGGTAGTAGCCTTTCCTTGTAAGCTACAGATTGAGTTTTTGTACGTTTTACAAAGAAACATTGTGAGATTTATTCAGCTATTAAATTTGATATTATTAGAACTAAAAAAACATGGTTGTCTATTAAGTCACTTTGAAAAGGTAGGTGTTTACACACATTTACAAATTGAAAATATATATGAAAAAGAATGAATATATGAATATATGAATATATGAATATATGAATAAGAAATACATATCATTGCTGTTCAAAGAAAAACAAGTACCTCCAAAATGGCAACTTTACAGGAGAGGGCAAAAAGCTAGTTTAATTTTAATGTAAGTCAATGGAACCAGACGTTTAACCCAAGCAATTTTGGGCCATTTCTGTTGGTCCATTCATCATGAAATATTGACACAGTGTAAACAGCAGCTGCTGTGTTCAAATGATGCAAAAAAGTAAAAATAGACAAAAATGAAGATACATGTTTTTCATTGAACAATGATGATATATTAGAAGAAGTACCATATTGCAGCGTGAACTGATAAATGTCTCATTTAAGAGACTACGACTATTTGCTCTTAAGTGCTGGTAACGTAATAAGCCACTTAAAAACACACCCAAACACACACGCCTCCGAGCGAAAGGGTATCACTCACCTACTGAAAGAGCCCACTTAAAACCTTGTGTATGTGGAACATTCCAGCCACGCTCCCCACCTTCTGTTTACAAAACAGAGCTGTACCTGCTGTACACCGCCTGCTCCTGTCCTCAACACGCTGCTAATCCCAACTGTGAGTGGTTGAAACAATGTTATTTATGAAAATGGGTCACCAGGACTTCACTTAACATGTCAACCGCTTTGCTCATCATGATTTACGGATATTAACTTTATGAATTGAACTACATTTTTTAAATGATTAGACACATTATTAGATATTTATAATGCATCGTTTTACAATGTACTGTTGGAACTCACCACTAGCAAAACATCTGTGTCAGGCATGCAGTCGTATGCAAATATCTGAACACATGGTAAGATTCGATGTTTGGTTTATTGATTCTACAGAGAACACACAAATATGTCATATTCAAGCATATTTTTGTTCACAGTTCTATTTCTTTGATAAGTTTAACATACAAATAAAACAATCATAAGTCATATAAGTCATACACTACAAAGCGTGTCATAACGAGTTTTATATTTTTCCCAATGTGTTAAATTCAGCAAATAAATCATAATTGTGCATTCAGGTGTGCAGAAGTGTGTTCTCTATAGAGGTTGTGTTCACTCATTTTTCGCTTTCATCTGTTAACCCTCCTAGGTCACCCACAGCTTATATGCCTCTTCTGGTATTTTGTTCATTATTTCTCACTCATGGCTCTTAGTAAGTCTTAGAAACTGGCTGCATTTTCTGCTTTTTGCAAATTGCAAAGTAGTCCCAAACACATTCAGTGATGTTGAGGTCCGGACTCTGGAGTGGTCAGTCCAGTGTTCTGAGAACACCAGCAGCTTCTTCTGTTTGCATATTGCTGCTATCAGAACAAAGCCCCGTATCTCCAGAATGACAACTGTATAGGAAAAAGAAGATAATAATTTAATTTTAATGCAAGTCTGTTTAATCAGACCTAATTTTGGGCCATTTGTCATACAAGACTTATACAAAAAGACATAAACTAAAAGTGTGTCATAACTTTTGCAGCATTTGTTTTTTCCCATTGTGTTAACTAGTGCATTAAAATGTGCAGAAGTGTGTTCTCTGTAGAGGTTGTGTTCACTCATCTTTACTTTCATCTGTTAACCCTACTAGGTCACCCACAGCTTACAGTGTATTATTAGAGTGTATTATGATTTGAATTTGGTGTAAGGTTTCTGTATAGTCTACATTTGCTGAAAACATGTTTTGTCATTCTTTGATTTTTTTTGAAACAACAAAAAAATAAAATAAAATAAAGCATGCAAAACCAACTGTAAATATCATCAATTACACAACTAAATACTTATGTAATTAAAAAATAAAGTAGTAACAACTCTGGACTTAAGAGCTAATAGGATATAACTGGAAAACAAGTTCATTACTTAGGATTCAAAATTGGGTCTGGGTCTGGGTTATTACCCAAAACCTACAACTGTACAAAGTTAAAAATGGAAACAGATAAACATGAGAAAACTGCCTTCACACCTCATAATCTCATCAAGAGTGCGGAAATATTTAGGAGCAGATTCCCCATATTCAGGAACCACAGCTCTTACCATAGGCAACTATGGAAACATAATCTATAGACCAAGGTAGGGCTGCATTAATCTCTCCCATATTCCCTCCCTCGAATCTGCAAAGTGGCAGGTGAACCTGATAAATCCAGAGAGCATGATGGTGGCAACAAGCCTGCTTCTGCTTTCAGATTTGCTTGATTATCATGGAAGACATGTGGTCGAGATAGAGAACGTAGATTAGAGGGGACCACCTGCAGCCGTGTAAGGGGTTTAGAGCATGATGCAAGGGTGCATTATAGCATGGCCTAATCTGTCCTGAAAACATACTGTATTCATCACGGGCACGTTGATCAAGGACACTTGTTTATTTGACCTAAAATGTGACTGGAAGTCCAGGCCTACTTCCTGCTTACTTCTGCTGCCTCTGTGTCTAAAGAGCTTTTATAGCTAAAAGAACTCAGCAGTGTCAAATAAACACTGCTTTGTAAACCCACACTGAGAAGGTGAAATCCTGTTTCGCTTCAGCCACTTGCAATGGGCATGGCAGAGGATGGCAGATATCAGTTCTAAGATACATGGTACCTTGGGAGCACGGCCAAACGTGACACATCGGGGCACTGTTTCTGCAAAGCCTTTGCCACAATGGGATTAAAGTCTGCAGCCCCAGCTAATCCTAGTTGTCTTCAGTGCCCCATGCTGACCCACCCAGCAAAGCTGGCAGATGAGAGATAGAATGAAGCCGGTGGGGCAGTAGCAAACCTTAGGACTGGTTATAGTTTCACAGCTTTTTATTTGGCCTGAAACCATTTCAGCAATCTGTTGCAAAGAGACATATTTCTGTCAGCCTGTCCATCAGCAATGTGGTCAGTAATCAATCAAGAAATATTTGCATGATGTTGCATTGCAAATCAGTGTTAATGTTAAAGGACTATATATATATATCAGCTGTGACTGGATTTGGTATGGACTTGTCAAGTTTCTGGATGTAGGCAACATCAATGCTCGGACACTCTTGCATCAAAGAATTGTGCAGTTGTGCCAGATTTGGTGGATGCTTTTCCTGGTGTTTTATTAATTGTCTCTGGTAGTCCCACAGATTTTCAAGAAGATTCAAATCTGAGGATTTTCCATGTAATTAAAAGACCCCCAGAACATCAAATAGGTGAGTATTTCTTCTGGGCTGCTTATCATAATAGTCTAAAGAAAACCAAGTATCTCCAAACAGCGACTTCATAGAAGAGGCCGAAGAAATTAATTTGAATGTCAGTCAAAGGAACCAATTTTGATGTAATGTAAATGTAAACAGCAGATCATGTGATCTAAAGATCATAAACGTAATAATCAACAAATGGCCTACAGTTTAAGTAGTTGCACTGCTAGACAAACCAGTATAGACCTGAATGGCTGGTCACCAGCAAAACCAGCATATGTTGTGTTTTGGATGCTGGTATGTTGCTCAGCAACAGCAGAAATTTATATGCTGGCCACCAGCAAAATTAGCATAACTTGAACTTGAGTCAGCAACTTGGATTCGAGTTGCGTCCAGTTGCATGTTACTAAACTTCTTTCATTATCTTGCAGCTTGTAGCGCTGTCTAGATCAGTATAACTTCACTACATAATAATAATAATTCACTACATAAAAACCTTTAGTTAGACAGACATAAGACAAAGTGCTACATGCATCAAATATTGTTTATGAGGTAGAATGACTTTTGGAGAGCAAGTATGCAAGTATTGGTAGTGAATTATTTATAGCTTGATAGCTAATTTCACTAGGTTAAGTAGATGGCAGACCACATTTCCTTAAAAAAGGGCTAAACCTTCAGCTGCGCCAGCTATTGTGCTAGATAGCATACTTGCTACACAGACTACAGACAAAGCAGCTGTTTCAAGTTGTTCTCCTTTCCTAGCTTGATAAGATCGGCACCCTGCTGACTGTATGCCACTGCTGGACCACCCAGATCATTGTCCTGAGTGCATGATCTACTTTTTATCTCCTCAAACTGATTTTAAATGTGTATAACCTTTAATTGTAAAAATAAGCCGAGACAAATATTACAAACAAAAAAAGAGCTGGGTTTGATATGAAATGATTTAGTTGAAAATGTTATTGCTGTTTTGAAGGAAGGAATGAAGGAAGAATAAGTAAAAGGACTGTAAGTAGAAGTTTTGTCTAATGCTCTTCTTAACCACCAGTGGGCTGTCCAGAAAACACTGAGTAAAAAGCCAGGCATATTTTTGCTGTTATTTTATTATCCTGTTATATTGCGGGATTTTACATATGTACAATACAGCTAAAGTTGATTTTAGAAAGCGTGTTGTTTGCTGATGACTCACACTGCACGTCTAAACAGCCTACCGTTTATGGAAATAAATTGTGATTTACATACTCACACTTTGCGAAAACGTTCCATCTGACTGACATAACGAGCGACATGGGTGCTCACACTGCTCGTGAAACACAGCCCATGCAGACAGCTCAGCTCATTCAAAACGCTGCGCGTCCGAGTCCTGAGCAAAAACACTTGCTGAATCTCAAACTCCCTACTCCCTACATAGTGCACCATAAGTGGTTCCGGCAACCAACAGTGCATCATATGTCTAACACACCGCCATTTGGGATTCAGCCATGTGTACACAGTTCCATACTGGACAAATGTTTCGGTGTAGAAGCCAGAACTTGCACAGTGCGCTACATAGGAAGGAGTGTGGTGTTTGGGATTCAGACACTGACAAACCAACTGTTTTACAATAGCTATGCTAGCTTTACTACACTGCACTGAAAACAAGGTGAACTACACAGACCATATAAAATCACTGACACAGTCTGCATATACGGACGCTGGTACTGTAAATGTCAGCTTTTTGCCTCTGTTTATGTGTGTGCAGCTGTGTAGGAGCCGTAGTTGTGGCTTTTTGTGTGTGGTTTTGGGTGTGGCTTGTGAAACTGCTCAAACTGTGCGACAAGCCACCAAAATTTCTGACAAGAAATTCATCCGACTGTCGGACTACTCAATCAGAACTCGTTTGGACAGTTCATCAGACATCGCTTCCCCTCTTACACAGCACGAAAACAGTCAGAGGAAGCTGGAATTCGGCCCAGTCATGAAATTCAGTTGGCTCCAACCAAATCAGGGTTAAAATGGGGCTAAAATCTCACAGTATATGCTTGGCTTAACAGGACTCGAGACTCAAACTTGTTCCTCAGAAATCTGAGACACAACTTGAACTGTCATGAAATGATAGTGTCATGAAATGATCTATCTTTAGTATATAATATAATGTTTTAAGTTAATAGTGTGGGAGCATTAGCTTGTGTGTATACATGTAACATTATTGGTATTTTGGCTTCGTAATCAGGTCGTAATTAAGAGGATCCAGTGACATTTTGAGGTAAAATGCAAGTAGAATGAAACGCATCAGGTTTGAAATATCTTTGTTTACCACAGATGGGACCACAGTGACCACAGCAATCAAAACCTACTTAGACCAGAGTGGAATGACACTGACTACAAAATGACATACAACTTTAAAAGTCTATGGCCATGTGCTGAAGCAACTGCCCATTAGCTTCTCTTATAAGTCTGTTTTAATAAACAGGTTTAAAGCACAGAGAAAGATATCAAAATGATTGTCTGTGGTAATCAACATTATGAAACAGTTACATCACTTAGTTACTCATCGTGAGCTAAAAAGACCTAATGTTGGAATGAACCATTCATCACAGGGCTGAGAGGTTTGTTTGCTTGAGACAAGACAATGTCCTTAGAGGTCACTTCAAACAGGATATGACATGCACTCCTCTCCCTCCAACCATTGGATCCTTTCTCTGCTATGTTTGATACAAGAGACCACATCTAATAAACCAAAAGCTTAGCTTTGTAAATCACTCCATAAGATAAGCCTGATTTAAGCATAACACAAGAGAAGGCTTGTTTAAATAGCGTTTAAATGAAAACATGTCAAACACACTAAATTAATGAAGAGCCTGTAGTTCTGATGGAGGCCACAGACAGCATGTAATAACAAAGCAATTAGCCAAGTGGCAGAATCAGGTTGCTGAGGTTTACAGTGATTTATAGCAAAAGGCCTGCCTTTGCCTTGTTTAGGAACATTTTCTTCCATGCTTCATGTTGGCAAATCAACTAAAGCCTTTGTGTTTTACTCCATTATGTGGCTTCGGATTATGTTTGTATGTAGTCAGTTAGGCATTATTATACAATGGCTATTAAATAATGTTCTGGTTAAAGAAGGAATGCACAGAGTGCACTGAGCTGTCTTTTAGTTTACAGCTCAATGTGGCATTTTCAAAAAGCCCTAACCCCTTTCCAATCAGACGCCCCTTCTTATCAGTTAATTCAGGTGCATGCACTCAATTGCATCCACACAGCTTGCATAATCCCAATAGACAAGCATTTGCCAATAGAATGGGAAGCTCTGGAGCAGCCACACATGAGCCTAAAGTCATTATCCCTAATGCCTAATGATTAGTAAACAGGAGTGATTGCATTTGGGCATGCCAAAGGCCATAGTATTAAGAAGGTGACTGAATCTCAATGGCAAAAATCCCAGTCTACAGGAAATTCTCCTCAGAATTGTGCCAGGGAAGGCATCCACCAAATCTGGCCCAACTGCGCAATTCTCTAATCACTGATGTGGCCTACATCCAGAAACTTGTCCAGTCCATGCCAAATTGATTCACTGCTCTAATTCATGCTCGTGGAGTTATTACATGCCATTAGATAACCTTTAGTCACATGTGACTTATTTTTTGTCCAGTGAACTTATAAAACCTAAAAGAGTAGCAAACAGGAGCCAAGCATTCTTTGAAGACCCTTGATTCCAGAAGAAATGTCGGATGATGACCAACACAAGCTGTGCAGTAACAAATGAGCTATTGTCTCTGACTTTACATCTTCATAGTGGACCAGCAAAGGTTGGAGTATCTAATAGATTGGACAGTAAAAACTCTCCTGATCCAGTCTGATCCACTCACACCAGCACAGCAGACACTAATACAACACCACCACGTCAGTGTCACTGCAGTGCTGAGAATGATCCACCACCCACATAATACCTACTCTGTGCGGATTCCAGTCTATAATAGAACTACAAAGTATGTAGAGATGTCTGTAGATACAGAAAGGTGTTCCTAATAAAGTGCTCAGCGAGTGTATAGGGACTGAACACAGATTAACCTCAAACAGATCATGTTAGCTTTAACCTTGCAAAAAAAGTGACTTAGGATGAATCATACGTTCGAGCAGGAGCCTGGGAGGACACCATGCTCTGCACACGTTTGTGTTTTCCATAAACTGATTTAGCTCATCAGTTAATGATCAAACCCTTCACAACACATGAGTCAGGGGTGTTTGAGAAATCACAAGAAATGTGCAGATCACATGGCTAAGGCCTAGAAACCAGTTCCTGAAATAAACTGACTCTGAGTCAGCCTGTGTAATGTTAACAGTTTCAAGGTTGTCTACAGGCACCCTCAAATAATAAGAGCTCTAACAATACTCCAATAAAACATTAAACTCTAATTTCCTGGTAAAATGTCTAGAACAATGCTTCAGTACAGACATCAATAAAGATCAGAATTTCATAAAGATCCCTGAATTCTAACGCTTTCTTTTAACTGAAATCAATACGTATTAAATAAGCAAAAATATTACATAGAAAATCATACACATTACCAGTCAAAAGTTTAGACACACCCAACTAAATGGATGTTATCTTAAAGACACTGCAGGCTTGCACTTAACAGTTCCAACTGATGAGATGTCTGAAACAATGCATAACCTGATATAGCACATAGACTCCTGTATCACAGTATTATATTTCTGCCATATCGCCCTCCTATAACGTATATATATGTTTTTGCACAGTTTAAAAACTCTAGTTCCAATTTCAGTTTAGTGAATATTCCAAAATTTCTTTCCTGTAAAGTTCCATTTTTGAGGTTTTTAAGGAGGATACCATCTGTGTGCCTCAGCAGAAACTGAGATTCATCAGACCAGGCTACTTTTTTCCAGTTATCAACTGTCCAGTTTTGCTGAGCCTGTACACACTACAGCCTAGGCTTTCTGTTCTTGGCGGACAGAAGTGCAACACAGTGTGGGCTTCTGCTGTTTTAGCCCACCCGCCTACACCCGCCTTTATTCCACCATTCTGAGTAACTCCAAAGACTGGAATCCTGGGAGATCAGCAGTTATAGAAATACTCAAACCAGCCTGTCTGGCACCAACAATCATGTCATGGTCAAAATCACTGAGATCATGTATTTCCCCATTCTGATGGTTGATGTGAGCGTTACCTGAAGCTGCTGAGCCATGTCTGCATGATTTTATGCACTATACTGCTGCCACATGATTGGCTGAATAGATAAGTACATGAATGAGTAAGTGTACAGGTGTTTCATACACACTCTTTTTAAATTACTAAATTATTATTATTATTATTATTATTATTATTATTATTAGTAGTAGTAGTAGTAGCAGCATGATTATTTTGTATTTTGAGATTTTTGTTTCTTGGTATTTTTACACATGCAAATTAATCTCCAAACAATCCATTCCAAAAGTTGTAACCTTGCACACTGTAAAAAGTGCAACCTAAAAAAATTCTTCAACTGAAACAGTTTTACTTAGCTCAAAAAAGAACATTGATTGAAAGAATCGATCACTCAAAGTACGTTTTTTTAGGTTGAACAAACCTTATTCATTTGCTTGTAACAAATTAGAGTTTTTTTTTTAGGTTGGACCAGCTAAACCCTTTTTACAGTGTAGTCTTGGATTTTGACAAGTTCTTCATATTCAGAGACACTGCTCTTTATTTGTACTTATAAACATTCAATAATAAATTGTCATAAACTGTCATAATAATTATTTTAATGATCTTTTGTATTTTGTCACTGTTGGGACAAAACCCAGTCATATCTCCATTTCTGCTGTTTTTTTAACACTATTTGAAAATGCCAGTCGATTTTTAAATTGTCTCAACACTTTGTGAACAACGGACCCATAGAAATGATCCAAAATTAGCACAGAAAATTATTTTAGCATATTTTTTCCTTGTTGCTGTTTCTGAGATACAAGATTTTTTTGTCCTGACAGTGATGATTTGTGCACAACAGTGAGGAGTTAGTAAGATAAATAGGGCTGTGTCTTATCATCATAAAATGTACTGTATGGTAGTATGTCTGTTACAGGCCTCAAAAAATATGTAATGTCTTTTACAAGCTTTGAGAGTCTGTGTTTTATCTAGAACAGTCAAAAATCTGAATTGCCATTAGCTTAGTGCTAGCATACTACTACAATTCCATAGGAATACACAGATACACAGCAATAGTAGATGGAATTAGATTTTTTCCTTGTTTTTGACAAAATGCTGAGGTTTAGGAGCAAACTGAAGATCTAGCTATAATGACCACAGTTCTCCATTGCTATACAAACCAAAAGTGAGTATGTTTTACACCAGAAATGAGCGTGAGGGGGTGGAAGTGGGTGCAACAGACTACAGGGTACGCAGAGATGCGGAAATTTGATTTGAAGATGTTAGTAAGTTGTTTGTGGCATGTAATTTAAACAGCCAATCACCAGCCTAGATTTTAAAACAAGCATGCGTATTAGCTCACTGATGCTGCAATTTAGTATTGAATGAATTTGTTGATTCTGTAGTATCGCAGTAACTCACTCAGCACCATTAAAGTATAGCATTCCGAACATCAACAGTAGTGCGCATCAGTGACATCCGGAGTGATTCCCTTATGTTGATCATTGCACTGCCCTCATTGGACGGGCACAGTTTACAGCAGATACTAGCCTCAAAGATTTCAACGTGACCCTCCTTTAGCTTTTTTAGGATTTATGACTCACTGATGAAGTTGACATCGTCCTTCATTAGGCACATCCTCTTCCTTATTACTCATTTTGTGACAATGTTGCATTCATCTCGTCATACGTGACCAAGCACCATATGTTAACTTTTGTCGTAAGAATCAAATTTTTCTTTCAGAATGAAAATCTAGTTATTGTACTGAAGAAGAGATTAGAAAGAGGTTTTCTTTCAGAGAAGGCTAATTGCAGGGCCAATGAGCAGAAAATTGAATCACTTAGGAAGCTGGGGTCAAAGGAAGCGACCTCGGGGCACTGACCCCTAATTACTCAGGGACTCGGCTGTAGCGTGGCAGAGTGCCGGGCAAAGTGTGTGGCCCAAACCCTAACTCACCCTAAACTACACATGAATGCTTAAACACATGGATGTTTTTCCAGCCTTCTATTGTACATCTAACACTACTACAATATACAAATGGCCTCGATAGTGTATAGCATGTTTTAGAAAATGATTTTGTTATATTTTGCTTTATTTATGTTACTTACACTCATCAAAATGGATTATCTAAAGAACCTTTCAGTGGATAGTTCAAGCATTTTAACCTTATGTATATGCTCTGTACCTGTACCAGTTCTGCGTAGCATCAAAAAAAGCTTCTTTGACAATTGCAAAAGCTTTCTGGTACTATATAGAACCATTTTCTATGAACCCGAAATGATGATTGTACCTTGAACCTTGCAATCATGCAAAGAACCATTTATGCATCAAAATAGATCTTTGAGTTGTTACAGTTCTATGTATACTACGTTCACTACGTTCAGTAGAGAACTCTTTGAAAAACATGCTTTAAAGGCAGAGCATATAGCTGCTCACCAATGACAATGATTTAGACCTTTTACTTTACTCAATAAAAAGAGCAGAAAACCCATTGACATAAAAACACACCAAGACTTTCTTTAGAGTACGGTGCAAAAGGCAGAGACCACTCGTCATTTATTGAATTTTTAGTGCAACTAGGCACATTAGGAGATATCTCTGATACCTGTGAAAATTAGAGGTAAGATAATCCACTAGTACAAAGAAGGAGAAGGTTAAAGCAAAAATAAATGAATAAACAAGAGTTGAGTCCAAAATAATGATGAGAACCTACAAATAAAATGGGGGTCCTAACAACCGTGCAAGACCTGGTAGACCACCAAACCTGTCACCATTAGATAAACCTCTCTTAAAGTGAGGTATAAATCCAGCTCCACTCTGTTTCTGTCCATCCTTCCGCTCTGAGAAGACAACTCAGTACTATGGGGCTGAAAGGATGTGTTGAAAAATATCTAGATAAAAGAAGAACAATATTTGCAAATCACGCAAAGAAACTGCTGCTGTTCTCAGAACAATGAACTGCAACCCCCCACCCCAGAACAGTCCAGACTTCAACCTCAGTCTTATTTGGATCATAAAACGCAGATAATGCAACCAGCTTCCAAGACTAAACTTTGGAGGCATGGAAAAATATCCCTGCAGATTTCTTTGAAAAGTCTGGATAAAGATAAAGGGTTGGCACGCTACATACTGAAAAATGTAATGTAGTATTTAACGGTTACATCTTCTGTATTTTTTCCTGCTAAATATACAACCCCAAGCCCCCAATCTGGCGCATCATGAAATGAAAAATCTGGCAAAGAAGAAGCACTAGAATCCTACATCAAACAAGAATGGGACAACATTCCTCTCCCAAAACACCAGCAATTGGTTTCCTCACTTCCCAGATGCTTACAGACTGTTGATAAAAGAAGAGGGGATGCTACACAATGGTAGACATGGCCCTGTCCCGACTTGTTTGAGATGCGTTGCTGCCGTCAAGTTCTAAATGAGTTAATAATTTTCATGAAATGGTAAAACGTCTCACTTTCAACATCTAATATGTGCTCTATGTTGTACTGTGAATAATGGGTCTATGAGATTTGCACATTATTGCATTCTGTTTTTATTTACATTTATTTACATTTTTACACAGCATCCTTTTTGGAATTGGGGTTGTACTCTTGTTTCCTTTTTCCTCATGCTGAAAAACGAATCATTTGTACTTAAAGGTCATTTTAACTGGAGAGTAAGTAAATGAAGAATGGTCTGTTACTGTCCACAGCACTGTAGATGGAGAGAAGTGAGGTCATAAGCAACCCCAGAGTTAAAGCCAGTATAGCTCTATTGATCGCTTCCAAAGTACAACATCAAATATGAATCCCAGTGGGAATTCCCAAGAATCCCAAAGGCCTCATTGTCCTTGGACAGATCTTTTAGCAAAAATGTTGAGGAAGGTCATGGATTTCAGTGCTATCGAATCAATTGCGTGACCACGGCTGAACACAGCTGTCTCATGCTGGCATATAGGAAGCCATTATGTAAACCAAAGAGGTGGATAGGAAGGGACAGGATAAAACACTCAGGAGTTGCACGGAAAAATGCCTCAGGACTCATCTCCACAGCATGCACTTTTCTGCTTCTCATGCTGATTGAGTTTTAGGCTGTCATTACATGGGAAGCTAACAAGATTCCTAATCAGCGGTCACCTCTCTGTTTCCTGGTTGAGGGGGTTGGTGGGGGGGTGGGTACAGGGGACAGGAGCGGAAGATGATGGCCTGAGCAACAGAGGAATAATATTTCTGTTTATCTGCTGTGGGGATGGGTCAGAGGTATTTTTGGAAGCCTGTTGTTTTTTCCTTTGCAAATTCCAGGTTCCGTTTTTTTTCCCCACTTCTCCCCCCTCTTCACCCCTTGTTCCCAGCCTGTGAATGCACGGCCGCTTCCTCTCCCTTCTTCCTATTCTCGGCCTCTGATTGCTAGGAAGTTTGTGTGTGCGTGTGTGTGGGGGACGCAGGGTGTGGAGGATGTGGCCATTAGAAAATGTGGGGAGAGCGTGTCAACAGTTCCACGAGTGCTGCTTTCTCAGACACAGCTGCTGATGGGATGTGTGTTGGACATGTTGGGGGGGTCAGTGGAAAGAGTTTAACGTAGCTCACGCAGATGGGTTTCAGCTTCCTTCAGACTGACAGCTTCTTCCACACATACACAGAGGATTTGGTTAACAATTGGTGGAGTGTTCAGATGATTCCAGGCTAATACTGATTGGTTTCTATATACAGTGATATGCAAAAGTCTGAGCAATTACATGTTTCCTTTATGGGGAACATACTGACATATGGCATATCTGATCATTTTAGTGAACAGCATAAAAACTATAATATGTTCAGCAAATAAACAGAAGTACAGAAGTGCATTCTATGTAGAGGATGTGTTAGCTTATTCAGTACCACTTTATAAGACTCCCTTTATAAAGCATTAATAAGCAGTTACAACACATAAATAAAAAGGGGAACACTGACCTGTTATTTGACCTACATTCATTTATACTGTTATGCCTCAGATTTTGATGTATACAGATCTTACCTTTGTCTTCTCTATCAGTCGACATGAAAACTGTTAGCTTCAACACATATTTATATATATCAGCTGCAACAGCTCACGTGTGCTCTTTTTATTAATGTGTTGTAACTGGTTAATTAATACTTTGTAAAGTGTTTATGACCTAACTAATAAGCATTAATAAATTATTTTAAGCAATTCATAAACACTTGATAAGGGTACTCCTGTTCTAAAGAGGCACCGCTCATTTTTACCAACCAACAAAATCAACAAATTTGATTGGGGGCCAGACTATTGTTGAATAAACTTTAATATAATAACTAAAAATTTTAGTTTAAAGAAATAAAAACTAAATCAGTGTACCCAACTACTAATTACTGAATACTTAATTATTAATCACTAATGCTTAATGAGCAGTTAATATATATGTAATCACTATTTAAACTGCCTATTAACAAACAGTTATAAATTAATTCTCATTAATTTGGAACCTTGTATGTAAAGTTTTACTGACTTTTGCATACTACTATAAGTATTATGTAGACCAGTGGTTCCCAGCCCTGGTCCTGGAGGACCCCTACCCTGCACATTTTTGGGTTGTCCTGCCATAACACGCCTACTTCAACTCAGGAAGGGCTTGTTAATTAGCAGATTAGTCAGATCAGGTGTGTTGGTTGCAGGGATAGACTAAAACATGCAGGGTGGAAACAACTGATCATTCAGGCAATACCCCCTCTTACTTACACTCCACTGTATCTACACTCATTGTCCATTTTCCCATGTCCAGTAACCATATAGGGACACTGTAGTCACACTGTAATCTGCAGTCACAGATTGTAGTCCTGTTTCTGTGCATCCATTGTTTGCCATTCATCAGTGGTCAGACCCCCCACAGGACCACCACTGAGCAGGGGTTATTTGTGTGTGCCTCATTCTCAGCACTGTGGTGACACTGACATGTTAGATCACACAGCAGCTTTGCTGGAGTTTAAACAACTCACTGTGACCGCAGGACTGAGAATACATCCAGTCAACAGTGTCCTGTGGTCAGGGACTGAAAACTGTCAATCAGTTTTATTAGCTAGCTATTGCTTTGATACGTATAGGCAGAAAACTCTGGCGCTGGCCTCTTTAGAAATCAATGTGGTGCTACCAGTAAAAACAAACGGTATTGATAAAACTGAATGCTCCCTTTTGTCTGTGTTATCCTACTTTTGATCTGTGGAATCATGCAGTTCAGCGTACTCAGCACCTGCAGGCATCACCTGCCTTTCTTTTGAGCTGACTGGTCAGCCCAGACAGTGTCACTGCAATGAATCATGTACACACCCAGGGAAATATGGGTGAAATCTAAAGTACAATGGTACAATGGTTAATATCTAGAATATTTTGCACAAACTAACTTAGCAATGTTTTTAGCTGTTTGAAGCCATCATTGCTGAGTGTAACAGTATTGACTCTTCTTTCTGTAAAAGTTGGTATGAAAGTTCAATCACTAAACTTCACTATTTAAGGAAATTAAAGACTAAAGATTCCTATACTAACACACTTTATCTGTTTGTTCGATGATGTGTTGTTAAGACCGATGAAAGCTTAATGTTTTGCCATGATAGGCCTGTCTTTCTTTTTTGCCTGGGTCTGTGTAACAGTTTCTGCATTATAGAGAAGTGTAAGCAAATCAACACAGTATAATAGTATTAAGTATAAATGACTGATTAGATTCCTTTTTTCCTTATTGACAAAAAACACTTTTTATTGTACCTTCTCCAGCTGTTCAAAGTAGGTTCTGTCTGTGTAAAGAACATGAATAGCTCTGAAAATGGGAGCTAGGAAGCTATTTAAGGAGGGTAAAGAATAAATACAGCCCTAATTCTAAAGTTGTGAATGTTATTAATGCTATTGATGCTGTAGATGCTTTGGCACCTGTAAAAACCAAAAGAACCTCTGGTAGACAGAAAGCACCAAGGCAAGATTCTAACAAGAAGATTTAAATATGTACTATATATATATTGCTGTTTTGTTTAAATGAGGAGCTGCTGTTAGAAGTTTACAGGTTTTCCAGTTTCTCTTCCATTTTGAGTGATACCATTGGGAATAGGAATTAAATGCTGATAGGAACAAAAACATTCAGAGAGCAAAGTCTGGAGACCTTGGACCCCCCATGTCTACAGTTTGGCTAAGGATGTTTCTTTGTGCCAATCAGTTAGACCATTGCTTCATCACATTATAATTCTTTTGTATGAAGTTGAGAATAATTCAGCTCAACCTGCTTGTCACTAAATCGCAGCTACCAATTCCGGACTCCCATAGGAAATGACTGGACGGCTGTCGCTTTGTCGCCTATTAGTGTGAACGTACGGTTAGAAGTATATAAAGTCAGAACAAGCCTTGCTTAATAATGCCTGGACCTTATTTACAATCACTGACAGCTTATCACACCCACCACACTGGTAGACCCGGAACTGCTTTCTGTGGAGAAATATTATGAATTTGCAACTTTCTTTAGCAATAAAACCCTGGAGGTCTGCCAAGCTATCACTACAATTCATTTTATAAATAGAGCTATTCAGCCGGTGCTGCCTCAAAAAAGCAATATAATGTGTCCAAATTCACTACTATTGACCTGAAAACCCTTGAGGAAACAGCTCAGCATCTAAAATCATGCACATGTGTTCTTGATGTTTTGCCTACTCTGTCCTTAGCTTCCTAGCAGTGGATTTATTGCCAGTAAATGGGTCACTCCTTTCAGGCATCTTTCCTGGGCTGCTGTGATTAAGCTTCTCCTAAAAAAGTGCAATTTAGATGTCATTCAGAATTAAAGACCTATTTCTAATATTCCATTCATAGATAAAATTGTTGAGAAAAGTGCCTTCACTCAGCTCAGCAAGTACTACTGAATTTAAATGCTGTTCTCATGACAACTTCCAATAAGATTCCGTTCACACCACAGCACAGAGCCCTTGTTGTATTTGATGCTGTCAATCATAATATTCTGGAAAACTAGGAAATAGACTTGAGAACTAGGTAGGGCTTTCCCGTACAGTTCTTAGCTGATTTAAAACATAACTGGAAGATAGGAGCTACTTTATTGTCATTAAAGTCTAAATGGGAAATGCTGACATATGGTGTCCCACAAGGATCCATTCTTGGGCCCTTACTGTTCATTCTTCATATGCTACCATTAAGCCAAATCTCTAAAAATAAGATCTTACCAAAAGTAAGATGACACCAAGATATAAGATCTTACCAAAAGCAGATGACACCTAGATATATCTAGCTCTCTTGGCCGATTACTGAAGTCCCATTGACCTACTTTATGTCTTTCCTTAGAGTCAAAAAATAGCTGGATGGAAGAAAGGTCAGATCAGAAAGGTCAGATCAGGTCAGAAATATTGTCAGAACAATTGATTTTGACCTGAATTTCAACAGCCATGTAAAAGCAATAACAAAAGCCGCCTTTTACCATCAGAGTTTATAAATGTCATATCACAGCAAGACCTACTCTTGCATTTATCTCCAGCAGGCTGGGCTAATGTAATGGCCTTTTACTGGCATCTTCTAAGACCACAATAAGACATATACAGCTTATTTGAAATGTAGCTGCCAGAATGCTTACAATAACCAATATATCCAAACACATTACTCCAATCCTCACTGCACTGCCTACGAGTTAAGTATAGAACTGACTTTAAATTGTTTCTACTTGTATATAAATCTCTGAATGGCTTTGGACCAAAATACATAGCTGATCTGCTGGAAGTATACAAACCCAATAGGCCTCTCCAGTCACTAGGGACCGGTCAGTTAGTAGTGCCCAGAATCAGAACCAAACAGGGTGAGGTTGCATTCAGTTATTATGCTGCCAACTGCTGGAACAAACTCCCAGATGAGGTCGGATATGCTCCAAATGCAGGCATCTTTAATATCAGTTACAAAGACGTTCTTGATTGCTCGTGGTTTTGTTTAGTACTGCACTTTATCTTAGTCCTATTTACATTTCTTATTTTATGTTGTATTTGTATTATCTTCTGTCTTTAGCACCTTCGTTTTAATTGTTTGCAACTATTTCAGGACGTCGAAAGCTTTATAATTGTGTATCTTCTAAAGTGTTTATGTTTGTGTTTATGCAATGCGTTCATAATTGCTGCTGCAAATAAAAGGTGCTAAACAAATAAACTTGCCTTTCCTTGCCTTATATCTCCTTCCACATTGGATTGCTTTTGGACAAAATGGTTTTCATCTGGCAAATATCGACTGAACAGAATCTCTTTGTTTGTTGGCTAGCGGCGTATTAAACCGCTGTTTTGATTGGAGATATTTATCAACCCGCCAGATCGTAAACCAGTCGTTTCTAATTGACAGTCACTGGTTCATCATATGAACGTAACTCTAGCATGACCACCCACACTTTTTTTCTGGAATATGGAGAAGGAAAAATGATTGTAAAAGGAGAATAAGTGAGCACAGTGCTTTTTTTCTTCCCCAATAAAGCGACTAACATGGTTCCACTCTAAAAGTGCTGAAGGAGCAGACTTTGATTACTGATGTTATTACTCATGCTGAAATGGTTATATACTTTGGAGGGGACGCTTCCTGCTCTTAATGAAATACTTTGACAGAACGTCAGGGTGCTTGTCCTTGACGGAGAAGTGTGTTTGACAGAAGGCCAAACTGACAACCCTATAGTTTATGCCGACGTGAATTCTAAAAGTTATCTGTAGATGCCATAGCTTCCAATAATGCCTTGCCATGGCCACGGCCCCGTCTCCGACTAGGGTCACTGGCTAATACTAACAGTCATGGAATAGGAAAGACAAGTATGTGTGTATAACAAATATGTCCATCGCACAGCACCATACGCCAAAGGTTGTGATGTTTAGAAACATTGTCGTTGCCTGAAGCATGTTGTTGATATAAAAACAGAGCAGTGCTGCTTCACCAACAGTCCAAACCACAAGGTCGTCCTGCATGTTTACAGAGAAACCGTTCGGTTCAACCATTCCTCTCTGGCCCAACAGCAGTTTTTGTTCTTTCGGCATGTGTGTGAAAAGAAGCTTTACTTGAAATGGAAGCAGTGGGAGAAAAAAAAGAGAGTTGCTTGGAATGCAGTCTGAAAATAAAATGGCCAGTCATGATAAGTGAGTGGGACAGCGTATTTGTCTCACTACAGAGCGACATTAATCTTGCTGAGTGTATTCCTAATCTGCTGCACTCCTAAGGGTTTTGTTCGTCATGATATACAAGGAGCAGCAGAATGAAGCACAGAAACGAGCCAGAGGATATACAGTCTGTAGTGGCTCCATAATTATTAGCACCCTTGGTAAAGATGAGCAAAAATGGATATCAAAATGTCAGCAACTGTGACACATTCGGTTTTGTGGTTTTCTTAGACACTTAGATTCATTTTACTGCAATCGAGGTTTGAGTTCTCTAATATATTTAGTATGAGATTTGGCTATTTAATATAGTTTTATTTATATTGATACATATATAATAGAATACAACGTAATTGAATATAACATATATAATATGTGCTTAGTACTTAGATTCAGCCTTCTGTTTAGCCTCCTATCATTGATTAATATGAAAAGTCAAACAAGCCTTCAGGGTTTTACTGAACCTTCTGAGTGAAGTTACTGAATCTGTCCTCGTTTCTCTAATGTATTTAGTATGAGATTTAGCTATTTAGCCACAAAGGCTTTTTTCTGACCTCTTTTTCAAGGGTGACTGGCCAAGTTCATTTATCTAATTATTGAATTACTTGTCAACATCAAGTTTAAAGCTGTGGGAACACATAATAAAATATAGATTTTTGTATATTATTAAACTCGGGTGTTGTATTAAACATGCAGCAAATAAAAAAAAAAATAGAAATACGATAAAACACTACTTAAAAGTGAGAAAATTTGCTCACCAGACCAGTCCGAGAACCGTCTGGGTGGAGTCTTAATATTCCAGTGATCATTGTGCGACTGGCAGCCCTCCATCATTGGCGTGTACAGACTGCCAGCCTTCTATCACTGACTCATATGGAAAGCCGAACAAGCCTTCAGGGTGTTAGCATAACCGCTAACCTCCTGAGTGAAGCTGCTGAGGCTGTCCTCAGTGAAATGTGCACTACGCATGCTGCTCGTAGTTTAGATAATGCCTCAACCTATTCGATTTTTATGTGACAATACATTACAAGACAAAGCTTTTTATCCACTAGATGAGCATCCAGGGAATGCACACACATGGAATGCTGGAATTATGTTAGCTGGTTGAATGAACCTCAGATGGACCAAAGATGCAGTTAGCTGTAACTTGCTAGGTTGCTCAGACTCAGGGAGAGGGTTTGGTGAGCCATGTTAGGCTTATGATTGGTATGTTTATGGAAGTGTTACCCACTATTAGCACCACCCACTCTACCTCGAAAATGGAGCAATATGGTGAAATACAGCAGACGTTTATTAGACTTTGGGAAGATATTCATAAGACATGTTTTGAATATTGTGGTCCAGAGGAACAAGATCATCGTGATCAACTTAATTAGACAGAAAACACGTTCAGAAATTCATGTTCCCAGGGGCATCAATCGCTGAACAGTGAAGTCATCAAGTCTACTAGCCTGTGCAAACCCTACTCTAAACAGACAGCAATGTCTGATAGCAATGATGAAGCCAAAAACAGTACCTCCATATAAAGTCCTTTGTAAAGTCATGCAGTCAGCTGTTGCAGGAAGCACATGCAAGTTATGCAGAGCAACATAGATAATATAGATATGGATAAATGCATTGTTTGTACTTAACATTGCTCTGTTAGAGACATATCAGTAAGGCAATTGATGCAATTCTTATTAAAACCAGAACTCTAATGTTACTACAGGAAGTTAAACTGTGATGTGTCACACTTTGTTACTTGAAAAAATCATCAAATTAACGTTACCCATTTATTTTTACCATATTACTTTACAGCACATACATTTTGTATGACATTGGTTTGCATGCCATTACTTTGTCCCGCATTACCCCCAACACTGGTGCGTGACTAAACATCCATTTAAACGTTTTGCTCTCTGAGTTTCATGGCTGATGTCCACTTAAAGAATTCTAACAACACCTACAACAAACAAATAAACAAGAGCATTTGTTTATTCCCTGCTCAGATTTTCAGGGAAGCATATCGGTGCATATCAATGTGGTGGGGAGGTCCTAGCCCGTCAGCTGTTTCCCTGGAATTTCCGTTCATCCTTTGAGATAGGGGTACACTGATGAATGTTTGGAGTGTAAATGTTTATGTGGGGTCCTTTTTAGAATGAGGTACAAACAACCAGCTCATGCGCTCATGTTTATATCGGATGACCAGGGCAGGAGGTGAAACAAGTTTGCTAAGTCATTTGTGTTGCAGTTTATAAAAAAAAAAATAAAATACCATCTTTTCCAAGATGTTAAGTCCCAGCAGATGTTTTTTTAAGTGGGCTTTTGTACGCCTTACAAATTTCACAATTGACTGGCCCCCATGACTGTTTGTTTTGTCTCCTAAGGCTTGGACATCTGTGGCAATTTCTCAAGAAAAAATTGGTATGAAATTGCTGATGCGTATTTGCCTCGGAGGCATGTTGGCCAAATTCTTTGCACATGTTCTGCTCGTCTTCCAGGCCTACCGTTTATGCACGGAAATCTGTGACATTGACAACAGGCATTAAACGTGAGACACAGTGAAGAGTTATAGCGTCATGGTTTTGCATGATAGGCCAATAAGATTAGTCATGTTTCTGAGCATTCTCTGTCCGTGCACAGTAAGACTGTCAGTGATTAACAGTGATGGTGAAATGAAAGCCGTTCTCATACTCTCCTTTCTTCAAACGACTCTTCTTTGTGTCTCTATGACTGTTCACGAATGCCTACCTCTGCTGCTGTTTTAGCCATCATTTCTCTGAGGCTCTTCCATGTTTGCACTCATAATGAAATCCAGAGAAGCCCTCAGCCTTGGGTGATTAATCTCGATCGCCAACCACTTATCACAGAGGGGAATGTTTACATGGCCTCTACGGCTCGCCATGGCGGTGAATTTCAACTCTTGTGGATTGTTCTTTGGCGTGTCTACGGACACATTAAATTTAGAGCACGACTTATGCATTCTTTGGGTTAATAGTTATATGAAGGGAGCTTTCTTCACGAAGTTAAAGAATAAAAGTCTTCCATTGCAGCTTTTTTTGTGGTGAGAGGACACTTAGAATGAGTTACACTCTCAAGAATGAACATTCCGAAATGGAAGAACCTTTACATACAGAGGTGAAACCTGGTTACATCTATTTATCTTGGCAGTAAGGGCGTTTTTTGCTTACAAAACTCTATGCACAATTAACATGAATACAAATAAGCATAAATGTAGTAAAAATGTTTTTTTTTAGAAACAACTTTTGGCTAAAAATACACTTGACATCAAAAGAATAGTTGCACCCAGTATTGGATTGCAGTGCTATTGGGAAGGAAGATAAAGGTTACTAGGAACAATAAACGATGAATGTGGTCTGATATGGGGAATGTTTATTGAACTACACATACATAAGTAGTGTCTCTCACTATGGCGTTGAGCCCCCATGTTTGTTAAAGCAATATGTCAGACGTCTCGGCAGGGAGTTGCAGAGGTTCCTAATGGTGTCCTGTGATAATCCATCCCATGCAGCTTGAATATTCTCACACAGTTCCTGCAGATTTTGTGGTAGGGGTGGAGGTGGAGTGACACCAGGCCTTCTGGATGTGTGACGTGACAACAAACCATTCATCTTGGCGCTGACCACGATGCTTCCACACACAGATTTGTTGGTCATCTCCACCAAGATAAAAGAGGGACTCGTCGCTGAAGATGACCTGCTGCCATTCTGAGTCCATGATGGTCTGGTACGACACCACTGCAGTTGCAACGTAACGGTCGTAACGGTATGCTTGCATGTAGTTCTGTATTGTGCAGCCATATAACAATGGTGCTGGCACTAACAGGATGACTCTTGTGATGATGAGTGAGTACAGTTCTGTCAGCAAGACACCTAGTGGAATATTGACAAGCCTATGCTGATGTGCACCATGAATCATCTTCTGTTAATGCTGCGCTTAAGCCAAACTCTGTGGCTGTCAGTGATTCTCTTATTTCATTTATGCTCCTATGCGAGGTCTCTTCATGGCCTTTCACAACCACAGTCTCTGGCCATACAGTTCCTCTCTACAGTGACCTCTCAATCCACACTAACTGAACCCAGGAGGAGGGAGGAGAACGTTGAAACATTGGCGTCTCAAAGCAGCAGAACAGGAATGTCAGTTGAATCCTTTTAAAGAAAGGTGGCAGACTGTGATGGTCACAGTAATATATGAATGAGTGAGCATTGGAGTCTTCCTGGCAGAACTTGGCTTTGAAGGAGTTGTTCACTGAAACACCAAAGCATGCTTTCGCAGTGTAGTATCATGGAGCCATTTCATACCAAGAATACACATCTGGGGACAAAATGTTAAACTTTGCTAGTGATGGATTGCGGAGCATGACCCCTCCGAAATCCCCACCCCCCCAAATCCATCAAGTGTGTGTTCACTTTGAATGTCTGGAGTACAATCAATAACACAAGCAAAACAAGTTAGCTAGCAAAATATGGTCATTCGCTCATAATGTTCATTCTTCAGAATGTTTCAGAAACACACTTCAGCCTTCTTTTATTACAGGTATGTTTGAGGCATTACATTGATTCAATGAAACCACTTCACATACCTCATTTGAAGACATTAGTAGAGATTTGGTTTGTTTGCCAACATGATATGGTAAAGGCTTTGTTCACCGAGTCTGCTCAGCAGTTCAGTCTTGGTTGTATCACTGTTACTGCCCATAATAGAAGAGCAAGAATGTACGTTAATTACCAAGGGGATTCTAGCTGCATATTGTTGCTGTCCAATGAAAAACATGTACCTTATTATTTATTTTTTTATTTGTACTTGTTTTTCTTTGGCCAGCTAGCATATGCAGGTCACGGCACAGAAATGAACAATACTTTGTCAGTTTCAAACACACCTATCGCATCTGAAAAGCTGTGTATGAAGTTTATACCAATCTTCAAAGACGAGTACATTTATGTATGTACTGTCATTGTCATTTGCTGTGTTTAATGGGTGTTCTTTTCTCAAGTCTTTTAGTAGGCGTAACTGCACATTGTTTGTATCAAATTCAAGTCCGAGAGATTGTCTTTTCTCAAACATAATTTTTTTCCACATCATTTTTTCTCCAGCTGTGTCTGATTCACAACTGATTCGTACTAATCTACCTCAAGAATGTTGAACCAGAGGGGGCACTGCAGGGGCGCTGACCATGGACCCCAACAATGAGGTTACATTGAAAGTTCGAAAAGCAGGGTTCAATTAAAACTGTTCTTATTACAAAGTTTTTAGAGTGTAATTACTCTTTGTATAGCCAACCACTGAAAAGGTTCTTTAGGGGTTCAAAATAGGTTCCTCTGCGGCAGTGCTCCAAAGAACCCTTTATTTTTAAGAGCCTATGATGTTGCAGTATGTTGCTGAACTCCTGCTGAAAATCTCTCTCGTAATCCCCCTGGATAGGAAACATTGGACTGGAAGTTTACCAAGTCCTGAGACCAAAGCAGAGCAGGATGACCTCATTCAGAAAAAAAAGCTTTGCATGAATCAGTGTGAGGTAGAATTGGATCTTATTTTAGACATCACTTCAACTTTTCTCACCATCGTGATTCATGCTGTATGTAAGAGATGAAGGCGAGGAAATCTGAGGGGAAGTGGTGTTGGGGTGGAGTGTCGGTGATGATGGTGAAGGGTGGTGGGGGGTGGTGGTGGTTAGTAGTGTGAGAGAGGATCTCAGAGTGGCTAACCACAGGAAATCTCAGCCGCTCACATTCAAACATACATGCATGTCATTCACTCAGACTGTAGCAACAATGGCGGGCTGAAAAAAGGCAAATAGCCTGCGGTTATGCATCTGAGTGCCCATTGTGTGGACATATGGACAGGTGTTTTTATTATCTCCTGTCAATGGTGCACCTGCTGGGAAGAATAATTGTCCCAACATCTCTGTTAAAGCTATAGTCTGGTGAAAATTCCAAAATTAAACAGGTCTTCCCCTTGTCCCAAATGGATCCAGCCAAATGATATTTAGTGTCTAAAACCTGCTTCTGTAGGTTTGCACAGGAGCTACAAGACTACAACTAACAGAAGCCTAAACCACTACTGAGCACTGTGCGAAGTGCATGGCTAAATCATTACACTTGCCTTAAACTGTGTTGAGTTATAAAAGAATTTCAAATAAATTAAATAATTAAGATTAAAACAAATAAATTACTAAGCTTTAATGTTAAGTTTAAGGTGCTAGTAACCTCAGATTCCTGCAGTTGACATTGCGTGGATGATGATATAAATGCCTGCGAGGTATGCAACAGGATTCATAGATTCATAGGTTCGATGTGTGGAAAATGGGTCCTAAGCAGATGTTAATGATTGGCAAAAAAAGGAGTGATTGCATTTGATAGTGTGAAGGAAGTAGCTGAATTTGCAGGTGTATGTATGGAAGTGTACGGTCATGCGGGTCTACCAGCAGTGGCTAAAACCCCAGTCTACAGGAAATGCTCCTCAGAATTGTGCCAGCGAAGGCATCCACCAAATCTGACCCAACTGCGCAATTCTTTGACACAAGAGTGGCTGAACATTGATGTGCCCTACATCCAGAAACCTGTCCAGTACATGCCAAATCAAATCTGCTGTTATTTGAGCTTGTGGAGGTATTACATGGTATTCACTTTTTTTGTCCAGTGATCTTATATTAATTAGAGCATGTTATGTTGTCTTCCTCACCAAACATGATCTTTCAGACAGTGAAAATAATCTGATGACATTCACACTTCAAGTTTTATGAACTTTTGAACTTTTGGGGACATTAACTCACAGTCCAGTCACTGTCATCTCCTGCACTGGATTAGCAACAAACAAGCCCACAGACTGGCTATGTCCCAGCAGCTATAACTTTTTGAAAAATGCCAAAGGATGCTGAATTGTCATGGATAGCATTAGCATCTCCAATAACAAAAACAGCCAAAAACAGCTCAAACTGGCTTACAGATATCTGAATAGACTGGCACAGCTCTCCACACTTCTTTTGCCTCAACAAAATGAACAGTAGTCTGCCCAGTGTCACCAGACACCTTTGTTGGCTAGCATTATACTACCCACCCAGAGAGTTTAGGCAGTTATGATCCTTCGCACTCACAGATGGCTGTGGCATCGCTGGAGGTCAAACTTGCAATTTCCCAGCAATAAGGTCAACACTTGGATAATTGTGCTACTCAGGCAATGCACTTTTGTAGATAATATATGTCATACACTTGCAGAAGTCACATAATCAAATCGAGATACATGCTTTTCTTTGGACAGCGATGATATGCAGCATTGATATGCTTCAGGGTGGCACAAATTGGTTCACTCCATTGTTCATTGTTCCTTCATGCCTAGGAATGGTTACTATGGTCCTGAAAAAACATTTTTTCCCAACAGTTTGGTGTGAAGAGTGAAATGTCAAACTAGAAAAGAACATTTCCAGAAGAAGAATTGTTAAACCAAACATTTTGTTGCCATTGAAGCAAGCATCAGCACTGCTATGGTGAGTAAGCAGCCAGCCAACACTGGATTAGCGAGCCAACAAGCAACCCCCAAATACCAGGGGGGTATTCTGGGTATGCACACTGTTCATAAGCATGCATTATTGGTTAGGTCATCTCAAATATGACTGCTTTTATGGTTTTAGACATTCCATTATATACTGTCTATGAACATTGACAGACATAAAAGCCGTGTGAATGTAATTACTGCCTTCTAGTTCATCACTGGCAATGCTCGTGTGAACAGTCATACGTTCACTATTAACTCTCAGGAACATTGTGCCGCTGCTAAATTTCAATCCATCTCTTACATAAAGATTTTTCTCACATTGAATCATTTAATTTACTGTAAATGAGGTGGAGGTTCTCTGAATGTATTCTCTTGGCTGCTGTAGCCCTTTGTCAGCCAGCCTGTGCCTCCTGTGTACACATTAAGGCTTCAATGTCCCAGTAAACTACACAGAGAACACAATGCTGAGAAGGCCTTGCCTCTCTTCCTATTGTGGCCTCGTTAGGGAAATGAAAGGGGTGTTCCGTCCATACCCCCCGAACCTTTTTTTTTCTCTCAAGTATTGCATGGGAATTGTTTAGTTTATCAGCACTATTGTTAGAGGTATAATTCACCTCAATAAGCCATTACATACTATTGCACGATACCTTGTTGGAGCCACAGCAGGATATCAGGCTCAGAGTCATAGAAAAGTAGACAATAGGAAGGTGCCATTTTACCTTAGTCATTATTTGGGCTCAGGGCATTAATAGGGACTTTTCTGAGACATTTAAATAGTTGTCTGTGGGAGTCATTGCTTTAAACGTTCCCAAATTGCTGACTGGTGTCCCTATTTCATAGCTGATTGGCCTGTGCTGAAGTCCATCCCCCCCGACACTCCACCTCCTCATGGCAATGCCTCTCTTATCTGAGGTTCCCAGACAGCTCTCAGTGTGTGTGAATGTGGTTCTTGTGTGACCATGAGAACACCAACAGGTATGTGCTGGTTCAGAAGCCTATGCGTGCAAGCACCTTTGTCCGAGTTGCGGCAGCGAGCCAATGTGTCTGCATATTATGAATTGGCCATGTTATTAGGTTGGTATGGCCTTCTCCAGCAAAGCTCTTGGCTGACAGTTCTCAGGGTAACATTGAGCAAATCTCACCAAATCCTGACCCAAAATATTTGGATTAAACAAAAACATTACACTTGGCTGTTTATAGTCAGGGTACATGGTTGGGTGCTGAAAAACAGGGTTAGAACAGACACATTGAGATTTCATTGCAAAATCAAACCTGAACATCCTGAATACAGGTGTTAGCTGTCTGACATGTCCCCAGAGCATCATAAAGGTTTAAATATGTATCAGGTATTGGTAAAGCAGGTTCAGCGTAGTAGCTCGTAGCCTTGATTTAGAACGCTTGCTTTTAAATATGGGATGCAGCTTGCTGGTGAGCAATATCCTGTTTACCGTGACCTTCCTGGCTCTGGGATCATCTTTGACATCACTTTATTGTTTATGGCTGGATTCAAGGTGAACACTTTACGAGGCCAGTGTCTGATGTTCTTCCTGATTTTAGGCCTGACACCATGTATGATATATGATGATGTATAAGTTGTGAACCATTCCGCTAACCGTGCCGTGCACTGTCACTGGGCTGTTGTAAATGATTAGTGTCTTTGATAAGGCTACTTTGGTTCTAGGGTGAAAGGACTGGGATTGGGCCATGAATTATTTTATTAACTATGCAACACTGTGCAGAAGTCAGAGACCGCCCTTCATTTATTTAATTTCCAGTCAAAATAGCCATCAGGTACAAGCTATTCCTCAAGCTTTTCTTCAAAAGACATTTCTGAGGAGGTTAGATAGTCCACCTGCATAAAGAAGGATGACAGTCAAAGGAAAAAAAGATGAAGCGATACAGAGAAAACAGGACTTCTGACACCCGTGCAAGACCTGGTAGACCACTAAAATAGTCCCCATCAGATAAACAGGACTTAAAGCTCTGCATCTTCGACGAAGAGGAAAAAAATAAGCTCCACTCTTGCTTCAAATCTGAAAACATCCATAGGTCCTTCCCTCCACTGTAAGCAGACAGTCCAATGCAATGCATCTGAAAGGATGTGTAGCTGTCAAATAGTTCTTGCTGGGAAAAGGAAATAGCCAAAAAAGCCTGACCCTAAACCCTAACTCTAATGTTCACCAGTCCAGTGAAGAAGCTGCTGGTGTTCTCAGAATAATGGACTGGCCAATCCCTGAGTCGAGATCTCAACACTATAACTGGGAAAACTGGGAAGATGCAACAAACTTCTAAGACTGAACTTGGAAAAATACTCCTGCAAATGTCATTGAAGAAACTGAAAGCAAAGTGAAAAGACACTGTAATAAAGGCAAAGGGTGGTCACACTAAATATTGATAATTTGAATTGTTGGTGCTTCTGTGCAATATTTGTTTTTCAAATTTTGTTTCTTTTTTTACCCTGGTTATGAAAAATTATCGTTATGACTGAAATTAAATCAATGAACAATCACTTGCAGAAGTGCAGTACCATGTCACATAACATATGAATAATTTACAGTTCATGTGAGTCTTTGGAATGTTTGATTGCCCCAGACCTTAAATGAAAGGGTTAAAATCTGAAACAGGAACACATTTTTCCAAACCCACTCTAGTCATAAAAATGCCAGCAGCCTCTAGCTCCAGCTTTTAATCATTATTTGGCTAAGGTTTGTTGTCACTCCTGTTTTTTTTCTGAATGTGGGTTTGAATACCTGAAAATGTAGCAAGATGTGCAATTTCATGCCAAGTTGGTTGTACACGTGCGTGAGAAAAACAAAGCTGATCTTTAGTTATCAGTGTGGGGGATTACTAACACCTGTGAGTTCTACTGCTCCTGTAGATTCCTTTATAGTTGTGAAGATGTGTTTGAGGAGTTCCTGCAGAGAGCAGGTAGAGCTTAAGGGAACTGATCAGATTCTCATTCATCCTGGTACTGTGTTGATATAGGTTTTCAACTGTATCTTATATGTAAGTCCAAGCACAAGGTCAAGAAAACACTGGAGAAAACATGAACATATTAAAATATTTCTTCTATTTGCCTCCATCCTGCATCAAATTCCATAAATTTAATTAAATGAATCTTTTAATAATTTCTAATAATGTCTACATAGAAGGTATGTGGCTTTGCTCGGGGTGCAAAAAAAGATGCGGTTTGACATGCCCATTTACACCATTCAAAATTGACCCCAGAACGAAACAAGCTGTGTTGCCTTTTTTGGTGAGCTTATGAATAACTTAATGAGCTCTGCTGTGATTGGCTGGTTTACAGCAAGACAAATGCAATGATCACACAGAAGCAACATGTCCAAACAGACACAGTCAAGAAAATAAAACAATACTCATAAATTAAAGTTGTTCCTCACTATGAAACTCTGAGTGTCAGAAACTCTCAGTAATCTGCTTCAACCAGCAAACACTGATACAATCACACAGTGCACAGCTGCTACTTACAGGTTGCTGTTGGGGTTGTAATGCTAATAAAGGTGGAACTGCTCCTCTCTTCGGTCTCCTCAGTGTTAAATGCTAAGAGAAGCCGCTACATATTGCAAAGTTTGGGAAACTGTCCGGAATGAAATGTGCAGAGCAAACTAGCAACGTTGCATTAAAGATCACTGAAATCTTGTTAAAGAGCTGAAGCTGGCTTCCTATACACCGGCTTATTATGCATATTTTCTGTTCTGCCTTAAATAGTGCCGCAGTTACATTCTGGTGCTTGTACAAGGTGTAGCATACAAGGTGGAAAGGATCATTTGATTAAGAAGCTGGAGCTGGAGGAAACCAGTTTCAGTCTCATTTAAAGATGAACATCAGCCATGACCGCTGACAGTTCTTTAGAAAGGTTATGAAAAGTGTGGACATTCCTTTCACAGCAGGGAAATGTAAATTCATGCATTCATCGCTCTTGCTCTGTTGTTGTCTGGTTGGCCAGTTAACTAATTATAGCTATTTAGCTTAGCTACCTTTTCCTTTTATTGTGTTCTTTTAGAACAGTAAGGCCAGCTGTTTTCTACAGAACCAAAAACTGTAGCCCCTCTGATGGACTGGCGGCCTGTCCAAGGAGTTTCCTGACTTCATCCAATGAACACTGGATTAGGCTCCAGCACCCATCCTGCAACCCAGAAGGTTAAATGGCTTAGAAGGTGAATGAATGATAAAATGAATGAATAATGGTCTGGCATGTTCTAAATAGTTAACGTAGCTAGCTAGTGTCAGCTAACATTCAAAGTAAGTCAATGGGTTAACACACAACCTTTGAAGCCAGTAAACTATTGATTACTGAATCTTCTTTCTTTAATATGTATGTATTTAATGCGTATGAAAATTTGTTTTGAGTACATTTTAATACACAATCCATCTTACTCTTAACTGTATTCGTCAACCCCTTTTTCTGTATTCACCTCAAATTAGCAGCACTAACACAGTAGCCGTTTCCACTCCTGTTGAATCATCCACATCAACCTGCTCTGTGAGACAGCAGAGTTTCTATTTCTTTTCAGCATATCCAGGTGTACAGCTTGTCCAGAAGTCCCCCTGCCTCATTTCCTTGCAACTATGAGTCAGCTTCCTCTTCAGCCTCACATTCCCAACCAAACTTGACTCTCTCTCGCCTCCCTCCACCACTTCCTCATGTCTCTACGTGTTGATGTTTAATGAGGAACTTCAAACTGCTAAGCACTGGCCTCTGCGACTCACTCCTTTCACCAGCCCAGGAGGGAGTCGGTGTAAACAGCTGTATGGCATTTATTTGGGATCTCATCATAGGGCTGAATATCCTCTACTTAAACATACAGATTCTTTACAACGACCAAGTCTTTCACAGTGAGGTAGTCTACTGTCGTAGTGGGTATACAGTCAGGTCCATAAGTATGGAGGTCCATTTTATAATGACACAATTAGTCATATTGCCTCTATACAGCACCATAATGGATTTGAAATCAAGCAGTCAAGATGCGACTGAAGTGTAGAATTTCAGCTTTAGTTCAAGAGGTTAACAAAACGATTGTACTAACCGTTTAGGAATTGCAGCCATTTTTAACATAATCCTTTCATTTGCACAGGCTCAAAAGTAAATGGACAACTGGCTGACAAATAGAATTATGGCCAGCTGCGGCCTGTTACCTCGTTATTTCAGACAAAAGGACAGAAAAGTTATTATAAAGAGGTTGGTAGAAAAGTTGGTATAAAAATTGGCTGTTCATGGGAACTCTCAATATGCAGTTTAAAAAGAGGTGCCAATGCAAGGAAGCCATTATTAGGTTGAAAAAACTAAACAAGCCAGGAACACTTTAAATCTGTATTCATACTGCACTATACATGCTTATACACAAGACATTAAATTCCATACATAACACCTTATAATACCTGACATAAGCTTGTATGTATCTCTTAAATTGTTATAATGACATGTATAATACTTTACAAAGCAGGACTATGTAACTTCATAAAGTCAGGTTAAAACACCTTATAATATCTGACCATAAAAACAATGTAGGCACTAATGCTGCAATAGACTATATCTAGTTAAAGTGTTTTATGCCAGGCCATTAGAGGGTTTAGGTTTTTCATATTTTAGAAATGAATACATAAAACATTCTGTACAATAAATAAAAGCATTTAGAAAGCATTATGAATACAACATTCATAGGATGTGTTACTGCAAAATCAACAATTTGGTATATCCCTAAAAAGAAGGAATGAACTGGTGAGCTCAGCAACACCAAAAGGCCTGGAAGACCATGGAAGACAACTGAAGTGGATGATCACAGAAATCGTTCCAGAAAAACCCCTTCACATGATCTAGCCAACTCGAGGACATTCTAGAGGAGGTTGGCGTATCATTATCATTGTCTATAATCAAGAAATGCCTTCATGAATGTAAATACAGAAGGTCTGTATTTACATTAACATATCTATGTAAGATGTAAATTACTCATAACACTCAAGAATGAACAGAAAGGCCAGATTATACCTGGATAGAAAACATCTAAAAGTTCTGGAACCAGATTCCAGAATGACAGAAAGAGAAGAGTATGGAGAAGAAAAAGAAGGGCTGTGAAACATGGTGGAGGCATTGTTATGGCATGAGCCTGTATGGCTCCTAATGGACTCGGATCACTGGTGTTTAATGATAATGTAGTTGCTGATACAAGTAGCAGGATGAATTCAAAAATGTATAGAGCTACACATAGAGCTACACAAAGCATCTCAAGAGAGGACGCTCAGGATATGGTGATGTCCATGGATTTCAGACCTCAATCATTGCCTGCAAAATATGTGCATTCAAATTTTTAAAATAATCTTTGTAATTAGAATGATGTTACTTTGTTCAGTTGCCAGTAGCAGTGGAGGGACTATGTTAAAAATAGCTGTAATACCCTTAAAGGTATATGCAATGCTTTTGTTAAACCCCTTAAAATAAATCTGAAAATCTACACTTCAATCATACCTTCACTGTTTCAGAGATAAAACTACAAAAAATATGACACTATTTAAATACCTGACCTGACCATTTAATGGACCTGACTGTCCTGTTCCTAGTTGACCTAATCATGGTAAGCAAGACTAGCCGATCCAGGACATAGCAATGTGGCTAACTAGCTACACAGATTCACTGTAAATGCGATAATGATTTAATATTTCTCTTACAATATGATATGTATGGCTTTAATCTTTGAGTTTTTTTACTCGAGTCAACTTGAATTATAATATGACATTTTGGTATGAAATATGGTATCATGGAGAATCTCTGCGCTAGCTCAGGATTTAGCCTGATGATAGGACTAGATGAAAAAAACAAGCATCATGCCTAACTGACGTTTTATGTTCTTGTGAACTGTTTTTGTGAAATCCATCATTTTAAAATATGTTGTTTGATGTGATGACATGACGTGATATTAGCATTTTGATTGGCTGTTTCAAGTGTTTTGCAGGATGCTTTAGATTGTACTACTCAAGTGCTATTTGGTTTCATTTAGATTTCAAGCAACTAGAGTTGCTTCATGTATCATTATGCATTTTCATCTAAGTATAGTCAAATCCAGGTGGTTTTCTAGTGGGTATGTGGTATGTTTATCTGTGCAGCACCTTTGCACCTTGGGTTTTCCAGCCTCTAGGTAACAGCACAAAGGTGATTGAATGTGGCCATTTAGAGGCCAGAAACAGCTCATCCCAGTCATCTGCTTATTACTCTTGCGCACATAAGCCCACATAAAGCCAGCAAACACATGCTGCTTTTGGCTGGACATGTAAACATCCAAAGGCTAAGCATGCTGTGTAATGAGTTTTGGAAACACATTGACAGTTTGCTGCTCGGACCATTGCCCACACTTGCAATCTGGCACTAGCCCCATATCCACCATTCACAATTTCAACATCCATGTTTTTTAGGCTTTCTCCATAGATATGTACTACAAGGACTACTCTGCTCTTGTGCAGAGGCTAGCTGCAGTGCTTGTTCGGTCAGTGTTCCGGTATTGGTTTTGGGGAAGCTAGCTTAAAGTTAACCTGAATTTAAAATTGACTCTTTTTTTTTAACTAGTTAGCCAATTTCTCATATCTTACACTCTTCATCATCAAAAGAATCGGATTGCAATGATATTCGGAAGGAAGATAAAGGTTACCAGGAATAATATATGATGATAAATTTAGACTGATATGGGCAATATTTATTGAGCTAAAAAAAAAAAAAAAAAAACTCTCAGTATGGTGTTTGGCTGCCATGTTTGCTAACGCAACATGCCAGATATCTCAGTATGGAGTTGTAGAGGTTCCTAATGGTGTCCTGTGATAATCCATCCCATGCAACTTGAATATTCTCACACAGTTCCTGCAGATTTTGCAGTAGGGGTGGAGGTGGGGTGACCCCAGGCCTTGTAACGTGTGACAACAAACCTTTCATCTTGCCATTGACCACGGTGCCTCCACACACAGATTTGTTGGTCGTCTCCACCAAGACAAAAGGATGACTCGTCACTGAAGACGACCCACTGCCATTCTGACACCATTTCAATCTCTGGCGACGTTGACGTGGTGTTAAGGGCAGTCGGCGTAACGGTCTGCGTGCATGTAGTCCTGTGTCATGCAGCCATCTGCCAATAGTGCAGCAGCTGAGCATGAAACTTCGCATGTCTCACAATGTCAAACCAACACACCAGGTTTCCTGTCGGTTGAAACATTCCCGCAGCTGTGGTTCACTTGGCATGGGCAACAGCACTGTTAAGCATTTTGTCTCATTGAGCAGACCTGATTCAACTCCTCGGCTACTTAACAAGGACTTCCTGAGTTAAATTCAGAGTGTTAGAAGATGGAAAATGTTAAATGATTTAGCAGTGACCTTGAAGAACCCAATTTGACACACCTGATTTGCACTGTGTGAACATTTAATGATCAATTGAAATGGTCCAAAATGGCTTGGAATAAATTCCTGTTATAGAAACAGAACATTAACTTTAGTTGTTTTTTCTCCCACAGCTCTTGATATAAACAATGAGAATATAAACATACAGTTTATAGCTCTGTTTTTTTGGCTCCACAGAAATCAATGACATCAGTTCAAATTGGGAAATCTCAAGTGGGTGAAAAGGCTCTTCCCATCACATTATCCACCATCAGGCCCTCCACAACTGTTCATATTATTTGATCAATTTCAGTTCCCTCCACCAGAAACCTTCTTGCTTCTGTCAGTTTTGCATGACTTCATCACTCCTCCAGCTCCTTGTTACGAGTGCAGCAGGACCGAGGCGGATGCCGGACAGATGGCCACATGATTTCATTATTTCCTAGCTCTTTTTCTCATTGGCGCTAATATGAAGGGTGTTGACCGACTCCTCTGTACTGCGCTGGAAGGGCTAGCCTCGAGTGTGCTGGGCAGCGCCGCTCAGTTGAGCTCTCCCTCGTTTAGATCTCATTAAGCAGTTCCAGACATTCTCAGCTGGGCTGAATCCCATTCTTATTCTCCTAATTTGCTTTTGACGTGCTGGTGGAATGGAAGCTCATTTTGTGGTCTCAATATAATCTTCCTCAAAAGCCACGGCTTTGCTAACAGATGATTGATGTGGTATATGGTGATTAGCATTGATTTTCTCATTGGTGCCATGTCTTAGAAAGTCTGGCACAGGCACTGTAGATTAAAAAAGAAAGAATCATTAATGAAAGCTCATTTTTAGAGCTGTGTTAAAAAGAATACATCATAAAAAGAAAAAAAAAGAAATGATGAAGAAAAATAGCTGCATGAAAATGAAGCTAAAGCCGATTGGCTGCATGCATTTTTGATGGCGCTTTATAACTGCACATGTATCTGCAGCCTGGATCCTGTTTGTTGCACTCAATTGGTTGTTTTCTCACATGTGCTTTGTTGTCATGAGACTCCCCAAACAATGAACTGACCTGTTGTGTCTGCTTAGAGTTTCCAAGCCCAGTACCTTTTCCTGGTCAATTGACTATACAGCAAAGGTATGTTTCCATGGATACATGGACACACAGTGTCATGTGACTAGTGGTCAGTTCCTTTGGTCTTCAACCCTCTCTCTCTCTCTCTGTCTCTCTCTCTCTCTCTCACCCTCCCTCCATTCCCAGTCTTACCTTTGAGCCTGGGAGCGGAATTCTGGGAACATTTTTCCATGTGAAAAGCCGAGCTCCAGTGGAGGGGTGTGACGCCACTGCATTGTTTCGGCTGGCGAAAAGAGGAACCGCGCGCGATGAGGCCAATTCCTGTCCGCTCCAAAAAAACAGGCACTTTCTCACACTGGCTTCCTTCCTCGCTGGACAGCTCAAAACAATCCCAGAGTTGCAGGACCTGAGGAGTGTGAACGAGGAATCGGCCGTGCGGAGGGCAAAAGGGAAGCAAGACTTTTTCTATCAGTTTATGCAGACTGTTTATGAGCCATTGAAAACAAACAAAGGGGCAATGCTACCCCCCTTCCCACACATAGCCTCCTCCACAGCCGTCAATGTACACTCGCTCTGTCAGGATTGAACTGGCCTTATATCACTGAAGAAGCAATTCAACCAGCAGGCTGCTGATCATTTTATCTTCTCGCAAAATCAGTCAAACATAAATGGTGGGTCTTTTGTAGATGCAACTCAAGCTCTGATCCTAATCCTAACCCTAAAATTAAACCTAATGTTCACCTTGACCCTAAACCCTATCTCTTAAATGCAGAAATCTAAAGCTGAACTGTACTTTATCTCTGGTTTTAGGCCTGAAACTAAATACTTACTCTAATTTTAACCATAATCTCAACCCAACACCTGAAGCTAACCCTAATTGTAATCCTGCTCCTAATCTTAATCCTAATCTTCAGTGTAATACCTAATGCAATTCTAACCTTTATCTCAAATCAACCCAAAACCTAAAACTGAAATTAACTTCAATCCTGATCTTAGTCTGAACCTTAAACCTAATATTCCCTCTAATTCTAACCCTATTCTCAAGGCAACTCCTGAAGCAAACCTTAATTCTAATCCTGGTTCTAATCCTAATTATAACCCTAAGACTAGTACTCCAGGCAATTCTAACCTAAACCTCAACTCAAAAGTGCTCATGATCCTAATCCTAATTCTAATCATAACCTTGAACCTAATACTCACTGTAATTCTCACTTTAGCGTCTACCCAAAAGCTAGAGATAAATTTGACTCAAATACTGCTCATAATCCTAATCCTATACATAACACTTATTCATAACTCTAACTATAACCTAATCCCCAAAACCTAAAGCTAAACTTAAATCAAATCCGGTTCTAATCTTAAATCTAATGCTCACGCAACCATAACTAAACCATAACTAAAAAACAAACCTTAACTCTAATCATGGTTCTTCTCCAGATCTTGGTCATTGAACTGAAATCCAGAACCTATCAAGTCTCTTGTCAAACAACAGACGGCTTGTTTGATTTGGACGTCTGTAGTTAATCTATAGAGTGTAATCCAAATAAAGGGGGACCAACATTTTTCAGTCTATTCTGATGGAAGGTATATTCTCTCTGTACTCAACCTCTAACTCATATTTAAGAAAGTTAATTTAGAAAAGAATGGAATACATGAGTGTGATGGACAGGAGCAGGAGAAGAAAAAGGGGAAAAGGGAAAAATCCTTGCGTTATCTAATTTTCCCTAATTTGTCCCTCTTGGTTCATGCTTGATTTAACAAAACATTGAAAGTATTATTTGCACTTTATTTCATTAAGACGTCTCTGCTGGGAAGCTGGAAACGCACTGGGTCTATGCACGGGGTCACCAACGTAATCCCCTGTTCACTCTGAGAGAAGCACGAAGTGGATGAGCATACAGGGTGTGAGGGTACCTTGAGGCAGGTTAAGAATGAAATGTTACATGTCATCGCTTGTGTAAGGGATCCCCCACCCCATCCCCCACTCCCACCTCAGTCAAATCAGGAGATCGTCTGGGCCATAGTTAGTGCTGGACGTCTTTGCTCACAAGCCGGCTGTCAGGTCAGGAGTTTAATGAGTTCCAAATGTGTGCATAAGGCCAAGCAGAGGCTGCATACGTGCCTCCCCCTGCGGTGACTCAGAGAGACGCCCCCCCCCTCAACCCCCAACATCCTCCGCTCTCATCATTCTATTGTCTTTATCTTGCGACATAGTCGGCATGTATGAACGCTGTGCTGTGTTGCGCTTCCCACAAACACTTCGTCCACTGTCACCCTGTCTGAGCTAGCCTCTAACTCACATGACAGTTACAGTACATGTGTAATACCTCAATGGGAGTAAAAGGATGAATGAAACTCAAGGACACCTCTGTCCTAACGCCTTCTATATATTGTAGTGGATGGACAAATGAAACTCAAGGACAGCCTTGTTTCAATGCCTTCTATGTATATATATATATATATATATATATATGTGTTGGAGTGGATGGATGAATGAAACTCAAGGACACCTCTGTCTTTTATATATATATTGGAGTGGACGTATGGATGTAACTCAAGGACACCTCTGTCTAAATGCTTTATATATATTGGAGTGGATAGATGAATGAAACTCAGTGACAGCTCTGTCTTAATGTTTCATATATAGTCTAAATACAGTTAACTACTAATACCTAAAGACCTGTATGTAGGCCAGCATTTACAGTACTACCTAAAACCTATGATTAATATAACACTAAATATTAATCGTATGATGCAAGGGCTAGTATTCCTTAGTATTATAGTAGTTATATAGTTGTTACACAGTACTTACATAGTAATTACTGAATATGAAGTCCTAATGTCAGAACTCAATAAAAGACTTAAAGTTATGAGTTATCTCCAACTCTCTGTTGGTTTCTTTTATTTTTTCCCCAATGTTGACCAATAATAAAGACTAACTTTGGGTAACGGGGAGATCAATTGTGCAACAATTCAGTCAATTTAACAAACAAACAAACAAAGAAAAAACACACTAAGAAAAAAAGACACTAAGGTGGCTGATATGAATTATAGGTCACCATTCTGTCCCTTATAGTTCCTCCTATATATATGAAAATGTTCCTGACTTGGAACATGGATTTGGGATTTATAGTACTGTGCATGAATCAGAGACTACAGATTCTTGTCAAAATGGCCATTACATATCTTAAGTACATTTCATTATTTCAGAAGCTATTTCTGAGGAGATTATAAAATAACCAATTTGCTTAAGATTTAAAATGATTAAAAATGTTTCTAAAACTGAGAAATAAATAGAGAAAATGGAATTCCTAATAACAATGCAAGACTTGGTAGAGCACTAAAGCTGTCCCCTTCAGATCAACAGTACTTAAAGCTTTCGTCCTTGAAAGAGAGAGGGGGAAATCATGTTCCACTGTTGCTTCAGATCTGAAAACATCCATAGCTGTTTTTGTCCATCTGTCCTGTCAAGAAGCCGTTACTGCGAATAGTTAAAAGAAAAGGAAAGAAGCTGCTGGTGTTCCCAGGACAATGGACAGACCACCCCAGAGTCCAGACCTCAGCATCACTGAATGTATTTGGGATTACTTGGATTGGAAGAAGCAGAAAATGCAACCAACTACTAAGACTAAACTTTGGAGGTGTGGAAAAATAGCCCTGCAGATTACTCTGGAAAACAAGCCCTAGATGAATAGAAGCTGTAATAATAAAGGCAAAGAGTTGGCACATATAATACTGATAACCTGATATTATATTTTGTTGTTTAGCATATGTTGGGCTTGGGGCATTTTAACTGGAAATCAATAGAACTGTCTGAATTGATTGGGGCATTTCTTTATTGTCTGGTGTGCATACGCATGTTGTATATGGAAACAGAAAGCGGGAGAACAAAAACAGAAACGGCCGAGGCAGCGCAGTGTTTCCTGGCCTGCGTGCGTGCCCTGTCCTTCGTCTCTCCCTGCCTGAGGATGCTGCTCCGTCAATGCATTCACACACATACACACACACATACACACACACACACACACACGCACACACACACTCATACACACATGGAAGGCGAGTGTGGGGGGTTTGCTGGGAAAAGCTGGGCTGACATGGCTGAAACAGGCAGCGCAGCCTGGAGGAAGCACCTGTTCTTCCGCGCCCGCCGCTGCTGCATTTATCTGACCCCAGTCACATCAGGTGGCTTCCTGGTTTGCGTCAGTCGCTGCTCCCTGAGGCCTGCCTGTCATTGGGCCACTTTTGGCCCCGCCTCTTCCTGCTGCCGCCATACTCATTGATCTTGAGAGGCTTGTTGCTTCCTGGTTGCTTCAGTGGATAGAGGATTTGCTTCTGGGGATCTGATGAGGTTTCACAGCCCTGGAGGTCCACGACCTGAAACTGTCCACCTCCAATGACTCTGTCTTTCTCTCTCTCTCAAACAGAATCATTTCTCTCATTTTCTGAGGATTCTTCTTATTTTGCTGCTTTAAAGTGGCCAAGGTAGCAAACTGCGTCAGATTTGGCATGAGAAATCAGAATAAGAATCAGAATTAACATAAGAAGTAGAATTTAAATCAAAACCAGAGTCTCAGAAATTGAATCAGAATTAGAATTAAGAATCAGAATTATAACTTGAATTGCAATTAGAATGAGAAGTAGAATTTGATTAAAACATTCAGAAACAAGTAGAATTTAAATCGGAGTCAGTATCAGAATTAGAATTCAAATTTGAACTAGAACTAGAATTTGAATCATTATCAGACCCCGGATTCGGAATCAGATTCGGTAACAAAAGTAAAACTTGATTAGAATTAGAAACAGAATTAGAATTTCAAACAGAACTAAACATTGAATTTGAATCAAAAACATACTTAAATTTAGCATTAGAATCAAAACCAGAATTAAAATTAAAATCAAAAGTAGAATTAGAAACAGATTCTGAAACAGATGCAGAATTTGAATTCTAATCAGAATTAGAGACTTTGAATTTGAATGAGAATCTGAAATAGAATTAGAATCAAATTCAGAAACAGAAGAAGAAATATAATCAGAACCAGATTTAGAAACAGATATAATTATAATAATTAGAATACATATTAAAATTAGAATTAGTATTAAAGTCAGAGTCAAATTTAGAGTCAAATTCAGAAGTAGAAATGTCAGAACTTCATAATTGCCCAGTACAAGATGTACAAGGTATTTCATAGGGCAGGTGGCAAAACAGATACCAACAAAACTAGATAATACAGTATATATGTAATACAGTATATGTAAATACATAATCATCAATAAATCATCCCTGTCATAACAGACAACCTCAAATCTAAAGAAGAAAAATACGAACGTATGTAACTTTTTAGCCCAATATGACACAAAATTCTGCATATATGATTAATGAATGAGGTCCTATTCCAAGTAGTACTGGACCACGTATACTGGTCCATTTGTAGGGCAGCTAGTGTTCTGCATAATTTTTTCAGAATCCTAGAAAAGGCAGAGAAAGAGAAAGAGGAATAGAGAGGAGTTGGGGGTGAGAGCACCCTCTGGTACCTTCTCACACATACCCTGTAGTCAGATGGTGCAGACAGCAAGAACAGGCAAAACAGAAAAAGGAGTGACGAGCTTTTGATATAAAGGTGCTGAAATGCTCGACCCTATTTCAGAAAGGTGTAAGAACCAGAAATGTAGCGAACTTGCTGCACACATGTCTCCCTGTGTAGCGGCAATGCTTTGCTTATTTGTTTACCAGCATGCGGGCCTGGTGCTGTTTTCTTCAAAGCCTGACCGAACTGTTTCTCCGCTTAATGCGACACAGAACATTTCAGAAATTAAATGATGGTTGCAGAGCAACGGTAAACAGCACCCCCTCAGCACCACCCTAAAGGAACTGCATCCAGCATTCACATACAGCTCATAACGTCGGCCGGCTGGTTTTTATTAGACCCTCTCCACAGGGCTGACTTTGAGTCCGGCCTGATAAACATCAGGCTCAGAGCAGACTAAGATGAAATGTGTGGCGAAATCGACAGGATGAACCCACACCCCCCTGACAACCTTTCTGTCAGCAAATAGGAAAAACATTGTCTCAAAGAAATTGCTTTTTCATCAACGAGGGCACTTCACTTAAGTCAATAGGTAGTGGCGACTTTCTAAGTGACGCTAATCAAATATGGGCTTCACAGGCCAATTCAATTACCGCACTTCCCCTTGTGGCACTGAAGTGACCCTCGTCACCAGTTAAATCCTAAGTGCACAGCTTTTCCTTCCCTAATTACTTAAGGAGTGAATGGGTCCTATGGATTGTTTTTATTGTCACTTATACTGTACGACCAATAGGCCCGATTTTCCAAGTAGCCTCGGGATGAATTACATTTAGTGTGTAGGGTGTGCTTTGTTTGTCACTCTGTTTTCGTGAATCTACATCTGCTTTCAGTTGCAATTGGTTACAATTGATAATAACATTTCTGCTCTCAGTGTGCTAATAAAATGTTTATTTAGGATTGTAAATGAAGTAAGAAAGCAAATAAACAAAATATCCTGAATTTATTGAAGCATATAAAAGAAAGAAGACTAGGCAATGCAGTTATTCAGAGCCGTCCATTTTAAAAACAGCAAAACAAAAAAACAAACAAACAAAACTCTTTTTTATCGGCACATATACAAGAAAGCTAACAAGGAAACATAGTCCAATGTCGTAGCTGAACTATAAGTGTTGTAGCTGTAATGATAAAAGAGGTGCAGTTTGAGATGTAGATAAAGGATGGAACACTTGTTCTGGCATCTTCATATTAGCTACCTATTTCTGTATAGACTTAGCTGAATAGTTCTTCTTTCATTGCTTCAAAATAAATAAAAAAAAAGGTTTTATGGTTCTAAAAAGGTGTTTGTTTAAGAATGGAAAGACAAAATGTTGAGAGGTTCTATGTAGAACCATGAGCACTCAAAAGACCCATTTCTGCTTAAATGCGTCTTTGCATGGCGAAATGGTTCTTAAGATGGATAGAGAATGTGTTGTATATGGTTCTATATAGACCCAAAAAAGTAGTTCAGGGTTACAAGCTTGACATTGTAACAATAGAAGAATGCTGTGAGGTGCTATATAGAACTATTAAAAAGGTTCTATATAGAATCATACACAACACATTTTTCATTATACATTCTTCCAAAGATTGTTCTTCAAAGGCTCTTTACTCAAAAGAACAATTTGCATGTTTAAATGATCTTTTGCATGGTAAAATGTTTCTTTAGATTGATGGAGAATGTGCTGTGGTGATTTTATATGGAGCATTTTTGAATGTATGATTCTATATGGAACCTATGTGAAAGTGGTTCTATATAGAACCAAAAAGTGTTGTAACAAGCTTGATGTTGTAACAATAGCAGAACCCTTGTAGAACAATGAACACTTAAAATAGCCATTTGCATGCTTAAATGCTTCTTAGCATGGTGAAACGGTTCTTTAGGTTGACAGAGAATGTGCTGTGTATGGTTCTATCTCACTTTTTTTTTTTTTTTTTTTAAAAAGGTTCTATACAGAACCATACACAAAACATCCTTCATCAACCAGAAGAGCCATTTAAGAGTGCAAATAATTCTTGGAGTGTCCACAGTTCTATGTACCTACCAACACTTGAACAAGCATTTTCAATGATGTATTATTATGATTTTTGATGATTTTTATGATTATTATGATTTTTTGTGGTGATGCACCACAGAACTTTGTCTGTCTTTGTTTGTCTCCCACTTCCTGTCGCCAGAAAGAGTTTGCATCATGTATCGCTGTAATTTGTTAGGACATACGGTGGAGAGATCTTTGCTCTCCTAATCACTGCTCCATCGGCTTGTCCTATTAGCCATGGTTTATTTATTCTCAGGTGACGCAACAGTGGCTTTCATATGGGACGTCTCAGATGGAAGCATCACGGTTATTCGTTCCATAAATGGCTTTTCCTTCTGTCTTGTTTTCCAGCAGGTGTTTCTCCGACCACCCTTCCCTTCAAAGCCTCATAACATTCCCTCTTTGTTATGTCTGCACATGATAGCTCTTTGTGTTGCCATTTCTAGCTCTGAATCTAGAAGAAGAAAATACCAAACATAATGACACGGGGTAATTTGCAAGGTCATTTCCTGTTTAATAGTTATGCGTTTGATGGCTTTTGTTGTGGTAAATGGCTCGCGCTTTAATTGTCTTCTTCTGCGGATAAAGGCCCAAACCACATCGTTCTTGTTACCGCAGGCTATTCGCTCTTAAATCATCCAACTGGCTAACCCCAGTGCCAAATGCCTAATTGCTTGCACAGTATTGGCTTTGGATTACACCTCAATACAAGCTCAGTAAAGCCTATTCTGGCCATCATCTTTTCTCATGACCTTCCCTTTTGCTAGAAGAGACCTGTCATAGATCCTCCATCATTTCCATCAGCTGAGGCTCTGCATTTACAATACCCTGCTGATGGGAGGTGGGCCCAGTGGTGCACTTTGTGAATGGGCTTCAGTGGATGCTTTGGCCTTAGAGCTGGTTCAATAGCCGCTTTCCTGTCATTACCCTCCATCCCCCCAACCAAACCTGTCCTCTGCGGCCTTTTCCCTCAGCCTCATTTCCTTTCCGTGAGTGCCACGTTTTGTGGGGGTCCGATAACAGGGGCATGGTTCCCATGGATATCCCGCTCTGGGGGAGGGAGTGACATTGAGCAGGGCACAGGGAGAAATATGGCCACTACATCATACAGTGGAACCGACAGGCTCCAAACACTTCATCCATACTGACATAGTTCTCATGTCAGTTACCACCAGTGAACCGAACAACAGAAAAGGAGGGGAGACAGTATGAACAGTAGCTATATGTAATGTTTTAAGTACAAGTGAAAAAGTGTCTCAAGAATGGATTACATAACTAAGATGATAGATATAAATAAAAGCTCACCAGACAAAAAAAATAGAAAGCGTGTGTGTTTAATCTGGTATTACTTTAAGGCTCCTGCAGATGGCATTGTCTGAGGAAGATCAAGCTATAAATACCTGTGAGGTGTGTGATGGGATTCATAGATGGAGAAGAGGTGGTACAGTGCCGCGAATGTCTCGTTCGATGTGTGGAAAATGGGTCCAAAGCAGATGTTAATCATTGGCTAAAAGGATTGGATTTGGGCGTGCCAAAGGCCATAGTGTGAAGGAAGTAGCTGAATCTGCAGGTGTATGGAAGCGTACGGTTATACAGGTCTACCAGAAGTGGCTAAAATCCCAGTCTACAGGAAATTCCCCTCAAAATTGTGCCAGGGAAGGCATCCACCAAATCTGGCCCAACTGTACAATTCTTTGATGTAAGAGTGGCTGAACACTGATGTGGCCTACATCCAGAAACTTGTCCAGTCCATGTGAATCAAATTACAGCTGTTATTTGTTCTCATGGAGGTATCACATGTTATGTTTCAGTCACAGTGGAGTAACTTTTTCGTCTGGTGAACACTGCTGAACAACTGGGATAGACAGGTCATCAACAGTCACACGACTCCAAATGATGAATTGCCAAGATTTGCCAGGATTTCACAATATACAACTCTATTTTTCAGAGTAAAATACCATATTCATCATTTTGTTGTGAAACCAAGATATCTCAAGATAGTAACTTAAACATTTTAATATTCTATGTATTTATTTTGAAAATTCAGGTTTTCATGTTTTAAAGACTTTCAGCTTCAGTTGAGACCATGGAGCAGCCATAAAACAACTGATGACTGTATCTAACTGTATCTAAACATCTAACTGATGACTGACTGATTTTTTTTTTCATTTTCCAACAATGAAAATGATAGAAAAAGTCTTGATCGAGTCGATACAGAATATATTTTGAATGCAAATGTAATTTATTGCATAACTGTAACTGTGTGACTAAATATGCAGTTTCATTTTAACAGCCAAATGAAAGTAATAAATCTAAATGCTTTCTCTGTTGTCCCGTCGACTCGGTCTTGACTTGATGTTGACTAGTTATAACTTTGGACATGCAACTAAGGTGGTCTTGACTGCAGCTCTAGCATATGGTGTTTTCAAAGGGAGTTGGGAGGTTTTCTTATGACAGCGATGATATGTTTCCCACATCATGTGAAATAAACAACATCACGAAGGTAAAACAGAAGTGCATTCGCAAGGAAAAGGTGCAATACCATTCTACTTCAGGATCCATGCTTATTTACTCTGTCACTCTGGATGTATTGCATGAACAGTTGTATTCAATTTGTCACCCTTTGTCATCACTCAGTGAGAGCTGTTGGTTTGTTTTCTGAGGAACTTGAGAATAGAAGTGCTGGGAACCCCTGTGATTAGTTGTATGCCGGGCAGGCCACAAAACCCCATATGAAAGTGTTATGAGACAGAGAGAGCTTACACCTTTTAGGAAATACTACAGAGCCCACGTCATTCAGCAAATGGAAAGCCAAAACCTGTGCATGGCTCATAGGCACCACTGTTCTTCTTCTACAACATCAGTATGTCTGTAGACATGTTTATTCAAGAACCAGAGAAAACAGTGACTTGGCGTCTCGTTTTTGCCAACTGCCTGTTCTTCTAGAGAGTAGATCTTGTCTACTGTTACCAGTCATTGAATTTTACAATCCAAGTCGATTCAATTCAATTCAGGATCATGATCAAGAAGAGCTTTGTCACCTCACCCATATACAAGTATACAGAGGAATGAAGTAACGTTTTTCCAGGGCCTCAGTGCAATATACACACATGGCCTGTGTTTACAGGACCACACAGTTCACATTCAGCAAGAAATAGACTACGCATATTGCAATTAAACAAGACAGTGCAGTACAACCTCTTACTCACAGCACAATAAATACACAACAATGCAAAACCAGGCTCAACGCCCAGCAACAAATACGGTAAAACAAACACACAGGCCGTCAGTTCAGCTTTACTGAGGATCAACTTATTTGTTACCGTTGTATAATTGCAAGCAGAGTGATTTTGAGAGATGCACCCCTCACATATGGCCTCCATAAAAATGAAATATGTTGTAATAAGTTGTCAGTGTATTCCAAAATATAAATATATGAAAGGCTTTATTCCAAAACACATTAAACACCACTTTCAGGAACTATATTAAGATTCATTTATTAGAAAAATCAACATGTGTTTTTTTTTTGCAAAGTAAGTAAATCGTAAATAAATAGGGGTGGTCTTTTACTGACTTCCACAGTACTGTATATGTGCACTCACTGAGCACTTCATTAGGAACACCATCTTGTATCTACATCTATTGTTGGTTTTATCAGCTCCACCTACCATATAGGAGCACTTTGTGGATCTAATAGTAAAGTCTGTAGTACATTTGTTTCCCTGTATACTTTATTAGCCCCCCTCGAGAGCAGGTATTATTGGGTGGTGGATCATTCTCAGCACTGCAGTGACACTGATGTGTTGGTGGTGTGTTAGTGTGTGTTGAGCTGGTGTGAGTAGATCAGACACAGCAGTGCTGCTGGAGTGTTTAAACACTGTGTTCACTCACTGTCCACTCTATTAGACACGCCTACCTTGCTGGTCCACCTTGTAGATGTCAAGTCAGAGACAGCAGCTCATCTGCTGCTGCACAGTTTGCATTGGTTATCGTCTAGTCCTTCATCAGTGGTCACAGAGTACTGGCCACTGGACGCTGTTGACTGGATAGTTTTGGTTAGTGGAGTATTCTCAGACCAGAGGTGTCTGCTGTGCCTGATCCTCTCACACCAGTGCAGTGCTGAGAATGTTCCACCACCCAAATAGTACCTGCTTTGTGGTGGTCCAGTAGGAGTCCTGACCACTGAAGAACAGGGTGAAAAGGGGCAAAAAAAGTCCATGCGGCTGCGGATGGACTACAGTCTGTAATTGGAGAACTACAAACTGCTCCTAAGTTGTAGATATAGCTTTCCACCCTGATATAGGCGCCTATATGGTAGAGCAGAACTGACTGAATAATGAATAAAGAGTAGATGTGGAAAATACCCATGGTGCTTGGTATATACTGAAACGCGTTTAGAGCTGGCTTAATAGCTCTTCCTGTCATTACCTTCTATTCACCCCATCCAAAGCCCTCCAATCTTTTTCTGTGTGTTATTTTATGGTATGGGAGAATCTGGAACTCCTACAGTGTGGAGGAAACATCAACAGCCCCAGCATTTCTTCTTCCACATCTGGGCTCCGACCGTCCAGTTCAAACACACTGGCCATTCATTCCTGCTAAATCGCTGGAAGTCACCAAGATGGCGCTATAGGAAACTCCTTGAAAAGCATTTCACAATTGCTTTGCATCCTCAGGAAGGGTTTTATTTTACGTATTACCCTGTTGTTGTGTGGATATGCATGATAAATGCTGAGGCCACATGTAATAGCCTAATTAAGAGGAATTAAAGGAAGGGAATTGTTTAAAATAGAGCCAAATGGCAGAGTGGCATTTCTCGCAACAGGGAAGCACATAGTTTTCCAGCCATGTAAGGCACATTGCCGGGTTTGGTCCCAAGCCAAAACACATCAGAACGGCTGAGGATATATGGGGTGCAAGGCTAAGATGCCCCTGGGACGTCGCCCGCGTGCGTTGACGGTGCTGATCTGGAACATCAGCAGCAGGATAAGAACCACCTGCTCAACACACGGAACAAATTCACTCACATGATGTCGATGTCGCATTCGAGTTCTGCTGATTTTCGTTCCTTGCTGAGAAAACATGGTCTTGCTGAAACATCTCTCTATTTATTTACCCCTGTGTTTTTAGCGTGTGACAATGGTAGTAAAATGAGCAAGGCTTTCTCTGCCTTTCTCTCCATGGCGCAACCGCAAGAACAATACGACCGTCTATTTGAACAGCTTTTTCAGCTTGAATCTATTATTATTGGCCAAAAAATCTCATGGCATGCTCAGAGGAACATGAAAGATGTGGGTCCGTATGAGGCCAGAGTGCAGGGGCTGCTTTTGGCATTAGTCGTGACGCTAAAAGGGATATTGCTGAAGAATGACCGAGATGAAAAACACTTCTCATGACTGCACGATTTTGCTTATTCTGAAGGAAAAAAAAATCATTAACAGATCTACTATAAATAGATTTAGCATCTGGCCACAGTCCATTCCTAAGGGCTGGGGGTGGGGGTGGATGGTGGGAGGGCTTCCCTTTAGTCTTGCTACCTTGCACATCTGCGCATTTGGATGTAAAGCAAAGACTCCCTGTGAGTGATTTGACCCATTCTGTTCAACAGTACACAAACAGCAATGCATTGAGTTGTGTCTTTCGAGATTTGTGTTGATGCAATATACATTATTCAGGTGAAATTTATAAGCAAATTAAGAAAAAATGAATTCAGTCTATTATCCTTTTGACTGTAAACAAAGCTTCCCAAAAGTTGAAATCTCTTAAACTGGAATTTCTGGATAATTCAAACTTTGAAATGGCAACAAAGTCATTGAGAGTAGCTAGGGTGTAAAGACACTTACCAACTCAGCCTTCTTTACAGTGGTGCTGATATCAGATGTAGCCAATCATATTCTATCCAAACTGACTAATAAACCTGCATGTGTCTTCTCAGTGTTTATATACAGTGTATTATTGATAATGATTAAATACTGCTAAATACCAAATTATTACAAATTATGTTTTCCTTGGGGACTACTCTGCTTTAGAATGCCCTGTATATATACACCTCTCCACCATAAATTGATTTTAAAAACATGTTTTAGACCAAACCTTTATCCCAAACCTATAAACAATATCTCAGGCATCAAGCAAGGTGTTTCTAACCATGTTACATAAAGACTTTAATGTGCGCCTGGTGACTATCACTACTATCACTATGTGAACATTGTAAATACAACTCAGCACTGTAAGTTTACAATTTCTACTACGCTGTAGAATAATTCCAATGTTTATTGGTCCAATGTTTATAGCATATAGTTTATAGTACAATGTTCACACTGTTTGCAATGTTCACAGTAATACCACATTTATCATATTTATCTTGTGCAACAACACAACAATGCATACAATATGCAATATGTTCTATTTTCAACATTTTCAACAATGTTCAACATTTAAAAAATGTTCCATATTTATTTTAGGTCTGTCTATGCTATCTAGTACGCCTACCTGTTGTCTAGGTGCGCTTGTCTTTATGTTATATTTGCACATACTCAATCTCGTTCAGCTGTGCACTACTTGTTGTGTAGTCTGAATGACAGTTTACTTTGACTTGACTTTTGACTTTGATACATATATATAACCATTTTAATTAAAGACTTTCCTGGACGTCTGGTTACTATCACTACTATTATGAACAATTCTGATGCAGTATGTTTTTCTAGAAAGCAATGTTTCTTATCAAATCACTCTAAATGATGACTGTTTGAATTTTACTCATTATTTAACCCTCTCAGGATGCTGATGCTGTATGCAACATCAAAGGACATAAATGACATTGTATATATATAAAGGTAGCATCATTCAGTTCCGTCATCAAGTCAGGAACACAGGCTCTGGTTGGTCAGAAAGATTGGACTACAGTCATCTTTGACTGGCTCTACTGAAGATCTCAGTGGTTGGCTAACAACAACAATAGCTCTTTTCAGTACAGAGAAATGAATAAAAGACATTCAGTGTTGCCTTTGCCATTAAGTCTCCAGAAAGACAGCACAGTTCAAAGCCAGATTACAAAGCTTCTGAAAGGAATACGATCGCAAAGCGTTAATTACGTAAATGTTTTGAAAAATTGTTGGAATTTCCTTTTAAACCTAACAAAGGTACGTACTTGCCACTTGTCATTAACATCAGCATAAGGCTGTATTTCCCATGCTTTGTCTAACAGAGACCATGTGAACACAGCTTGAGACGAGTATCAAATTCAAATCCAATTTGTACAGCCCCCGGTTAAAGATGCTTAAATATGTGTTTGTTTTGCTATGTGTGTGGTAGATTTAGCCCGTTTGGCTCTGACACATTTCCCCAGGCCATATCTGTGCAAAATCATTCATTCGAAACCTCATAAATCTGCTGCAGTGTACATTCTCAGTTTTGGTTCTACACCGCACCCTTTCTTTCCCTCCCAGGTTGGGTCTGGTCTGTCCATTCCATAGTATACAGCTGTAGTTGCGCCATTTTTAAACGTGTACGTGCATGTACATATTAATTTCTCACACATCACTAAATAACTTTCATGTTAGTTTTCAAGCAACAGGTCAAAAACTACAACAAACAAAAAATGTCATCATAAAAGGCATTGTCACTGGTTGAAGGTTATGGAGTTTCTCAAGTTCTTCTAATTATTAAACAACACTCGAACGGAAAAGCGCTAAAGTGCCTTAATAAACATCCCTGCCAATTAACTGGTTATTAAGTCTACCTACTTTATTGAGCAATATAGTGTGAATTAAGCAGTTTCCAGAGCACTTTCTTGTGCATCATTATCATAATCCTGGTCTTGTGCTTCATAAGGTGCAATAAGAACATAATAATAATATTATAATGACACCTAAAATGTTACACAATGACATAATGACACCTAAAATGTTGAAAAAGCTGTCAGTTGGTCAAGTGTCCGTTTTTGGCATGACACATTACCCACTACTGGTGATATAATGCTTATTGGGGGCCTAATAAGGGGCATTATTGTGAGTATGACATATGGTATACAAATAAATAGTCATGCTCTGTAACACATTTGAATGAAGGAGTAATGAGCAGTCAACCCATGTCCAGCCACTGTCTGTATAAGAACATTAAAAGGACATTGTAATGACCACCAATACTAAATACACTATAGCATTGTTTTATGCATGCCCTCTACTAGAATGAATCTGTTTGTCTCTATCTGTCCTTTATGCTACAGATCTCTTTTTTTTGTAACTGGCACAGTCCTCCTGTTGCCACAGTAGCCCGAGTGTGTTTGGGAAGTTTTTGGATGGTGAGCTGCCCAGTGGCCCTGTCCGTTGCCCATCTGTGCAGATGCATTCTGGAGAGCTGGAGAGAGCAAATGGGATGGAAATGAATAGAAGCACAATAGGAAGCTGGCATTAGCCTCAGGAGGGGGACCAGGTGCAGCCCAGCACTGGACTCACACAGAGAGAGGAGATAACCCTGCACGTCCATGCAGAATAGCATTATTGCCTACCAATTACCATCTCTCAAAGCATGCTTCTTTTTGGTTAATTACTAGGTTGATCAACATTATATTCTGGCTTGTAGTTTTCAGCTGCTTTAGTAGAAGACCTCAAATGAAATATTCATGATAAGAAAATAAACTAAATCACAGTTGTTTATTTCATACACATCATTTCACATTTCACATCATGTTTACATATATATACATACCATATTCAAGCTGGCTTTTAAAGCCTTGGGGTTTTGTGCACACTTTAAATGGATATAATCCTGGGAGAGTTCCAATCACCGATCTGAAGCCATGTAAGATCTGATCAGATTTAGCTTGGGGTAGTTCTGTATTGTAATCTTATTTGTTGGATTTGTCTGACCACTTGGTATGGGATTAATTTTCCCAATTTCCAACAGAAATCCCAGGCCAAAACCTGGGAGAGTTCCAACCACCTCACATCCTGTAGATTCATACTGGATTAATATCACCTTGCAATTATTATGGTCACAATATAAAAACTACAAACACTGTAAATTCCTACCTGAATAAAATTATGATTTCTGCATTAGTTACAAAAACACACTGACTGTACAGTATGTAACATTTATTTTCTCTCTCTCTCTTTCATGCTCTGCAGCGCATGTGAAGTAAGCAAGTAATCATAGCAAGTAAACCTTATTGCTTTACCTAACTGACCCAACAGTCATGATTGCAGACATTCAGTAAGCAGTGATGCCCTCTATAAGTCATCCTGTTAGTGCCAGCATCATTGGCAGACGGCTGTACGACGCAGGACAATATGCGTACAGATCGCTACTACAACTGCCCTTAACACCCCATCAATGCGTTCAAAGACTGCAATGGTGTCGTGCCAGACTGTCATGGAGTGACTCAGAATGGCAGCGGGTCATCTTCAGTGACGAGTCAAGCTTTTGTCTTGGTGGAGACGACCAATGAATCAGTGTGTGGAGGCACCGTGGTCAGGGGCAAGATGAACGGTTTGTTGTCATGCGCCACACATCCAGAATACCTGGTGTCACTCTACCTCAATGTTATATATATATATACATATACCGGACAAATAAAATGAGTCACCTGTGACTGAAACATCCCCAGTAGGGTGTAATACCTCTACGAGCATGAATAACAGCGGCGATTCAAATAGGTATGGACTGGACAAGTTTCTGGATGTAGGCCACATCAATGGTTAGTCACTCCTGCATAAAATAATTGCACAGTTCAGCCAGATTTAGTGGATGCATTTCCTAGCTTTTATATTGTCTTTCATAGTAACATACCAGAGAGCCAGAGAGGTAGTAAGAGTTTTTCATTGTGCATATGACAATCAATTATGGAGATTGGAGGTTTTGTTCCATCAGCAACCACTCTGTAAAGTCAATACGAGGTTATTTTGGGTCACAGTGCTTCATGGATATTCTTTCTTCTTGGCCACAACAACATGTAGCACCTGCAGTTACTCTCTTCAGGTGCCCTTGATGCCTCACTCTGCCGGTGCCCTTGATGTTGGCTTCTGTTGACTTCAGGCTGTTGATGGTGATGACAGGTGATAACACAAGGGGTGGGCCACTTGTCTTTCCATTATGTTATCATAACTGCGGCTTGTGTCTGTACTTATGAGGTAAATTGGTTCATTTATGTTGTGAAAACAAACACATGCATCCAAGACGTTCAAGCGCAAAAAGCATGATTCACCACGAGTAAATATGCTGCGGCAAAGACACTCTGTACCTGCAGTGTTTATTGGAAGCAGATGAGGATCAGGCTGGTCATTAAAGCACAATGAGGTAAGAACATGCTTACAGCATTAAGAAACTCCGCGGAGACTTTAGAGGGAAACAACATGACGCTGCTCATTGATGTTGTTTTCTCTACTACCCAGCAGACTCTGAGCACTGAACCCATCATTTCAGCATGAACATGTAATGTAGGCAACTCTTCAACTCTGTGAAGATGATACAGTTGAAAGGTCAAGTGCAAGAAATAATGAATCTGAATGTCTAAGTTACATACAACCTTTATGTCCCTTAGTCTGCCTGGTAACACTTTACTTGAGCCCTGTTACATAACATTGACATAACTATGCCATAAACCTTTCAACCCTTGGGAAAGAAAAATGCATTGAAGTGAGCTTGAGAAGAACATTGCACATACACACTAAATGCACGCTTTTGAAAATGATAATTTAAGTGTATTTAAATATTACTGAAGCTAAGATTAAATGCATATTGTAGATTTGGTTGTTTTTGTGAGTGCTCTTAAGTTGTATTTGAATAGATTTCAAAGATTATTAACAAATAAGTTTGTAATTTGTCTACATAACTTTTTACAGTTGGAATATATAAAAAATATTCTCTTGGATGTATTGATACCCTTCAGTGCTACAAATATACACTGTAAAAAGTGTTTTGTTGGTCCAACCTAAAAAAAGTTACTCTAATTTGTTACAAGCAATTTAAGTCATTCAACCTAAAAAGCAGGACTTTGAACGAACGACTCTTTTAAAGTATGATTCCTTGTAACAAATTAATAACAAAGTATATTTTTACGCATAGTTGTACTGCAACTAAATATGCTTAAATCCATTTTAATGCTAACACATAAAAAAAGGTGAAACGAATAACAAATTATATATCGCTGCTGTCAGAACAAAAGCTCATGTTATGTCATAATCTGAAAACGTCAGTCGCCCTTTACATTGTGTGTAAATTTCAGGATGAATGGAAAAGAAATGGCCCAAAATTATTTGGAAAAACGTTCGGTTACTTTGATTGCCTTTCAAAGCTAATGTTATGTTTTAATGTTTTTTCATTCTCATATAAAGTTATTATTTTGGAGATGCAAGGTTTTGTTCTGACTGCAGCGATATACTTAAATAACTCTATACTTTATACTTTAAATGCATTTTCTTAGGTGTACTGATACACACATTTGACTGCTAGCTAGGTTGATTCATATTTACACTAAAATGTACAAAAGAATGTACTTTAAAATTCATTACTTTAAAATATATGTCTAAATAACACTCTTGAGTTGATAACAGTTTAAGCTTAAATAAGCTCACCAGACAGAGAAAATAGCCACCTTGTGTGTTTAAGGTGGTAGTAACTTCAGGCTTCTGCAGATGGTGCTGCACGAGGATGATGGGGCTATAAATACCTGTGGGGTGTGAGTGATGGGGTTCATAGATTGAGAAGAGGTGGTACAGTGCAGTGAATGTCTTGTTCCATGTGTGGAAAATGGCTCCAAAGCAGATGTTAATGATTGGCTAAAAGGAGTGAATGCATTCGGGCATGCCAAATGCCATAGTGTGAAGGAAGTAGTTCAATTTGCAGGTGTATGGAAGCGTATGGTCATACAGGTCTACCAGCAGAGGCAAAAAACCCAATCTACACCAAATCTGGCACAACTGCACAATTCTTTGATGCAAGAGTGGCTGAGCATTGATGTTTTTTGTCCGGTGAGCTTATGTTTCAGAATTTTAGGTACTAAAAAGATTATAACTGCTGCACCACTTCAGGTAGAATGGAAAATCTGAACAAATTGTGGGCAAACTGGAATCTGACTGGCTTTATATGGATCACTGCGGTTCTCCAGGCACTGAAACATGGATTTGCAGTTGTTATTTTGTGTCAGATGTGCAGGATTATGAGATGAAATCATAGCATAAGTTATATACTGTATTGACTACTAATCAACTAAATATTTATATTTAGAAACATAGCCAGGTAACAGATAATGAAACAAAGAAACAGTAAATGTCATGATGCCCACAAAAATTTGATATTGTATTGTTGAGTTCAACTGCCTTTAGTTTTAGCAGATAATTCCAGGTTTTATTACCGGTTATCCCATTTCCCTAACAAACCAGCCTTGTTGCTGAGCATTTTGCCACTCAGTCAGACTGAGGGGGCATATTCCAGTGAGAAAGTGAGGTCAACACTCTCTTTACTACTTTTACACTTAAATATGTTTTTCTTTCATGGGTCTTTTCAAGGGATGGCTGATGTCATATGCTGTCATGTGTCGTTATGTCAGAATATGCCCAGTAATATAACAATATCATGTTACCATTACTGTTAACTGTCATTGCTGATGTCATAGCGGCTTATGAGAATATGCAGCAAAAATTAGCATGCAACATAAACTATCATAAGCATCTGTCATGATAATTAACAATAATGGTCACATGACACTATTATAATATTAAACATAATCTTTTGTAACAAGTTACAACAGCATATGACATATTAATAGGATGGGGATGCTTATGTTATGTAGCGTGGGGCAAGTAAATTGCCAGCATTTGTCTTCTGTGGACACTACGGTGTAGATTCCCATATCGACATTCACTGTGAGAACCTGCTTTGTCAGTATTTCAACCCACCATTAACCTCTGACTGGCCTCCAGAATATAAGAGAGCAATAAAACAACAGTAATATATAGCAATTATTATAGACTGCTAATACATTCTTACTCATGTAGGTTCATTTCTATTGGTTATTAATATGACAACCAAAAACAGCCATTTCCTTCATACTGGAAAATCCAAAGACATCATTAATCAAGACCAGGAATTTGTTCTTTATTGGAATATTTAAAAGATATATGTAGTATAACCCCAAAAACCTGACATTCAATACTTCTCTAATTCTACATGGCTCGCTAATGGTGGGAGTGAGTAGCCAGTGTTGAGAGTTTTTTTCCACTCTCTCTCCATTGAGAATGTTGTTTTCAGAGAGGTATGGAAACCAGGTGCTCATTCAACAATAGAAAGACCTTTTACAGTTCTGGATGCCTCTTTGACTGGCAGGGTACGTGAGTGCGCCAAGCCTGGCATGCAGCTGTATCCGTTCGAAGGGAGACTTTTAAAGGGAGTCAATTACGTTACATGTGTTTCCACCTGCATTCAATAAGACCCAGTCTTTCATGAAGCTATCCCACTCCACTGAGGCCTGTATAAACCCAGCACGTCCTCAGGCTTCATAAAAGAAGGCATAAGTTAATAAATACGGACTAAATAAATGACACTTTTTAAAGCATAAACATCACCAGTGGCTTCCTTTGTGAGTCCTGGTTATTATTATTATATCATAACTGTGTGAAAGATGTCTTGTTGAGACCCCGGCAGCGTTGCCTTACTGTACATTATGAACTGTGTGTTTTAGTAGACTGAGCTCCACCCCTTTGTAAAAACGACATGCAGTTTTGATTTATGACTGCTAGCAAACAAAGGCTTGGCAGGATGACTCCCAGGCTGCGGCGTAGGGGCTGAAACGCATTACAAATATTGTGAGTGAAGTATTAAGTGGAACTGCTTATGCAGTACAAGAGTATTTATGAGTCATGACTTTACACTTTTTCCCGCCAGCAATATAAACATTTTTAGACATCAATGGAGAATCCAATCACTCCAACAAGTCACAAGAAAAAAATAGCATTTCAGTGTCTTGGACAAAGAGAACCTCTTAGGAAATGCTGCACACTAATAGTTCGCTTTGCAGCATCACTGCTAGTTAGTTATAATCTAGTTTAACCCTTAATGTCTCTGGTTTGAATCATTTTGATACCCCTATAAAACATGCCCTCAACTCTGGGCTGCCAGCCCAGCTAAAGTGGCTCCCCAGGTCAAGCAAATGTCATTTCGTCTGTAATCTGATCCCAGCTAGCATGGCAGCATCTCATTTTTGGTGGATGGGTTCTAACCGAATCCCAGTAATGAACAATTCTGGATAACAGGAAGACTAAAAAAAAAAAAAGATTAGAATTACAGTAGTCAATAGAATTGTTAGGATGAGGCCACTCAAGGTCAACACTGAAAAAATGGCTGGATTTGCTTAAAAATGTTAGTTCCATGCAACTGTGTTAAGTAGCTCTTGAGATCTGAGTAACATGTACTCAGGGAATTCCAGTGAATCTTGCCCAAGCAAGTTCTGGAACGCTGTCTGAATGAAACATTCCATCTCCAAAATGACAACTTTACAGAAGAAGGAAAAACGTACTTTACTTTTAGTGTAAGTCAGTGGAACCAGACCCACCCGGCCACCTCCCCCAAGTCCTTTGGGACCATTTCCTTTGGTCCATCCATCATGAAATCCACACACAATGCTACAGGTATGTAGTACAAAATATATGGTTTTGTTCTGACGGCAGCGTTATGTTCTACTAAACAAAGCAGGGGCAATTAATAGGTTGAAGTTACGTAATTGTGTTCAGTACTGCACTACTGAGCTGTGGTAGAATTATGCTGAGCAGGAGTTTACAAGGTAATTTGCACACAGCAACAATGTGGCTTTGCCGTTCACCATGGAATAAGAGAAAGATTCACACATAAGGAAAAGTAGGCCAGGGGAAGCACTGCACAGAGTGCGTAAAACAAGTAGAACCATATTTAAATAGATTAAAACAGGAGCCAGTTGGAAGATGTTGAGTGGCACTCAATGAGATTACATTGACCCAAAAAACACTTATGAAGTAAATCTGATAACTTACTTAAGGTGATTAAAACGACAGAACAAGCTCAGTTACGCACTGACTTACATGCCTTTGCCAAGTAGAACTGATTAAAATTTCTAAGCTTTATATGTACCACACAGTAGATTTAGATGATTATTACTGTAACCAACAGCTCTACAGGTGTGCACAACTGCCAAACTGTTTGTACTGCTTGCCGTTTGTAGTCAGTGAACACAGCATCATTCTCAGAGAAGTGTACATAACATGGAACCCATTTTAGAGGCGGAAGGAAAGAAAATGACAGTTAGTTTGATTGGCTTGTCTTATGATGATAGACAATGTAGAAGGAAAAGATTTGGGAATAGGCCAAGATCAGGTGCTATTAATCATTCATTCCTTCATTTATTCATTCATTCATTCCATTTATGAACCACTTTCTTATAGAGCTAGCTATGCATAATACAAATGCGAAAGTCAATGACAAACAAGACTTTCATATTCAACTCCAATAACAGAAATGTGCATTTTAAATCCTGAAGACTCCATTACATGTATTGATGTTTATAATTTTTACAATTATATAGTTTCATTTTTTAAAACGATCATTATTTTTAACAGCTAAAAATGTCAATTCTTCTTCTTCTTCTTCTTCTTGTTATTATTATTATTTCAACCATCTGACTAAACCTCTTGACTAAACCTATTTATGAAATAGATAGATAGATAGATAGATAGATAGATAGATAGATAGATAGATAGATACCTTATTGATCCCAAAGGAAATTTAACAACTGACATCACAGAATGTCTCTCTGTTTAGGTTCCAGCTTGTGATCTTAGATCTATAGATACTGGCCTTCTTTGCATACCTTCTGTAAAATACAGGAAACATGGAGAGACTACTTTCAGTTATTATGCTTCTAAACTGTAGAACAGCTTCTATTGGACAGTCGATCTCAGTGCTCACGTTTAAGAAACATTTAAAACCGTATCATAACTCAGTGTTTGCTTAAAATTACATTAACATGGTTTTTATATCTATATATCTATGTGTGTGTATGTATATATGTATATATGTATATATATATATATATATATATATATATATATATATATATACATATATGTTTGTATATGTATGTGTATGTAGTCCACCCCCTGCCCCCCATTACTGATGCCAACTGTCTGTAAAGCACTGTCAACGGTATAAAAGGTGCTCTATAAACAAACATTATTATTATTATTATTATTAAGTGCACCTGGGGTCTAACTTCTGATACAGTAGCATGTCACAATAAAAGTCCTCTGTTGTCAGCGTCAATGCTACATGACAATTGAGGAAATCAGAATTTTTTCTCAGACGTCTAATGAAAAGTGAATTTTTTTAAACCTGCCCTATTTTGCAGTATGTTATGATATTAAAAAAGTAAAAAAGTAAATAAAAATGAATATAAATTTTATAATAAAATTTTATATAGCTAAATAGTTTAACAGTGAACTTATTTATATATGATTAGACACTTCTGCCACCTTTTTTTAGACCTTTTTTAGAGGTGTTATACAATAATGTGTTATAAATTGGGGTCCAAAAATTTCCGAATCCCCTTCATATGCACACGTGTCATGCAGGCGTATGGACTCTACAGATTACACTCATGATTTTGATGATGAGGTTATTCACACATAGAAACAACCACAATTGCAAGTGTAGTCTGTAGTGTTTCCATGTGCCTGCGTGACACTTTGGATTCTGTATCTGTCAGCTCATCAACTAATGCACATGTACAGCTGTCCATGAGGGGTTTCAAAGCATGATTTGTTTTAACTACAGTGGTGTAAAAGTGAAATACACTTCACAGTTGTAGGGGGACTCCAAGAGCACAAAATGGCAACTCTCGCATGATGTTTCTTTAGTAAGAAATTACCAGATTTGGACAAACAAAAGATGTTATATTATTAACCCCTAAGCAAAACAAATAAAAACTGCTTATTCAAAAAAGCCACAAATACTGACGGTGAGTCTATGAGACTGTTAATATCACTCACCACGATCTTCAAGAGACTTTCCCAGGGAAATAGCCTGTAGGGATTAGGACATGATGTTCAGCTCTAACAGACAAGATCATATTATAACTGGTAAAGAAATACAGAGGTGTGACACAGGAGCTCCTGAACAGACAAGATCAAAACGCAGAGCTTTCAAGGTTTTGTGAAGAACAGCCAATGACAATAATCACCTCACTTAATTAAAGTGGTAGAGCTCAGCAAAGGCACAGTTTGGACATGTATGCCTGCTTCTGGCACTTAGTTTGTCTTTCAACTCAGCATTTCTTCTTTTTATTCAAGCAGAACTAACAAATGCTTCCATTTGTTACTACCAGTCAAATATGGTGTCATGTCTGCCAGAGCTTTCACTGCTTTACTTGACAGTGAGAAGAGACAAAAAAATACTTGAAATTTCACAAATACACTTATCAGTGATTTTGTTTGGGAAGACATTGTATTACAGCCCCAGTCATTGAGAACTGATTATTTCTCAAGCAGTGCAATCTATTGTTCTTTTATTCATGCCAGATTTGTGGGCCACTAGAGTGATTCAAATTTCAAAGAAAGTAGTGACTTAGTTCATTCTTGTAACTACTGGCATCTGCTATTAAGACAATAGAGCATTTCTAGCACAGAAATCAGCTCAGTCATACTGCTGACTCAGTCTTCTCTTTAGTGAGCTTTACAGCTTGAGAATGTAACAACTTTAAAACCAGAGGAAGGAAAAACCAAAAATGGTCCTCACTTTGTTTAACTGCTTTTGTCTGTAATGTTCCATGTTTCCAAATGTATTTTTTTTTTCAATTGAAAAGGCAAAATCATTTCTTTTTGATTACAAACAGTTACAAAACAGTTTTAGGAGGTTAAGTTATATACATAAAAAATTAATTGCTTTAAAATTATACTTCTAAGTAATACATGCTAGTTGATGACAGTTTAAGTAACAGGCATAAGTAAGCTCACCGGACAAAAAGTAGTCATCTTGCTCCTGGCTCTTGCAGATGGCGCTGCACAAGGGTGATGGGGCTATAAATACCTGCAGGGTGTGAGTGACGGGATTCATAGATTGAGAAGAGGTGGTACAGTGCAGTGAATGTCTCGTTCGATGTGGGGAAAATGGATCCAAAGCAGATGTTAATGATTGGCAAAAAGGAGTGATTGCATTTGGGTGTGCCAAAGACCATAGTGTGAAGGAAGTAGCTGAATTTGCAGGTGTATGTAAGCATACAGTCATACGGGTCTACCAGCAGTGGCAAAAATCCCAGTCTACAGGGAATTCTCCTCAGAGTTGTGCCAGGGAAGTCATCCACCAAATCTGGCCCAACTGCGCAATTCTTTAATGCAAGAGTGGCTGAACACTGATGTGGCCTAAATCCAGAAACTTGTCCAGTCCATGTCAAATTGAACCACAGTTGTTATTTGTGCTTGTGGAGGTATTACATGCTATTAGGTAAGTTTCAAAGGTGACAATATTTTGGTATAAAATACTATATATGATATATATAGTATTACATATAAATTAACACATATATATCATGAAATGCATCAATATGTCAAAATATTTGTGTGTGTGTGTGTGTTTGCGTGCGCACACTGGAAAACTGTTGGGTGGCTCTGTCGATTATACAAATCCGCCAACACTAAGGTCACAAACTGTGAGCGAACAAATCACAAGTTCAAGAGTCTGCTGTCACCGGCCTCCTCTTTCAACACCGAGACAATGTAAACTGCTCCGACAGCCGGCAGATATACGGCAAAGGCCCAGAGTAATAAGCAGATCCGGAGCGAACGCTTACGCTGGAAAATCAGCAGTGCTGGATTAACTTCCACATAGTTAAACTGAACCTATTTTAACTGTGGGAGTGTAAATTTAACTTTGTGGGAGTTAATGAACTGGTGCTTTCACCGCAAGGTCCTTGTTAACTCAAGCATGTCTCATGGTGGCCAGTGCCACTCTTTAATGCATCCTGTGAAGCTGGACAGAGTTCATACTCGGTTCAGCACCGCCGTTATTTACTTTGTTCCACCGCTCACACGGTTTCCTAGGCCTTCGTCATCGCGGTGATATAAGGGCATTGTCCAGGAGCCACATTCACGGTCACTACAATGTAGGCGAGTGATTGAGCCCTTCGTGTGATTGTGGCCTGATCTCGGCCTGCTGGTTCCCCCGCTGGAAAACCGTTGTGTTTCAACCCACACGGGAGACATTTAACGTGGCACAATTTAGGTTCGCTATTGTTCTAGCTGCTCATAATGACAGACTTGGCCACAATGAGAGTTTGAGTTCTCTGGGCCAACTTCTGAACGCACTTCAGCTTTTTATTCCCATCTATGGACGGTTCATACCACGCATAATTTGGCAAGCTCCTGGGAGATTTGGAGAGTAATCCAGAGAGCACGTTTCAGTGAATTTAGGGTTTGTTTAGAATAACAAAGTTCAGATATATTGAGGGTGACCCCTGTAATTAAACAAATGATAAATCTTGTTCTTCCAAGCAGCTCTCAATGTAATTGGAGAGCGAAAATTATTATCGTGTTACAAGACCAAACAGCCATAGTCGACATGTAACATATGGCTGAATACTTGGCAAAGACAGCTTTCTCACAGATTATGACATGCTATTGAATGCTCAACCAGAACGACATCTCATGGTCTGTTATTACCTTTACAAAGATGATATCATCAAGATGTAAATAAAAACCCTATTGCCTCATATTATAACATTAGGTTTGTGAGTCTTGGCCATAAACGTCAAGCGAATAAAACAAAGATTCCTGGACGTGTGCCGTTCCGCAATTACGTCCCCAATCAGAGAAACTACAGAACGAAAAAAGGTCAGTAGATCAGGGCCCATAAATTGCTCTCAGGTGTGCCTGTGGCTGGTGTCTTCCTGCCAATTATTACACCTCCATTAGACACCAGAGGAGGGATTTGACGAGGAGCTCAAGTTACCCAACTGGGCCACTACACCAGATGCTAAATGGGGCCCTGATACGAGTGCCAAGTCAGGGTTGGTAGATTTCAACAGCCATGCAGGCGTTTCCTGGCAAATGACCATTTCCATCCAGACGCGAGTTTCAGTGCAGGCAGAGGCTTGGCCAGCAGATAAAGGGCCTCGCCAGCCTGGGCAAACAAACAAGCGTCTGATTATTGCGGCGCACGCGTGAGCCCCTAATTCGTAATGAATTAACAGGGCTGCTTGCAGCACCGATAAGCTGTGGCGCCCCTGCTCCTGTTTTCTTAACTAATGCTCGCCCTCTCTCTGCCACTTTAATCAGCCAAAAACGGGCTGCAACGCAGGAATACAACGTCAAAGCAATTGCTCCTGCAGCCAATTCATACATCCTTTTGCGTGTTCGAAGGCCTGCGACCCACCAGGCGTTGGATCGCCGTATATTTTGCTTTGACGTGATCGACTTTGATCGGCCATGTAGATACACACACAAAGGTGTTAATAGACACTATGCCATGTGTACTACAGGTTGGAGCAATTACAAGTGGCAAAAAAGAGCTGATTTTTCTGCAGGTTTTTTTTTTACTGAAAGAAAGAGACAGAGAAACAATGAGTGGTGTTTAAGCATGCACATATTTCTGAGAATACCCACATGCAAAAACAGTTAAACTTGCACTTTCTCCACTCCTTTCTTGTCAGAGACAGGTCAAAGAACACATAAACGCTTCCCAGAGACTTCTTGCCAGACTGGGCTGAACTTTGTACCACTTTTCTGGCAAGGCTCCGAAAGCACTCACTCAAGGTTTTTCTCACGTCGAGGAAAAGTTAAAGCCGTCGATTGAAGTGTGTTATTATATGATTAGGGCTGGGACACGGTCGCGGCTTGAAAAACGCTTTCTAATGAGTCCTCTTAAATCAGTCAGCAGGGCCGTCTGGGCTCCGTGGCCATCGCTGCTCTACAACAACTCCTAAAAGCTCTGTTTGTGTTCCATTAGCGCAACTTCTATCTGCTTGTTTCCTTTTCCAAAGGACCTGGGGTTCCGGCGCCCTCGTAGCCCATGAGCTTATGCTGCCCTTTTCTGCCGCTGCTTGGTTTAGGTTGCGCCCATTTGGCCCATTTGTGGAGCGCAGGGGGCTGATAGGATGAACCTTGCACAGACCCTCCTGCCCTCTCTCTTCCCCCCTGCCCCGAACCCTGAGAAATCTCAGTGTGGAGGAACAGGAAACACTCGAGCATCAGGAAACCAGCTTGCGTTTGAGGGAAGCTGGGTTCCTGTTGTTGCCGGTTGTTGTCACCGTGGCTGTTTTGAAATGATTTTTTTTTTTATGGTCCCCTTGGATTCCAGAATAGCTACTGTGGGGCTACTGTTTATCGCATACCATTTCATCCAACGCGGAGGTTGCATAATAGGACAAAAGAAAAAGTCGCATCAGAACAGATTCTCAATTTTATGCTTTAAAATTGCATTATGCATTCCACTGTTCTAGGTGCCTGGAAATACAGTAGTTTAGTCCTGTATGCATCCCTGTTTAGTAAGATTCATCCTGCTGTATCCCGAGCAGCTTATCTTCGAATGCCTTTGAGAAGCAGAAAAACAGAGAACAGTTCAGGCTTCTTCACCCCAGATGTCTGACTGTCTCTCTTGCAGAAAGCCCGTTGCATATGGTACTTTGCCAATACAGATATCCAGCAGCATATTGCACTATTGATAATGGCTGACATGTCTTTCAATCAGAAAGCACAACAAAAAAAGCAAACAAACACAGAGGGTGACCCTGTCTAACGTAGTAAAAACATGGTCTAAGCCTCTCGTCTTCTAGCCACACTAACAAAACAACGTACGCACAGTTCGAGTCCATTTCTGCTGGTCAGCTCGAGTGTAGTTTGTGAAAAATGACACACCATTTTGCTGTGTCACTCTGAGCTGTCACGTCCTCAAAGGTTACCCCTGAAAATGAGATTTGTTTACCAGCAACATTAATCAGTGGGTTCTGGAAGCTTTGATGTATGATGAACTCATTGTTAATAGGTTATCAGTAGAGCAGCTTTAACATCAAAGGTGCCCCCTGAACATCTGGAAAACAAGCAGCGAGTATTAGCTAATTAGATCAGTGCCAGTTCCTCTCCCCTTTTGAACTTCCACCAATTCAGATCAACATTAAAACCATAATTATATTGCATTTTAGATCTTTTTTAAGAGGACAAACAGAATTAAGGGGCTTGATCGGTGGGGGGTGTGAGTTTTTCTTGCCTGTAGGTTTGGTTTGCTTAAATGTTTCCAGACGTTTCATGAGTCAAGTGCAAACCTTCTTCTCAGTAGTAGTCTTCTTCTTCTTTAGTCAGTGCAATCAGTGGCAATCTGTTACTTTAAACATTGTTGGCTTTTTATACTACAGCTGCATTGCGGTGAGAATCCCTTGCATTGGTCCAATCATGGCTTGATTCAGACAAAAAGCATATGAGTCACAAGAGTGCTTTTTGGGTTCAGCAAGAGATTTCAGGCAAATTGAGCAAATCTGTATGAATAGCCATCCAAGCCTCCAGTGATATGTATCTGGATGTTGCTGGAATTGATGTAACAGGACAAGTACAAGCTGTCACATTAAACATGTACTACCACCCATGAGCAGCTTCAGGTCATGCCAAGCCAGATCAGGTGTCCAACTAGCAAAAGTTAAATGACCTATGAGCTGGCCTGTCCTATACTACTACACTACTCTCAGCCGAGCATTATGATGTAATTGATATTGTAACTCTCAAAAACAAAGGTGCCAAAAGGGGTATTTGAGGTGATTTAGAACAACCATGTTGGCTCCTTAAACAGAACAATCAACAAATGGATCTTTAAAAAAACTATTTTGTAGTTGAGGTGGGCAAAGGCAGAGAATCTTTGAACAGTGTAAAAACCCTTCACATACTGTAAAACAGAGGTCACCAGTCTTCTACCTAGAGATCTACCTTCCTGCAAATTCAGCATGCGTCATTTAGCTAATCAAAGACATCAGCAGGTTATAATTTTGCAGTATAACAATAACAATAATAATAATATAATATTCAGTTGGAGTCAATTAGGGCTTGAGCTAAAGTGTGTGGGCAGGTAGATCTCCGGGAGCTGGGTTGGTGAGACTACTGATGCAAAGGTTCTACACAAATTAAAGGTCTTACCAAGAACTATATGCACAAGCCAAGAACAATTTAGAAAGCTTTATTTTTAATAGTGTGACAGTTTACCAGATCCTATCCATAAGCTTTCCAAACTGGAAGGGTAAAGGGTAGCATGTACTTCATTCAAGACCAGCCACCAGATCTTTTTAAACCGCCATGAACAAAACATGCATGGAGGAGAATGTCAATTCAGCAACATCAAGTCAGCTATCAGATGCCTAATGTGGGATGGGGTGAGAGGAAGGACCAGTCTACGGCTGAGGCATCACCACAGTTCCAAATCACCAAATCTCCTCACTTGGCAGCCCTGCATTTTGATTTTTAAGTAGATTGCTGTGTAACAAATACATCTCACATGCATTTGACTATATGTGCTGAAGCATACAGTCTGCGATCCCTGCATGTTTTCACCCTGCATCCAAGACTTTGCATCTACCACTGCCAAGCTGCAAAGCACCTCGCTGTGCTCAAAGCACAATTCTAAGCACTCAGCTATGTCACCTGACCATGCAGCCCCTGACAGGGCAGAGAGAGAAGTTGCATGTCTTATAGCTGTGAAGCTGTCAAGCCCTTACTGAGAAAGGGAAGAAAACATGCAAATCAAACAAAGAACCTGCTGGTGTTCTCAGAATATTGACTGGCCACCTCCAGACCTCAACATCCCCGAGGGTGTTTTGGGATTACTTGGATCATGAGAAGCAGAAAGTGCAAAATTGGGCAACAATTTACCCATAAATGCCACATGCAGAGGGATCTGGCAGAGACTCAAACCTGAATTCTGGCAGCAAGGATCAATTCCGCACTGCCAGTCAGTGTGCTAGTTCCTTATCGTCAGTTGGAAAAGCTTCAGTAAGCACTTCCAACTTATCTGGATCAGCAGTTTTAACTCAGCTTACAGCCATAACGTGATGTTGTTTCGGACCTGGTATGGATCACCTTACAATGGAATAGGCCCAAACTCAGGAACCAGCCATTTCAAATGCTTTTTGCCATTTGTAACTGTTGGAATAGAAAAAACTTTGAGAGCAGGACATGGAGGTGTAAAATTTCACACCCGTCTTTGGCATTTTCCCAGCAGAGATGTAACGCGTAACATGAGCTCGCAATTTCATTTTCATACCCATGTTACGGAGGCATTGCCAGTCAAGAGGATTAAGTTGTTTTCAGGCTGCGGGTGATTCGCCAGGTAGAACAGATTGGTAGCTGCTTCGATGCTGATAATGGCTCATGATACCCTTCTCTTTCTAACGAACGGCATAATGTGAAGTGTGCGTGTGTATGTGGAGGTAATCCGAATCGGCTGTGAAACCTGAGCAGGCTCAACCAACGGGATGGTTAATTATTCAAGGTGCTTTGGCTGAAAACTTGATCGGCTTAAGGATCCAGTAGGCACCCTGAGCACCGGAGCTTTGCAGGGTGACCACGATGTGGAGAGAGTGGCGTGCTGACCATGGTGTAACTGGAGAGCAGGCTTTTTGGGTGCCATGTCTGCTTAAGCAGGGAGAATTAAACATCCTGCCAGGTGAATGCAACCCAGTGAAGGATCTAGTTTAGGCCTGAAACCACAACAAGTGCAGTGAAATCAAGCTCGTTACAGCTCTGTGGTAATTGCAATTTATGACTTCACTTCCCTAGAATGAGCCACTAGAGAGAGAGAGAGACAGAGAGAGAGACATTTAAGCAAAACAGTTGAACCCCATAACTCTTAGAAATTACAGTTACCACCAGTAATGCTAAAGTACAGTATGTTGTAATTTGAAATGAATTATATCTCATTGATAGCTCATTAAAACAAGCATTGTTTTAGAAAGTGCAGATTCCAAGCTTTCAGTCCATAACACCCTAGTGTATATTAGCAGAAGAGGAGAGGATTTGACTTTCTTTGAAGTTGTGGTCTACAGTCTTGTTTTGCTTCTTTTTATATCCCTGTTATGTGTTTAGCATTTGTTGGCACTGAAGAAAACAGCACAAGTCCTCATACACATTGTAAATTAAATGTAAAGGTTAGTTCTTATGTACGATGGAATTAATCTGGTAATAATCATGTAATAACATTTAAATAGTAGAGCCAAAAAATACACTCATCGTCAAAAAGAATAATTGCATCCAGAAGGAAGTGTCAGATTGCAGTGCTATTGGGAAGGTTACCAGGAACTATAAATGATGATAAATTTAGACTGATACGGGCAATATTTATTGAGCTACACATACAGAAGTAGTGTCTCTCAGTATGGTGTCGGGCCGTCATGTTTACTAACACAACATGCCAGACGTCTCGACATAGAGTTCTAGAGGTTCCTAATGATGTCCTGCGATAATCCATCCCATGCAACAAGAATATTCTAATGCAGATTGTGCGGTAGGGGTGGAGGTGGAGTGACACCAGGCCTTCTGGACATGTGACATGTGACAACAAACCGTTCATCTTGGTGCTGACCACGGTGCCTCCACACATGGATTTGTTGGTCGTCTACACCAAGACAAAAGCTGGACTCATCACTGAAAATGACCCGCTCCCTTTCTGAGTCACTCCATGACAGTCTGGCACGACACCATTGCAGTCTTCGATGGTGCTGATGTGTTGTTAAGGGCAATTGTTGTAAGGGTCCGCGTGCATGTAGCCCTGTATCGTGCAGCCATCTGCGAATGGTCCTGTCACTAACAGGATGACTCATGGAGGGCATCACTGCTCAGTGAATGTCCACAATTGTGGCTGTTGTGTCTGTGAGGTACAGCAATAAGGCCCATCCTTGCTTACGCCACATATGTAGCCGAGCCTGAAACTTTAATCATTTACATGCCGATGTCAAACCTTCCCGCCATGTTTAATTCCTGTCAGTTGATTCCTTCTGGGTGCATCTATTTGCGCAACAATTTTTGTGGCAAGGAGTGTACCATCTAGAAAACCAAATTTAATAATAATAAAAATAACAGCATTAACATCCTAATTGTCTATATGTCCTTCTCATAACTACATAAGGCATTGTGCAAAAATCAGAGGCACCAAAGCACATCATCTAAAAGCATTTATCTGGGACATAGTGTTCGTAAAATCAACAGATATCAATAAAATAACACATAGTTTTAAAAAAACATTTCTTGTTTCCAAAAAAGTAGCTGATATCTTGCGGGTGAGCTTGAAAAGTAAAGTTTGGTCCATCACATGGTGATTCCATCACCAGCTCACTTGATTTAAGAGAATGAGGCACTGATTACGCAAACCAGGGTTGTGTTCAGCCCTAACAAAGCATAGCAAAATGTTTATTTAAACGGAAAAGGTGGTGCGTATACTCCGCCAAACACATGAGAAATGTGGGCCAAATGAGCTTGGTGGTGGCAGTGTACATGTCTGGGGGTGGTGTTTTCCTGGCATGATCTTGGATCACTGTATGAGTTTCTGAACTTCAGTGGGTACTTGGCCATCCTAGCAAATCATGTGCACCTATACATGTTGACCTTCTTCCCTGACGGTAAAGGTACCTACCAACTGGATATCACCATGCATGGGTGGTGCAGGAGTGGTTTTAGGAGCACAACGGTAAATTTGGTGTCCTTCCTTGGCCTTCTAACTTGCCCAATCTCAATCCACTGGAGCACATCTGGGAACACTTGGATCACCAGGTTCTCCATGCTGACCCACAACCACACAATCTGAGGGAACCTCAGTGCTGCAGTCGGAATAGGCTGCCTGCCTCCGCATACCTTCGGTCACCCAGTACAGTCACAATGTTTCGCTAGTGCCTTTTGAGCCAAGGGTAGTTATTCCCACTATTAGGTAGGTGATCATAATATTCTAATATGTCCATGTAGAGATTGATGTTGATTGGGTCAACAGCTGAGATACACCCATCAAATGAGATAAATCTACATCAAAGCCTATTGCTCACTGCTTCTCATTGTTTTGACAGAATGTGTCACCAAAATAGTGCACAACGTTCTGATGTTGAAAATGGTTCAGTGATGGTGTTTAATGACGAATACAACTAATTCTGGACTTCTGGAGGTGGAAATGGTTAAACAAGAGAGAACACTTAGAGATGTAAAATAACTACTTGTAGCACTTGTTTTATGAACCTTTGGAATTATAAACAGCTTCATAAATATTATTTTCCCACTTGGCTGAAATATTTGACCAGGACTTTAATAAAAAGTGTATCGTTGGTCCAACCTAAAAAAAATCAATTTGTTTCAATCAAAGTAATTTTTTAGTTTTATTCAACTACTTGTAACAAATTGAAGTAATTTGTTAGGTTTCCCTTTTTGCAGTGTACTATAGTTTACTATAGTAGTTTTGTATTCTTCAACAACTAATAACTGAATAATAAGTGGTTATACCATTGTCTTCTACAGTAACTACATGAAATACAATGCGAAGTTATAGCTTATAGAAGAGTGTAATAAAGTTTGGGTCCTGGCCATTTATAGGGATAAGTCTTTCAGTTAATAACTGAAAAAATAAGCCTGCAGTTTAAGGGGTTAAGCGTACAAATCTGCATCTCTCTTCTCCAACCTCCTTTCTTGCATGCTGCCAATGGCACCACCTCCCCATTGGTTAATTTGAGGCGAAAGAGAAAAAGGGGGTGAGCAGATCACAGGCGTTTGACCATCTGCTCCTGTTTTCCAAATATAGAGCTCCTCTTTCCCCATCGCAGGCCTCAATTTCATCACCCACAGTGGGCAAAAGACACCCCAGAATTAGCTTCCTTCTGCCTCACAGAAGAGGAGGGGCGCTGGCCCCCCAGCACAGCGCTGGGCTTGTGAAAGCAGCAATTTGTCCGGCCGCTGCAGTGGAAAGCGTCTCTCCCGCGCGGTGCCCTCGCGCTCACTCTCCTGCTGACAGTAAATTACTTGGTTCAGCAGAGCAAGTGTCGGTACAATGCAAGTTTGCCATCCGGACGACCCCCAGTTCTGAGGCAGTTCACGGTGCCAAGGCTGGGGCATCTGCTCCCAACTCTCTGCCAGTTATTCAGGGAGGCTTTCCCAGATCGTCCCAAATCTTCTGTTCACGTTTAGAGTCCATCCATGTGTTTACACACCACCGTTCAAAAAACTGGAATCATGACAAAACATTTTATTTGGCTGTTTTCAATAACATAAACCAATTTTGTTGTATTTTTGTTGTAAATTTTGTTGTATATTTTGGTTGTAAATTTTGTACCAATTTCTTACATAAAACGATTCCAATATGATGCTCATATGTGCATATGGGGGCAATAGCAGAATCTTTAATAGAACAATATAGAACCTTTTTTTTAATAAACCATCATAAATAACACAAAACCACTTACATTATACAATTAAATGGATCTTCTATACAGGTTTTCAGAACAACAACACATACAGGGGTGTTCAAACTCTCGCATACAACTGTATGTTACAAAGGCATTTCTTGAAGAACCCTTGAAGAACCCAAATTTAACATGTAAATAACATAAAGAAAGTATATTTTAACACTCTTTGGGGTCTAGTATTTTAATCCACACAGTGATTAATATGAGAAATTACTCCAAGCTTTTGCATATTAGTAATGTTGTAGTCATATCTAACTAGATTCCTCTCATTTGGAGTAAATTAATGGAGTTGGAATTGCTCTCTTCATACATTGGAGTTAATTAGATGATAGCTCGGTGTGCTGGTTTCGATGGGTGGGGCTGCCATAGCCTCAGGCGCTCACAAGTCTGAGGATAAGATGCCGCTCTTGATGAATATTCACACACATCTGGCTGTGTTGGTAAGATATCAGCGGGTGACTGGAGGTCTATGGATAGCCCACCGCTGTCTCTGGAATCAAACTGCTTCATCTGTAGTCCAGCCACGCCGCCTTGGGTTCAGTTAGATAGCCAAAGAGCAGGCGAACCAAAAAAAACCTGGTGAACTGAAGATCCAGCAGGTCACACATCATGCCTAACTGCATTTGGCGCTGGAACCTTTTAGATAAACCACTGGGTGGCCGAGGTCATATCAGTACAGGGACCAACCGAGCCTAGTGTGCAAATCCACACACATCTGAACCAATTCAGGCTGAACTTCACAAACAGTGGGGGCACAATGTGCTTTATTTGGAGAGACAAAATATAACTAAACAAAAAAGGGTTAAATGCATCATTAAACTGCTGAAAGAAAGTTTAAATGTATACCTCAGGTCATCAACGACCTGTGACTTCAGTCTCCCTCTTTTTTTGTCCATTTTGAAAAAATAGTTTCACCCACAAGGAATAAACCGACAGGAATGAAACTTGGTGGGTAGGTTTGACATCATGAGACATGTGAATGATTCAAGTTTCATTGGAATTCAGTTGGAAGAGGTGGAGAGGGGGTTGCATAAGTGGGATGGTCTTATAGACGTTTTAAGTGCCCTACCAGTTATGTGGATGCTACCATAGAACACTGTTGGCAGCAGTGGATAGAAGAAGGAACACACCAGTGACATGAAGGATCTGGGAGACCTACACGAACCATATAGAGAAAGAACAGTCTGACTGTCTGACATGCGCAGAGTGACCCAACAGCCATGATTGACATTCAGGCAGTCGTGCACCATTTGCAGTCGTGCACCATTTGCAGATGGCTGCACAATGCAGGACTACATGCACGCAGACCATTACGATGACTGCCCTTATCATCACACCAACATCACCAATGTGTGGACTGTCACAGAGTGACTCAGAATGGCAGCGGGTCATCTTCAGTGACGAGTCCTGCTTTTGTCTTTGTGGAGACGACCAACGAATCCCATGGTCAGAACCAAGATGAAAAGTTTGTTGTCACGCGTCACACGTCCAGAAGGTCTGGTGCCACTCCACCTCCACCCTAGGCCTTTTAGGACCTGAGACACATGACAACCAAGACAAAAGTGGGACTTGTCACTGAAGATGACCCGCTGCCATTCTGAGTCAGTCCATGACAGTCTGGCACGACACCATTGCAGTCTTTGGTGTCATTGACGTGATGTTAAGGGCAGTCATCGTAATGGTCTGCGTGAATGTAGACCTGCATCGTGCAGCCGTCTGCCAATGGTGCTGGCACTAACAGGATGACTGTTATTTGTGAAACTATCCTTTTGATGATGAGTACATAGATACTTATATTTTAATAATCTTAATAATTTTCAAGGCACTCATGAATTCCAGAAGGTCATCCGGTCAGCAGAAAATATTACTGCAAAACTGAGTATAGTGGTATTTGGCTGGCATGTTGATACCTCCTAACAGATAGCAGAACATCCAGTCCAACTTTAATGTCCATTTAAAAAGTGGACACAAATATCAACATCCTCATATTTTACTCCTAGAGACTTTGCTTACTAAAAGCACCAGCATTGCTTGAGAAGGAGCATTCATTCCCCAGCAGTGTTGATATTAAACCAGACAATATTCTATTGTCTCATATAAGCTTCTGAAGTAGATCACTATGGCAGTCTTTATAGGTTTTTGAAGAAACTGGTCATTCGAATTCCTTTGAGAAGACTCAATATTTGGATTGGATGATTCATAAAAGCCTTAGAACATTTTCTTTCCCATAAAGGATGACAGCATCAGTCTCAAAGGAGGCCACGGATCAAAGAGTATTTAGCACCCGCCTCCCACTGGGGCTGGAGCTGATCACATGAGGGGGAAAGAGATTCAGTCCAGTCCAATGGCAGAAGTATGTCTTGGCCTAACCCTTCTATCACTATACCATTTCCACTGTCGTCATTCCAGCTGTACTCACGGCTTAAGCTCCCTCTGATCCCAGATGCTTGCAAGCTGGTTTAAGATGGCTGACTGTTTTCTCTGGATTTGATCTGCGGCACACATGTAAGGGAACATTCAGGAAAATCATGAAACACACAGATCCAGCGAAGACAAAAGGCTAAGGTGTTTTTTTGTGATTTCTCCAGTCCCTCTCTGGAGATGAAAATCCATAAAGCCATAACAAGCTACCGTAATGCAGTGTACAAGATGCAGGCACGCACCATTTCGTTTATTGCCGTTTTATTGATCGGAATGACTTTCTGAGCAAGGCCTTGTAGGCATCATATGTGATTTATGAGTCTTTCTCCCACACTAATGGATGGAAACAAATGGAAGGTTGCGACACCATTCTGGCTAAATTGCTTTTATGATGGAAACTGAAAAGCATGTTTCATTATACCTGCATCAGAGGCTTATCGCCATCTTTTACTGGCCATTATATTTTACACCTTCATAACGGTGAGACGATGTTTGCTTCATTTGAACCATATCTCGCCACATGGCACTGCAGCCCTGGCCTGAGGACACAACTCTGCTTTGTTAGTTTGTTTGTTTGGTTTATTCACTGTATATTAAGTGACCCATATCCTACAGTTCTCTTGTCCTTTTCCCATGAGGTCCACTTATTTGTGTGTGTATTATATGTGATATGTGTGAAGCACATAATTCTAATTTTGTTTCTGTGCCATTAAGACCACTCCCCGGTCACCTAAATGAAACACCTGCCTTGTTCCAACAATGGTTGTTCATTTTATCAGCTACACTTTGTAGTTCTACAGTTACAGACTGTAGTCCATCTGTTTTTCTGTATACTTTGTTATCCCCTTTAGGTGCATCATTCTCCGCCCTACAGTGACACTGACGTGGTGGTGGCGTGTGTTGTTCTGGTACAGACGCTTTGTGTCCACTTCATTAGACACTCCTACCCATTAGACACTAACACACCACCACCACGTCAGTGTCACTGCTCTGCTGAGAATGTTCCACCACCCACATAATACCTGCTCTGTGGTGGTCCTGTGGGGGTCCTGACCATTGAAGAACAGGGAGTAAGGGGGCTAACAATGCATACAGAGAAACAGGTGGACTACAGTCTATAATTATAGACCTACAAAGTGCTCCTACATGGTAGGTGGAGCTGATAAAATGGTCATTGAGTGTAGATACATGGCAGGTGTATGTAATAAAGTGCTTTCTTTATTACGAAGAGTTTTATTAGAGTTTAATAAGACTGCAAGTTTTACGCTAAATAGAAGTTGAATATAGATCATAATTCATGCAGACAATGGTCTTGGCAAAGTGTTTACTGAGCATTATTACAATGAACAGTACAATCGATAATAATTGATTTTCACATAACAGATTGCCAATTATGTACTAACACAAGGCCCAAAACTTAATGCACAGGGAAAAAACAAAATAAATATTTGGAATTATATGGGCTTTGTTGAACAAGACCTTGAAGCTGGATTTTGCAGATTTTTCCAAATTGGTCAGCACCAAGAACAACAGTTTGTTGTCACACGTCACACGCCCAGAAGGCCTGGTGTCATATCACCTCCACCGCAGGCCTTCTGGACCTGGAGCACGTGATAACCAAGACAAAAGCAGGACTTGTCACTGAAGATGACCCACTGCCATTCCATGACAGTCTGGCATGACACCATTGCAGTCTTTGGCGATATTGATGTGGTGAAGGGCATTCGTTGTAGTGAGCCCATCAGACTTCACAGATTTTTCCAAATTCATTCCAATGATTAAATGACTGGTTTAATGTGAGATACAGATTTTTACCAGTTCAGATTTCTTTACAATGATGCTGATGAGAACCAGGGGTCATAATGTCAACAGCGCAAATATAGCCATTTTATTTCTAATCCCAAACCACCAGTTAACCTATGCGTGTCTTCTGACTTTGTATATGTAATGCTGATTATGGTTTTAAAAAGTGCTTTATTTTTTGAATCCTCCTCAAAACTATCGTAAATCAATGTCTCAGACATCATGCAGCCTATTCATAACCATTTTATTTAATAAAGTTCTGTGAGAGAGCTATTACTGGTATTACATTCTTTGGATGTCTAGTTTCTACCACCTTCAAACACTCTAAATGTCTTTGTTTACATCGTATTGATTAAATTATACTAAAAATATGCAAAATTGATGGAATTCTTTTCTCTTCTAAATGTATGAACGTTATAACAATCATTTGCATGTTTTGCTTCACACTGTAAGTGCAGTTATATCACAAAGAATGCTCAGTTCTAGAGAAACCCTCTAGAGTCAAATTTATTCACAGTGGTTGTGAAAGGATCCAGACATCTGAATAGTTTAATGCCTCTAAAAGCTGTTTCACAGAAAGTTGTTACCTGAAATGTACATGAATTTGCTGCCTGATTTCTGACATATTGTTTTATGATAGTTCTACCAGAAACACTCAACACCTGAAAGCAGCAGAACAGGAACATAAGTTGAAATAGTAATGAATGAATAAGTGGTGTAGCATTGCTTTTAGAGTCTTCCTGGCGGAACTTGCCCTAAACCCTTCATTTCTGCAATAAGGTTTTGGCTTAAAATGTATTTTAATTCCTTTTTTATTATCTGTACATAGTGGAGGGATACATGCAGGGCCCTGGTCAGCAAAATAGTCCAAAAAAGAAAACATATTATTTTCAGAGGTTTCCATCATCAGCATTACATATTTTATTATTGATAGTCTTTACTACCTTATATCTCTATTAGTGCAATAATACATATGCTGCTCTTGTTAATGTCTTCTACATGTTCATTTATGTACATAGACATACCTTGCTGCTCTTGTATTTTTTTTATCTCTTATAATGCTTATTAGTGCAATATCCATGAAGACTGCTCCTGCATATGTATATGTACCCTTCTCACTTTTATAACCTGTTGTTAATAGGTCTTCTGTAATTGTAGTTTATTTATTCTGGTAATATACGTCTTCCCAAGTGCAATATGTATAGTACTGTGACACTGCAATTTCTTTCAGGATCAAGTGTTCTTGTCTTATCTCATCTAAAAACTTAGAAGACTGCATAAGTTCACTTGTGGTTTTGGAGAGTAAATAAAATAGCTGTATTTGTGTTGTAGACATGGAGACTCCTGGTTCCCATCACTCTAGCGAAATCAGAGTTTGTCTACCAATCCTTCATTTCACATCAAACTACTTTGAATGAATCTGTTTACATCTCGAGGAGTGTGTAATACGGGAATTTAGAAAACTAGGTGGAATTCCTTGCTGATTATTATATACATGAAGGGTGGTCTGTGACTTTGCACAGTACATCATGACCAAGCCAAGACCAATTCAGGAGTGTACTTCGACTAGGGATCCACTTAATGTAGTGTAAATACCTGGAAATGAAATCTTCAAAAAGCAGAGCATTTATTTACCTGTCGTGACTCTAACTTTGAATGCGTCTGTGGTGTGAAATATAGTCTACATTTAAGAGGCATATTAGAGGTCATTCTGAGTGGACTTAATCTCCATGTGACATTTTAATCAGTTCAGAGTAAACTGTGCTGTGGTGTGTTTATCCTGGACTGCCGAATAATCAGCCAAAAAGGCACTGGAAGGAATTCCAAGCATCTACTCTTAACTCCGTGCCCTCATTTTCAGGCCAAATGGCACGGCTTGACAGCTGCATTAAAACAAAGATTTAAAGGAAAAAACCTAAACATGTCTTTGTACCATACGTCCACTCCCTGCAGAACCTATCCTCTCCAGCCAAGCTCTTTATGACGTCCCAGGCCTTGCTCTGAAAGCCTAGCTGTTCCTGTTACACAGCACTAATTCTCTCCACTCAGCCTAATTTGTGGATGCTGCGTGCCTCCTCCGAGCTGACGATCATCTTTTGCCGAAGCTTAATAGAGACGAAGCATCAGAGCTTGGCCTGCCTCATTTTGTCATGCTAATTATCACTTCTAATTAAGTGCTCCTGCGCCCTCGTGGGGCCCCCTTCATCACATTCCATTAACACGGCCTGGCACCTGCCACTGGCTTGGGCGTGTGTATGTGTGTGAGACGGCCTCAGGTGGGATCGTTAGGCCCGGCCTTGGTTGGGGCTGTGTTTCTGGCTAATCTCTGCTCATTTGGGGACTTCATGCCCGTTAGCAATAACACCTCAATGTCAATCAACCAGCACGGTTTGGTGAACGGCTCTGGCAAACCCTCACAAACCTGTATAGGTGACAACTCATTGGGTTAGCCTGTATAAAATATGGGGTTTGTTTTGCAGTTTTGCAGGTATACAATCGTGTGAGACTTGTATATGGTGAAATTAGCCTAATAGTGTTTTCCCCTTTAGTATTAGCTAGTTAACATCAAGATTTGTTTCCCATTCCCTGTTTTAGACTTACAAGCCTAAAAAAATCCCCAGATCACACAGTGGATGGTTATGTGGTAGGCAATTTATGTGCATAATTTGCTATTGTTAATAAAAGTTCTATGCTGGTTTCAATTAATTTATACAGTCTGCAATGGTTTACTCTCTAGGGGTTGAGACCTAGTTCATTCATATATCTTCTAAGCCACTTCCATACATCCTTCTAGATTGCAGGGGGTTCTGGAACCTAACCCAGCACTCATTGAGTGGAAGGCAGGAAACCATGGCAGGATGGACAGACAGACATATATATTCACCTAGGGCTAATTCAGCATCTCCAGTTCACCAGACTGCATGTCTTCGGACTGTGGGAGGTAACCAGAGCACCGGGAGGAAACGTGTGTGGGCATAGGGAGAGCATGCAAACTCTACACAGTGTATAGAGCTATTGCCTTACAGCAAGAAGGGCCCTGGTCGCCCTAACCAGGAATCAAACCCAGGCCCTTCTTGCTGTAAGGCAATAGTTCTACCTACTGTGCCATTGTGCCACCCTGAGATGCACTGTTACAATGTAATGTCAAATTTAATGGTCAACATCCATCAAAAAAGTTTAAATGCATGTAATAGACCTTACATATACTGTATTTTAAAATTGTGCCATTCTTAATGAAAATGGGGGTGTGTTACCTGAAAAAGCTGGAACCACACGCAAGGTGCAGATTTGGCTTTTGTTTGCCAGAATGCAGCACTGCAGCACTATTTAAGGTGAAGTAGAAAATTTGAACTAGAAGCTGGTGAGTACGAAGCTAATTTCAGTTTCACGCTAATGGTACCCACCATCTTACAACAAACAGAGACACAGAGAATTCACTCCATCTAGCAGCTTTATCAGACTTGTACTGCCATACATGTTTGAGCCACCAAGGCGAGAATCCAATTCTGAGCCAGAAGAGACTGACCCACCCAAGAATCAACCTTGTGCCTCTCAGTATGCAGCAGAACAGTACATTTTTTCTCACAATTATGCAAGTTAACAATATGTATTACTGAGTAGCGTAACCAAGCCAAATAAAGCTATCAGGTAATAACATGAAACAAAACATGTTTTGCAATTGAGCAGGAGAGCCGCTGAGGCTAACAATCATTTTACACCTATTTTTAGATCACTCCACTAGCTCCAGGGCAAATTCAGAATTCATTATAACCATTTAGACCATATACTTTGATTGTATATTATAGTATTATGGTTTGGACATTCAACAACTTCACTCTTAAGTTCCTTAAGTTCTTGGTTTGGACATACAATTCTAAAAATCCCTTGGATTGGTGTAGAACCTGTACATTATGTATCATATTTCCGAAAAACGGAACCTAAAGAACTCTTTTGGAGCTTTACTGGGATGTTAAAGGAGTGTACTTTAAACCATTCAGTAACTAGTACGAAAGTAAGGCATATGTTATAAAGCAAGGAGAGTAATGAACTGAAATATGACCCCACGTATGAGCTCTTAGTTCTGCTCCTGAACACATTTCTGACCTGCCCACTGGTGTTGTCAGTCAGTAGCACTGCTTCACCCACAAAGTGCCCCCTCACCATGGTGATGATGAAGGCAGTCACGTTTGCCCCAGGGCAGCATCAGCTGAGATAATTAAGCAATGAGGAGACATGTTGAATTTCAGTATCTATAGTACTGTGCATGAGGAATGAGGAAGAGGAGGTGTCAGACGCTCAGTGTCAATGTCATTCTTGCCTGATTGCACATACTGCTCATCTGTAGTTTAGGGGCACCAGCTTTTATTAAATAAGCATATTTCCTGAGCTGCACATCTCAATGTGGCCATTCCCCAGCACTCATTAGCACTCTTTCAGACATTTACATCAGTTTGTGTACTTGGTCTAATCATTACTGATTTATTCTTCATCCTACAATGATCACATTCATTGTCCATTTTATAAGGTATGCCTACAGTATAGGTACACTTTGTATATTTACAGGTACTAAATGTAGCCTGTCCGCTATTTATATAGCCTGTACTATTTATCAGCCCCCCTTTACTCTGTCCTTCAATGGAAAAGGGCCACCATAAGACCGGTGCTGATCAGATTGTGTTGGTAACACTTGAAGCATGTCTACATAACACATTCATAACATCTTACATAAATACTTCATAACTAATTCACTAATGTTTACATCTATATTCATAAAGTACACATGTTTCACATAGTATTAATATGGAGTATTATGCCATTTTAGTCTATATTTTCTGTGTATGGATCATTCACAGCAGTGATACAAAAATGGTAATCAACCATTTGTAAATGTAAATATCAACCATTTGTAAATATAGTGCTACATTGGTGTTGTTGGTGTTTAAAAACAATGTTCCAAGCCTCATAGCAGTACACCGCCAGTGGGATTTTCTGTACTCTTTACCTTTTCTTTGTGTTGTACTCATGTTACGACCCCCCTGGTTGTAATGACCTTTCTTAGTGTTCATCTGTAGCCACTTTGTCAGTTGTCCCCCTTTTTCGGTACTGTGGGCAGGTCAGTCATTGACCACCTGGAGGCGCCTTCCCATATAAAAGGTTACCAAAAAAGCCCACTCTCAGATTCTGTTATGACCTGCTCTAGGGTCAGGCTCTAACAGGCAGTCAGAGTGGGCTCTTTTTCCAAGATGGTGGCTTGGTAACAAAGAGGTTCCTGGTTCTGATCCCGGATGAGCTCCCAATTCTGTTACGGCCTGGTCTAAGGTCAAGCTATAATGGAAAGTGAATGGCCTTTCTCTACAGACCTGCTGCCAAACCAAACACCAGACACCGTTTAAACCACAAACTGCAGGTGGCTTTAGGGACGAGCATAAATAAAGCAACTAGGAGTTACCAAACTGTCTAAACCTGAAAACAAGCATGAAACAGAAATACAAATAGCGAACCTGCCTTCCTGCTGTAAAAATTCGGTGAAAAGGTAATTACAACAATCAGAGCAATCAAAGCAAAGCTAAATGGAGTGGAGTGAAGAGTGCCAGGCTGATTTGCGCATTCAGGATTCTCTGTCTTTTGCCATGACCTGAAAAACACCTGTCCAAACCATCTTATTCCACTCTACTTTGCTTTGCTTCGATTGTTTGGTTGTTACATGTTGTTAAAAGCTCTTTTGTTTGTTTTCAGGGTGTTTATTTTCTTCTCCTTGTCCCTGAAGCCGTATTCCAAACTGAAGAAAATGAACCTGCAGTTTCTGGATTAGATGGTGTCTGGTGTTTGGTTTGGCAGCAGGCCTTGGGGAAAGACCACTCCTACTTTCCGTTAAGGCCTGACCCTAAACGGGGTTGTAACATATGGGTTCTGAATAAAAGAGATGATTGGCGTCCATGGCTCTTAAAAAATCAATGTCCAGTTTATTCTGCCTCTGCTCTAAATGGCAAAAGTGTAAAAAAATTAATTCTTTAATTTTCTGTTGCTGCCCCTTTGAAAACAACTGAATATCTGATTTGTCAATACTAACAACTATTAGCAAACAGCAGGCTCATGTTAACAAACCTTCCTTACATAAGGTGACATATTAAACCTGTATTATACCATATTATACCATATTATACCTCTTTTCTCCAAGTTAACACAGTTCCCTGGGCTCCTAATGAAATGTCTTTGACTTGCTTTCATTAAAATACTACAAAGATCACAGCACCTTTCTCACCCTGCCTAAAAATCCCTGTTCAGGATGGCCGGTTTGAGTGTCTGTTCCTTTAAATTATAATGAGCCACCACTAACCCCGCCCTCTTCTTCCACAGGGTGTGCTAATGCGAGTACGGCTTTGGGCCACCGTAGCAAGAAACACTCTGGAGACATTTACACCTGTTCTCTCATTTTACTCTCATGTTATGTAAGTGTTGATATGGTGAAGTTGATCTTCCTAACAATTAGCTAACAAGCTAATAGCATGGAGCCTGTAACGTCAAGAACTTTCTGACCACTTTGCATCCACCACAAATCTGAAGGCTTCTTATTCGCCAGATTCATGTTTTAATTTTCCCATTCCACCTTAAATGGTGCAACAGTTAACAGCATTTGCCAGAGGCACCAGAATGTAACTGCTGCACCATTTAAGGTGGAACGGGAAAAAGGAAGAAGCTGGCGAATATATGACTCAGGCTTTGTATCAGACACACATGTACAGGTTTTTGTCGACTACAGCTGTAACGATGCCATCAAAAATAAGCTATCCACTCAAGCACAGTCGGCAACAGAGCAGGTCCCTTGATTAGCACTTAGCTTTCACATAATGCTAGCAGCTCCGGCACTTGCTAGAAGAAAATGGTGCCCTGTGACAGAGGTGGTTCTGAAGTTGTAGGTGGAACTACTAATGGGAGGTGGTATTATTCTATTGAGTCGCTTCTTGGAGTAGGAATGGGAGGCAAATCGGAATGGCTTATTGGATTTCATGTTTTCTGACTCACAAAAAAACTACTGGGTTGTCTTATTTCAGAGTTGGTAGGCACTCCAGATATCCAAATAGAAGCACACAAGCCCTGAAAAAGTGAGTTTTTCATAGTATGTCCCCTTTAAAGGGCCGAATGAACAACTTTGCTTAATCTGTTGTAAGCATTTCTATTTCTCTCAGTGTCGCAGTAGTCTCTAGGGTCACATTTTACAGTTTAAGAACTAGGGAAAATCCTTTCTGGCGCTCCATCTTGAGGGGGAACTTTTCTTGAGAAACCCCTTTGGGGTGGGCTTTTTGTGGGTGGGATGTTTTTAATGATTTTTTTTCCCCACTAGCTGGTAAATGCAGAATGAAACCAGAGCGATAATCGTACTGTTTGGCTATAGATCAATCGCTAGGATTACAGTTAGGAATGGCTGATGGCATTACCAGTGGTTGTATGGTGAATTTGCATAATGAATGCTTACTATACAGAATATAATTGTATAATACAACAAACAACATTACACTCTAGTTTTAGGTCAGAATGCACCTGTTATTTACAAGCAATTATGAAAATCAAACATTACTTGGCAAATAATGAAGGTGAGGTGTCCTCAATGAGCAATGCATCAAAGCCAGATGGTTCCGTTCCCATGTTTTAGTGGCTGTAGTGTGGAATGAATTATGTGCTTGTGTTTAGGCTGCACTTTCAAACTCACTCAGCTCCACCAACCTGTTTCTCTGCGCAAGAAACAACAAAAACTGCAAATGTCCCAGCAGACGTTTCCTTTCTCAGGCCTGGAAGGACTATTCATTGCTGGATGAGTTAAACGGCTCAAGATGAGGTTTAATTAAATGAGGCACGTGGGTCTCCAACACAGCGCAGATAAGGATTGAGCAATGAGGCTGGAGTGAACCCTGCTGCGTTCCATGTGTTTACTACTCAATTAGAGGAGCATCCTGGTGGATATCCTCCTGTCTCCTCCCGTCCTCAAGGATGTGTGTGTGCGTGTGTTTGTGTGTGACTGCAGAAACCAGATAGGGACTTGTTTTTGCCTGCTACCCAACCGTGTGACAGGGCCGAAGGCCCGACTTGCCTAAAGCAGTGTTTTCCACGCCAGATATTTGACACTTTCGAAGGCAGCTATCTGCAACAAGCATATACTTGCATATGCAGCCCTATGGCTTGAACTCCACTATCATTTTACCTGAGGCGCATTCTTTTTTTGTGGTATCTCGCCTCCAGCTGTTGTTCTTGTCACCAATCCAGCATCATCCATCCATTAGCTGAGTGAAATCTCAGCATCGATCACCGAACAGAAAACCACCACAGCTCTCAGAACAGCTCGGACAAACCCTTGTAAAGCATTAATAAGCAGTTTTGAAAGCTGGGCAAATTTGCCTTCTGGAAGGACACATCTTTTCATAACAGTATTGTTTTCCACTTAGAATTGATTCTTTTATTAAATCATATAGAGAATCAGAATGATCATAATGCACTTTCCATAACACTTTCCTACTTTCGACGTCAGCATCGTGTAGCTCATGAAGGAAGTCATGTTTTCGTGGCATTCTCTGGGCCCAATCATCCGTGTGGAAGGCACTCTCAACGGTTTGGGTATGAATCCATCCTTAGAGATTACGTATACCCATACATGCTGATTGGCTTCCTTGGGGTGGATGGGATCTTCCAGCAAGACAATGAGACATGTCACATGGCTAGAAATGTCTGACGCTGGTTGGAAGAGCATGACCAGGACTTTCAAGTACTACTCTGGCCCCCTAATTCCCCAGACTTGAACCCAACTCAGCATCTGTGGGACCACTTTGATCGTTGTGTTCTCTCTATGGATCCTCCCCCACGCACCCTCCAGCAACTGTGGGATGCAGTGCAGCCAGCATGGCTCCTTTCCAACATATATGTTTAGTATTATTATATGTGGTATTATAGTATTTTACAGTAACTATTCTATGATTAATTATCATGAATATTGTATTCATCATTGTAGGTAGTGTCTTTCTGTATAAAGATTTTTACTGTGATCTTTTTTTAGCATTTAGTTTATAACAATGAATCACAAGATATCAATCGCTTTTCTTAAAGCAGAGTTTTGTAATTTTAAATGCTTGTAATGTTTTTATAGTTGTTAGCCGAAAAACATGTATTTCCATTTTTGTCAATTTTTACTTGTATGCATCATTTGAACACAGCAGCTGCTGTTTACATTGTGTGAGAACAGAAGTGCTGTTTACATTCATGATGAATGGATCAGCAGAATTTACCCAAATTGCTTAGAAAGAAGTCTGGTTCCATTGTCTTACATTCAAATTAAATTAGGTTTTTGGCCTCTCCCGTAAAGTTGCAATTTTGGAGATACTTGTTTTTCTTTGGAAAGTGATATAATGTTGCTGCATTTCTACTGTAGCATGTACAAACACAAAACTGGCAGCCTTAGATAGTTCCTATAAAATAAAATACCGGTTTGGCAGACGACAGCAGGATTAATAAAAACCTGTTATTGCACATAAGCAAGTTTTTTAGTCATTATCTGTGATTGTGAAACAACTAAACAAACTGGAATTTCCCAGAAAATAACAGAATATGATTCAGCAAATGAGACAAGTTTGAAATACACACAGAATGCTTTACAGGCTAACTGAATGACATTCAGGTTAAAAAAGCTGAAGCTAACACACAGGTTTAAGAGTTTTATCTCTAACGCCAAAGGGTACTACTTTCTGAGGCGGAAGGAATTCTCAGCATTAAAGCACATTTAATACAATGTTTGGAGCTTATTTGCTTTACTCTTCTCTTGGAGAACTGTTATGTAAAAGCAACATTTAAAGTGGTGAGTTTTTGCAATTGACAACACAGCTGCAATGATTTACTTTATTTACTTTCAGTTCCCAGTACAATATAGCACCTGCATGACACGTACATGTACACATTATATCTCTCCACCCCCTGCAGCCCCACCGTCATCCCTATGCATGTCCAAGGCCATGCAAGCCAACAGTGGGATACTACAATATCACCAAGGATATGAAGAGATGAGGTGCAAAATGATGCTTTAATTTCAGGTTGACTGTAAGACTTATTAATTATACATCTAATTATTCAGTAATTACTATTTTACAGTAATTACAAGCCCAGTAACTGTGAGAGTTTGTGCCTACATATGATCTACAACACTTTCAGAAGTTGAACTAAACAGAGTAAGCATCAACATTTTCATTTCACTTCCAGAAGCTTTTTTATCAATATGAAATCTATACCATATTCAAACACTGCAGCAAGCTTACTTAATAACACATGAGAAACCCAACTATATTACTCCAATTATTAGATCACTCCACTGGCTGCCAGTCAAATTCAGAACAGATATTACTTGGAGTTTGTTTACATGTTTGTAAAATGGTTAATGATATTGTTTCTGAACACAGATCTGATGTGCTCACTGTGTATAAACCAAACATGACAGATACTGGTCTTGTAGTTGTACCTGATCTAAAACAACAAAGGAGCCTTTTTTTCCACTGTGGTTGTATGGTCACGTGCATAAAATGACTTAAGTGACTTTTGGTCTTAAGTGTTTGTTTCAACTTTTTTTTTGTTTGAACTTTTTAAAATCTTTTCAGGGATTTTTTAAAGTGGAAAGTGAAAGAAATCCATGGCAACTTGGGCTTTAGACCTTAAGTTTAAATGTAGGTCTTGGACATAATGTAAAAGAATTCTGCTTCTTAAAAAAAGTAGGTAACTGGTTTACCCTAAAATGTTGGATTTATTGAACTTACAAATAGTAAGTTAATGTAGATAATTCTCGATATATACAATTTAAATTATAAACCAAGTTTAAAAGCTGCATCACTGTTTACAGTAAAAATTTCATTCGCAGCTTTAAAACGGTTTTGCTTAAGCATTTCTCACTTACATGCATGTTATGTGCAAGCATTATATTATATGCAAGTTGCACTGCTGTGTGGAGTGTGGAGTGCTACCACTGTCTCCTCCTATAAAAGCAAACATACGATCTTCCCTTAGTGAGCTAATCAGGAATGATAAGATTCACCTGTTGCAGGTTGCATTGGCGCAACAGCATAAAAGTTAACAACGCAAATTGCCTGGATTAAAAAAATGTGCACTGGATGCAATTTGGGATGAACATCATTGCATCAGTAAAATCTGATTTATTTATATATAATTATTACTAGATGCCTTATGACCTTGATAGTTAGAAATATGACCAGTAATTTTATATTTAGTTTGGTTCCTCTTCTATAAACTGTTTCTTATGCACTCTTTCTCATCTCCACTGATGTCAGGGGGCATTTCTTGTCTCAGCCCAGTCAAACACGAGTTAGAGGCGTGTCTGGTTAATTTGAGAGGAGGCTTGCTTGCAGTTTGTGCAGGCAGCACAAGCGTCCTTGGGTATGTGAAAGGTGCTATAGAAGTTGAACCTATTATTATTATTATTAGCACAGGCAACATGGTTTGAGTGCTGAGGGCTCCGCCTCTCCCTACACCTCAGTTCCAGCTCTGGTTAGCCCCGGTGATACCGCTAGGCAGAAAACCGGTGAGCAAAGTATTGCTACTTTTTTTCAGGCCCTACTGGCTAACAGTTTTGCTCATTCTAAGCCAATAACTGACACCATCACCATATTTATTTAATAGTGTTATAAGCTATATTTTATCTCGTGTCAGAGGCTTTTGTAGGGGTGAATTGCATTGTCTCACATACATAACCGCTTCAAATATATCTTTAATTTAGTGGAGCTGCACATCCCTAATGCTAATTCCTAATTCCCAATTCCAAGTCTCTAGGGCTATTTAGTAAGCTGCACATGCACTCCGCTTTTTTTCAGTGATTGCACGTTTCTAGTTCTATGTTTTTATAGATCTGTTTGTTCTTTTTATGTTCTGTCTTTCTGTCATTTGAAATTAGCAAATACTGCTTTTTAAAATGTACCTTTGAACCGATATCAAAAGCTCAGGGGCTTCTTCACATGTTTCAGAGTTTTACTCCCTCTTGCAATATTTCATGCTTTGTTTTTGTGCTGCACATGAAGCTGCATTAAACATATGGAAAGCGCTATACGAGCAAAGTTTATTATTGTTATCATTATTAACAAGGAAAATACAATGAGCGCATTTTCTGCACGTTTCCCAGAAAAGCAGTGATGGCTTTGCTGTTATCTGTCCATGGAGAAAAACACACACTTTGGCCATACAGTAGGTGTGCCTTGTTTTCCAGGAAACTGATCAAAGCCTTCCTCTTCTCACGGATCAAAACGCCACCGAGAGATATTTATTGCCGTGTTTGGCGTTCCTGCCGACACGTCCTCGCTGGACGGGGAAATGTGTGTGTGTGTGTGTGAGCTGGAGGGCCCCTGACTTGGGGGGCTGAGCCTGACAGTCTTACACACTGTCCCTTCACACACTCTCGCAGACCCTCACAGTGGCTGACATTCATCTTTCACCTCCACGTACTCCCTGTGCAGCTAAATGCATCACGCCCAATACATTTTTAGACCTGTTTTGTCCTTTGACTATACATTCCATTGTCATATGCTGTTACACAATTATGCAACAAACTGCGCAGTCAAATAATAATGATGGTGACATTACGGTTACAAACCCTCTTAATCCTTCAACATCACTGCTTTAGGAACCTCTACAACTCCATGTCAAGACGTCTGGCATGTTGCGTTAACAAACATGGCGGCCCAACACCATACTGAGAGACACTACTTCTGTATGTGTAGCTCAATAAATATTGTCCATATCAGTCTAAATTTATCATCATTTATTGTTCCTGGTAACCTTTATCTTCCTTCCCAATAGCACTGCAGTCCAACACTTCCTTCTGGGTGCAACTATTCTTTTGATGATGAGTATATTTAGGTATGCAGCTGAAGGCTGAAGATATGCTGTATATCAAGTAGATATTGTATCTTTAGACTGTACGTAGTAGAGAACACACAGAGGTTAAGACTTGGCAACAGTAGAATCGGGCAAGCTGGGCAAGCCCCATGTTGGACTGTGCCAGGCAGCTGTGTGGTGATCTCAGTGTTAGTGGACAGGAATGATGTCTCAGTGGGGTTCACTCTGTTTAAGGAAAACAGGAGTAAGGCATGCGCTTAGGTCGCGTTATTGGGCTAAACGATGTAAACCCTGTTATTGAGGAGTTCATGTTTCTAGGAAAAGGAGCACATTCTGTCAGTCTATAGCTCATTCTGGTTCTTTCCTCCGACTCTTTTGTTCTCTCTGTCTTTCTGCTTCTCTTTGTTTCTCTCTCTGTTGCTCTCTCTCTTTCTTTTCTTTCACTTTTTGATATAGCTCTCCTGGACTTTCTATCCACCAAGATGTGCAAAAACCTGAATAGGAAAGCATCCAAATATCACAAAAAGAGATTTTACACTAGGACGAGGTGGAAGAGTTAGAATATCACTAAGTTCAAATGTGAAAGAGGTTGGTGGATATGGGTTTTTGAATAAACAGTGGCATTTTAAACCATAAAGTCATCTGATTTCATTCAGCCTGGTCTTTTCGCTTGGGATGCAATTTAGGCACAATGGTGAACTGCTGTTATGCCTACGCCAAACCTTTCAGCCATGATCCTACAGTGGCCAGCTGGTATAATGCAGTGGCGATTCTCTATCAGTTGGCTCGAGTGCTTGGTGACTGGAAAGATTGGCTGTACAGATGGTCCAGGTGTGGTGCACAGCAATCAAAGGCTGCTTTTGACATTCTGACAATGGTGATATTAAAAAGGTTTGTCCTCTTTTCTGTGTCTGCCTTGATCCCTTTCTTTATCTCTTTTTTTCTATTCTTTCCTCTCTCTCGTTCTGTGTTTCTGTTTCTGCCTTAGGTGTTCTCCTCGTCTCCTTTTTTCTCTCTGTCTTTTTGTTGCATTATTGCTCTTTTTCTTTTGTCTATTTCCTATTTTCTCGTTGTCTGTCTGGTATCTCTCTCTTATTGTCTCTCTTTTTCTTTTCTCTTTATCTTTCTGTCTTCTCTCTCTTCTCTTTTCTTTCACTCTTTCTCTCTCCCTTTTTTCTTTTGCTCTCTTTTTGTTTTCTTTTTCTAGCCCTCATTTTTTCTTTCTTCTGTTTTCTTTCTCATTATCTCTTTCTTTTTCTCCCTTCCTCTCTCTCTTACTTTCTCTTCATCTCTGCTTCTCATCTCTTTATTTCTTTTGTCTCTCCCTTTCTTTCACTTTCTCAATCTCTCTCACTCTCATCTTTTTTCCTTCTTTTCCATTTTTCTCTTCTCTCTTTTTCTCTCTTGATTAGTTTTTTCCTTACTCTTTACCTTCATCTTTCATCTATCTCTCTCATCTCTTTCTCATGTCTATTTTCTTTCTCTCATTTCTCTCTTCTTTCTCTCTCTTTCTTACTCTCTCATCTCTCTCTTTCTTTCTCTTTCTCTTATCTCTCCCATCTCTTTCTTTTTCTTTATTCTCTCCTCTTTTCTCTCTTTTTTTATCTCATCTCCTTTTCTCTCAATCTTTCTTTGATCTCTCTCATTTCCACTTTCTCTCATTTCTCTCTCATCTCTCTCTCTCAACCTTTCTTTCATTTCTCATCTCTTTTCACTTTCTCTTATCTCTCTCTTTCTCTCATCTTTTTCTCCTTTTCTTTTCCCTTTTATCTCTCTCTCTCTCTCTCTCATCTCTTCCTTTCTCTCTTATCGCTCTCTCTTTCTTTCATTTTATTCTCTCATCTCTAGCTCATTCTTTCTCTCGCTCTCATCTCTCTCTCATTCTTTCCCTTACTCTCCCTCTCTCTCTCTCTCTCTCTCTCTATCTCTCTCTCTTTCTCTTACAATCACACACATGAACAAACACTCTCTGGCACCACAAAAGGGACATTTATCACCATGGTGACAACCGCAGAGAACAATACCCACTTTTGGGAAACGGAAGGTCTTCTGTGGCAGATATCATGTTTGGAATATGTTGGGCTTCCTCGTAGAGGGCAAAATAGGTTAGTCTCATGAAATCAAAACGCGATGGTAAATAGCTCCGTGGCCTTTAGGTTTAGCAGGAATGGGAATTTGTCTGCAGAACAACGTTATCTTCAAACATATAACCACAGTCTTGTAGAAGATACAGTTTCTCATCAGATGGGACTCTGCAGTAGACAACACAGGCATAAGTGAGATTTTTACAGAGCCCCTGAAAGAACACAGAACATTATTTGGTGAACATCCAAAACTATTAGCTGAGCACCAGATAGTATGTGGTAAGACACTGATACTATGAGGTGTACCATAGATACATCAGGTGAGCACCAGATATAGACATGAGGGATATTTTTGATAGTATCTAGAGCACACCTTTATAGTGTATGGTGCTCACTACATCTTATCTGGTGCTCACCTGAAAGTATCTGGTGCTGACCAGATTTTCACCTAATAAAAAAATATGGTGCATTTTGGATTTTTTATTGGTCCATTCACCCTGAAATGTTCACACAATGTAAAAGCAGTTGTATGCATCAAATGCACATGGAAATGATGTACACATTGGAATGAAATAACTACAGTGTTTCACCATTTTCCATGGTAATGCATGGTTTACTTGCGGTTTTGCAGGTGATATTTTGGAGGGAAAATTCTGTGTGTGAGTGTTTTATCTGAATAGCAGCAGGGCCACTTCCCATGGCATGTTCAGAGGGCCCTGAGCTTCCCCTGGTCAGCTCCCTGGAGACGGTGGGCTTCAGGTCTGGACATGTGTATGTGTGAGTTCCCCCTGTAGATTACACCCTGTCCTGGTACAGTCTCTCCTAGCGCTCCTCCACCCCTTCGTTGCCCTCTCCCACCTCTCTCTGTTTATTCAGCCACNTAGCAGGAATGGGAATTTGTCTGCAGAACAACGTTATCTTCAAACATATAACCACAGTCTTGTAGAAGATACAGTTTCTCATCAGATGGGACTCTGCAGTAGACAACACAGGCATAAGTGAGATTTTTACAGAGCCCCTGAAAGAACACAGAACATTATTTGGTGAACATCCAAAACTATTAGCTGAGCACCAGATAGTATGTGGTAAGACACTGATACTATGAGGTGTACCATAGATACATCAGGTGAGCACCAGATATAGACATGAGGGATATTTTTGATAGTATCTAGAGCACACCTTTATAGTGTATGGTGCTCACTACATCTTATCTGGTGCTCACCTGAAAGTATCTGGTGCTGACCAGATTTTCACCTAATAAAAAAATATGGTGCATTTTGGATTTTTTATTGGTCCATTCACCCTGAAATGTTCACACAATGTAAAAGCAGTTGTATGCATCAAATGCACATGGAAATGATGTACACATTGGAATGAAATAACTACAGTGTTTCACCATTTTCCATGGTAATGCATGGTTTACTTGCGGTTTTGCAGGTGATATTTTGGAGGGAAAATTCTGTGTGTGAGTGTTTTATCTGAATAGCAGCAGGGCCACTTCCCATGGCATGTTCAGAGGGCCCTGAGCTTCCCCTGGTCAGCTCCCTGGAGACGGTGGGCTTCAGGTCTGGACATGTGTATGTGTGAGTTCCCCCTGTAGATTACACCCTGTCCTGGTACAGTCTCTCCTAGCGCTCCTCCACCCCTTCGTTGCCCTCTCCCACCTCTCTCTGTTTATTCAGCCACATCCTCCACCACTCCAACCTAGTAAAGCCACACACTCATCTGTATCACTCCCTCGCTCCAAATGCTCAGCCACTCCTTCCATTTAGGCAACAGAGAGCGGGATGAGGAGGGAGAAGAATGCTGTAGATTTGACCCCTGCTGCTTAAATAAATATATACTGTCACTGTCATATAGAAATGACCAGTGGAAATGCTCAAAATTACTATAAGATCATGTTACGGCCCAGAGGTCAGAGCAAATACGATTAACCATTTCTGAGATACAAAATGTTGTTACCACAGTGATAAGAAAGTACCTTACAGCAGAGTAGAGATAGGAAATGGGATATTGCAGCATACAGTATAATGTTTAGAACATAATAATACATAGTAATAAATATCTTCTTTATTTCTTCTAATTACTTCTTTAATTCTTCTTGTTCTTCATTTTTCTTAGAATTAAAATTCCTAGAGTTGTTGATGCCAACTTTAGCTCATTTATAATATATATACATATATATATATATATATATATATATATATATATATATATATATATATTATATTGCCAATTACAAAAATAATAGAATACAATCCCTTATACACAGGTCAGACTAAATTTACAGATGATCCCCAGACACTCAAGTTATTAACAAACTATCTGATGAAACTTGTGTTGAAGTCAGTGTTGGAGTTAAGGCTAGATTTAGGATCAGGTTTAGGTATCAAGTTAAACATAAATTTAGATTATGATCAGGTTTACATTTTGGGTGGAATTTAGATTATGTTTTCATCTTGGGGGTTAATTAAAGGTCTGTTCAGGTTTTGATTTAAGTTTTGGGTGGAAGGTAATGTTAAAGTTAACAGGATAATATTCTGTTCAGGACTGTGTGAAAGTTTAAGAGTGGATAGAATGAAAAACTGTATTTTCATCATCATCTAACTAAGTACTAAGAATTGACATACCATGATCCTCCAACACTTTGGTCTCCTCCTTCAAATACCAATCCTGTGTTTGTAAATGGGGTCAGCAAAACAACCTGATTGTGTCTGAACACACAAGACTGTTACGTAACAGTCCTCACACCATCCAACATTATACCCCCAAAATAAACGTATACCAGCTAATGTTCCAGCACAGCAGAAACCACAGAGCAAATATGTGCAGAAATCTACCATTCCAGGCTGTAAATGGGGATATCTGCACTTTTCAGGCCATCTCTAAAAATCTGTCTGCGGACATAGATGGTGTTCACCTTCAAACAACACTCAACTAGGCTTCCTGTTAACCAGCTTCTAAATCAAATGTTCTGTTTCACCTTAAATACTACAACTTGAACAGGTGCCAACATACTGTGCAGATTCATACTTTCCAGGCTGAGAAGGGGGTGTTAACAGTTTTCATACCATTTCCAAGGAATTCTAAACAGTCATAGTTGATGTTGGCTTCCTATTTGCCAACTTCCTAATCGAATGTTCCGTTCAAGAGTATTCCATAACACAGTGACCAAGGAACATATTCTAGAATGGTGTGAATGGAGGAGAACATTCTCCAACAGAATGAGTATTGTAGAACACTGCTAACGGGGGAAATTTTCTAGTGTGCTGTGAAAGCAAGAGAGCATTGTATGGTACTGTGAACAGAGAAGAACATTCTAGAACATTGTTAATGAAGGAGGGCATTCTACAACACTGTTAACAGGGAAAATGTTCTAGAATGGTGTGAATGGAGAAGAACTTTACAGATCACTGCGAACAGGGAAGATTATTCTAGAAGAGTGTAAATGGAGGAGGGTATTCTAGAACACTGAACAGGGGAAATATTCTAGAATGTTGTGAAAGGAGAAGAATTTCCGGAGCACTTGAAAAGGGGAGAATATTCTAGAAGAGTGCAATTAGAGGAGCGCATTCTAGAACACTATGAACAGGGGAAATATTCTAGTATGTTCCGAAAGGAAGAGAACATTGTAGGGTACTGTGAACAGAGGAGAACATTTTAGAATATTGTTAATGGATGAGAACATTCTAGAACAGGAACATTCTGCTAACAGGAAAAAATTCTGTTATCATGTGAATAAAGGGGACCATTCTAGATCACTGTGAACAGAAGAGAGCATTCTAGAAAATGTGAATTAGAGTGAGTTAAAGAGGAAGAATGTCCTTGAACAATATGAATGGGGAGAACATTCTAGAGAATCCCAGTAATCATACACAGGTATGAGTTTGTTGGTGTTTGTGGAGTATGTTGACTTTGGCACGCTCTGGGCTTTTATTCATTACATTAACAGATGTTAAGAACATTCTGTCCTTCTCCTATTAAGTTACCATTTCTCCGATAAACCCTCTTCTCATGACAGTGATATTAAACAGAGAAGGTTTTACTTGGTTTCCCCTCACTCTCACACTGGCTTTCTAGTTGTGATATGCAGCACTGATAATGTCCCCACACTCCCACAGACAGGAACGTGGAGCAAGAGAGAACAGCAGCTTCACTGGGGACAAGAGGGCTGATTAGCCATGCTTGAGCAGCCCCCCGCTCTAAAAAACAGCTAATCCTCTTCCATAGCTGCTCTGGGGTACATCCATCTCTATATCTCCTCAAGTGGCCACCATTATCTGGACCCAATCAAAGCGGTAATCATGGGATGACAAGCTTCTTTTTTCACTGGCAAGTCTTATTCTGCTTAGAGACCCTTTAGGCCAAACCACATAGAAACCTGACCCCCACCCCCCCTTGCCCGACCACTTACCAGACCCTGTAGTTGATTGATGAAATATTCATCCTTTTGAGGAACCTGCAGCACATGCTCACTAACACCATCGGATGTCTCATTTCGCTGACAGATGATAATTAAGAGGGAGAAAAACCAGGAGAGAGAAAGAGAGAGAAAACGTGAGAGAGAGAGAGGGGGAGAGAGAGAGAGAGAGAGAGAGAGAGAGAGAAATCTATACACATGGTTAGGTTACAGGACACACTCTGTAAAGATTCTGAAATGGTTCTTGGCTTGGATGTATAATTCCAGGAAAAACCTTGAACTGATAATAGACCCATTACAAGGAGATTCTTTCAAAGGATCTTCACAACCAACACATTTCCTCCATTACAACAAAGATCTCTGAAGAGCTGCGCACTGAGAGGTTCTTTGGGGAACCTTCAGTCAAATGGGCCCAAAGAACCCTTTTCCGGCCTTCTACATATCCCATAACTCATATAGAAGGGAAGATTTGTCAAACAGTAAGTAGTGTGAAATGGACAAAGGCAGAGAGAGAGAGAGACAGTAGGCAGACAGAGAATGAAGATGGACAGGTGGACAGGTTACAGTGATGACTAGAAATGGAGAGATGGATTACGTTCATAGAGAAAAGTGTACAAAAGTAACGTATAGAAGATAATATGAAGATTTGGGAATAACAGAGATTGATAAAGGGATAAAGAGAGAACGACAAAGAGATTTGGTAACAAAAGACAGAGAGAGAAAAGAAAGAGAAAAGATAGGGTTTAATATGGACAGATAACAATGGTATTTGGTGGGGGAATGGATGATGTGAAAAGAAAGAGCAAAATCAACTGAGAGAGTGTGAAGGGGATATGGGAAATAAAGATGATAATATGAAGATTTGGGACTAACACAGATTGATGAAGGGATAAAGAGATGAAGACAAAGAGATAAATTGATGATGCGAAATGAAAGAGAGAGAGAGGGGGATAAAAGATGAACAGGTTACAATGGTAATTTGATCCAGAGAGATAGAGGGAAGAACGACATGTTACAGTGATAACTAGAAGTGGATGGATTAATTATGATAAAAAAGGAGAGAAAACAAAAGACAGAAAGTACAAAAGTAACACACAGAAGATAACATGAAGTCTGAGGAAATAATAAGGAGTGGGGATAGATGATAGTAGTGGATCAGGGAAAAAAGACAAGGAGAAAGTTAAAAAACAGATGGAAAAAAGACAGAAGGAAGGATAAAAGATGGACAGGGCACAGTAGAACTTTGGAGTAGGGGATATATGATGTGATTAGAGAGAAACAGAGAGATGGTAAAAGATGGAAAGTTTACACTAGTTACTATAGGAGTAGATGGATGGATGAACAGATGAACAGGTCAAAGTGAATAATACAGAATAGAATAGAAAGATTTGGGAAATAGCAAGGTGTGGATGATGGATGGTGATAAAACAGGGAGAAGAGAAAGATGGAAAAGGATGAACAGGTTACAATGGTAACTGAATGGATGATGGCTGAATAAAACGGTAGAAAGTAAAGTGAGAGAGTAAATGATGGACAGATTACAGTAACTGATACAGAAGAAAAGGTGAAAATTTGGGGAAAAGTAGACGGAAAGAGGGGTGGATAGTATTAAAATGGAAAGAGAGAGAGAGAGGGAAGGAGAGGCAGGCCGGCAGGCAGGCAAGCAGGCAGGCAAGCAGGCAGGCAGGCATTCAGGCTGGCCTGCACCCCTCTGATAGCAGCGCTCTAATTAATAGGTTATGAAAGCAGATGGAGGATGCGGGATGTCAGGGTCATTAAACTGCCTCCCTGTTTAACCCCCCTCCTTGTCCCCCCAAACATGAGCACACACACATACACACTGCCTCCACCCCCTTTTCCACCTCCTCGCCATTCGCTGGAAAACAGGCCTGCTCTCTACAGATCTAAAAGAGAGTGAGAGAGAACCAGCGTGAAAGAGTGGCTGGCAAAGCAGGGCCTGCACCAGACGGGTGGATGGTCGAGTCCCTGGTGGCAGACTCGCACAAGACGCTTAACTTGCATTACTGTGGAGTATATCCAGGCACATCCAGATAGCCAGATCCAACAGGAAAAGCCAGATCATTATGGATCATTGTAATTGGTCTTGTTAACCCAAGCCATGGTCATAAACTTATCCTTTTAACCCTAACGCTCACTGCAGAAAACACTATCAGTCTGGACTATCTCCATACCCACGGCCTCCTTGGCTCTCGGTCAGACTAAGAGCAAGTGGATGGAACCCAAGCCCTGCTGACCACAGCCCCGCCCTTTTGGCGGCTCATATATCCCCCAACGTTCAGAGTCCTGATGTTAAACGGACATCCAATCTGCTCGCGGCTGTGCCGATAGAGGCTTTTGGCCCTTGTGTCCATTGCAGACACCCAAGCAAAGAGGCTGGGGGGAGGGGAGAAGCTGTCAGTTTGGAAGTGCAATGGAAAAGGTCACAGGGAAAACTGTTTTTCTTTCCATTCATCGCTTTCACTACTTTGCCACTCCTTGCCTTTCACTTTCTGGCTGTCTTTCTTTCTCTTAGTCCTACATTTTCCACTTATAACGCATAGCTGTCCTTTTCAGTTCCGTCTCTGGCGTTCCCAGCTAAGAAAGATTTCGAGGACAAACCGTTCCACAGTCGTCATCAGGCTCAATTTTTGCTTTTATGATCTTTCTACATCTTTATTGCTTAATCTTCTTTTTTCTATCCATCTATGCCTTCCCTTCTTTTGGATTATTGGCCTTGAAATATCTCAAGGAAAAACTCCTTTTCTGTTTTTCTTATTTCTAACAGACTGTCATTGTAGTCTTCTGGCAGTAGTTGATGTTCATGGATTTTACTGGGATACTTATAGTGGTCACTGGTTTCACTGGAAACAGTGACTGAGTTTCATTCAGACTTTCAGGTCTGGTTCTCATTGTTATTGTCATAGGACTCTAACGGTTATCGGTTATCCTATATTGCGAATAACTGTAAATTCTTATTCTTTACTGTGCTTGTCTTGCTATCCATTGTCGACCTGAGGAGGATGGGTTCCCCTTTGGAGCCTTGGTTCCTCTTGAGATTTCTTCCTCTTGCTCTAAGGGAGTTGCCGCTGTCGGCTTGCTCACTGGGGGCTTGGACCCGGTTTCTCTGTAAAGCTGCATTGTGACATGTGTTGTAAAAGGCGCTAATTTGACTTGACTTGACTTTTGTCACTTCTTACCCTCATCATCTTGCTTCATTCCTCCTTCTTCTACTCATCTTTGCCACCCCCAAGCTTTATTTTTCAATTCCCCCTCTTGTGTTATTGGCCTAGAAAGATTTCAAGGACGAACTCCATTGCTGTTTTTCTTTCCATCTGCTTCTTTTGCTACTTTTTTTCTTTCTGGCTGTCTTCTCTCATTTTGTCTCTAATTCCTACTTTTCCTAGCCATCTTTGCCGTCCCCTAGCTCTCCAGCGTTTTTCCAATTCCCTCTCCTGCCTTCCTGGTCTAGAAAGATTTAGACCGCAAACAGACCACCACCGCAGCTCTTCTGGTCTAGATGAATCTCGCAGGAGTCAAAGTTCTGAAATCAGCCGAGAAATTCAGCACTCTGCCAAAGACGAACTCTCTCGCCGCTTCCCTCTTACGGGAAGTTGATTGTCGGCCCCAGAGACTGGACAGAGCAAAAACCATGCAACAAGTGCTGACCTCTGCTGGGCAGTGGGTGAAGTACCTCTACCCTATGCCTCAAAATCCATTCCATGCAGTGTGGCTCATCTGTGTTTGTGTTATGAGCCTCAGATGGCACACATACGCGAGCGAATCATGATCCTTCATCAAAGGAGGAGCAGCTTTGCCAGATGATTCCTGAAAATTGCAGGCTGTGTCTTCCTGTAGCTCCCAAATTGCACTTCATCAGCTAATGAAGGAACAACATGTCCCTGCCACTCAGAGCTATGTGTGGCCTGCCAGCATCTGGCTGGGTGAAGCGCTCTTCAGGTGGAGCTGTGGCGTGGGTGGCCTGCGGAGCCGTGCATGTGCATCGGAGAGTGAGGCTGAGAGGCTCCGTGTTGCTGGAAAACAGCAACCAGAACACTCTTGTTCCCACATGCCTCCACCCAATCGGTATAATAAACACACACACACACACATGTACACCCACACACACTCACATACAAGTGATGATGATTATGATGACGATGACGGCTCCAGAATAAATTCTTAGCACTAGACTCACGCATGCGGGGGTGGATTATGGCTGTGAACAAGACTACGAGTAGGGGACGGGGCCTGAGAATGCGGTCGGGATCTACTCTGTGCTGTAAATTAGCCCTTCTCCCAAGTTAATTATTCATATCACCCAATTAATTATGAAACAATCCGAAATCCAACGCCAGTCCGGTAGGTTTGGTGGTTGCCTAGTAACAGGTGACCCATATTAAATGCCACCATTGTTGCCACGTAAGTAGAGAACCCAGCTTCCCATAGGGCCCCCGGGCCTCCAGGGGACTGCGGCAGAGAGTAAACAAACAGCGGCCATATCATAACATTTGTTTTGAGGCCGATCACACGCCGTAAACAAGTACGCCCAGTGAATTATTCATTAACAGCAAGTGAGAACGTCTCGGTCGAGTGAAACCCGTTAGCGCTTGCCGCGAGGGGAGCTTAAAGAGAGCGCTGGGAATTTTGATACCTACGCTGAGGGGCATTTAGACGGCAAGTGAAATTAGGCACAGAGTGCTCCTTCATCCAGCTATGTTGGGTATGACAGTTCAACACCACTTTGAGTAGTGTTCCTACGATGGAACCAAAATGGGATCTATGGAGTAATGCAACCAAACAGGGGTCCCTAGACTTTTTGTCTTGAGGGGACAAGGTTTATAGGCCTTATAGGCCTAAGGGCAAAAAGACAAAATAAAAGCCATATTCAAAAAAGCTTTAAAAAATGAAAGTAATAAATACATTATATATAATACACTCATCACCAAAAAATAGTTGCACCCAAAAGGAAGTGTGAGACTGCAATGCTATTGGGAGGGAAGATAAAGGTTACCAGGAACAACAAATGATGATAAATTAATTTAGACTGATATGGGCAATATTTACATACAGAAGTAGTGTCTCTCAGTATGGGCCATCATGTTTGCCAACGCAATATACCAGAAGTCTCAACATGTGGTTGTATAGGGTCCTAATGGTGTCCTGAGGTAATCCATCTCATGCAGCTTGAATATTCTCACACAGTTCCTGCAGGATTTGTGGTAGGGGTGGAGATGGAGTGACACCTGGCCTTCTGCTTGTGTGACACATGACAACAAACCGTTCACGGATTTGTTGGTCGTCTCCACCAAGACAAAAGCAGGACTTATCCCTCAATGTTCTTCTTAAAGCAACTCTATGTAGGAGGAAAAAGCCCCAATAACACATAAACTGCAGAAGGATATTCTTTGGAATTTCACAAATCTGAATTTGCAAAGTCAATTTAACTTAAAACTCAGTGAAGATTGTGAGGCATAAACATTTGAGGTCTAAACATTGAGCCAGGCCTTCTTTTTGAGCCTATTTATGTGACAGCAGTACATAAAGACGTATGATATGGAATGAAAAACTTAAGATGTGAAATACAGGGTGTTCTGGGGTTGTCTGGGACCCCAAAATAACCTCCTGGATCCCCTGAAAGTCAGGGGTAATGTAATGCTACTTCTGTCAGTTTTAACTAAAATATTACATATTCCTGCTTTAAAGGTACAATAACATTCCCTAAAAACAGCACCATGGCTCCGACAACACCCTCAAAACATCCTCTGAATGTAGCAGTTGAAACGTTATGTATTAGTACATATTTAACATTGTAGGAACATTATCATTATTATGAAATCATCCTTATAACATCTTTTGAATATTAGATTAAAAGGTTTTCTTTAAACCATTATTAGTACTAGTAGGGAACATTAGCCAAAGTTGTGGGAACATTCCCGGTTAGCTGGGAACCTTGGCCTACCGGCCACACTTTGGGCAGCCCTGCAACGGAAGACCCAATTTTGATCCTCTTAAGAAACTTCCAATACATCTTTCTAAAAATAATCACTTATAGAAATAAGAATAATCATGTTCTTAAAGTTTAAAGAAACTCCACAAAAGTTTAAGGTTCTGTACCAACTTTCCAGAACTTTTTATTTTTGACTGATTTTAAACTTTTTTTTGACTGAAATTTTAAATTTGACTGATTATTTGTGATGTCACAAAAAACGCATTTACATATACCCACCTATATACCCACTATTGCAGTTTAGCCTCACCCACTTACGCTACACAAGTTAGAAGGCGTGTTTTACCTCAAATGAATGAATGAAGCACAATACACTGGAGCCAATCAGACGAGAGCTCATTTACATACAATTCTACAGACATGGTAACATAAACAGGGATAAAGCAAGGTCACTTCACAATGAGTTTTCGCTGCTTTTGGTACATGAAGCCAAACAAACGTCGTAAGTGGGCCTCAAAAAAAAAAAAAAAAAAAAAAGTAAAATATGAAATATGGGGCCATTAAAAGAGTATTGAGGTATTTTAATTGATTATTTATTGATCAATAATCTATTATGTGTTGATGATTGCAATAATTCCCTACTAGATTCTTTCTACCTGACTTGGCCCTTCACCATCGCTGCACAGCACCTACACTGCGTCCTGTTTATTCCTGATAAACATCGGAAATAGAGACAAACAATCCTCACAAATTTAGCTTCCCTTTTTTTTTAACGTTCAGTAAAAACAAGCTCAAAGTGGGTGCATACTGGGGTACATCCTGCCGCTGAAGTGTGTGGAGGTGGTGCAGTTAGGAGCTACGTCCAGCACCTTCCCAGTGCATGGTCTGAGAGAGAGAGAGAGCGAGAGACAGAGAGAGAGAGAGAGAGAGAGAGAAGTGAGCACCGTGTGACCAGACGGTTGGTTCCTTCCTTGCCAGCCTGAGAAACAGGAAGCCCAGCTCGTTGTTCCTCCATTATTGTGACTAACAGGAAATGCAGAGGTCTTCAAGGAGGAGGCGGGGGAAGCGGGCCTGGAGCTGGGATGGTGGGGGGGAGAGGGGGGAGCAGCCTTTCAGCATCAGTCAACAATCGCTCTCGTCCACAAACAGGGCGGTGCGGTCAGAACCGGCCTAACAGTTGTGTAACGGCGAGCAGAAAGCTGACAAGGGCACCCAGAGTTAAGAAAAAATGCTTTGAAATCCTGAAACAAACAATAAGGGCTTGGATGGGGAGGGAGGGGGCGGGAGGGGGCCACTGGGTGAATTTAATTCCTACCCTCATACAGTGTAGTACATTATGTGTACAGCACAAGCAAAGAGCTTTAACGCTCCATAGCAAGTTCTTGGCCTGAGGTTTGCACCTTGAAAGAGCGTCGGCAACTTCAGAGGGAAACTGTTTCTTAGAAAACTTTATGAATAAAATAGACTGATGTAGTATTGAAAACACTGTTAACATATCAAAACATACTGTACAATCAATGCACGCCAGCCTGTTTTAAATCCACTGTGCTTGTGATGTCACATTTACATATATACACCTGTTTAGCCTACAACAGTTTAGCCCCACTTACTCATGCTGAAGTTATGAGAAGTTGTTTTAGCCTTGAATGCTTTTTGAATGTGGCACAGCACAGAGCAGCCAATCAAAACAGAGACTGTTTACATATATCAATCTTAAAGG